>CM016620.1:86548790-87748790 GCA_005393395.2 Gossypium australe | reverse complement strand
GCTAAAGAGTGGGATAGGTGTGGATAATTTTATTTATTTTAAGTGTGTAGATAATTGAGGATTTTGTTTTATTTATTTTAAATATTAAGATAGTGGATGGATGTGGGTTATTTAATTTATTTTGAATTAAGTGTGGATTATTTTATTTATTTTAAGTGGGTAGATAATTGAAGATTTTGTTTTATTTGTTTTAAATATTAAGATAGTGGATGGATGTGGGTTATTTAATTTATTTTGAATAAGTGTGGATTTATTTTATTTATTTTAAGTGGGTAGATAATTGAGGATTTTGTTTTATTTGTTTTAAATATTGAGATAGTGGATGAATGGGGGTTATTTAATTTATTTTGAATAAGTGTGGATTTTTTTATTTAGTTTAAGTAGGTAGATAATTATAGATTATTTTTTATTTTGAATGTGTGTTCAAGAGATATTCTAGGGAGAAAGTGGGATTGGAGAGGAGGTATGTGTGCCTATTTGAGTAGTATATAGGGGTGCTCATAATTTGGTCATTCTTTTTCTCCATTTATTTCTTGTTGCAGCTTCTCCTTCTTTTCTTTGGTCCCTCTTGAGCCGCCGAAAACTCTTGTTCTCAACTCACCATTGCCGAAATGCCCCTAAGTTTCTCCCATTCTTCCTTCTTCAACTCCATACCTACTCCTCTTGATAGCCGGATATGCAGTTACCCTTTTTAAAAGCTTAGCCGAACCTTGTGGAGCATTAAAGACGAAATTTTTGATCACTTTGAACCTATTTGCTTCTTGGCCGAATCTACTTCTTTTCAAGCTTCTTCCTTTTTATTGTTAGCCGAATCTTCAAGTGGTATTATTCTCCTACACCTGTCGCTAGTTTAAGAAGCCGAAAGTGTCTTGGGTGGTAAGAATTTCTCCTTTAGAAGTCGGTTTTGGATTCTTTTCTTAAAAGGTGCCGAATCAAGGGATGGCCTTGGTTTCTAAGGGATGGCCGAATGTTCTTATTGCCATAATAAGTATTTCTTTTATGTAGCAACGTGAAGGAGCCTTAAGGGAGTCTCTTGGATTCGATTCAGCAAGGTAAGCCTATATGTACTATTCGGCCATAAGCTTTATTGGTTATTAAGTTAGCCGATTCTAACATTTGCTAGATGGGGATTTCGACAACTTCAGGAACAAGCTGACATTTCGGGATCTAGTTAGCAAGGTAAGTGATCTAGGACTTTCGGTCAAAGGCTATATCTTGGTTTAAATGTGACCGATTTTTATTATGGTTATTTAGGGGGCAAGTCGACAGAAGTAGGGCAAGTATTCGGGATTGAGTAGACTGTGCCAAAAAGGTGCGTAGTTATCGCACTGTCTCTTGAATGTTTAAATATGTTATTATATGTATGTATATGATGTGCATGGTAGCCGAATTAATGGCTAAAAGGGTGGATACCCATGGTGGGTAAGCGATTAAACAGGTCATTTATGACAATAAGTTTCCTATGTATACGTATGAAATTGTGATAGCATGTGATGTATGCTTATTTTAATGATATTGTGGCATGACATATCTATGCATGGGATTCGGGATGAACAAAGAAGGAAAGGGTGTACATTATGTACGTGGTCTAATGATAGCCTTGTGCTACATTAGCGCTTGATGGTAGCTATGTGCTTCATCAAGGGAGGTGTTGGCTAGGTGCCCATCGGCGGTTGATAGCTGTGTGCATCACCGTAGACTGATTGATATGTGGGATCACTTATGTGATCGGTGGCTTTGCCACGGCCTTGAGCAGCAGGTTTGCCAAGGTAAGATATGTGGGATCACTTGGTTGATCGGTGATTAGCCACGGCCTTGGGCAGTGGGTCTGCCAAGGTAGGTGTGATGGTGGACATTAGGTTGGATGGGCTTCATAATTGCATAATTTTATATGTATGGACTGTGTGGATATGGGCCAAGCCCATATGTGGACATGTGAAATAGCTATGCACTGAGTCTGTTGACTCACCCAATATTTACCAACATTGCAGGTGATGCATAAGCTTTGACCGGGTTGGAGTGGATACGAGGTGGCCCATGCAGAAGACATTTCATCTATTTTATTCAGTTTATTATTAAGTACTTTGTTTAAATCATTTATTGTAATAGGCCCATTTAAAGTATTTGGGAATTTTTATTTATGTTAAGGTGGATTGACATTTACATTATTATTTGGGAATGTTTTTATGTTTAATTTTAACAACCTCATACCATAAGAATTTTATATTAAAGTTTTTAATTTGAAATATTTTATAACAACTTAATTTTAATGGGCTTTTAAATACACAATGTTTTACTAAAGACAATAAATTTATATGTTTTTCCTTCAAGTCAAAAATATTTTTCAAACGTTTTCCGCAGTGGGATTTCAAATTCGGTCGTAGTGAATGGGTCGGGTTTGGGGTGTTACAACAACATCGCATAATATCTTATATTCTACTTATCCCAATATTGGATATTAGTTTCTCAAATGATAACTTGAATAGATTTTATAAACGTTTATATCATCATTCTTCTAAAAGTCATGAGTAGGGAAGAATTTTGGGAAAATATATTTTGGTCTCTTCAAGAGTTCCAACAATAATCATAATCAACTTTGACCATGATCCTTCTATGATAATACATATGTTCCAATCAAATCATTAGATATTTACACAAATATATTTAACAATTTCATGTTAATTTCTATATGCTTCTAGCATTCTAAATCCTTCAAGGATTTTAATATAAACTTCACTATGTAATGTTTCATATAAAATGTTGTAACAATAAACATTAGACGCATGTCAAATCTTTCATGAACTGCCATATCAATAAGATACCTAAAGTTTATTGCATCCACCAGAAAATGATATTATATCTATGCTGAGACTTAGCAAAAAACTTTTAACTTTTTCCTTATTTTGTTTTCACAAAACTACTCATTTGTACCCCAAACCTTTAGATGTTTAGACTATTGGTCAAAAACTTCACAAATTTAATTTTATTTGAATTGCATTTTTCTATTTTGGTCAATCTACTTCATGTCTATATTTCTCAACAAAGTTATTCAATATCCTCATTTTTTTCATTATTTCAACATTGCAAAATCGTTGTCGATAAGTTTTCATGTTCATGGTTCTATAGTTTTTCCTATTGACGTAACTTATCAAGATTTCTTTATTTTCATCTTTAGGTACCTGAATCTCTTCTAGAGTTCTAATGACTAATTATGTCTTGGGTCTGTTCAGGAGCTAACTCCTCTATATAACCATTTAGATTTTTTATTTTGTTTTACAAGAATTTTATCTTTGGAACCAATTGATTTACTATGTTTCAGTCATACATTACTTTCATTTATTCTAATAGATTGTCCTGTTGAGACTTCAAAACATCAGTTAGTATATAACACTTTGTCGTTCTCATTTGGTTAGTAAATGCATCTAGCAATTAATTTGCAATAAAGTGAATTATCTTTTGAACTTTTGGTTCAAATTGCTTTTTATGAGGATCTAGATAATGATAATATTATTTCATCCAATTGTTATTTCTATCCCCCTAATATTAGGAAAACTATCAAATAAAAATAGTAATAAATCACATCATATTTGAATCTCCGATTCAATCAAAATATTTAATAATAAAAAGAGATCCATAATTAATATATATACTCAACTTTCTTTGAATACCCATTTTGTGCATTGTGGTGGGGCAACATGAACTTAAATTGCACATTCAAAAAATTCTAAAATATGTTGCATTTAGCTTTTAACCAAAATCTAATTGTAATAGGGAGTATTTATCATAACTTATTGGCATGATGCGTATAAGTGCCGATTAATGTAAAATATCATATCATTATACATATACAAAAGTTTTGTTCTCAAAAGATATGGTTTAGCTGTTAACCGGAGGCATTTAATAATTAATTCTACTAAACAATTTTATGCGTATAAATAACAAGCTTTTCTGATATTCACATTGTTAATCTAGCATATAGTAAGCATTAAAAACCTGAAAATAAACTCATCAAAATTAGCAAGAATTGCCTCAAATGTTTATGAAATTTTTCTTGTTAAACTAATTATTTAAAAGAGTAATCTCGCAAACTACAAGGGATGATTTGATAACTCACATGTGATTATCTTGTAGATGCATCTATTAAAAAAATAAAAAAATCCACTTTCTAGATAAATAAATTGTACTTGTTTCTGAAATGCAAGATATTCAATCTCAATTTCTGTAAGCAGGGTTCTAATAAATTGTTGACAACATTGATTGTTAACTGTCAATAGTCTAAAATGTTGACTACAAAGATTCTATTGTTGTTAATTAGGGATTAGATAGACATGATATTATGGATTGTATATTATTTCTTTCCTTAGATAAGATTTTTCTCTTTATATAAATAACCTAAGTAATCATCTCTTTCATAAATGAGTGAGATTATTTAAATCCCTACAAAATTCATCCCTCAAATATCTAATTTCATCATGGTATCAGAGGTTTTATCCTAATTTAGGGACCAATTTTTCGATTTTCTTTGAAATAACATAAACCTTAGAAAAATCCCTAAATTGGTACTCAACCCCTTAATGTTATTTTTTCTCACCATTGGTCCTAAAGGAGTTGGAACTCCATCGCCAACAAAACCCTAGAAGTCGGTATCTAAAAGAGATTTGCGTGAGCCTCACGCAACTCTGTCAGCCGCTATCGTTCCTCTACGCCTTGGCACGTAAGCCTCACGCAACTCTGTTAGCCGCTATCGTTCCTCTACGCCTTAGCACGTGACGCTTACTTTGGAGGAGTTTGTTCATTTCGCCATCGTCGTCGATCTTGAAGCTATATTCTGACCTTTCTTTTTAAAAATTTCTTGATTTGGTGAGGTTGAAATTATTGAGATTTTTTATTTCTTGGTTTTTCTATTGTTGGTTGTTGTCATTTTTGGAGTTTTTTTCGTTTTCTTTTCTTAAAAATGATAGTAACAGATGAAAAAAGCCATAAGTTCTGATAGCCCATCTCTACAAATTAGCCACATTAAACTTGATGGAAACAACTATCTTGCTTAGTCTCGATCATGTTTATTGTTCATCAAGGCTAGAGGCCTCCAAGGCTATATTATGGGTGCTAATAAGAAGCTTGTTGTTGGTGAATCTACATCCAAATTGTGAGATTCAGAAAAGTCTCTTATCATGTCTTGGCTAACCAACTCGATGCAACTACACATCTTTAGAACATATTTATTGTTTGACATCATGACAAAAATATGGAGTGTAACTACTCTCACTTATTCACAAGTGGGAAATGACGCTCAAAATTTTGAGTTACGAAATAAGACCCATAGTACAAGGTAAGGTGATATGTCAATTTCTTAGTATCATGCTAATATCTTAATGGGTTGTGGCAAGAGTTGGATTACTATCAAGACTTTCAAGCAGATTATGCTTAAGATGCTATTAAGTTCCAAATACTTGTTGAAAAGGAATGAGTCTATGATTTTTTAGCTGGACTCAACCATGAGTATGATCAACTCACCCACAACGGTATTGAAGACCCCTTGCATCGCATCCACATTAACACTAAGGGTCTCTACCACTTGTTCCTTAAGTTAATCTTACCTTGATTCCAACTCTGTGGTATGCCCATCAACTTCCTCAAGGGTCTCCCTCATATCACTCATGGAGCCCTCAAGTTTGGCAACTTTGTCTTCCAAAGCTGACAACATATCCCTCAAATTACTAACTTTTTTGCCCCCATCACGGGTCTCTTTAGGCTCAATCTGCGTATCTACTCTTTTCGTTATCTCAACCGACGCCTTCAAACCTTAGCTTTGATAAAAATTGTCATAGAGCTAAAACTTAAGTCTGGCAAACCACACAGCCTTAGGCGATTTCTTAGCTTCAAATTCGCCTAAATTAGCCTAACTCTCGAAAGCACATATCACAACCTGTTACACGACCCGACGACATGACCATGTGAAAAATTTTGATTAATTGCACTTTTGACCCACACGACCACAGTGAGTTACACGGTTTGTTCACACGGCCGGGTGACTCCAGCTCCAGACAGCCTCAACCTTTCACACGGTCGGGGACACAGCGTGTGACCCCTACTTACAAAATATTCCATCTTTTTTGTATTTGTTTCAAATTTATCCATGATTGATACCAGGTTAATCTAAAACTTTCGTAAGCTCGACTTAAACCCGAATTTGGTTGTATTGCATGTTATATCCGATCATATGTGACAAATTGATATTGAGCTAAAATTTTGAGTTTTGAATTGCATATAAATATTTCATAATTTTCTGTAGCACTCTATTACTCAAGTTTGGCAATTGGACTAGGTAAGGAGTGTTACAATTTTCTCATAAAAAATTCTCTTAAGGCACCAAAATATAGCGAAAGCAAACTCAAAAGACAAAGGAGTTCAGAAGAACTGAAAAGCCAAAAGAAAACAATGCACACCAAGTATTTGAGTAAATGCTCTCAAATAATTTTTAACTTAAGAATAAAGTACTATGAGATTATTACAAATGAATAGGAATACCTCTATTTTATAGTTGAGCTCCCCCAGATCCAACAATATAGATTGAATTACATCAACTATTGAGATTAGTGCCTATCTGCATGATGAGAGTCGAGAGTCTTCAAGAGATTTAAACTCTATACATTCTTATCCTTTAGGATTTACAATAATTACTTTGGTAACTTTAGTTTTACGGGAATGTTTCACTGGGTCACCAAGACTTCAAGTAGATGAGCTTCTCCATATGTTTCACAAATCGAGCCAATACAAGTGAATCAAATAAGCCTCATTTAAGCAATTAATCTCCATAAAACGCTCTATGTGCATTCATCATGAACTTTAATCTGCGACCTGTGATACAAGTACGCATTTAGAGAAAACAACAACAATGCAAAAATTATGGCTGATTTGGATAGTGGCTATTTTAGTCCTCCGATCAGGGAGATCTTCAATTTCGATTCTTTTTGTGTTTGTAATAGTTCACCAGACTACCAGTGTTGCTGGCTAACTGTTGGGATGTTTTCTTCACCTACAGTTTGATGTTTTGATTAATGTACCTTTTAAAAAAAAGAGTTTGATAAAACAATATAATGGAACATGAAAACAAGTGGTGATGATCAAAGGATAAAGGACCACTGTCACTTATCAGTTATGACGACAAGATGACTCTGCTCCTTCAGAAACAACATCTGATGTTCATAAACACTAGGGTTTTCATGGACCACCACCACCTTCATTTTTACCCCCCGCAACAAATTTTGACATATTTCAAAATATTATTCCAAATTATCTGATGTTAGAATTTAATAATGTTTACTTTAAATGATTTTGAGAATTTTAAAAGAATTTTAAGGGTATGCCTTATTTTATTTATTTTGCTTTGTGAATTTTAAAACATTTTAGAATTTTTTTTTCGATGTATTCTTTTTTGTAAGTATGAATTTTAGATATTGAAAATTAATTGTTTTAGCTTCACAAGAAAATTTTAAAATTTGACTTATGCTTTATTATTTTAAATAGAAGTAATCTCATGCTTGATTATTAGAGATTTTAGATTCTACAACAAAAATTAAAAAAGATAATACAAATTGTTTTCCTTTCTTTTATTAGGGTTGAAGGGGATAATTTTTTTTTTTTTGTAAATTACAAGAAGAGAGTAAAACCCTAACAGCAACGTAATTAACGTAATTTGAATTAAAGCCACACCTAAAGCGATGAATATTCTGACCATGAAGCCAATACAAAGGGTTCAATCAACTAAGGATTTAATATAATCTTTCGTCACTCCATTAATGGTTGAATCAATAATAATACATAAAGGTTAAAATAAAAAGATAAAAAAATTTAAAATATGCTGTTAGTGATTGTATTTTTATAGAATTTATGATTTAATTTATCTGTTGTAAAAGTTAAAACTTCAATCTTGCTATTTTTTTCAATTTAAAAATCTTAGTTCAATCATTATCGTTATTGGTAGTTTTCATCAAAATTTGTCAACTTAACATGTTTGTTTTCGGTCAATCATATGCCACGTCATATGAGAGTAGCATAATCAACATGCCAAATTGACAAAATTTAACAGAAAATACTTACTATTTTTATGTTTGAAATAGGATTTTTAGATAAAAAAAAGTAGGATTTAATTTTTAACTTTTTAAGTAAATAGAATGAATATCAAATTTTATCAAAGCATAAATATTAACAATATAATTTAGCCAAATTAAAAAACATATGAAAATCTAATTTTATTTGAGAAATTTAAAATTTCACTACTAATGTAACAAAAAAAAATTATTTTTAATATCTTAAATGTGCATCTTACTTACTAGTGCTTGAATCGAATTGAACCGGTTGGACCAAAAATGGTCGGAGTATCAATCTAATGAGATGTATAAAGTTGATTAACCTATAGACTAGTATAAATCGATTGAACCAATTTATTATATTTTAATAATTTATTTATTTAAAATTTTTGGACCAATCAAATCAAGAACTCATAATATGATTGATTAGACCATTATTGTTCCAAAAACATTTATCTTAACTCACTTCAAAAAAAAAAAAAATTCTAGATTATTAAGTTAGTTTGGATTTGAAGTATTCAGTGTTTGTTTCTTTTATTTGTTTTTGGAGGAGAAAGAGATAAGAAAATGGAAAATCCGAAGATAAAATTCCAAAGAAATTGAGCCGTTGGTTATAGTGGGTCCCTTCCTCATGGCCTCAGCTTTCCTTTGCAATCAATGTTTTCCCTTCTTTTTGTTTGCTTGCGGGAAGATACTGATTAATCCATTGATTGATCGTTAAAAGTTAGGGATTTATGGTTGGCTCACATTTCCACAATTATTACTTTGTACTTTTCCCCTAATTTCTTTATTTGTAATCTACCCCTTGTCTTATGTGCAATTTTTCTTATCAGTCCCTATTTATATCTTTCTTTTCAGTTGGTTGGGTGATCATGCATTGAATCGTGAGTGGTGGGATGGAATTTGGAAGAGTAACGTTATATGCATGTCCCCTTTTGCATGAGGTCCTTCAATCATGTATGCTTCTCACGATGCCTACTATCTACCATCTCCTAGATAGTAGGTTTGATGAATCATGGTCAGCTTTAGAAATGCCCTCCCAATCATTCTTCGTAGGTCGATTCAATATTACCTAAAATATGAATCGGTTTGGTACGAGGAATAAAAATGGTTAATTATCCAAAACCTAATTCAATAGAATTAATTTACCAATAAATATCGATTACAGTCAATGTAGTTGTCTGCATGGGAGGTATCTATGGGTGAAGTCATGGCAAGGTATTGCTCGCTCAAAGTGGTTGACTTGCCCAAGTTTGCTTTGGGAAATTCAAATGTATAACAATTGCCCTTCTTGTCAAAGGGAAGTGATATTCCCTTGAGAAAAAAGTGTGGGCGAGGTCTTCTTTACTTTGGTGAGCTTATAATTTTTTTCAATTACACAAAAACTTGAGTGGAGCATGCTAGATAATTTAAGTGTTAGTGGAGGCGTGGTTTTAGGGAACATCCTTTGTATTAAATAATGAGCCATGTATCACATTATTAGTAATTGAAGGTGTGACTCTTTCGAGAGACATGGGTATTTAGTGCAAGTTTTTATTTCCATTTTTGTATTTTCTTGTGTTTATTTGTTTAGTGTAAGAGAATCAGGTTTGTACGATGGGTGATGTTTACCTTGTTTTAGTTAAGAACTTTTTTTCCTTTGCTATTTTTGTAGTTGGATTCTTGAATACAACATAGGATGTCTAAGTAGGGGGAGGGGGAAAAGAACGGGCATGGCAAAAGTGCCTAGGAAGAACTTTAGTTCAGGGATCAAATTAGTAATTAATCATTTAAATTAGTAATTTTAAACAAATTTTAGGGTCAATTATTGTAGTTTACCCTAATAATTGTTATATTTACTCCATTGATTTATTTATTAGTATATTAATTATGTTTATGATTATAATTATGGGTTAAAGTATAATCACTTTTCATGAATTATTAGAATTATGATTTATAATTTTTTTTCAAGATTATATATTTACTTATTAATATATAGATTGTAATAAGAATAAAAATTATAATAATTTATCATAAATTTATGAAAATTGAGATTAAAAATTATTAAAGGAACTAAACTTTTTAAAAATAACAAATTCTATAGCAATGACAAGTAGTAAAATGTGTTACATTACGTCAACCGAACACTTAAATTTTACATTCAAACCAAATTAATCAAACAAGATAATAAAACATACTGAACATCCCACCTTCTAATAATCTTACATTCGTGTAATCTTGACCCTATATTCCTTGATACAGAACCCCTAAATAGTTAGGATTGATGAGTCACAACCAACTTTGGAGACGTGGTTGAAGTGGCAATGGGAAGTCTCATATTTGTAAGTTAGCTTGAGTAGACCACCTTTATGAGACCAAGTAAGGTCGAGGTGCAACATAAAAGTGTCTAGGCGAGGTATCTTTAAGCGGAGTATCTCAGCGAGTTTTAAGAACAGCCCTAGCAAGGTCTTAGTTGGCCAAAGTGGTTGGCTTGCCGTGGTGTAGATGTGTAACACGATCTGATAACTTTTTGGTACATTGAGATGGCAATAATAGAAATTGAACCTTGCTCTTTAGGTGCCAACAAAAATCTTCAGGTGTTGACCAATCTAGTAAATGAAGACTTTACAAATAAATATTATATTAAGATATTGTTAATGGATTTATAATCATTTTATTTGACACATTATAATTATTAAATTTTACTAAAATTATTAACAAATCTATATAATGAATTTCACAATTTTTCCAAATTTGATATTTAATTTTTTTTAGTCTAATTTGATACTTGAATTTGACATTTTTTCTTAATTTGGTATATAAGTTTTATTTTTGTCCAATTTGGTACTTGAACTTGTCAAATGTTATACAAATGACCTCAATATACCAATAGCGTTATTTTTTAATGAGGTAGAAAAAATAATCTGAGTATAACCGACATGTGGAAGGAGACATGGATTTTTTTTTTTGGATTTTAAATGTTCAATTACTTTTAGTTTAATTTGTTTTAACTTAACATAATGAATTCCTTTTATTTTGGGTTTTTAAAACTCTTGTTTTCTTATTCAATATCTATTTGTTAAGCGTAGCTCAAAGCACAATTTTAGAACATAGATTTCCTTTGATACTGCCTTTTTTTTTTTGTGTGTGTAATTGAGGGCTTTGTGAAGAACAAGCCATACTTTAAGCATGCAATCCCTCTTGAATCAGTCCTTTCATTAACAATAAAAGTAATCTCAACCCTTGTGAAAAATAAAATTTGAGCATATTGTTTAGTGAAATAGATGAAACTCCAAATAAATATAATCATTCCTGCCATTAAATTTCATGTCATCTGACATACGTAGATCATACATTATCTATTTATGTCCCATCTTTTTAAACTAACGTCATTGGTGTTTTGAGGGTAATTTGTATAACATTTGACAAGTTTAGGTACCAAATTTTAAAAAAGTGTCAAGTTCAGATGTCAAATTAAAAAAAAATAAATTCAAGTTTAGATACTAAATACTATATTAATGTATATTTTAATTCTTTTGGGTAAAATTATGGGTATGTACCTTTTTTTTAAAAAAAAATTAGGAGTTATTTGCGCAAATAAGCTATTTTTGCTGACTAAACTACTAAGAAGGCAAAAACACGTTTGAAAAGCACTTTTCCAAATGTGTTTTGCTTATAACATTATTTGCTATTTATTCTAGTGGTTAAATGTAAGTGAAAAATATTTAACACAAAATTTTTTTTTTATAATATTCAAATTTATTCTACTCACAATATAAGTGAAAATTAAATATTTGACACATAAAAATTATATATAAGAAATTGGTATATATGTAATATAATAATATATAAAAATATATTTTTTATTATTTAATTAAATATTTATTATTCTGTTCATATAAATAAAAAGGTTATTAATTAAAAACATAAATTAAAAAAATGTTTGAGAAAAGATTTCAACTCAACTCATCTAAATAAATTAACCAAGTTTTTTTAGGTGAATTACAGAGCAAATCCCAAATAACCAACTCAACTAGCGCAACTCGAATTCATGTCACATCTAGAGCGGTGAACACCATTAACCATTAAGCCATCACATAAAGCTCAATTAACCAAAATTTTAACCACCAAATGAGATATATAAAAAAGGTGGTTTTGGGTCATCTTAAATTTGGCGTTCTTTCTGTCATGATTTTCCTGTTCTGATAGCATTTAGTATACTTTTTAAGATCATATGATCATTCTTATTAGGAAAATAATTTTACTATTATGGAATCTTATTATTCATGATTTTTGCTGATTTGCTCATTATTATTTCTACAAAACTAAAGATTCTACTTACCCATTTCATTTAAAATCTATCAAATTATTTTATTTAATAATTAAACAAGTTTTTATTTTTAATTTTTTTAAACTTACATATAGTTTCATAAATAAACTAATTTTATGATATAGAATTGCTCAATAAATTATTTAAATTTCATATGTGATAATAAATTATGTTGTAAGCATGAGAATTTGAGTTCAATCTCAAGCAATCTGTTCCCTACCTCCAATTATAAAAAAAATAAAAAAAATAGAAAGTTATATATAATAAAATATTAAAACAAAGTTTATAGAAAGTAATTAATATATTATTCTTTATGATACATTTATTATATGGTTGAAAAATAAAATAATATAAAAATAATTAGATTAAAAAATTAATGCAATAAGAAAAATAATAAAATATAATTTGTTGAGATTTAATATAGAAGAATATGAATTTAAATATGTTGAAATGTATTTTTATATTCTTATTTAAGATTTAGATAACAGTTAATTTTTTTAAAAAAATAACTGGGTAGTAGTTGTTGAAGATTTTTCTTTTCATGAATAACTTATTAAATTACCTTCAATATTGTATTATTATTAGTATGCAAAATTATCTAAACTTTGTTTTTACATTTGATTAATTGAGTGAAAAAAAATTTAGGAGGCCGGAATTAAAATGTATATTTTTATTAGAGTTAAAATGTAAATTTATAATTTTAATAGCTTATATATTTATAAATTTTATAATATTAAATAAAAAAATTATCATTTTGGGAGGGACAAAGTGTAATTTTACTTTTTACTAAATTAAAATCTTGTAAGACTTAAAGGGCTAAAGTGAAATTTTACATTTTCTTCCTAGTCTATGATTTTTTATACAATATATAGAACATCTAATAAACTCTCCTCAACTCTTAAATAACCTACTTCTCTCGTGTATTGATAATAATACCGACGTAAATTGAGTTAAGACAAATAATATATAGAAATAATTTAGTAAAAAATGCATAATATTATGAACTTTAACCTTTATATATAATAAAAAATGTTGGATCCATTCCATAAAGCACTAAAATACGATATTGTGAAGTAAATATAATAAATTGCAAAAGAAGGGGGTTGTAATTGCTATATATTGAGACGATGACTCCATTTTAAACACTTGAGAAACAAACCTTTCTTCTTTCTATTTTACTATTTTTCCTAATCAAATCTTTTGACATTATATTTGTTGTTGACAGCTGCCCACTTCTTGAAAACGCTTTTTGTGATTTTTTTATATATAAAAAAAAAAAACTATTCCTTTCTTTCTGTAAAATCCAGAAGAAGAAGGAGAAGAATCCTTGATTCATAATTTGATTGTCACTGTCTTTGCTTCTTCTTCTTTTTTTTCAATTGATGAATTCAAGGCAACAAGTTCTTTGAGGGTCAGGGACTTGCCTAAAAAGTAAACATGCCTTCTCTTTAATCTGTTTTCTTCCTTCATCTTTTCCCTCACTTTTGCCTCTTCTGATATTCCATTTTTAAAAACTTCCCATTCCTTGAAACAATAAATAAATAAAACCTTCATTTTTTGATTTCTTTCTCGAATCTTCAATGAGATCTTGAGTGGTATCCCACAATACTTCAAATTTTTGAAATTGGGTCATCGAATTTGAGACCAAAATCTTGTCAAAAAAAAAAAAAACAAAAAACTAATATATAAAACCTATAATGTCATGGCAACAACACCATGTAAGATAAGAAAACGAGGTTGTTCATCTTCTTCTCCATCGTCGTCATCGTCATCATCTTTCATCCAAAAATACAGATTCAAGCGTGCAGTTTTGGTGGGAAAAAAGGCAGGATCAACGACCCCTGTTCCTACATGGATAACGGCTACAACGAAGTCGCCGTCATTAGCAATGGCAAGCGCTGAATTTCCACCAAAGATTGTTGCCCAAACCAAAGAAGCCTCAGTTTCTGCTAGAAAACTTGCTGCCACTTTGTGGGAGATTAATACAATCCCTTCCCCACAATCTAAGGAAGTATTGGCGAAGAAAGATAAGAGGAGAAAAGCTTGTAGAGTTGCAAAAATGGCTCATACTTTGGCCCAAAATTTGTCTGATCCGTCCTATAGTCCTTTTTCAGAGGTTGGGTTTTTAATTTGTTCATGCTTTATATCAGTTTGAAGTTCTGGAAAACATTTCTTCTGAAAATCTTATTGGCTGCTTTTTTTTTTGTAGAAGATGGATGGAGGCAGAGTCCAATCTCATAGGAGAAGAGCTTCAATTGTTTCTCAAAAGCTTCAAGTAACTGATTATAAGTTGGGGAGCTTGGGCCCTGTTGGCAGTGGTAGTTTCATGGAGGTGATAACTTTCTTTTCTTTTTTCTTTCTAACTTTTGGCTTTAATTCTTCAGTTTTTCTCTTTCAACCAGAGCACTTTTTTGGTGTCATTGTCTGCAAATCTTGGCAAATGCATGTTCTACTGTTGTTCTCTTCAAAATGGCTCTTTCTCCTAAGGTTTTGCAATGGGGAAATTTTCATATTGTTGCAATTGTTTTTTAGAATTAAAATTTCACTTTTTGTTGAAAATAGAAGTGGGAAACATTGATAATGACATCTGCCCAGATTTATCCACCACAATATGCAATTTTAAATTTATTGCAGATCAAACATTTTCAATTGTGTGTGCTTTTTTAGATATCTATGTTCGTTTTTGTTTGTATATTTTGGTAATTTTATTTATTTTGGGTACTGATGATATGCCTTGCAATGCAGATTGAAACTCATTCTAAAGGCAAAAATCATGGCGGATGCATAATTGGAGTTAGAGCTCGTTTAAAGGATGTGAGTAATGGCTTAGCCACTTCTAAAGAACTACTTAAAGTTTTGAATCGAATTTGTGGTCTCGAAGAGCAACATACGACGAGCATGTCTTTGGTCTCAGCATTACGTGTTGAAATTGATCGAGCTCGAATCCATGTTGATCAATTGGTTCGAGAGCAACGATCCAACCGCAATGAAATCGAGCACCTCATGAGGCATTTTGCGGAGGAAAAGGCCACTTGGAAGAGGAAAGAGCGCGAGAGAATCCGCGATGCCGTATTGTGCATTGCCCAAGAGCTTGAGGTGGAGAAGAAACTCAGGAGGCAAACTGAGAGATTGAACAAGAAACTTGGAAAGGAATTGGCTGATACCGCAGCATCACTGTCCAAGGCAATGAAGGACCTCGAGAGTGAGAAGAGGGCGAAAGAGATACTGGAGCAAGTCTGCGATGAGTTGGCTCGAGGCATTGGAGAAGATCGAGCCACAGTCGAAGAACTGAAACGAGAGTCAGCTAAAGTGAAGGAAGAAATTGACAAGGAAAGGGAAATGCTTCAGTTTGCTGATGTATTACGAGAGGAGCGAGTCCAGATGAAGCTCTGTGAAGCTAAATATCATTTCGAGGAGAAGAATGCAGTCGTCGAAAAGTTGAGAAATGAACTTGAGACCTACCTAGGAAACAAACTAGACGAAGAAAATGGCGATGGTTCACCGAATCTGCAGAGAATCAAAGAGCTCGAAGCTTATTTGAAGGAGATTGATTTTGGATCCTGTCAAATAGTCGAGAAAGATGTAGAAAAAATCAATGTTACGAACGAGGAAGAGTGCCAAGGAGATGATTCAGCTGATAGTGATCTTCACTCCATTGAATTAAACATGGACAACAATGACATGAGCTACAAATGGAGCTATGCTTACAGAGATTATGTCGAAGATGGATCGAAGAAAACTTGGGTCGAAAAAGAAAGCAAGGGAAGGAAATCACTTTCTGAGATGATTTCATGGGGAAGTATTTGCTTAGAAAGAGGAAACTCAAACTCTAAAGATTGGGATTTTGAACTCGAAATCCCAGAAAAGTTCGAGAGGGATGGGACATACAATCCACCGTCGCAAGTCCAGGCACACGATTACGAAGACGAGATTAAAAGATATAGATCAGTTAAGAGTCTAAGAGATCATATATTACATAGTAATAAAATAGCTCCCATCCAAAGTTTTCCTAGTCCGACCAGGCAATGGAGCCATTTCGAGACAGGCTCGCCGGTGTCAAAGGGGGATGGTTCGAAGCCTAAGCTCATCGGTACAATAAGTGAAGGCCGAACTTCAACAAGCTAAGATAGAAGAAACTTGTTATTTGTTTATTTGTTTTTTTTTTTTTTTTTGTTCTTTAGATTTCATTACCGATGGCTTTGTTGCATTTTCTTGAAATTCAAAAGCTGGATTTTGCTTCTTATGTTTTTAATCATTTCCCAAACTTGGGAAAAGCTGAGACTGTAAATTAAACTTGTGAATTTATGGATATTTATAAAGCATAAAACAATTATGGGGTTCATAAATTCTTGTCTCTAATCTGCGAGTAGTGACACTTGTCAACAGCCGGATGATTGGGAATCATACTCTGACTCTATGCAAAAAGAGAAATGGGGAAAGGGGTTCCTTTGTCTTGTTTCTCCATGTTCTTTGAACATGGTTTTATCCCTTGTGTTATGAATTTATTTGATCAAATTGTGACAACCAAACCAAAGTCTAACAATGATGACCGACCACAACTCAATTATTCAGCTCCAATGTAGAATAAGGAAATGTCGGAGTCGAGGATTAAGACTAACCCAACTCCCAAGAAATTAAAAATAATTAAAGAGACTTTTGTTAATATTATTATTCTGAATTATTTCCAACATGTTACTTGGTATCTTATGTACTCTTTTTTATACAAGTCACCATCATCCATGTGACATTATCCTACCAAATCGTGTGGAATGAAATTTGTCTCAAAAACATACATTTGACAAAACTCCAAACACCTCACATGCCTTTGTAATTTGTATGATTAACTAAAACCACCTCTTTATCTTTCATTCTCCACCCCAGGCCCCAATGGGTCTTCCCTCCAATTATTTCACCAGTGAGGGTGAAAATGTGAAATACTGGACATTTTTATTATTGATGCACCATGGTTTATAAACAATGAAAACACCAAAATTGAGCAACATTAATTTTGTTTACACTTGTTAATGGCATGCACAACATAATAGCTAATGAATCCCAACATAACTTTCAAACCAAAAAAATGGACAGTAAAAAGTAGCAGCATAAAATGAAGGGAAATTCACAGAATCAAGGTTCTGTATCATTAGTTACAGAGGGGATGGATGAACAAGAGCACAAAGGGATCATCTGTTGAAAGAGAGATGCATTCCAATACCCTACAATTGGTACAGTCAGTCATCAGATGGCTATACAACTTTTATTCATCTGATTACAAGGGACCCAATGCGTATAACTTAAGATCACAGCAACTTATGAGCGTCTTCAGTTTTTTCAGATGCCGATGTAAAAGTAACTGGCTTTGCTGGATGGTCTCTCACAATCAAGCTAAGCACTTCTGGTCTTGAATAATGGCCTACCACATCGAAATCGAATTTCGCCCGTGCAATTTCTCCCATATCTGCTTGTCATTTAATCAGATATACATATATAATCCATTTCAGTCAGTGATCAATAAAGAAAGTTAATATCAAAGTTTGCAGAACCAGTGGAGTTGAAACATGCAAGGGACATAGTAGTCGGAAACAGGAATCCTGCCTACAAGAACTTGGACAAGCAAACAAAGAGAAATAGACAAGCACATGCAGATTCAAAAACTGAGACATGGTATTATGGTCCACTCCAACCTGAAAGGTTCAATCATTTTAAGTTTCAAGGTTGTGTCCACAAAATACACATGTTAAAGATAGTATGGCTACTTGTATCCCAAGTCAAGCTTTAGTTTACAATCGATGTTGGTTTCATGGTTTCTTTCTAGGACCATGACACAAATGTTACAATTCGCACGAACTTGCAAGCTATTGTTTAGTTTGGCCCACTGAACCTTATGGTTTTGTCCTCGAAGGCACTTCACAAGTTAAAGATGATTTAAGCACTTAAATTCCCGATCAAACTCTACACAATCGATGCACACCATATTTCATATCAAAATCAAACAAATACACACAGAAACAAGTGTTTAAATCATGGTTTTCGGAACTGGACAGACCCGTCAGACTGGTTGGACCGGAAACCGATTGAGGTATCGGTCCAGAACAAGAGGTTGACCTGCGAACTGACACAGACTGGTCGAACAGGGTTAAAAAACCAGTTGAACCGGTGGTTGAACCAGTTTTTTTCTATTTTTTTATTTTTACTGATTTTTAATCGAACTGGTCAGACCGGTGAACTGGTGGTCTGACCAGTTCAACCACTGGTCTGGTTTTGAAAACCTTGGTTTAAGTCATCATTGCATTGAAAGCCCATTCTCAACATTGCTTTGAGGGTCAGCTCCCCATGGACCCTCTGACACAAACAAGTGTCTCAAGAATTTTAAAGAAACATGGGATCATCCATAGTCCAAGTCCAAGAGAAAGAGCATCTTGAACTATTAATATTACTTCTCATCAACATCTTGATGAGAAAATAACCATATGCTGAATGGTTATTCATAACTTTTAAGACATTCTCTCTAGATTCTAAATCTAATACATTCTTCCTGAAACAACCAATTGCATGCAATCCAGCAATGATTTGGTCAAGTTAGAAAGAGAAGTTGAGTAGATATTAAATCATGGATTACTGTACAAACCTAGATCTGCTGATATAAGTGCCTCCCCATCGTAATTGGGTCCAGCCAGAATAGCTCCAGATGGTGATATAATGACACTTCCACCGGCACAGACGACAGAATCTGGATTGAGTTCGTCTTCTGTCCCGGAAAACAGATATTCTGGAGGAGGTGGGTAGTCTTTTCTCCGACAGAACTGGTTGGCTGACAACACAAAACACCCACCTTCAAGAGCTATATGGGTCATTGATGCTTGCCACACATCCCTGGAATCAGCGGTTGGTGCACAATATATTTCAATGCCTGCAATCCAATGTGTACATTCAAAGCCTTGCAAAAATAAAAAAGCTTTTGGTAGATAAAACTTTTGCAGGTAGATAATTCTTCGGTGTTGAATGACTGGTTTTGGGGTAATTTGGGCCTAAATAACATGATCAAGTATCTACCACCCTCACACTGTAACTCATGCATTCTACAAGAGTTATGGCTGCTTACCGACCATATTAGATAATATTAAACACTAAACAACTATATCACATAAACGGAAGTAAAACAAGATATAAGAAATACAAGAAACACAACAAAAATAAAATACATTTATGTTACTAAGAAAATACACAAATTTCCCTATTGCTAGCATAAACCAAGGAGAATAGACTAAGCACTAAGCGCACAGGAAGTATTTGGCCCCAATGATGTTCCACAATTTCAAGTTAATCCAACCCGTATCACTTAATTCACTATCCATGCTTTTATTTGGAATCACTGTTTATATTTGAATAAAATATAAAAGAATTCTTTAGATAATGAAATGGGTTTTCAACTTTCAAGCAAAAATAGTTCTTTTTCTAGTCTAACCGGGTCCCTACTTGCAATCAAAATAAAAAATTATGTACTTTGAGCGTTAAAATGTAGGTGAAGGGTCAAATAATCGAACCTTTTGCATACATTGCTGTTCTTAAAAGTGGCATTTTATTTTCCCAACAAATGGCAGCCCCTATTTTCCCGATGGGAGTCTCGAAAACCGGAATTGTGGATCCATCTCCAAACCCCCAAATTATGCGCTCCAATGCCGTCGGCATGATCTTGCGGTGCTTCCCCAGGAACCGACCTTGAGAATCGAAAAACACCACCGTACAATATAGAGTGTATCCATCTCTCTCTATCACACCCATCACCAAGTAAACCTTATACTTTCCAGCCATGGCCGCCAAACGCTCGATTTCAGGACCTGCAGCAAACATTAACAGAAAGTGGCATTATTAACCCAAAATTTATAATCCAAAATCTGACAGAAATGATCAGAAACAAAATTTTAAAAAGCTTGATAAATACAAACCAGGAACATCAATGGCTGAAGCGTGATATTTCCGGAACTCTTCCTTCCCTTTAGCAGTGCGATTCCCAATGGTAACGCCGAAGTTGGAGCCGCGTGGATATCCGCCGATAAACGCTTCAGGGAACACCACTAGCAGAGACCCATATCCGGCGGCTTCAGCCAACAACCTCTCCGCTTTGTCTAAAGTAGCGGGGGTGTCATAGAAAATGGTAGAAGCTTGGACCACGGTAGCTCGGACGGTGGGGGCGGAGGCGTCGCCACCCATGTCGACCTCGGCGAAGAGAGGTCCGTCGGGTGGTGGGGCGGGGACTATTGACATAGTGGGATTGGGATTTGAGAATGTGTGGTAGTGGAGAAGGTGGCATGTATGGTATGCGGAAGTAAATTTAAGTTTGAAAAGTTTTTAGGCGTTTTGGGTTAGCCAGAGATTTCTAGACTACTTGCTGTAATTTTCTATTTTAATCAAATTTGCTCTTCTGCTTTTCAATTTTCATGCTTCAACAATTTCATCCTTTTCAACTAAATTTCCGTCATCAAGTATTTTATAATGCGACATCTTTCACCAAAGCGGTGATGAAAGAAATTGAAACATTATCACTTAAAAACAAATGATTTGAAATGAGAAAGCGAAGGTGAAAGTGACGCTCATTTTTTTATAAAATTTGAGAAATGGTTTCAACATCCCAATTTTGAATATAATATCTAAACCAAAGCTTATCTGATTCATTCCAAGTTTGCCTACATGTTTTGCCTTCTAATCTTCACACGTTACTCTTCTTTTTTTTGGTCAGAAGGAAACGAGGGAAACAAAGAAAAATATGATTTTTTTTTTTTACTTTTTATGTATTTAAAATATTATATAGAAAGGAATTATTTCTTATATAATGTATAAAATTATTTATAATTTTTTAAACCCTTGAATAAAAAGAAATATTATTTCATTATGCTCGAACCCATATTTTCCCACCTTCTATCTGCAATTGAGCTATGCGATACCATATAGTGACCCATTGATAGTGTCACAAACATCCCCAGCATCGTTGTTCTACCTAGGTGGGTCATCCTCGTAACCACCGATTCAAATAGGAGGGGATCTATGATGGGCAGCTAGGACATCGTCGCAACCAACCATAGAGGAAGGAGATAAAGTCATCAATCAACCCTGACATGCACGTCAAGATGAAGTCAAAGTCGACAAGGAGTTGCCAAACCAAATAGTGCGAAGGAACCCTAGGCGTGCCCAACATCCACTCAGTTGTGGCACACATTCGGGACACCAATGGTTATGTTATTTTGTATTTTTTTAATTTTTTGAATATTTTTTTGTTTTACATCCCAAATGTATACTTATTTACAATAAACGAAACAAATTTAATAAATTGATTTGATTTTTACACAATCAAGTTGTGAGTTTAAAATTTACAATTATTTATATTACTTTTTCATTTAAATTTTTCTTCATCCATTTGTTAAGTACAATGTTTTCAGAAAGAAAAAAATTGCTTAGAAGGTTCGAAAAAAGATTAAAATTTTGACTTACGTATTGTAATATATCTTACTTCAATAATGAATATTAACTTACACTTTACACAAAAATCATTGAATAAACGAATAAGTTAGTGTTTTCACTGCATGAGTTAGTGTTTTAATTAGTTTTTCTACACTTCAATAATTAATGTTAACTTTGGCATGCGATTTCTACATTTTCCTCAATCAAGTTTATCCCGGGAATCCCAGGTTGCAAGGGCTCAGAAGTAATCAAGTTTGGTGGTTGAAACGTCTAAAGAGAAAACGCTCCCTGCAAGAGGTGTTTTCATCTGACGTGGTAGCGAAAATGCCTCTCGCAGGACATGTTTTCCATTGAATGTGGCTTGAAAATGCATCTCGCAGGAAGCATTTTCATTGCCATGCCAGATGAAAACGCCCCTGCAGAGAGCATTTTCTCTCTTGGTGTTTCAACCACCAAACTTGATTGCTTTTGAGCCCTGCAACCCTAGATTCTTGGGATAAAATTTTTCCCTTTATACCTCACCCCATCCCCTATATAAATGCTCCTTCTTCATCCCTTACTCACATCTCAATCTTCTCTAAATTGTTTTTTTTTTTTTGTGTGTTGAAATTTTTGGGTTTAAAGATTTATTTCGCTCTCGCTTTGAGGGAGATGTAGTCATAGTTCTAAGTTGTGTTTAGGTTCTGAAAAACCCCAAACCCGGCCCACGAGCCCGAACCGGATCTGGTATGTTCCTAAAGTATACCGATTTCAAAGTTCTTTGTTACTTAGAGAAAATTTGTGTAATTTTCAAAAAAATATCGTTTTGGGTTGGGCTTAGATTGGAAACCCATTTATTTTATTTGGAAATCCAATTTAACTAAGGTGACAAAACAATTTAGGTTTTATTTTAAAAGAAGTAAATTTTCTTTAACTTTAATCAAAAATAAATTGTAACATAATAATTCAAAGTAAACAGAAATAAAGAAAACCAACTTGGCCTTATGGCCTTATTACATCAAATAATTCCCAAACTAAAAATTTAAAGTACTTAATAAAAATAAAAGTCCCAAATAATAAAATTTTTCCTTGTGATGCATGGCCACCTTTAGCTCCTGCCGACCCGGTCCATTATTGCTCATCACCTGAAAAATATTCCCCAAAGGGGTGAGTCAAACAGACTCAATGTGTACACGACACTAACTCATAATAGAATTAGGCATACAATAGTTACACATTCAAAACATGAAATCCAAGTTATGATGCATTCCCAAACCCAAACCTAATTATCCATCCGCTACACACCCCCGTACCTGCCAAACACACCGTGGGGACTACAAAGTCGACCCTCCTTCCGCTACACACCAAATTGCGGGCTTAAGTTACCGCATCTGTGGTTATAGATCACCACTTTTCAGATTACTGTGGTTTTAAGTCACCACTTTTCAGATTACTGTGGTCTTAGGTCACCACTTTTCACTTCCCCTTTCAATATACAACCATATGCCCCAAATATTAACATACATAATATACCAGAGTTCACAACTTTATCATATTCCCATGTTACGAATAACATTTTTCATATTCCTAGTAGGAGTAGGAAACGTACCTGAGTACTTAGTACCTTAACATGGTACTTTAGCCACATTCATATTTTCATTAACACATATTTTAATGCATATAACCATAATTCATATTATAAAGTAGTGTGGGGTACACACCTGATTCGTTTAACGAAGTCCTTGAAATCCCGAAAATCGATCTACTGATTAAGATCTCAAATCCTACATAAATTCATCACTTCCTTTTTAAAAGACCATTCGGCCATTATTCCAAATACTAATAGGACTAGTATTACTTACCTTGTTGCCGAATTGATTTCAAGAATCAAATGCCAGATCTTTGTATTCCTCCTTTATGAATTCGGCTAAACACTATATTACTCCATAGGTTAGTTTTCGGCTTCTAATAATAAATCCAAACCTTTAAAATAAACCTTGACGAATATCTTAAACACATACCTTGTGATTCCAAATCCCGAAAAGTAACCCTTGGTTATGGAGATGTTGAAATCCCTACACACATATGTTAGATCTGATTTCCAAATCACTTAATAAACTTAATCAAATGGCCTAAACCATGCTTTTCTTACCTTAAATCCTTGAATCTCGAAACTCTCTTCTTGAATGGCCAAAATCCTTAGATCAGAAATCCCGAAATTCCTCCTTTAATATTCGGCCAAGAGACATCCAAAAAGATCAGTTCCTAAATCTTGATTGAAAAAAATTAAACAACAAGAATCCATTCTTACCTTAACACCACAGTCGACGTCACCCTTGTTTGAAGCCACAAAGATTCGGCTATGTAGACTTAGACTGATATCAAAGGGGTTTTGGCTTGACAGAAGAAAAGGAAAGAAGAAGAAGAGAAGAAGAAAAGAGGAGAAGAAAATTCGGCAGAGAGAGTTTGCTAGGGAATTTTCGGCAACACTTAGAAAAGATGAGAGAAGAACCTTTAATTCCCTTTTATAGCCGAAATTATCAGGCTAAGGAGTCCCTTACTTGGCCACCACTCCTCTATCTGATAACCTTATCTTTTAATTATCATGAATAAAAGAGTTTAATCCCTTATTATCTCTTCAAATAATCCAAATAAAAAGCTTCTATTATCACCTTATTAATCACATATTTATGAAAATAAAACACCTCCTTTTCTAGAAGCATGTGCCGTCCACCTCAGCCTTCTGGAAGCCAAAATAAAACCTCATTTATTTGCTTCCCAAGTGACTCGAACCCAGGCCCATTCCTCTTGCACATGGCGCCATTTCCATAGGCCCTAAGTGGCATCTTCAGGCCACTTTTCCAAGCCCAATTGTGTGCCAAATTTTACCAACTTTTTCTTTTAAGGCCTCCTTGCCCTAATTTCCTATTTTAAACTTTAAAATTTGACATTTCTAGGTCATTTCTAAGTTTCCTAAAATTTTCGATCGGCTCTGTAAACTTGCCATTTTCTTACATTTTCAAGCTTCCAAAAATGTTCACTTTCCATTTTTGAATCATTTCCTTACATTTCCAGGTTTCCAAAAATGTTCATGTCCAATGCATTTTCCAGGTTTCCAAAAATATTAAAAATTTATTCATAATACTTAAAACTTGTCATTTCGTACAATTAAACCGAAAATGCATAGGCCCTTTCCAGGATGTTACAGTTCTACCCCCTTAAAATAATTTCGTCCTCGAAATTACTTACTAACGAACAATCGTACGGTCTAACTCACCCCACTACGCTATTGCTGCGCACTCTGATTTTAAAGAACTATCATACTTTCTAGGCACATTCCCTAGGTTCACATCCAAGGTTTCAGTCACTTCACTAGCAATACAAGAATAAGCTAACCCTATAACAAGCAAAGCAATTAAGGGTATTCCAGAAATAAGGAACGTACCCGTTGTCATATCTGGCACATCTTTCTCTTCGCGACGGCCAACTGCATAAACCAACCTTGGTTGCCTCGCGTCTACACCTTCAGCATCTCTGCTTGGTGCTCCACGTCCTCGGCCCGAACCATTTCCTCCATGGTTCGGTCCACGACCTTGCTGAGGCTGCTGTCCACCTCTACCAGCCTGACTAGCATTCTGAGTTACCGATCGGCTTTCATCTAAGTTCTTAGGACATTCCTTGACCACATGGTCCTTGGATCCACACCTAAAACATCCTCCTGTTTTCCTCCAGCACTCTCCTAAGTGCTTCTTTCCACACACATCACAAGGTCGATACCGCCCTTCTGAACCAACTTGTTGACCTCGCGGCCCATCCACTTTAGACCTCTTATGATCCTTTCCAGATGACCCGAAACCTCTTTTGGGCCTATTTCTATCCATAGCCTGCTTTGTAGAATCCTTGATTCCCTCGGCCACCTTGGCCTTTTCTACCAAAGCGGAGAATTCCCGCTCCTGATGCGGCGCTATCAACAGTCTCAGATCATCCCTTAGCCCGTCCTCAAAACGGACACAGCGCTCATGCTCAGTCGCCACGACACCTCGAGCATACCGGCTCAACCTCAGGAATTCAGCCTCATATTCTGCAACAGACTTGTTTCCCTGGACCAGCCCCAGAAAAGCTTTCCTTTGTTCATTAGTGTACCTGGTTCCCACATACTTCTTTTGATACGCTTCCTTCACGTACTCCCAGGTCAGATCCTCAGCCGTGGCACCATCCCGCACAGTTAACCACCATTGATACGCTTCATCGCGTAACAGTGCCACCATTCCCTTTAACTTTTCTTCAGGGGCCAGATCAAGCTCATCCATGATGCGCTCCATCGCTTCCAACCAGTACTCCGCTGTACTGGGTGCCACACCAGATACTCCACGAAACATTTCCGCTCCATTAGCTCGGAGCCGTTCAGGCACAGACTTACGTGTTCCCGAATTTCCTCCTGCCCCCGCCAACGACTCCAGAACTCGCAGCACAGCCCGCGACACAGCATCGTCCCCCGTCTGAGCTTGCTGCTCCACACCAATAGCTGGGAGCGGTGGGGGCGGTGGTACCTCATTATCAGACCCTTGACCCGATCTAACGGGTTCTGACCTAGTCATTCTTCCTCTACCGCGTCCACGACGGCCATGTCCTCTAGAGCTCATTTCGGCGTCGAGATCTGATTAAGAAGTTTTATGTATTAGTACTTTGGTTTCACTTGTTTACTCGCGAAAAAAATTTTATGACAAGAGTTTTAGGAGTGGTTCTTTCGTATTCATACAAACATACAGTCTTTCCATTCATTCATTCATCCATCAAACAAGTATGAACTTCCGTTCATTCAGAGAAACGTTGTAGTTTTCATCGTTGATGTTTTTCCACTACCTAGGGGTATTTTCGTAATTTTGTCCTACAGGGACATTTTCGTAATTTTCAAAAGGAAAAAGTTCCTCGGTGATTTCGTCAAAAGGTATTTTGGTAATTTCAAAGTCCCGATGTAATTTGGAAAATTTTGAAATCCGAGGGTATTTTGGTAATTTTTCACCTCAGGGGTATTTCGGTAATTTTTCGCAAACTGGGGTAAATTTGAAAAATTTAACAAATCAGGGATATTTCAAAAGTTGTAAAACTTTGAGGGTTCCTTTTGAGAATTGTACTTTTCAAAACGATGATGTTGCAAAAATTTTGGAAATTAGGGTCATTTTGGTAATTTTGTAAGTTGAGGGCAATTTCGTAATTTTCCAAAACAAGATATTTTTGATAGTTTGCAAATTAGGGTTTTTGAACATTTATAAAATAGTGAAATTTTGGTAAAACTGTTGAGTAGTTGGACATTTTATAAACCAAGGGCATTTTGGTAATTTTACCACTAAGGGCATTTTTGTAATTTTCACAAATCAGAAATTTTTCGAAAAATTTTGTAAAGATGGTTTTCCCAAATTTTAAAAGAAAGTTTTAAGAATTTTAAAACTAGGGTTTGTTGTTTTGTTCCTTTTTTTTTAAAAACATGGCTAATTCCCTTTCGGGTTTTAGTCATTATGTTTAGCCTATGACCGAGCCCTCTTGATCAGGGTGAACCAAAGCTACGCACCAGGCAGGATTCGAGTGGAGAGGAGGTGAGTCACGCGGACTGCTTAAGTACCAAGCTCCCACCGAAACCATTCCTCGACATGCGCATAGAGGTTGCCATACCACCGAGCCCTCTGAGTTAGGGTGAACCGAAGCTACGCACCAGGTAGGATTCCTGCGAAGAGGAGGTGAGTCACTAGGGCTGCTTAAATACCAGGCTCTTCCGGATCCAATCCTAGACATGCGTACAGGGGTTACCACACCCTAGCTCAGTGACTTAGCCATAGGTTTGTTTAGTGCATTAAGTCTTATGTATTTGTGTTTGAGTAAACTAGTCCTAGGGTTCAAGTTCCTATCATGCTATTCTACGTTCCATTCCTTTTCTACCCTTCCATAATTCATAACATAATTCACATAATCACCCAATTAGTTAGGGGTACTTACCTGGTGGACTGCGGGTCGGAGACTTAGGTGCCATGCCAGAAAACCTGCTTATTTTCAAAGAAACTCATTGGGGCTCGATTCGAAAACGTTTTGGGCCTTAAACCCCAGGCCGAGGGTTTGAAACTGGGCTCTGATACCAAACTGAAACACCCCAAACTCGGCCCACGAGCCCGAACCGGATCTGGTATGTTCCTAAAGTATACCGATTTCAAAGTTCTTTATTACTTAGAGAAAATTTGTGTAATTTTCAAAAAACTATCGTTTTGGGTTGGGCTTAGATTGGAAACCCATTTATTTTATTTGGAAATCCAATTTAATTAAGGTGACAAAACAATTTAGGTTTTATTTTAAAAGAAGTAAATTTTCTTTAACTTTAATCAAAAATAAATGGTAACATAATAATTCAAAGCAAACAGAAATAAAGAAAACCAACTTGGCCTTATGGCCTTATTACATCAAATAATTCCCAAACTAAAAATTTAAAGTACTTAATAAAAATAAAAGTCCCAAATAATAAAATTTTTCCTTGTGATGCATGGCCACCATTAGCTCCTGCCGACCCGGTCCATTATTGCTCATCACCTGAAAAATATTCCCCAAAGGGGTGAGTCAAACAGACTCAATGTGTACACGACACTAACTCATAATAGAATCAGGCATACAATAGTTACACATTCAAAACATGAAATCCAAGTTATGATGCATTCCCAAACCCAAACCTAATTATCCATCCGCTACACACCCCCGTACCTGCCAAACACACCGTGGGGACTAAAAGTCGACCCTCCTTCCGCTACACACCAAATTGTGGGCTTAAGTTACCGCATCTGTGGTTATAGATCACCACTTTTCAGATTACTGTGGTTTTAAGTCACCACTTTTCAGATTACTGTGGTCTTAGGTCACCACTTTTCACTTCCCCTTTCAATATACAACCATATGCCCCAAATATTAACATACATAATATACCAGAGTTCACAACTTTATCATATTCCCATGTTACGAATAACATTTTTCATATTCCTAGTAGGAGTAGGAAACGTACCTGAGTACTTAGTACCTTAACATGGTACTTTAGCCACATTCATATTTTCATTAACACATATTTTAATGCATATAACCATAATTCATATTATAAAGTAGTGTGGGGTACACACCTGATTCGTTTAACGAAGTCCTTGAAATCCCGAAAATCGATCTATTGATTTAGATCTCAAATCCTACATAAATTCATCACTTCCTTTTTAAAAGACCATTCGACCATTATTCCAAATACTAATAGGACTAGTATTACTTACCTTGTTGCCGAATTGATTTCAAGAATCAAATGCCAGATCTTTGTATTCCTCCTTTGTGAATTCGGCTAAACACTATATTACTCCATAGGTTAGTTTTCGGCTTCTAATAATAAATCCAAACCTTTAAAATAAACCTTGACGAATATCTTAAACACATACCTTGTGATTCCAAATCCCGAAAAGTAACCCTTGGTTATGGAGATGTTGAAATCCCTACACACATATGTTAGATCTGATTTCCAAATCACTTAATAAACTTAATCAAATGGCCTAAACCATGCTTTTCTTACCTTAAATCCTTGAATCTCGAAACTCTCTTCTTGAATGGCCAAAATCCTTAGATCAGAAATCCCGAAATTCCTCCTTTAATATTCGGCCAAGAGACATCCAAAAAGATCAGTTCCTAAATCTTGATTGAAAAAAATTAAACAACAAGAATCCATTCTTACCTTAACACCACAGTCGACGTCACCCTTGTTTGAAGCCACAAAGATTCGGCTATGTAGACTTAGACTGATATCAAAGGGGTTTTGGCTTGACAGAAGAAAAGGAAAGAAGAAGAAGAGAAGAAGAAAAGAGGAGAAGAAAATTCGGCAGAGAGAGTTTACTAGGGAATTTTCGGCAACACTTAGAAAAGATGAGAGAAGAGCCTTTAATTCCCTTTTATAGCCGAAATTATCAGGCTAAGGAGTCCCTTACTTGGCCACCACTCCTCTATCTGATAACCTTATCTTTTAATTATCATGAATAAAAGAGTTTAATCCCTTATTATCTCTTCAAATAATCCAAATAAAAAGTTTCTATTTATCACCTTATTAATCACATATTTATGAAAATAAAACACCTCCTTTTCTAGAAGCATGTGCCGTCCACCTCAGCCTTCTGGAAGCCAAAATAAAACCTCATTTATTTGCTTCCCAAGTGACTCGAACCCAGGCCCATTCCTCTTACACATGGCGCCATTTCCATAGGCCCTAAGTGGCATCTTCAGGCCACTTTTCCAAGCCCAATTGTGTGCCAAATTTTACCAACTTTTTCTTTTAAGGCCTCCTTGCCCTAATTTCCTATTTTAAACTTTAAAATTTGACATTTCTAGGTCATTTCTAAGTTTCTTAAAATTTTCGATCGGCTCTGTAAACTTGCCATTTTCTTACGTTTCCAAGCTTCCAAAAATGTTCACTTTCCATTTTTGAATCATTTCCTTACATTTCCAGGTTTCCAAAAATGTTCATGTCCAATGCATTTTCCAGGTTTCCAAAAATATTAAAAATTTATTCATAATACTTAAAACTTGTCATTTCGTACAATTAAACCGAAAATGCATAGGCCCTTTCCAGGATGTTACAGGTTCACGATGATGTCATAGAGCTCGGTAACCTACAAATTTCACCTATTGTGTGAGTACGGAGTCATCACCTGAGAAGTCGGAATCGCTTTACAACTTGAGGTCTAAGTTGACGGTGATTATACTGTCTCAGGTTGAAGTGTAACTAAGGCTTCAAGTTTACAAAGTTTATGTTGTTAAAGGATGGAGCATAACTGAGACTATAGTTGACGGTGCTAATGCAGGCAGCACAACGAGTTTCTCCTCATTAGAGGAGCATGCTTCATAAAACTCAAACATAAGAACAAGGAAGGGAAATGCAAGGGGCCTTCCAGAATAATCAAGTAATTTGTGTTGTCCATATTCACCGATGGCAGTGACTTTGTTAGTATAATCTGTTACACCCCAATGCTATCACAGGTTATAATAACGGGGTCATCGCCTTTCATGATGATGGATAAGACGCATTACTTGATTATATTGAAACGCCACTGCATTTTCTTCCTCGTACTTATGTTTGAGTTTTATAAAGCATCCTCTTCTGATAAGAACAACTCGCTGTCGTGCCTGTATAACCACTGTCAACTACAGCACCATTTATGGTTCATCCCTTGACAGTATAACATTTGTAAACTTGAAGCCCTAGTTACACTTGAACCCCAAATTGTATAATCACCGCCAACTGAGACCTTGAGTTGCAACACAGTCTGGCTTCCCGGGTGATGGCTCTATGCTCACATGGCAGATGAAATTTGTAAGCCACCCAGCTTCACGGCACCACCGTAAATTCAAGCATTCCTTAAAACTATATCTATGTTTATCTCAAATACGGACAAAATAAATGTACAAACTTTTAATTTCCAACCACAATTTTTTTTTAACCAAAGTGAAAACGCGCTTGATAAGACGCGTTTTCAAGAGAGAATAAAAACAATATAGATCGATAAATTTTAAAAAAAATCAGCATAGTTTCTCAATTGTTTTTTTTCTAACATATATGGTTAAATTAACTTGAAAACGAAGCATGCAAAATATTTAAATAACAAATAATGTTAATAACCTAAAAGAAGGCTAAAAACTAAACATAGATGGATAAACTAAATGATGTATTTAAAAATAATTCATCGTTTATTCATTGGTTGAAATATTTAAACTGACAAATAAAACGCTTTTTTAATAATTGATTTTCTTAAATTACCCATTAACAAATATGATTTTCTTAATTTTACTTTAGATGATATATTTAAAGTTTTTAAGAGTAAACAATCACTTCATATATTTAAATATTTGGGTAAAATATCCAAATATACCAAAAAAAATAAAAATTTATGGAATTGGGCCGATTTCTAGAAAATTTACGAAAAAGGGCCATTTCCCATAAAAACGCGTCCACGTCAGCGCGTTTTGAGAGGAAATGCCAGCAAAGCGTGCCCTATTATTATTTTTAAAATTAAATTTAAAAAAATTAAACAAATTCTATTTTATAAAGATATTAAAATTAAATTATAAAAACATATAAGCAACTATTATTTTTTTAAAAAATAAAAAAATTCTTATTTATTAAATATCCGAGAATACGCAACAATATGGATATCCGAGAAACGTCCAACCAACGTAGGTTGTGTGGATGGTGTAGGAACCCAGGCCATACATCTCGCTCATGTCCAAACCGGAATAGTTGACAGTCTGCTTAACTTTTTCTGTCTCTTGGTGTCAATGTAAATTCTATTTATTTGTTTGATGAAAACGGTGAACTTTTGTAGAAGGACTAATTTGGAAAAAAAACCTTTAACTTACAATAAAATTACAAATATTGGTCTTTTATTTATAAAATTAAATTTCAAAAAAATTTAAACAAATTCTATTTTACAAAAGATATTAGAAACACTAAATTACAAAAAAATAAAAAATAAAGAAAACTCTTATTTATTTAATATATTAAAACTAAATTACAATAAAATAAAAATAAAAAACAACTTCTTATTTATTACATATATTAAAATTAAATTACAATAAAAAAATTAAACAATTTCTATTTTATTAATATATTAAATTAAATTACAATAAAAAAAATTAAACAACTATTATTTTATTAAATATTAAAACTAAATTACAAAAAATAAAAAATAAAAAATAAAAAATAAATTTTTATTTTACTAAAAAAATTCAAATTTAATTATATACAAAAAAAATAAACAACTTCTATTTTAGTGAAGATATTAAAATTAAATTACAAACACAAATAAGAAAACAACTTTTTTTTATTAAAAAATAAAAAAATTTATTACAATTTTAAAAATAAAAAAGCCGATCCGAATTAATGTTGATGACGGTCGGAATCAGTGCCATACGGGGGCGGTCGGCCGTTACGCGCTGGATTCCTTCTTCTTCTAGCTTTCGGCGGGGGTCGTGGAACCTCGGGCGGGGATTCTGATTCCTCCGGCACTGGGTCTGGTTGTGGGTGTTGCGAGGATGACCCACCTTGATAAAATAACGACCCCGGAGGTGTTTGCATAAACCATGGTGGGGGTGTCTGAATCCCGTATGGTGAAGGAGACTGGTAGAAAGAAGTGCTCCTCGACGACGCCTCTTGTGATCCTTCACCCGACGACGGCCTCAAGATCGGCTGGCCAGCCGGAGTAGTCGGGAACGGACTCGAACCCGGCCATGCATTCCAACCTGGGCTAGGACTGGGAAAAGAAAACATATATGGGTTAAGATACATATAAGGGGTAGGGTACGCACCTGGCATAAAGGGTAAAGGTTGTGATGTCGTTGTCGTAAGCTAAACTGATGGGCCCGGTGACTGTGTGGGCGCTGTTGATGGGCCCGGTGACTATGTCGGCGCTGTTGATGGCCCCGTCTCATCACCCCATCTCCTTGGATTTAAGGGGCCCCGACGTTCCCTTTGTTGACGAAGTTGTCGTTGCCTCTCTTCTTCCGACAACAAATACGGCTTACCATGGATCCTAAACCATGGCATGTATTCCGGCATGCATGCTAACTCCGGAACGACGATCGATTCCCGGTCAGGTAAATAGTCATACCGGTTCTCCCACGTCTCGATATATGCTGACCAAAATCTTGGCCAATCCATGTGCAACTGCCGTAAATCCATTTTGTGCTCATCATCGAGCACCTCAGGTGGCACGAGAATCGGTTGCCGGAATCCAAATTGTCACAGAACCCGATCTGACTGGTGCATCTCCACGGTCGCATAGGTGATCAATGGGACCTTCACGTGCCAACTGTTCGGATTTTGCAAGAACTCCTCCGGAATTACTGCCCGAATTTCTGGATCCTCGTACAGTGTCCATTAAAACTATATTAACATTGCCAAAATATTAGTTATATACATAATACTAGACACTAAATACGAAATTCGAAACTTACTTGTGATTTCGACCGTTGGTCCAATAGAAGTCGTTTATCTTCAAGCGAGGTAGGTATTACAGCATGATTCGCGGAATGGTTCCACCTAATTAAATAAATTTTTAGCATACAATTATACTATAAATCTACGTAATAATTGTAAAATATAACATTAAATTTACCTCGTTATCAGTGGGAATGAATATGGGTGGTCGAGTCGAGGACGTAAAAATGGAAATCGAAACCATGCCCATGACTGTAGTAGTGATAGGCAACCTCTGATTTTCGCTTTACTCTACCGCATCGCCCCGCACATCTCCCGATACAACCTCGATAGCACGGCAGACCCCCAACTCAACCGGCTGCTCTAAAATCAACAAGTTTCAGTAGCCATCTCAAGTGTACGAGGTTTCTAGAAAGGTCCGGCATCAGATAGCCTCTAATTATCTGAAGAATGTATGCCCGAGCATGCCGTATTTGCCCTATTTCGGTCGAACCCTCATTCGGCTCCGGGAATGTGTCTCGTAACCAGGCCATCTCGATCCGACCTCCTTGAATTTTATCCGGAATGGCACCTAGAAGCTCGTAACATACGGCCGTCCAATCACCAGAAGTTGCGGACTCGGTGACTACCGACCCGTCCACCGGCAATCCTGACTGCAACTGCGCATCTTCTAGAGTGATGGTACACTCTCCGCATTGAAGATGGAAAGTGTGCGTCTCGGGTCTCCACCTTTCTATCAACGCACTGATCAAAGGCGGCTCCAACTTGAACCCCCGGCCTATCGTGGCCACGTGCCAAAAACCCGCTTCCCGCAGGTAATTCTCGATCAACGGCGATGGGGGACCATGCATATTGCGAATATAACATTGCAACACCCGATCTATAGACTGTTTAAAAAATTATAAAATAAAAATTAATTAAAACTGCATAGACCTAAAAAATATTAAATAATATTGAAAAATTAAAATTAAAACTTACCATTTGCATTTGCTCGACGGAGATGTGCTTGTTGTCTAGACGAAGTAATTCCCTGGCCATTGTAATACGATCGAAAATTTTAAAATTTTCCAAAAAAAATATATTAAAAAATTAAAGAGGGATTTTTTGTAAATGGACTATTTTAAAATTTGAGAGTAAATTTCAAGGACTTTGAGAGAAAATTGAGAGAAGGATTAAAGTGTGAAAAAAATAAAAGGGTTGGGGGTTTTATAGGGAAAATTTTGACCGTTGGAGGCAAAGCGCGCCCCTGGGGACGCGCTTTGCTGGCATTTCCCCTCAAAACGCGCTGACGTAGACGCGTTTTGATGGGAAATGACCATTTTCCTTAAATTTTTAATTTTTTGATATATTTGGGTAATTTACTCTAAATATTTTGTTGCAAAGTAATTTAGGACTCATACACATTTTGCTTACAAGCACATTATTTTTATTGTTAAAATATATATAATTCTTATTAAAGATAATAAAAATATACATAATATTAAAAAATAAATAATAATTTAAGTAATTGTATGATTAAAAAGTATAACTATATAATTATATAATAGATTCTTTTCGAAAGTGAAAAGATTATTTACATTAGATTATATAAGAAAATAATATGTAAATAAATTGTTTAAAAGGCAATGAAAAAGTAATTGAATATGAATACAAAATATAATTCAATATTTATTCAACTTTAACTTATTCATTTTTTAATTAATTTTAATATAATAATAAAATATTGATATATGAAAAATGTATCCTTCAAAATTTTCTTTGTATTTGATTAAAGGTAGAAAAACAACTCATAATAATGTAAATATCTTAAAACTTAACTTGTAAAAAAATGTATTTTGAGAGCTTGATTTAATTTATATATGAATAATGGATAAGTTTAATTATGTTTTTAATGTATTATTGACCTAATTTACAATTTTTTTATATTTAAAGTCAAAATGTTGATTTTAGTTTCAATTATTCTTAGTTTTCATATTAAAAACTAACTTCTTTGAAATTTTAAATTATATTAAAATTTTATTATTTTAAAATAAATTCAAATAGAATCAAATTAATATAAAACAAATTAAATCATCACGGATTTTAACTTAGAAATGTTATATAAAACAAAACAACACCATCAATCATAAAATCACCATGCCATGTAAAAATAAACCATTTCTCTCTTCTTCTTTTTTGGGTTAATTTAACAAAAAATGTTGAAATTTTTTTTGAGAAACTATGTTTATTTTGTAAAAATTTATTGATTTATTTTGTTTTTCTTCTCTTTTCTAAAAACGGATCCTACAAGGTACGTTTTCACTGCCACATAATAGTGATTATTTAGCTTTAATTTTTTGAGAAACGTGGACATAATGATGGTAGTGATAGCGAGGGAAGCGAATGAGGAAGATAGATTTTGAGAATCAGTGGTGGAGCCTGAATTTTTTTCTAGGGATCGAAATTAAATTGTATAGTTTTATAATAGTAAAAATGTAATTTTATCTTTTTAATAACTTATATCTTTATAATTTTTAAAGGGTTAAATCATATTTTTATCATTTTTGGGGGGTCAAAGTGGAACTTTATCATTATTAATTTATAATTTAAAGAGCCTAAAGTAAAATTTTACCATTTTTGGGGGGCATGGCCCCCTATGTCTCCATTACATTTTGCCACTGTTGAGGATCAAATAAAGGTCATTTGTAAATTTTGAGGGTTAATTTTTTAAAATTATGATTAAATTGATATAATATGTAAAAGTTGAAGGCTAAATTTGTTATCATTCCGATTTTTAACTACTACGTCATCCTTTCATTACAAATTTAACAACACATAATGGAAAATTGTAACACCCCTAGCTTGTATCCGTCGCCAGATTAGGGTTATGAGGCATTACCAAACATAAGAACAGTTCATCACGATCACTTATTACAAATCATGCACAAAATTAAATAGACTTCTTTATAATAATTTTGTACTTGTCGTAACCATTTTTGACAAAACGAAAACGGGAATCGACCTTGGTTTTGAAAACGAAAATAAAACGGGAGTCGCCACCGATCTTTAAATAGGTGTGATCGGATCACCTTTGTTTTAATAAAACATTTTGATTTACTAAAACAACGTTTTTGGTCTACGAAGTTTGAGAAAACGGGTTCGGAAGTCGGTTACGTGCGAGGAAGGGTTAGCACCCTCGTCACGCCCAAAATTGGTACCAAATTGATTAATTAATGTCCCAATGTCGAAAGTTGAAAATTGTAAAAAGATTTTAAAATATGATCCCTTTACAAATATTTGAATTTTTCGAATTGAATATCAAGATTTTCTCGTTCCGAAGGAATAAAATATCACATCCAGTACATAGGACACAACGATTTTAATCCTCGAATCCAAGGTCATCTCTTAATTCTCGAGACTCATGCATTAGAAAAATCGAAAGGGTATTCAATTGTTAGGCCAAGCGAGAGAACCGAAACCCAACACATAGGGCACGATCTCTCGAATTTCCAAACAAAGAGTATTGCCTTATATTTGAAAATTTTTGGTTTTTTGAATGAAGTTGATGAGAAAATTAGATTATGTTTAGTTAGATGTTATTCAAAACATGCATAGGGTCATGCAACGAATAATGATGATGTGAAAATAGAAGGATATATGAAATAACATAAGCATAAACATATGAATGAAAGTCAAATAAATAATAACATATGCATGTACATTCGTAATATAATAAAGTAACAAAGATAATAATAATGATACCAACTACGATAATAATAGTAATAACAATGATAGTAATAAAATAGCGATAATGAATAATAATAGCAATAATACAAAGTATACGTATACGTAATAGACTGACATGAATATAGTAATAATAATAATAATAATAATAATAACAACAACAATAATACCATAGTAAATTAATAATAATATGTACAACAAAATAATGCAGTGATAATAATAGTAATAATAATAAAGATAGTAACATAGTAATGATGGGAAATATGTATGATATAATAATAATAATAATAATGATATTTATACTTGCATAATACGAATACTAGTACTAATAACAATAATAATAGTCGTAGATAATAATGGTAACAGTAACTATAATACTAATGATAATAATAATAAATAGTAATGACGTGAAGTATGTACAATATCAGAATAATATAAGTACAGGGATAATACTTAATATAATAATAACATGAAAATAATAATATGATAATAATAATAATAAAATAATAAAAATGATGATGCGAAATGGGTAAATAATAATAATAATAACTACAAGGCACTAAAAGGATCGAATTGAACTTAAAAAGGAATTTCAGGGCTTGATCCGAGGGTGCAGCAAAAGAAAGGGGACTGATTACGCAAATGTCCCTTTTTAAGAGACATGAACGGTTTCTCTTAGGACCAAACGACGCCGTTTCATCAATTGCTTAAAAGACCCAACCCTTTTTCTGAAACTACATTTGAAACCCTAAGTTTCGAAACACAGCCGCCGCACCACCCTTCCCCTTTTCGTCTCTCCATTTCTCCCCCTCTTGCACCCGACGGTTAGGCTCCCTCAGACATCCGTCGATACCCGTCGCGTGACCCATGTCCGATGGTCGACAGCGCGCGACCATGGGCCTCAACGCCCCGTGCGAAAACCACTCCCTCGAAGGCCGAGCCTTCGACGTGCTGAAGCGAAGGGAAATGACCCCCAACGCCCCTCCTAAAACCGGTCTTCGACGACGGAGAGCACTCCGACCCCACGGCCGCGAAGGCTTCGGTAAGGACCCCCCCTTTTCCTTTATTATTGGTCTTTTGATTCAAAACGAAAATAAATAAAACACAAGCAAAATAGACAAAAGATCTCAACCTTGATACTATTTTTCTTTTTATTGCTTTCGATTTCTTGGTGGAATCGTCCGAGAAGAAGACCAGTTACAAAAGGTTATTTTTTTTGATTTTTGATACTGGTATCTCTTTTTCTTTCGAACCCCTATTACATCGTTTTCTAAAGGCTTTATAGCCGAAAAACACACTACCTTCCTAATATTTTACTATTTCGTTCCATATTTCTCTGCCTTCTTGTTGTTTCTGGGTTTGGTGTTGCCTGCAGGTGATGGGCGAGTCGAGCGTGTCGGAGATGCCGGGGCAGTGTTTGACCGAGGCGCCTAGGGAGCATCGGGTGTCAGGGGCGTGGGTACGGGCCATGATATACGTGGGGGAACCGAAACGACGCGTGGCGGCAGACGAACGGTCGCGGTGTGCTCATGGTGCCGCAGTGGTCAAAGAGTCACGCGTGGAGGGCACGCGGTAGCCTAAGGGTCGGATGGAGGTCGGAGCGCGTGGGCGCGTGTGCGGGCTGGGGCAACTAAGAGCTAGGGTTCTGAAAGTTTTAAGGCCTTGTGGGCTGTTGGGCCACTGCAAGATTGGGTTAGGGACTGGTTTAACTTGGATTGTTTGGGCTGTATTAAATTTGGGCCTATGTTTGGTCTTTGTGATTGGACTCTGTTTTTGTGTAAGGGACTTTGGGATTTTATTAATGGACTGTTGGACTTATTATTTTATTATTTGTTCATGGACTTTTATAATAGTATTTGGTTTTCCTTCTTTTGGTTTTGTTTTGACTAATGGGCTCAGGTTTGGGTTTTAGTTAAAAGCCCGGGCAAAATTTGGTTATTACAGCTGCCCCTCTTTGCTCATTGTCGTGGAACGAGAATAGAGCAAAGACAAAAGAAGAACCAATTTTGCCCGGTCTTAGCCAAGTATAGATTCTTCGAGTGTTTTTCTTCCTCAAGCATCCTCAAACCCTGTTGCTTTGATCCACCCACCGCTGCTTTTGCGAGGCATGACCCGTAGCTTTGATTCGCTTTTTTTCAATCTTGTTCACTTTTTGAACTTGTTCCAACCAGACTTCAAGACACAAAGAGATTTGTAGCTTCGATCTACCAATTGCTCCACTAGGGCTTTGACGCATTAAATTTGAAACCTTTCGAAACGCTTCCTTATCCTCGCAACATGAGTTGGTCATTTTCCTTTTTTTTTTAGGCAGAAATTGAAAAACAGGGATTGAAAATACCTCGGCATGTGACTTTAAGAATTGCAGACAAATTAAAAGTACCTCGGCGTGCGACCCGAGGCATTGTAAACGAAAATTAAAAGCATCTCGGCGTGCGGCCGAGGCTCAACTCACCCCTTGCATTGTGAGTTGATTCTTGAGCAGGAATCTAAAGATAGAAATTAAATACCTCGGCGTGTCCCGAGGCCCAACTCACCTCTCGCATTATGAGTTGATTTTGAACAGGAATGTAAAGACAGAAATTAAATACCTCGGCGTGTCCCGAGGCCCAACTCACCTCTTGCATTATGAGTTGATTTTTGAACAGGAATGTAAAGACAGAAATTAAATACCTCGGCATGTCCCGAGGCCCAACTCACCTCTCGCATTATGAGTTGATTTTGAACAGGAATGTAAAGACAGAAATTAAATACCTCGGCGTGTCCCGAGGCCCAACTCACCTCTCGCATTATGAGTTGATTTTTGAACAGGAATGTAAAGACAGAAATTAAATACCTCGGTGTGTCCCGAGGCCCAACTCACCTCTCGCATTATGAGTTGATTTTTGAACAGGAATGTAAAGACAGAAATTAAATACCTCGGCGTGTCCCGAGGCCCAACTCACCTCTCGCATTATGAGTTGATTTTTGAACAGGAATGTAAAGACAGAAATTAAATACCTCGGCGCGTCCCGAGGCCCAACTCACCTCTCGCATTATGAGTTGATTTTTGAACAGGAATGTAAATGTGTTGTCTCGGATGTTTTCCTTCTCTCTGGTTCGGTACAATTATTGTCAAAGCTTCTTGCTTCACCGGCGTACCTGTATGCATCATGAGTGATGTTGTCATGATATGCACGTGTTTGGTCTTAAATGCTCTTATGCCTATATGATTATGCCATGCGCTCTGGACTTGTTCGTCATGTATCTCTAGTTATGATGACTTATATTCATCGTTTCGATTCTTGACTTTTTCTTTTGGGTTTTGTTCTCATTCTCAAGTTTTGTGAGTAGTCTGCATTCCTCCTATATCAACCCTTTTGCTCCTTTGCTGAACTTTTGTTCTTGCTTTGAAGCTCTCATACTTACCAGGTTCTCATCCAGGTAATGCTCAACGTTCTTTTTGTTTAGAGTGTGTAATTTCGCTATTTACTATTTAAATGAACCCACCACGAGATGCATGATAATGGCCAAGTAGGTGTGAAAGAAATGCCTTGCGTTCGTATTTATTTCAAAATGACAAGCAAAGGAAATTGACAAAGAATGATTCAATAAAGAAAGCAGATTCAATTATCACAAATGCTCTAGATATCGAACGAATAAACTTCTCCTTGTTCCTTCATCCTAAATCTCTTCGAGCGAAGCTCCTTGCGTAGAAGACCCTGAGCTTCTGAGTCCGCTTCAAATATTATAATCTTGCCCCTCGACTCCCCGTTCAAACCGTTCTTGCTTTTTACGTGCGAATCCCCTTCGTTAGGACGCCTTTTCAGGTTTTCATCCCAAATTTGTTTATCAAGACGCCTTTTTCGGGTTTTCATCCTGATTTTTTCTTCTTTTTTTTTAAGCGTAGTACTTCTTCACGGCATCCGAGTTTACTGGACTCGGTACCTCTTTCCCATCCATTTCTGTGAGAATCAAAGCTCCACCTGAGAAGGCCTTCCTTACGACATAGGGTCCTTCCCAATTCGGTGCCCATTTTCCTCGAGAATCTTTTTGTATTGGGGGAATCTTTCTCAACACGAGCTCTCCTTCGCGAAACTCTCTTGGTCGTACCTTCTTATCATGGGCCGTGGTCATTCTCTTCTGGTACATTTGTCCATGACAAATTGCTTTTAAGCGCTTTTCCTCAATCAGATTCAGTTGGTCATATTGAGCTTGTACCCATTCCGATTCTTCCAGTTTTGACTCCATTAAGATTCGTAAAGAAGGGATTTCCACCTCGATGGGCAGTACAGCTTCCATTCCATATACTAGAGAAAAAGGGGTTGCCCCTGTGGAGGTCCGCACACACGTGCGATATGCGTATAGGGCAAACGGTAGCTTTTCGTGCCAGTCTTTGTATGTCTTGGTCATCTTTCCAATAATCTTCTTAATATTTTTATTGGCTGCTTCTACCGCTCCGTTCATCTTTGGGCGATAGGGTGAGGAATTGTGATGCTTTATTTGAAATTGTTCGCACACTTCCTTCATCATCTTGTTGTTCAGATTCAAGGCATTATTCGAGATGATTTTCTCAGGCAGTCCGTATCGACATATAATCTCCTTTTTCAAGAACTTGCAAACCGCAGTTTTTGTCATGTTTGCAAACGAAGCGGCCTCAACCCATTTTGTGAAGTAATCTATAACCACGAAGATGAATCGATGGCCATTAGAAGCTTTTGGAGAAATTGGCCCTATAACATCCATCCCCCACATGGAAAAAGGCCACGGAGAAGTCATGACATGAAGGGGCGAGGGGGCCGTATAAATTTTATCGCCGTAAATCTGACATTTGTGACACTTTCGTGCATAACTGATGCAGTCGCTTTCCATCGTCAACCAGTAGTAGCCGAGTCTCATAATTTTCCTGGCCATAGTGAAACCATTGGCATGCATTCCACAAGTTCCTTCATGGACCTCTTCTAGTATCTTTCTGGCTTCAATATCATCCACGCATCTCAGAAGCACTTGATCTTTTCCTCTTTTGTATAGGATGTTTCCATCAAGAACAAATCCCGCTGCCATTTTTCTGATTGTTCTTTTGTCATTCTCATTTGCTTGCTTGGGATACCTTTGATTTTTGACATACTCTAGGATATCATGGAACCACGGCTGTCCGTCTGCTTCTTTTTCAATGCTAAAACAATGTGTCGGGGCTTCATATATGCTCATCTGGAGGGGCATTATTTCCGCTTCTCGGTTTGCTTTGAACATCGAAGCCAAAGTGGCTAGAGCATCAGCCAATTGGTTTTCCTCTCGTGGGAAGTAATTAAAGGTTACTTCTTCGAATTCTTTGACCAGATCCATAACGAGATCGTGATATCTGACCAGCTTTGAGTCTCTCACTTCCCAATCTCCACGGATTTGGTAAATCACCAGTTCCGAATCCCCTGATACCTTTAGGATTTTGATGTCTCGTTCAATAGCTGCGCGGAGCCCCATGATGCAAGCCTCGTATTCCGCTATGTTATTTGTACAGAAGAAGTTTAGTCGGGCAGTGAATGGATAATGATTCTCTTCCGGTGACACCAGGACTGCTCCGATCCCATGCCCTAATGCATTTGATGCTCCGTCAAAACTCATTTTCCATGGCTCTTCTTTTGACGATTCACATTCCTTTTCTGCGATGCACATCAAATCTTCATCCGGGAAGTCAAATCTTAACGGCTCGTATTCTTCTGTGGTTCGGGCTGCTAGGAAGTCAGCTATTGCGCTCCCTTTTATCGACTTTTGGCTTACGTAGATGATGTCGTACTCCGATAGCAGGATCTGCCATCGCGCCATTCTTCCTGAGAGAGCAGGTGATTCCATCATATACTTTATAGGGTCCAGCTTTGAGATCAACCATGTCGTATTATACAGCATATATTGTCTGAGCCTACGAGTTGCCCAGACCAGAGCACAACAGACTTTTTCAATTGACGGATATTTTGCTTCATACTCTGTGAACTTCTTGCTGAGGTAATAGATCGCCTTTTCTCTTCTCCCCGACTCATCACGTTGCCCCAGTACACAACCCATTGAATTTTCGAACACCGTCAGATACAATATTAATGGTTTCCCGGAAGTTGGTGGTACTAACACCGGGGGGTTAGATAAATATTGTTTTATCTTGTCGAAAGCAGCTTGACACTCTTCGTTCCATTCTCCAGGATTGTGTTTTCGTAAAAGTCGAAAAATCGGGTCGCATTGGTTGGTAAGTTGAGCAATAAAACGGGCGATGTAGTTTAACCTTCCTAGAAATCCTCTGACTTCTTTTTGTGTCCGTGGAGGTGGTAATTCTTGTATGGCTTTTATTTTGTCGGGATCGACCTCGATACCTCTCTCACTAACGATAAAGCCCAGTAATTTCCCCGAGGTTGCTCCAAATGTGCACTTAGCTGGATTAAGCTTCAGTTGGAATTTTCTCAGTCTTTCAAATAATTTCCTGAGGTTTCCAACATGCTCTTTTTCTCCCCGAGATTTGGCAATCATATCGTCGACATAAACTTCTATTTTTTTGTGCATCATGTCGTGAAACAGCATCACCATTGCCCTCTGATATGTTGCTCCAGCGTTTTTTAAGCTGAATGGCATCACCTTGTAGCAGAAGGTCCCCACATCGTCACGAATGTAGTTTTTTCCATGTCTTCAGGGGCCATCTTTATTTGGTTATAACCCGAAAATCCATCCATGAAAGAAAATAATGAATGATTTGCCGTGTTATCCACCAAAGTATCGATGTGCGGTAAGGGAAAATTATCCTTGGGGCTTGCTCGATTGAGATCACGATAGTCCACACACATTCGCACCTTGCCGTCTTTCTTTGGCACTGGGACTATATTAGCCACCCATTCCGGATATTTGGAGACTTGTAAGAAACCGGCGTCGAACTGCTTTTTGACCTCTTCTTTTATCTTTAAGAGCATTTTGGGTCTTATTCGTCTTAGCTTCTGCTGGATTGGCTTGCATCCTGGTTTCACTGGGAGCCTGTGGACCACTACATCTTCGTTTAATCCTGGCATGTCCTGATATGACCATGCAAATACGTCTTTGTACTCATGAAGCAAGGTGACCAAGTCGTGTTTGGTGGGCTCTGAGATGGAGGTCCCAATTTTCACTTCTTGCCTCGTTTCTTCGTTTCCCAGGTTCACCGTCTCGATAGATTCTTGGTGGGGGAGTATCTGTTTATCTTCCTGTTCTATCATCCTTAGTAAGTCAGGGGTCGAGACAAAATCTCTGGCATTCTCGTCGGCTTCAAATTCTCCTAAACAAACAACTTGCTCAAAGTCGATTTTAAGATCAGTAACGGGATTGTTCATGTCGTTGATATCTGAGCACCTGAAAGGTAAATGGAGAAGAAGCTATAGAGGAACATTGAGGTATTGTGATTCTATGGCATGTCATGAAAAATATATAAAGACAAGCTATGAGAATAGAAAATAAATATGAGGCCAATGAGAATGAGAGACAGTGATGAAATGCATCTTCATTGATTGTTCATTTAAAGGTTAAACAGCTGACACAAACTCTCATAACAGATTCCCCTTCAACTTAGGGGTATTACAGAAAGTTGTCATTGAGGATTACTCTGGAGGGGTCCCAAAAACTACAAGGAGGTCCTCGGCAGTCCAATTGTTCAATACAAATCCCGGAGGACTAGGGCGTATCTTCGAAAGGCCTTTTATCGTATCGTCTGCTTCGTCGATGACGTTTATGTTGAAGTTCTGGAAATCCCTTTCAACCAATAACAGCGTATTTCGTGAATCATCTCCCTCTGGGTACATCATTCCTGCTGACGTAAAAGTTCTCGACAAGGGCGGGTACGTCATGGGCTCCCATTCTATCTCTCGTCCCGAGGCTCTTGCAATCCTCTTTCCCTGATCTTTTTGTAACTGTTTCCTTCTTTGTCGTCCATCAGGTTTGAACCCCAAGCCATATTGAGCCTTGTGATGTACAGGGTTTAGTGCTCTAGCTATCCCTTGTTTGTATCTTCCTAAACCCTTCCCTGCCCGGGCACCTTTTCCTACTGTCAACTTGACTCCCATCTTGGTGTTTCTTGACAGCTTGGGTGTGGGAGCCTTATCTCCTTCGGCGACAAATGTAGCGTTGATGAATTCGAAGGAACGGAAGGAGCATTCTGGCACATCTCTGTTTGCCTCGATGTAGGGTGTGTCGGTAGATAGCGATGCGACAATGTCTTCTTCACCGGCGATCGTGATCAGGCGGTTATCCATAATTAACTTTATTTTCTGATGAAGAGATGAAGGGATCGCTCCTGCGGAGTGGATCCAGGACCTTCCTAAGAGGCAATTATATGAAGGAGCAATGTCCATGACCTGGAATTCGACATTGTATGTGCATGGGCCCACCTCTAGAGGGATCTCGATTTTTCCCATAACTTCTCGCCGTGTTCCATCGAATGCCCTTACCGCAGAATGGCAAGGCCTCAAATAAGACATGTCGACGGGCATCCTAGACAGTGTGGCCAACGGCATGACATTGAGCGCGGACCTGTTGTCAATAAGCACATGCGGTACTATATATCCTTTGCACCCGGTTGTGATATGCAATACTTTAACAGAGCCCCTACCATTTGGTGGTATTTCATCATCGCTGAAGGAGATGAAATTATCCGCGTTTAGATTGTTCACCCACCTATCGAGTTTTTCAATGGGCACATTGCTTGGCACATACGCTTGGTTCAACACCTTCAGTAAAGCGTTTCGATGTGGCTCTGAGTTCAGCAATAGGGATAATACTGAGATTTTTGCCGGTTGTTTATTCAGCTGCTCCACGACATTGTATTCGCTGTGCTTAATGAACTTCAAGAATTCCTGTGCTTCATCCTCGTTCACCGGTTCCTTTGCTCCTTGTTCAGATTGTATTTTACCCTCACCCTCGGCCTCGGGTATTGATGCCTTCCCTTTCTGACTCGTGCCAACGGTTTTCTTCTTCGTCTCAACCACCTCAGGGGAATAGCACCTCCCACTGCGGGTAAAATGCCCCACCTCACTGATGCTTCCAGTTGTAGCCTCGGGTATGGTGACGTTGACATCATACTTCCACGGCACCGCCTTGCTATCCTTGTAAGGGAAAGGGAAAGGTACTTGGATTATCATTTTTGGTTTTCTCTCTTCCTTCTTTACCTCGTAGTAGATTACCAAAGGCCGATCGGCACTGTAGGGAGGGCCTGATGATTGGCCCTCAGATGCACATATATCCTTTCCACCGGTCTCTTCCATGTTATTGCAGATTTCCACCTTTTTATTGTCCATCATGCTCTGAAGCAGCTCTTTGAACTCCTCGCAAGATTGGATGTGGTGTCCTGATATGCCGTGAAAGACACAGAAACTTGGACTCTTCACGCTTTCCTCCTTGAAATTCCTGTTGAGCATGCCCTTCTCAACCATTACTTCCCAGACCTTCTCCAAAGGTGTCCTTATCCTAGAGACACAGCTTCTGGCTCGCCACCTATCTTCCGGTGTCACCATATTCACGTTCCCTGTGGCATGGTTAGGGAGCGGGTTTCTCGCCATATTGTTGGTACCGTCAAACCGTAAGATCCCGACGTCGATGAGGCCTTGAACTCTTCTCTTAAAGGCTAAACAGTTATCGGTAGAGTGTCCCTGATTCCCGGCATGATACATGCAATTAGCGTTGGGATCGTACCACTTTGGGAACGGGAGCTTCAATGGTGCCATGTAATGTGGTGAGATTAACTGTTTTTCCAATAGCTTCGGGCACAGTTCTCCGTATGACACGGGAATGGGGGTGAATTGGGGTCTATCAGGGTTGGGTTTTACTGGTCTTTGTTCGTTTTTTGGCTGACTTTGGGCAGACATGGTATTTGGCGGGAATATGGTGAATGGTCTTTGATTGTCGGCGGCATAAATGGGATAGGGAGGAGGTGCTTAATAGTAGGGGCTTTGTGGAGGAAAGTATAAATTTGACGGTGGGCGAAACTGAGGTCGTGGTTGGGTCGGATATGGATTAGGAGCATAGTGGCTCCCGGTCCCCACCATATGGGCTTCGGGATCTTTTTTCTTTGCAGGTGTTGGTTTTTTCGAGCTCTCAGGGCCCTCCATTCTTCCACTTTTGATGCCATTTTCGATGAGTTCGCCAGATATTACGAGGTCGGTGAAATCTTTCGTGGCGTTTCCCACCAGTTTGTCGTAGAATGGCACCTTCAAAGTATTGATAAAAAGGACCGTTACCTCACTTTTAGTTAGTGGGGGCTCAACCTGGACTGAGAGATCCCTCCATCTCTGAGCGTATTGTCTGAAGGTCTCCGTTGGCTTCTTTTCCAACATTTGTAGCGTCAGCCGGTCGGGAGCCACATCAGAAACATGCTTATATTGTTCACTGAATGCTGTTGCCAGGTCCTTCCATGACCGGATCCTCTCTGTGCTAAGCTGATCATACCATCGGAGGGCTGATCCGATCAAGCTATCCTGGAAACAGTGTATTAATAGCTTGTCCTCATTCAAGTGTCCAGCCATCTTCCAACAAAACATAATAAGATGTGCCTTCGGACATCTCGTTCTCTCATACTTTTCAAAATCCGGCACCTTAAACTTTGGAGGTAGAACCAGATCGGGCACCAAACTAAGCTCTTTGGCACTTAGCGCAGAGAAGGTTCCAGTACCTTCCACCGCCTTGAGTCTTTCTTCTAGACTCTTATATTTTTCTTCAGCATCATGGCCATCCCTCTTTAACCTAGCTATTTCCATCGAATCATCCAAATCCAGAACCATCGGATTAACGGAATTATCTCCAGTGTTTGATACGTATATACCTTCCCCCAGATGGGTAGGTGGGATGGGTTGTTGTTCCAGGCCTACTGGGCTCCCTTGAGGAAATCCCCTTTGCGTTGCATGAGCGTGGGGTGGCGTGGATCCTGGGGGATAGAGCGGATCTTGATTATCCCTCGAATGGGGCTCCGTAATGTCAGGACTTTGCGCAAGTCCTTTTCCTTTGGCCATGGCCGTCAACATCTCCAACATTCTATCCATTTGATCCTTATGTTCTAGTGATTCTTCGCGGGATCTCATCATCAGGTCCCTTGCTTCTTGCTGTGACTTGGCTAACTGTTCTTGCAACTCTTTCTGGGTTCTTTCCATCCTTTCGATCCTTTCAAGGAGTTCGGCGTCCATAACTCTAGTTCTTAAGCGTGTCCTATAGGGATGATGTGATTCCAGGTTCGTAATGTCGTAGCTGCGAATTACGTGATTTTAAGTTTAGCGAATAGTTTAGGTGATATGATGCTAATGCATATAATGTAATGCGAATGCATGGTATGAATGCGAAAAGTTGTTGACTTAATTCAGTTTCATTAGATAAAATTTACTTAGAAAACAAATTTCCTTTCATAGAACGGACGATTACATATACAACTTTGCCCTAATGCCTAAGTCCTTAACTTTCTTAAGAAGCCAAGCTAAACTCTGGCCTCGCTCCGATCTTGACTCGTACATCAGACTTAATGCATCAGCCCGAACCGCTAAGGCTCGTAAATGGTCGGTCACCCCTCGGATTTGAACCACAGCCTCGCCCATTACATAGTCTCTGTTTCTAATCTGCTCTTGGGAATGGTGGAGCTGCTTCCTCCAAAATTCATTGTTGGCTTCAAGGAGCTCTACTCGGTTTTTGCTATCTTGTAGTGCAGTCTTGAGCTCATCTATCTTTCCTCTCATCTCCTCGATTTTGTTCTGACTGGCTCTTAATTCGACTACGGAGTTACGGCTACGGTGGAGACGCAGTGATTTTTTTAATTCTGCTACTTGGGCGCGTAACCTCTCCTTTTCGCTTTGGCTTTCTAACAGGTTCTTTCTCAAAACGTCCTCTCGTACCCGAGCCTCTTGAAATTTCCTCTCCCACTGATCGGTCTTGGATTTTTCTTCTTCAATTTCTTGCCGCCATTGCTCCGATGTTTTACCTAGACCCGCAGTTCTGATAGACATGCGCAGCTTCTTGTAGTCCGTCTTTAAGCTATCCAAATCTTCTTCGGCTTTGTTCTTCCCTTTTTTAAATTTTCAGCCTCGAACTTATGGACGTCAACATCTAATCCCAACTGCATCTTTTCTTCTTCTAGCTACTCTATCCTCTTACCCAATTCCCGGCTCTTTCTCTCGAAATCTTGCTTAATAATTTCTAACTCAGTTGGGATTACTTGCAGCTGTTCTTCTATTGGTCGAGTATTTCCTTGGATTGGCCCTGGAATATTGTCATTGATTCTTTTGGCCCACCATTGATTGTACTCGGGGGTCACCATGGGCCCTATAGCGAATCTCTTCATTTTCCGAGTTTGGGTCCATGCATCCGATATTTCGCGAACTCTCTTCTTATAGTTGTCATCTTTGTACGAAAATTCACATTGGGCTAGTCCATGTGTTGCAGGTATGAACTGCCTCGATCGATACTGCCTCATCACTAGTAACGGGGCATACCCAACAGCTCCCCATATTCCGAGTAGAGGAACCCAGTCGAACCCTCCACACCAATACAAAATCTCGTCGGTGACCATCCATGGAGCTTTCCATACTACATCTTTGACTTGCAGGTTTTGGAGAATCGCCATCCACTTCTCTCCAGATAGGTCGTCTCGTCTTGGCGTACTTGCTAATTCCTCTAGAGGAGAGTAGTCCTCAAAAAAGACTTTGCATGAGGCTTTCTCCCTCTTCCAAAAATGGCAATGAAACCAAGATAACAACAACTGTGCACAACCCACGAACCTCCCTTCGCCCGCTCTTCGGCAAGCGTTCAGTGATCTGAAGGTTTCGGCTAAAACTGCGGGGACGGGTGTAACTCCCTTGTCAAGTTTATCGAATAGGTCTGAAACCGCATCCTCTACATGTCCTAGCGCCTTGGGAAAGATGACCAAACCGTAGATGCTTAGAGCGAAGACGTCGGTCCTCTTCTTCTGATCAAGATGTACCAAGATCAAGTCCCTTAAGTGTTTCTAAGGGATGCACTTACAATCTCCCTTTTGCTTAATCCGGGTCGTGACCCATTGCTCGCTCATCCCCGTAATGTTCATTAGCCTCTTCGAGAATGTCGGCACATTTGCAAACCTTGAACACGCCTTATTAGTTTGAAATCTCGGGCACCGAAACAAAGCTGTATACTCCTCCATGGTAGGCACCAAATCTACCTCTCCAAAAGTGAAGCAACTGTAGGCGGGGTTCCAAAACTGGGTAATAGCTCGGAGTAGGTACTCGTCTACCTTGATATCAAGCAGGTAGGGCAGATCGCGGTAGTTATAGTAGAGCAGTTGTTTGTCCTCGTTTCCCCATGAGTTCCATATTTCTCTTAATTCTCGCAGATCATTTTGAGCCGCGCGGATACGGGTGAAATCCCATAACTCTGATTCATGCCCTACTGTCAGACTATCCCCCTTTTCTTGCTGTATTCTTTCGGACCATACCTGAACTGCCGCATTATCCTCCACTCTATTGAGAAATCCCTTTCCCATGTTAAGCTTTTCTATTTAGTAACCGAATGTGGATCAACACCTTTTTAGGATGAAATGCCATGCAATAAGGGCAAAATACGACAGGTTAGTTATCAAGTACAAAGAAGGAAACTGAAAATAAACAGGAAATGATCAAACTCCTATTTAAGGTGGCGACTAAGGTTCACACGGCTCTACCTACAATGGGCTCCTAGGTCTTTCTATATGTGGTTCGGTTCTAAAGCGAGGATACCTGAACCAGCAGATTCCTCGATCCTCACCCATTATAGGCTCACATAGACCGAGTTCAGTTCAGGGGAATACATTTCCCTATGGCTGCACGGAGATAAAAATCTCACGAAAACATAGGTACGGATGTATCCCGAAAGTGATCCACTATCTTGCACGGAGGTAAAAACCTCACGAAAGAGTAGTTTCTTACTCCCACTTAAGGGTGTGACCGCAGTCATGCAATCTAATGCCAAAATATTTCACGAGACTCCACACTATAGCACAACGAATGCATCACAGAGAAACATGATTTTCCAAAACAATTTTTCCAAGTTTTCAATCAAAGGGACAAAAATCAATCAATTTACGGCCTGACTCTCGGCGTTCCCCAGTGGAGTCGCCAAGCTGTCGTAACCATTTTTGACAAAACGAAAATGGGAATCGACCTTGGTTTTGAAAACGAAAATAAAACGGGAGTCGCCACCGATCTTTGAATAGGTGTGATCGGATCACCTTTGTTTTAATAAAACATTTTGATTTACTAAACAACGTTTTTGGTCTACGAAGTTTGAGAAAACGGGTTCAGGAGTCGGTTACGTGCGAGGAAGGGTTAGCACCCTCGTCACGCCCAAAATTGGTACCAAATTGATTAATTAATGTCCCAATGTCGAAAGTTGAAAATTGTAAAAAGATTTTAAAATATGATCCCTTTACAAATATTTGAATTTTTCGAATTGAATATCAAGATTTTCTCGTTCCAAAGGAATAAAATATCACATCCAGTACATAGGACACAACGATTTTAATCCTCGAATCCAAGGTCATCTCTTAATTCTCGAGACTCATGCATTAGAAAAATCGAAAGGGTATTAAATTGTTAGGCCAAGCGAGAGAACCGAAACCCAACACATAGGGCACGATCTCTCGAATTTCCAAACAAAGAGTATTGCCTTATATTTGAAAATTTTTGGTTTTTTGAATGAAGTTGATGAGAAAATTAGATTATGTTTAGTTAGATATTATTCAAAACATGCATAGGGTCATGCGACGAATAATGATGATGTGAAAATAGAAGGATATATGAAATAACATAAGCATAAACATATGAATGAAAGTCAAATAAATAATAACATATGCATGTACATTCGTAATATAATAAAGTAACAAAGATAATAATAATGATACCAACTACGATAATAATAGTAATAACAATGATAGTAATAAAATAGCGATAATGAATATAATAATAGCAATAATACAAAGTATACGTATACGTAATAGACTGACATGAATATAGTAATAATAATAATAATAATAATAACAACAACAATAATACCACAGTAAATTAATAATAATATGTACAACAAAATAATGCAGTGATAATAATAGTAATAATAATAAAGATAGTAACATAGTAATGATGGGAAATATGTAAGATATAATAATAATAATAATAATAATAATGATTTTTATACTTGCATAATACGAATACTAGTACTAATAACAATAATAATAGTAGTAGATAATAATGGTAACAGTAACTATAATACTAATGATAATAATAATAAATAGTAATGACGTGAAGTATGTACAATATCAGAATAATATAAGTACAGGGATAATACTTAATATAATAATAACATGAAAATAATAATATGATAATAATAATAATAATAATAAAATAATAACAATGATGATGCGAAATGGGTAAATAATAATAATAATAACTACAAGGCACTAAAAGGATCGAATTGAACTTAAAAAGGAATTTCAGGGCTTGATCCGAGGGCGCAGCAAAAGAAAGGGGACTGATTACGCAAATGTCCCTTTTTAAGAGACATGAACGGTTTCTCTTAGGACCAAACGACGCCGTTTCATCAATTGCTTAAAAGACCCAACCCTTTTTCTGAAACTACATTTGAAACCCTAAGTTTCGAAACACAGCCGCTGCACCACCCTTCCCCTTTTCGTCTCTCCATTTCTCCCCCTCTTGCACCCGACGGTTAGGCTCCCTCGGACATCCGTTGATACCCGTCGCGTGACCCATGTCCGATGGTCGACAGCGCGCGACCATGGGCCTCAACGCCCCGTGCGAAAACCACTCCCTCGAAGGCCGAGCCTTCGACGTGCTGAAGCGAAGGGAAATGACCCCCAACGCCCCTCCTAAAACCGGTCTCCGACGATGGAGAGCACTCCGACCCCACGGCCGCGAAGGCTTCGGTAAGGACCCCCCCTTTTCCTTTATTATTGGTCTTTTGATTCAAAACGAAAATAAATAAAACACAAGCAAAATAGACAAAAGATCTCAACCTTGATACTATTTTTCTTTTTATTGCTTTCGATTTCTTGGTGGAATCGTCCGAGAAGAAGACCAGTTACAAAAGGTTGTTTTTTTTGATTTCTGATACTGGTATCTCTTTTTCTTTCGAACCCCTATTACATCGTTTTCTAAAGGCTTTATAGCCGAAAAACACACTACCTTCCTAATATTTTACTATTTCGTTCCATATTTCTCTGCCTTCTTGTTGTTTCTGCGTTTGGTGTTGCCTGCAGGTGATGGGCGAGTCGAGCGTGTCGGAGATGCCGGGGCAGTGTTTGACCGAGGCGCCTAGGGAGCATCGGGTGTCAGGGGCGTGGGTACGGGCCACGATATACGTGGGGGAACCGAAACGACGCGTGGCGGCAGACGAACGGTCGCGGTGTGCTCATGGTGCCTCAGTGGTCAAAGAGTCACGCGTGGAGGGCACGCGGTAGCCCAAGGGTCGGATGGAGGTCGGAGCGCGTGGGCGCGTGTGCGGGCTGGGGCAACTAAGAACTAGGGTTCTGAAAGTTTTAAGGCCTTGTGGGCTGTTGGGCCACTGCAAGATTGGGTTAGGGACTGGTTTAACTTGGATTGTTTGGGCTGTATTAAATTTGGGCCTATGTTTGGTCTCTGTGATTGGGCTCTGTTTTTGTATAAGGGACTTTGGGATTTTATTAATGGACTGTTGGACTTATTATTTTATTATTTGTTCATGGACTTATAGTATTTGGTTTTCCTTCTTTTGGTTTTGTTTTGACTAATGGGCTCGGGTTTGGGTTTTAGTTAAAAGCCTGGGCAAAATTTGGTTATTACAGTACTCAATTAATAACCAATCATTCATCCATATAAGTCAAGTCTGCATATACAAAGCACATGACCAATATAAATCAAACATACATTATTAATCATATTACAAAAAAATAATCCATGCTATAAAATTTAACCATATCAATATTGTAATAGGTCAATTTTGGCCTGGCCTAATTAACCCAAAATTAACCAAAATACAAAACCAAAATAAAATACAAAATCCAAATATTAAACAGTTCAGTCCATTACGACACCAGCCCAAATAAATTAAACTAAACCCTAGGCCCAAAATGGCCCAAGTCCTAAAGAAAATTTTCAAACCCTACTCCATCTTCCGCCGCCGTCGCCACGTCAACAGCCTCCAGTCCGCTCCACGCCGCCACCACGTACGACCTTCGTACCTACAAAGGACAAACAACAACACAACAAAGAAAACAAAAATATTGTATATTTTTTATTTTTCTTCAACATTCAACTATAAAAACCGAAGAAAACATTTGTAGGTTTTTTTTACGGAGACACAGTATCAATACGAAAGGAAACAGATTAAAGATTCAAAGGTGATTTTTTTTGTTTCAAGTTCTTATTTTTCATTTTTTTTCATTTTTATACGAATAAAAAAAACAACAAACAAAAAAAGGGACGAAACTTACCAGTTTTTTTCGTATCTCGCCACCATCGGAATACCTCTCCGTTCGCGAGAGCCGCGAGACTTCTTTAAAGTTGGGGTTTGGGCTTTGGCATATGAGGGGACGGTGGCCATATTCTTCATTCTTTTAGGCTTCGCCTTTGGTTCCGAAACCCAAGGTTAAAAGGGGAAGAAAATCGGTCGAAAAAGAGTTCTTTAGGAACTTCGGCCGCCGTATATGGTGGCGGACCAGCGACGACACGAGATTGGGTCTAAAACCCTAGCAGAGAAAAGAGCCCCCTTTATTTTTTTTTTTAAAAACAAAACAGCATGAATGAAAGTTTTAAAAAAAAAATTCTCTTTTATAAGCCCTGGGAACGACGTCGTTTAGGGCCTGTTTCAGTGGCCTCAAAATGACGTCGTTTAGGCAATGACCCGCGCGTTGACCCGACCCGGTCCTAGGATCCGCGCGTTTTTTAATGAAGGGGCTAATTGCGCTTTTAGCCCTTCCACTTTTTTATGGTTTTGCAATTAAGTTTTTTCGATCTTTTAATTTTTACCCCGTATTCAATTGCGATTTCAATTAAGTCCATATTCGAACGATGTTGTTTTGGAGGGTGGGGATTAATTGCCCTTTTGGTCCCTCCTTGTTATTTGCGCGTTCAATGTGGTCCTTTTCCTTTTTATTTATTTCAGATTTGCCCCGAACTTCGGTTTTAAGTTCAATTTAGTCCATTCTTTTATTTCTTTTGTTATTTTTGACATTTTATTATTAATTTAATGTTATTATTAATATTATTATCTTTTTAGTTGTGTTTACTTGTTCTTATTATTGCTTTGATAAATTAATTAATTTTAATTGTTATTATTATTATAATTACCATTATTATTATTATTATCATTATCATTATTGTTGTTATTATTATTATTATTATTATTATTATTATTATTAATATTAATATTATTATTACTATTACTTTTATTGTTACTAGTATTATTATCTTTATTTTTATTACTATTATTTTTAATATTATTATTACTATTATTATATTCATTTTTATTATTACTTTCCTTACTATTAACATATTATTATTATTATTATTATTATTAATATATTTAATTAACTTTGTTATTATTACTATTATTTCCATAATATTTATTTGCTTAATATTTTTAAATACACTTCTTCATTTATCAGTTTATTACTTATTTATTTATATCTTTCTAATATATTTTAAAACTTCAAATTTTATTATTATTATTAATGCCACCACCATTATTATTAACATCATGATTTTTTAATTTTGTTACACTATACTTGTTTATTTATTTGTTTATATTAATCCTTTAGTTCTATATTTGTTTATTTATTTGTTTATATTAATCCTTTAGTTCTATATTTTTAGTTTTTTTTTATTTTTTTCGTGTATTTTTGCTTGTTATTTGATCTTTGTCCTTTATATTGTCATGCATTAATGCATTTATTATTAGCCTGCTATGCATATTAGTACCGTAATTCATTTTTGCATTTTACTATAAAATCGTGTTACATCAATCTTTGTCCAATAAAAATTTTTTTATTAAGCAATTTTTTGTAATTCAAAATTCGAGAAATCGTACCCTTACTTACTGGGTTTCGATTTTTCTCGTCGAGCCTAAAGAACCAATTATCTTTTTTAAAATTCAAAGCGTATAAGTTAAATAAAAACTTATTCTCGGGAATTCAAAAATGTTGTGTCCTAACTCACTGGACGTGACATTTTGTTATCTCGAGGTAAGGATTTCTAAAAATAAAGGCAATATTCTGTATTTAGAATTTTGAAAAATTGTGCCCTAACTTACTTGGTTCCGATTTTTCATTTGACCCAAATAACCGAATATCATTCTTAAACTTAAATGCATGAGTTTTAAAAGACAAGCTTAGTTTCGAGGATTTGAAATGTCGTATCCTAACTCACTAGGCGTGACATTTTATTTCTTCAAAATAAGAGGGTCTTAGCATCCAATTTAATTTATTCAAGTTTTCTTTTAAACAAAGAGGATTGTATTTTAAAATCTTTTCAAATTTTCGACATTAAGATGTTAATCAGTCAATTTGGTACCAATTTTGGGCGTTACGAGGGTGCTAATCTTTCCTCGTGCGTAACTGACTCTCGAAACCGTTTTCTCGAATTTTGTAGGCCAAAATCATTGTTTTAATAAATCAAAATGTTTTAATGATCAATCTCAAGGTGATCCAATCACACCTCAAAAAAAGGATTGGTGGCGACTCAATTTTCGTTTTTAAAGTCGACCTCGTTTTTTTCAAAAAATGGTTTCGACAGCTTGTCGACTCCACTGCGGATAACCTATAAGAGAGTCAAGCAGTAAAATCGATTATTTTCTGTCCTGTTGTCGAAAATTGAAAATCTGATTTGAAAAATTACGATCATTTTATTGCATTTTTTTTTGTGTTATTTCATACGATTGCTGTGGTTTGAGTCTCGTAGAATATTTTCGCATCATATTGCATAAGGATCGTTTGGTCTTACCTCTCTTAAGTGGGAGTGAGGAGCTACTCCTTCGTGAGGTTTTCACCTCTGTGCAGCCATAGGGAAATGTATTCCCCTGAACAGAACTTGGTCCGTATGAGCCTATAATGGGTGAGGATCGAGGAATCTGTTGGTTCGGGTACCTCAACTTTAGAACCAAATCGCATGTAGAAAACCCTAGGAGCTCACCCTAGATAGTACTGCGAGAAACCCTAGTGGTTACCCAGATAAGTGTTTGATTCTCTTTTATTTACTTTGAGTTTTGTATGTTATACTGACTTATTGTGTTTTTGTTATGTTTGCATGTCATTTCATATTTGAAAGAGTGTCGATTCGTGTTCAATTACTAAATTAGAGAGCTTGTCATGGAGAACAAATTTCTTGATAAAGTGGAAGATAATGCAGCTGTTCGTACGTGGTCAGAGAAAACGCAATTAGAGAAAGGGGATAGTCTAGCTGAGGGGTACACGTTAGAACTATGGGACTACACCCGTATCAGCGTGACGCAAAATAGCCTTCAGGAATTAAAAGAAATATGGGATCAGTGGAATGATGAGACCAAGCAGTTATTCTACTATAATTATTGGGACTTGCCATATCTACTCGACATCAAGGTAGACGAGCATTTATTTCGGGCCATCGCTTAGGATTGGAACCCTACTTACAGTTGCTTTACCTTTGGGAGGGTTGATTTAGTGCCTACTGTGGAAGAATATACAATCCTACTACGTTGTCCAAAGGTTCAAGTCGATAAAGCTTATTCTAGAGCCACTTATGTCCCAACCTTTTGGAAGAAATTGATGAACATTACAGGAATGAGCGAACAGTGGATTACAGCTAGGATCAAGTAGAAAGGTTAGTGTAAGTGCATCCCATGGAAGAATTTGAGAGATTTGATTCTAGCGCATCCTGATACGAAGAAGAGAGTCGATGTGTTTGCTTTGAGCATCTACGGATTAATGATCTTCCCTAGGGTATTAGGGTATGTAGATGAGGCGGTTTCAGATCTCTTTGATCGATTAGATAAAGGGGTCACACCTGTTCCTACAATCTTTGCCTAGACATTTAGATCTTTGAATGCATGTAGGAGGTCCGGTGAGGGCATATTTATAGGGTGCGCACTGTTGTTTTTAGCTTGGTTCCACAGTCATTTTTGGAAAGTGGATAAGGTTTCTTATCGGGTTTTCTCTGGGAATTACTCCCCACTAAAGGAGATAGTGGCCACACCAAGAAGGGATGACATATCAGAGGAAAATTGGATAGCGCTCCTCCAAAATCTCCAAGAAGAAGACGTCGAGTGGAAAGCTCCTTGGTTGATTCCCGACGAAATTCTTTACCGATGTGGGAGTTTTTACTAGGTCCCTTTGCTTGGGATTTGGGGAGCCGTTGTGTAACATCTTAATTTTTAGTGGTGTCGAAAATAGTGATTTGAGATCACTAAATCCAAAAAGTAAGATTGAACAAGATAGTAATTTAATATTTATGAGTCAAGTAAGAGTTTAGAAGAATTTGTGAATTGGTGAATTTGGTGAATTAAAAGAATTTATTAGGTCAAATAGGTCAAAAAACGAGGTATTGAGACCTCAAATTTGAAAACTGAGCCATAAATATTTTTAAAAATATTTATGGAGTTTCATTAAGTTAGTATTAAAGTTTGGTTGAGAAATTTAAACATTTGGTTAGTCAATTAAATAAAAAGGACTAAATTGTAACAAATGTAAAATTTGCTAGAAGTATTAAATAGCTCAAGTGTTAAAAGAAAGAGGATTTAAAGTGCAATGAAGCCTAAAAGTGAATAGGTTGGACGGAAAGGGCAAGAAAATCATCAAAAAAATAAGGGAAATAAGGGCAAAATTGGAAATTTTACAATTTTAACATATAAAATAAGGACAAAATTGAAAAATCTAGAGATCTTTTCATATTTTCTTAGCCAAAACGCCATAAGAGGTCTGTAGAAAGCTGGGTTTTCATATTTTTACATCGTGTGAGTTTAATTCTTGCTTTTTCTTGATAATTTTTATGTTTTTATGACTTTTACAACTAGGTCCACTTATAGAATTCATTAGTTTTTGATTTGGTGGGTGAAATTGGAAGTTAACCTTGCTGAGTAAGGGAAGTTTATGATGAATTATTATGAAATTTAAATTATAATTTCATATTAAGGTGGTTTTATTAAGTGATTTTGATAGAAAATGGTATTTAGGACCTAATTGTGAAAAAGTTGTGAATTAGAGATTGCTGTTGAAATTCAGAATATCAAAGGTTGTGAAATAGTTTATAGTGATAAAATAAGGTTTTAATTGGGAAAAATTAGTTCAATTGATGGGTGAATTGAGCAGGGACTAAATTGTAAAAACTATAAATTTTGGGGTAAAAGTGAAATTTTGAAAATTAAAGAGCATAAATTATGAAGTGAAATAGAAATGAAATAAATGCTAATGAGTGATAATATTTTACATTATAGATCAAGAATCCAAAGAAGAACGAGGAAAAGAAAAAGTTACGGAATAGTCCTTAAATTTCAATATCTTCTACAAATCAGTCGGGTAAGTTCATATGGTTGAATTTACATGTTTATTTTTGAATGATTGAATGATATAATGTGTTATTGAATATGAATTTACTGTGGGATTGTTAAAATTATGATAAAAATGAAAGAATAAAGGTGGTAATTCAAATTAGGAAAAAAAATCGGGATTGAGTACGTTCGTTTCGTGACATGTGATGAATTGACGGATAAGACCATGGTTGATCCATGGCAAAGTGTGAAATGTAGGTATGGTATTAACTATACTGAGTTGTGAAACGTAGGTATGGTATCATCCATACTGAGTTGTGAAACGTAGGTATGGTATTAACCATACTGAGTTAAGAAACGTAGGTATGGTATTTCCCATACCGAGTTGTGAAATTTAGGTATGGTATTTCAAAGAGGAAAACCATACTGAGTTTTGAAACGTGGCACTGAGCAACGACGTACTCAAATTCGTAAGACGTTTCCTAATTTGATAATAAGTAATACAAGATGAGTGAATCAAATGAAAGAGATTGAGTAGTTGTTAATGTTGAGCTCAACTATGTGAAATATTATAACAGTGGTTGTGAATGGCAGAGAACTTTAGTAAATTTTTTTTATTGTTTAGAAATATTATGTTTGGTAAGCATTACTTTTAAACCTATGAACTTACTAAGCTTCAATAAGCTTACTTGTGTGTGTTTGATATTTTATGTAGATTGAATTAAAGAGAAGTTGGTAGATCGGATCATCATAACAAAGCTCACTATCCAGATCAATTCCAGTAGCTTTTGTTTTATGTTTAAAGATTTATATGGCATGTATAGAGTTTAAATGAATTTAAATAAAGATGTTATAAACTAGTTAACAATATTTTGTACTAAAACAGTTTTTGGTTAGTAGCATTAGTTCGACTTTGAAAATTCACCATAAATTATGGAAATCGAATTAGAGGTTGAATAAGATATGAAATTAAATCCTATTGAATATAGTTTCACATGGAAGAAATAGTGCAAGCAAAAGACTTTCATATTAGGATATATTTGAATTTTTGTGAGACAAGGTTAGAGTGATTTGGAGCTCCCCTGTTCTGAATTTAAAAAATCATTAAAACTTTTACAAAAATAATTAGGGGTTATAATGTATATACTTAAAATCCTTAATAAGTCTAGTTTCAAAATAAATAAATTAGAACATCACCCGAATTCCATACTATGAGATAATTAATGTTTAGTAAAGAAAGGTCAAAACTATTAAACAACAAAATAGGGGTAAATTTGAAGAATAAACTATACTTTTTGGCTATTCCATAAATTTTGGAAATTTTATGATAGGAGGATATATGAGTCTAGTTTCAAATTCCTTTTACGGATCTTAATTTAGAATTCTGTAGCTTAAGATATAAATAATTTAGTGAATATGACTCGAGTGGACATCTTTGATGTGAATATAAGTAAATAATGGAATTTATGTGTAATTATTCTGTAAATTTAGGTAACATCTTGTAACCCTGTTCCGACGACGAATATGGTTTAGGGGTGTTACACGTTGGGTATGCTCCTTTGCTCGTATTGAGGCAATACAGATCAAGACAGTTCATACCGGCAACGCATGGGTTAGCTCAATGTGAGTTTTCGTACAGGGGAGATAACTATAAGAAAAGGGTAAAGGAGATTTCTAACGCTTGGAATCAGACTCGTTTAATGAAAAGGCTGGTCTTAGGTTCAATGACAACTCCCGAGTATAGTCGATAGTGGAGCAAAAGAAGAAAAAAGCAGTTAGACCTGAGCTGCTTGTTAATGAGCCAGTAAAAGAGGAGGAAGCTAAAGAATTCCTGAAGTTTTCGAAGCATAGCGAGTATAGTGTTGTGGAACAGTTGCATAAACAACCAGGTCGCATATCCGTACTGGCTTTGCTCTTAAGTTCAGAGGTGCACCGAAGTGCATTGATGAAAGTGCTGAACGAGACGTACGTGGCCAATGACATCTCTGTCAATAAACTGGATCGACTGGTTAATAACATAAGTGTCGATAAGTTCATTTTCTTCAACGATGATGAAATACCATCAGGGGGTATGGGATCCACTAAAGCTCTGCACATTACTACCAGATGCAAAGGGTACACATTGCCAGGGGTTTTGATCGACAATGGATCAGCATTGAACGTATTGCCCCTATCCACACTTAATAGGTTACCTGTGGATAGCTCACACATGAAGGTATGCCAGAATATAGTAAGGGCGTTTGATGGCACAAAAAGGGGGGTCATGGGAAGAATCGAAATACCTCTGTTGATTGGCCCAACTACCTATGAGGTGGACTTCCTAGTGATGGATATCAAGCCCTCCTACAATTGCTTATTGGGAAGACCTTGGATACATTCGGCAAGAGCAGTGCCTTCGTCGCTACATCAGAAGTTAAAGCTAGTATCAGAAGGTCAGTTAGTGACGATAAATGCCGAAGAAGATATTATCGCGGTCGTAACCCGTGATGCGCTGTACTTGGAGACAAATGGTGAGGCAATTAAATGCTCTTTCTGGTCTTTGGAGTTTGTGAATGCAACATTCATTACTGAGGGGAACATGATTCCAGTGCCAAAAATATCCAAGGCTACCACGATGGGAATACAACTGATGGTAGGAAGGGGAGCTCTACCGGGAAGAGGACTAGGGAGGCATCTTCAGGGAATAGTTGAGGCTTCAATGTTGAAGGACAAGCATGACCGCTTTGGCTTAGGGTACAAGCCAGATGTGAGACAAAGAAGGAAGGAACTGGAAAAGAGGCAAAAAAGAAGAAGGGCACTCGTGAGTGGGGAAGAAATCAAATGGGAACCAATGATAATCCCTCACATATCCAAAACTTTTGTGTCCAGAGGGATTATTCTTCCCGAGCGAAGGACGCTAAGGAAAGAAAGTGTTGAAGAAATGTTGGGAAACGTTCACATCAATGCCATATATGAAGAAAAAACTGAAGGAGGGACCTTGTCAGATATCTGCCCTTATGAACCTGGAAGGGTTCTGAACAATTGGACTGCAGAAGAAATTCCTGTAGTTTTTAGAGCTTACTCAGAGTAATGTTCAAAACACACTTGTTGCTTTAAGCCTAGAAGCAATAAGAATTCCTTTGTGAAATAGGCTTATGTCCAAACATCATTATGAAATACATATTTGATATCTTTTTGAGTAAATCATTCTTTAATCTCATTCATAATCATACCGTACCAATAATTATTCTTAAATTTATTCGTTCTTTGTATATTCCTTTGTACCTACAACAGGTTCTCGGATATCAATGACATGAGTAACGCTGCTAGGGAATTAGAACCTCATTTTGAGCAAGACATGTGTTTAGAGGGATCCCAGGACTTTGAAGATGATATAGATTGTGGCTTATCTCTGGACTTGTTAAGAATGGTAAAACAAGAGGAAAAACAAATTCTACCTCATGAAGAGACAGTAAAGATTGTGACCTTGAAAGAAGGAAAGGTAATGAAAATTAGAACGTGCATAACCGAAGAAACGAAGCGAGACCTCGTAAAGTTACTTTAAAAATTCAAAGATGTCTTCACATGGTCATACCAAGATATGCCTGGGTTAAACGCTGACATTGTTGTACACCGCCTCCCCATAAAAGAGGATTGCAGGCCGGTTCAGTAGAAGCTCCAGAGAATGAGGCCTGACATTGTGCTAAAAATAAAAATGGAAGTCAAAAAGCAATTCGATGCCGAATTCTTCCAGGAGGTCAAATACTCAGAATGGGTAGCCAATATTGTGCCTGTCCCTAAGAAAGATGGGAATGTGCGAATGTGTGTAGATTATAGAAACTTAAATAAGGCCAGCCCGAAAGATAATTTCCCCTTGCCTCATATTGATACTCTAGTAGACAATACGGTAGGCTATTCGCTGTTTTCCTTCATGGATCGCTTCCTGGGATATAATCAGATAAAAGTGCATCCTGAAGACATGGAAAAGATCACCTTCATAACATTGTGGGGTACATTTTGTTATAAGGTGATGCCATTTGGGCTAAAAAATGCAGGAGCGACATATCAAAGGGCCATGGTGACCTTATTTCATGATATGATGCACAAATAAATCAAAGGTTATGTTGATGATATGATCGCAAAGTCCCGAACAGAAATGGAACATATCTAAGTTTTGAGGAAGTTATTCTTGAGATTGAGGAAATTCCAATTAAAGCTCAATCCAACAAAATGTACTTTTGGAGCTAGATCGGGAAAATTGTTAGGCTTCGTAGTAAACGAGAAGGGAATTGAGATTGACTTAGACAAGGTCCGGGCTATACAAGAATTGCTTCCGCCACGCACTCAAAAGGAAGTTTGAGGTTTCCTTGGAAGGCTAAATTACATTGCTCGGTTCATTTCACAATTAACCGAGAAATGTGATCCCATATTTCGTCTTCTTAAGAAACACAATCCAGGTGTGTGGGATGATGAATGCCAGAAAGCTTTTGATAAGGTTAAACAGTACTTGTTAAGTCCTCCAGTCTTGTCACCTCCATGGCCAGATAGGCCATTAATATTGTATTTGACAGTGTTTAATAACTCTATGGAATGTGTACTGGGTCAACACGATGATTCAGGAAGAAGAGAAAAGGCGATATACTACCTCAGTAAGAAATTCACTGAGTGTGAACTGAGATATTCGCCAATTGAGAAATTGTGTTGTGCCTTGATTTGGACAACTCGGAGGTTGAGGCATTACATGTTGTACCAAACAACCTGGCTAATCTCGAAGTTGGACCCTTTAAAATAGATGATGGAGTCAACTGCTTTGAATGGAAAGATGGCTAGATGGAAAATTCTGCTATCTGAATTTGACATAGGTTATGTGAGCCAAAAAGCCGTGAAAGGAAGCCTAATAGTAGATTTTTTGGCCAGCAGAGCTCTAGAAGAGTATGAGCCCCTGAACTTTGACTTCCCCAATGAAGAACTAATGTGGCAGCTACTAAAGAAGATGCTACAAAAGATCACCTTTGGAAATTAAACTTCGACGGAGCATCAAATGCTGTAGGTAATGGAATTGGGGCAGTCTTGGTATCCCTAAATGGAGATCATTATCCATTCACGTGCAAATTGGATTTTAATTGTACAAATAATATTGCAAAATATGAAACGTGTATCATGAGACTCCGTGCAGCTATAGAACGCAAAATTAGAGCGTTGGAAGTATATGGAGATTCTGCACTAGTGATCTACCAACTAAAAGGTGAATGGGAGACAAGAGGCCCCAAATTGATTAATTATCGAAGGATAGTCCTGGGGTTAATTGAGGAGTTTGATGATATTACTTTCAATTATCTCCCACGAGACGAAAACCAAATGGTAGATGCTTTGGCTACTTTGGCGTCCATGATCAAAGTAAGTAATAAGAGGATGTAAAATCTATTCAAATGAGTATTTACGAGGCCCCGGCTCATTGTTACAACGTAGAGGAAGAAGAAAGAGATGATCACCCCTAGTACCACAATATATTACGATAAGTGAGAAATCATGAATACCCTGATCAAGCAACCGAGAATGATAAAAGGACGTTGAGAAGACTAGCCTGTGACTATGTCTTAGACGGGGAAATCCTGTACAAAAGAAGAAAGGATCAGGTACTATTGAGATGTGTGGACGCTGTTGAAGCTAAGAAAATTCTGGAAGAAGTCCACGAGGGTGTTTGTGGAACACATGCTAATGGTTTCACAATGGCTAGACAAATTATGATATTCGGGTACTACTGATCTACCATAGAGGGAGACTGCATCAATTATGCTAAGAGATGTCATAAATGACAAATTTATGGAGACAAAATTCATGTACCTCCTTCGCCTTTGCATGTTATGACTTTCCTATGACCTTTCTCTACGTGGGGCATGGATGTCATTGGGCCAATCTTGCCAAAAGCTTCAAATGGGCATTGATTCATCTTTGTATTTATCGACTACTTCACCAAGTGGGTAGAGGTTGCTTCATATGCCAGTGTTACTAAGTCGGCAGTCAGCAGATTCCTAAAAAAGGAAATCATATGTCGATATAGAATGCCTGAGAAGATCATTTCCGACAATGCATTAAACTTGAACAACAGCACGATAGCGGATGTCTACAATCAATTCAAAATCAGACACCACAATTCATCACCGTATCGTCTAAAAATGAATGGTGCGGTGGAAGCAGCCAATAAAATCATTAAGAAGATCGTGGGGAAAATGGCTGAAACTTATAAAGATTGGCACGAGAAGTTACCATTTGCTCTCTATGCTTAATGAACGTCTATCAGAACTTTCACCGAGGCAACGCCTTTCTCATTGGTTTATGGAACGGAGACGATTTTACCCATTGAAGTAGAGATACCTTCCCTTCGAGTTTTGTCAGAGCTAAAGTTAAATGAAACAGAATGGATCCAGTCTCGATATGATCAGTTGAACTTGATTGAGGAAAAGAGGCTAAGGGCTATTCGTCAGGGTCAGATGTACCAAAAACGAATGATACGAGCTTATGGCAAAAAGTTTCGCCCAAGAGAATTTCACGAGGGGGACCTGGTATTGAAAAAGACCCTCCCCATACAAAAGGATTTCAGAGGGAAATGGATGTCAAATTGCGAAGGACTTTATTTGGTAAAAAAAGCTTTGTCCGGAGGAGCATTGTTTTTGACCGAAATGATTTTAACCGACTCCCGAACCCATTTCTCGAATTTTATAGGCCAAAATCATTATTTTAATAAATCAAAATGTTTTAATGATCAATCTTAAGGTGATCCGATCACACCTCGAAGAAAGGATTGGTGGCGACTCCATTTTCGTTTTTAAAGTCGACCCCGTTTTTTTCAAAAAAATGGTTTCGACAAATATCATTATCTTTTGTCAAATCAAAATTTCAATTCAACTAATATGAATTAAAACTTACCACATATGTCTTATAAAACATTCATACATGAGTGATCGCTGCAAATCAGAGCTTTAAATATTCATAAAAGAATGATCAAACCTAGAGACTAATTCTGACAACGATATTAAGGCAAGTGTACTTATCGAACAGTGGTATAACTTAGGCAAGACAGGATTGTCGAACCCAAAGGAACTAAAAGTACTAATACTAACTTTCTTTTTATTATTTAGCCTTAAAATTAGAGTGAAGATTGCTTTTAACTAAATTGACGACAACTAAACTAGGGACACAAAGACAAGAAGACGAATTGGAAAATAACTTTGAAGAAAAACTCAGTTGATTTAGACGATACCTTCGGGAAGAATCCACCTAGACTTCACTTATTATCTAACACTAAATTATATGATTTCTTTTACTTAGCTTGATCCGTGAGACTCCCTAACCTATATTAAACCCTCTCTCGAGGCGAATAACATCTAACCCTAGGTTAATTAGTGGAACTCTTGTTCGCTTATAATAACCCCCTAGGATAGCAGTAAATCGATCAATGGACTCAAATATTAAGTTTCACCCTAATCTGGAAAAATCTCGTAACCCTATCTCTAGGCGTTCGGCCAACTCCACTTAATTATGTTAGATCTCCTCTTAGGCAGGGTCTATTCTTCCTCTACCTAAGCACATTAGATTTGGATTAAGCAACATAATTAAGAACAAACTAAGTAATTTATCATATAACTTAAAAATCAAATAACAAAATCCATCTAGGTTTCATCCCCTTCAGGTATCTGAGGGGTTTAGTTCATAATGAATAAACAAAACATCGCAAGAGAAAAGATAAAACAAAACATAAGAAAAACCCTAAAACCCCCTGAAGGAATTGAAGGAGAATTCCGCCGTCTTGAGTATAACTCTGGCTTCTTGGGATGGATCAATTGGCTATCCTCGCGTTATTCCCTAATTTTGACCTTCTCGGCTTAGCTCCTTGGCCTCGCATTCGCTTCTTCTCAAAGGTGGTACTTGGGGGATATTTATAGGCTCTTGGGTTGTGATTCTTTCTCCCTAAGTATCCCTTTTCGACTGAAATTGCTCTTTCCAGCAACAGAGGCACGGCCATGGCACACGCCCGTGTGGATCGAGACCTGATCGTGTTCGAATTTCTCTTGAGGCACGGCCGTGTGTGACGGAGTTGAGGCCGTGCTCTAAGTTTTCGTCGAGGCATGGCCGTGTGTGCTTTGGGCCAGGCCGTGTCAATTTCGTGCTAAGGCCCATTTACTACGTTTTAGGCCCGTTTTGTGTTCTTTTCATCCTTGGGTGCTTTCCTGGGTATAAGACATGAAAAGAAATGATTAAAAGCACCTTTTTATATAAAAAAAGAAATAAATCATCCAAAAGCATATTAAATGTGGGATTAAAATATGTTACTTTTACGGTTTATCAAATACCCCCACACTTAAGCTTTTGCTTGTCCTCAAGCAAAATTCTCAACTTACAATTAAAACGAACTTTCCATGATCTATAATTCTTATCAACAATGTCTTATCCTAATTCATAGAGAATTTATACATGGATAATTTGATTCAAAGCGTCCTAAAGATTCAAACGAGATAAGTCATAATTTTGTACCTCGAAACATAGGTGTCTTCCCTCTTTTAAATGACTACCTTTTTAATTCAAAATCGACAAGGATTGATATCCTCACTTAGGATTCACTCAAATCACTCTAAAGTGTTTAAGGTTCAGAAAAAGATCACTCATAAGTCGAACCTGAAAAGTTAATCCCATAGGCTTGCCTAAAAATCAAATCTCCACCACTATAATATGAGATGACAAACAGATCAAAAAGTCTTTGTTAGGGTTGTAACGGGGCTACGGTAAAAGGTGTGGTCATAGGCTGAAATTATAGGGTTAGAATCGAGATTGAATTGACAAGTACCTACCTAAAATTTTTTTCGAAACTTCATTAACTGAAAAGTAATAATTTTTACTAATACGAGCTTTTTTTTAAGAATAATATATGATAAATTTAACTATCAGAATAATAAACTTCGGTAACTGATCAAATCAAGTCTCGATTAAGGGGTAGTCAAAAGAAAGGGTGATAACAAATACAAGGGTTTTGGGTTAATATTAGTAGGTAAATCAATAAAAAGGGTTTGTTAGGATCAACGGGGTTCACTAGGGGTTAATTGTAAAGGTGGGCTATTTAGTAAAATTAGTGGGTTAAAACTTAGGTGCCTTTATCATCTCCGTATATCAATTCATAACTGTGGTCTTGATATGTAAAAACGAGGCAAGTTCTAGAATAACAGTTCATGGTTGACACACTCATAATCAAAAAATGATCACAAAAAAGAATGTATGCTCTATAAGGTTCAAATACTCACAAAAATTATGGGTGTTTTGACATCATCCTTATGAAGTTTAAATTTCAAGGTAGTATTTAAATTTCGGTCAACAGCCTAGCAAAAATTTTAATTCCTGAAAAACAGACTTATCATGCTTGATTCTCTAGTATTCTTTAAATTAAACATCAATGTATAATTAACTATGACTTATTCTAAAACATGTCAATAATCATCACAAATCATCAGAAATGTCATCCTAATTAGTAATATGACAACTTTGCATAAAAACAAGACTAAATCAGGGATTTGAGAATACTGAAAAAAGTTTGGCACTTTTATTCCACTTTTACCCTCAGGTATTTAAGAATAATGCAAAAAGTTAGGTCCTTTTACACCCCACACTTAAGATGTACATTGTACTCAATGTACAAAGATAGATAATGCATTAAAATCAAAAGGGAGGGGATAGAATACTCCCTGAGGTGTGGACTGTTTCCTTGGAGGAGAGTAGGGGTCGTGGAGGTTATGGTGGCAGATGTAGCAAGTACGGTGAAGGCGTCGGTATGGTGGTGGTGCTGGTTTCCGAGCTCTACGCTAGATGAAGAAATTGGGGAACTCATGAAGGATTAGCCAGGGGTTATTGAAACATAATATAAATAAACTAAAGATGAATTTAAAGAAAAGCAAGCTAAAGTGAAGGAGACTAAGAAGAAAACTGAAATGACAAGAAAATACTAATGGACTATGAAGTCCTTATTAAAGGATGGTTCGCAAGGTGGGAATCAATGCTAAGATTGGGGATGTGGTGGCGGTGGTGAGAGTAGTGAGGTTATCGTGGTGGTCAGTGTGATTCCCTAGCAGCCTGGCGAACCTGACATTAAGAAACTAAAAGAAAATTAAACGAAAAGAGCAGCAGAGAAGCTTAGATGAGGAAAATAAAGGAAAAGAGCAGGAAATTGAAGCAAGAGAGAGAGCAAAAATAAAAACTAATTGGTCTCAAAGACCCTTGGCTTGGTGTTGATACAAAGCTGCCGGCATGAACTCATGTTGATCGTTCTTTGTTATGGAGTCTATGTGTAGCTTCTTCCGCTTCTTTGGCATGGTGTTGATTTACTCAAGGATCTAGGGTCTTGAAGAGTCTGAGATGGAGGAGAGTGAAAAGGAGAGAAAATAAAGAAGAAATTAGATGGAGGGAAGGGGAAGAGGTGAGGGATTTAAATAGAAGTTCAAATTTTGTGCTCCCCTACGGCCGTGGTCACAGGGTGTGTCGATTTACACGGCCACCTCACACGGCCGTGTTATAGAGGGTGTTGTCACCCTATGCCGTGCTTGTAAAGTCTTCCTTTTGGCACGATTGTTCTACACGGACGTGTCTCCCCCGTGTTCGATAAGTCAGTAGCTTCATACGGTTGCCAGCACGGGCGTGTTCTGTCCGTAGTGTGCAAGTCAGTAGCTTCACACGGTTTCGGGCACGGCCATGCCCTATCTGTCGGTGCCCGTGGGGAGGTTGTTGGATCTGTGACGTTAGAGAGGGTGGTTGGGCTGACTACACGGCTTCTGTCCTGTCAGTGTGGCGGTTTAGGTGGTCTACACGGTCGTGTGTAAGGCCGTGTGGCCTGAAAAACCTGCAGTTTTGGTTAGTTTAAAAAGGAAAAGAAAAAGGAGAAAGGAAAAGACAAACAAATGTAAAAAGAAATGTTGTTAGTATTCGGGTTGCCTCCCGAGAAGCGCTTGTTTATAGTCTTAAGCTAGACTTTTTCTCGTTATTTGAAAATTTTAGGGAGGTTTAAAGGTTTGAATATCTTCCCTCGTACTTATAGTTTTATTCTCCTGATAAAGTTGAAGTCGAGAAGCGTTTACTTTGAAAGTGCCGAATATTGGATTGCTTACCTCGACTATTTCGTTTGGGAAGATATCATGTACCTTGAGAATGACTTCTCCCTTTGCCTTCAGGTCTGTGGTAGTGATTTGGGGATCGGTTTTGTCTAACAGTACTTGGTCTCCTATTTTGAAGTGATTCGATGTCCCCATGAGCTCTTCTTGTGGTTCCTCGGGTTTTACTTCGTGTGACTCTAGCTCTCCTTTGATCTCTGTCTTCTGCTTCTCTAAATTGTCAACCTTGATACTTTGTTCCTCGTGTAACTTTACTTTGTCGATATGAGCTGGCTCAGGTTTTAGGCCTTGTGATGTTTCCTGTGATGAAGATTGAATAATATGATTATCTATTGAAATGGCTTTCTTACCTTCATCCACTGTTGTCCTAGCCGAGTCGAGAGCTTGAAGATTGATCGATTCATCTCCTACACGAAGTATGAGCTCACCTGTAGCAACATCAATTTTTGTTCTGGCAGTTGCTAGAAAATGCCTTCCTATAATTAAAAGGATTGAATTATCCTGATCCATGTTTAAGACAACAAAGTCTACTGGGAAAACAAATTTATCGATTTTGACAAGAACATCTTCGATAATGCCCCTAGGAATTCTAACAGTTTTATCAGCTAATTGAATACTCATCCTAGTTTGTTTGGGTTTCCCTAGATCTAGTCGTTTAAACAGTGAGTAAGGCATGACGTTTATGCTTGCCCCTAGGTTAGCTAACGCATTATCGATATGTAGACTACCAATTAAACATGGCATTGTAAAACTTCCTGGATCTTTTAGTTTCTGTGGTAGTCTGTTTTGTAACATCGCTGAGCATGTTCCGTTTAGTTCCACGTGGTGCTCTTCATCTATTTTGCATTTGTTGGTCAAGAGCTGTCTTAAAAATTTTCTCGAATCTGGCATCTGAAAAAGAGCTTCAAAAAGAGGTAAGTTAATATGTAATTTCTTTAAAAATTTAAGAAACTTACCGAACTGTTCCTCTGAATCGTCTCTTTTTAAGGCTTCAGGATAAGGTATGCGAGGTTGATACTTTTTAGTTGCCAGTTTTGGCTTCTCTTGTAATACCTCTATTTCACTTTCGTCTACCTTCGTTTCTGGTATTGGATCGGGTTCAGCTAGCCCGTTACTGTCCTGAGTTGTGATTGCTTGAATTTTCTCCTTAGGATTAACTTCAGTGTTACTTGGTAGACGTCCTTGCGGTCGTTCTGACATTAGTTTTGCGAGTTGTTCCACTGCATTAGTCACTTCCTTGACTGATTTAGTAATTTTATCGAGTCATCTCTTGTTGCTTTTGACTGCTCTATCAGTTTCTTGAAGATGTTCCTCGAGGGTTGGTTTTTTTTCTTGTGGATAGGGCTGATTTTGGGAGTTTTGAGGAGGTTGTTGCCTTTGATTCCCTTGGTTTCCTTGTCCTCCCCACGAAAAATTTGGGTGGTTCCTCCAACCTGGATTATAAGTATTACTATAAGGATTACTATTAGATCAGAAATTATTACCTATATAGTTCATCTGTTCATCTTCTGCTCCCGGTTGGTAGGGTGGGTACTCAGGATTCGCCACAGTTCCACTTGCGTCGCACTGCATGACTGGATGTACCTGTGATGAACACAAATTATCAAACTTTTTATTCATCATCTCTAGCTGTGTTGATAGCATGGTAATGGCATGATGTTGAAAACTCCTACCGATTTTGTCAGTTTGGTGCTTGAAGGTTGCCATTGATAATTGTTTAATGACATCTTCTTAATAAATTCGTAGGCTGCTTCTGGAGTTTTGTTGTTCAGCGTTCCACCAGCGGCTGAATCTATCAGTTGTCTCGTTGAGGGGTTTACACCGTTATAAAAGGTTTGGACTTGTAGCCACAAGGGTAGGCCATGGTGTGGGCACCTCCTCAAGAGATCTTTGAATCTCTCCTATGCGTCGTATAGCGTCTCTAAATCCATCTGCACAAAAGAAGAGATATCATTCCGTAATTTGGCCGTTTTAGCCGGTGGAAAATATTTCATCAAAAACTTTTTGTTCATCTGATCCCATGTAGTGATTGACCCTCGTTGTAATGAGTTTAACCACTGTTTGGCTTTATTTCTCAATGAAAAAGGGAATAACCGAAGACGTATGACATCATCAGAAACGCCATTTATTTTGAAGGTATCACAGAACTCTAAAAAGTTAGCTATGTGCGTGTTTGGATCTTCGTCCTGCAAACGATCAAATTGAACAAACTGTTGAATCATTTGTATTGTGTTAGGCTTTAATTCAAAATTGTTAGCAGATATAGTAGGCCTAACAATACTAGATTCTGCTCCTGTTAAATGCGGTTTCGCATAATCGAACATTGTGCGTGAAGCATTGTTATCCCCCACATCGCGTGGTTGTGGGTTGTTTTCTTCCATCCCTTCAATAGGATTGGATCTATTTTCTTCCTCTCTCTCTGTATAATCTAGGGCTCGCCTGGTTTCCCGACAATTCTTACGAGCGGTAGCTTCGATTTCGTTGTCGAATATCAAAGGTCCTCTCGGGTTCCTTCTAGTCATAAACTAGAGGTACCTGTTGGAAAAGAAAGAAAGAAAAATTTCAGTAAAAAGAAAAACAAAAACAAAAATAGAAACGAAAAGATAAATAAATTGCTAAAAATAAAAATTAGGGCTAAAGTAATAAAAATAAAGTTTTCTTAATATTTTAGTTCCCCGGCAACGACGCAAAAAACTTGATCGCTGCAAATCAGAGCTTTAAATATTCATAAAAGAATGATCAAACCTGGAGACTAACTCTGACAACGATATTAAGGCAAGTGTACCTATCGAACAGTAGTATAGCTTAGGCAAGACCGGATTATCGAACCCAAAGGAACTAAAAGTACTAATACTAACTTTCTTTTTATTATTTAGCCTTAAAATTAGAGTGAAGATTGCTTTTAACTAAATTGACGACAACTAAACTAAGGACACAAAGACAAGAAGATGAATTGGAAAATAACTTTGAAGAAAAACTCAGTTGATTTAGACGATACCTTCTGGAAGAATCCACCTAGACTTCACTTATTATCTAACCCTAAATTATATGATTTCTTTTACTTAGCTTGATCCGTGAGACTCCCTAACCTATATTAAACCCTCTCTCGAGGAGAATAACGTCTAACCCTAGGTTAATTAGTGGAACTCTCGTTTGCTTATAATAACCCCCTAGGATAGCAGTAAATCGATCAATGGACTCCCATATTAGGTTTCACCCTAATCTGGCAAAATCTCGTAACCCTATCTCTAGGCGTTCGATCAACTCCGCTTAATTATGTTGGATCTCCTCTTAGGCAGGGTCTATTCCTCCTCCACCTAAGCACATTAGATTTGGATTAAGCAATATAATTAAGAACAAACTAAGTAATTTATCATACAACTTAAAAATCAAATAACAAAATCCATCTAGGTTTCATCCCCTTCAGGTATCTGAGGGGTTTAGTTCATAATGAATAAACAAAACATCGCAAGAGAAAAGATAAAACAAAACATAAGAAAAACCCTAAAACCCCCTGAAGGAATTGAAGGAGAATTCTGCCGTCTTGAGTATAACTCCGGCTTCTTGGGATGGATCAACTGGCTATCCTCTCGTTATTCCCTAATTTTGACCTTCTCGGCTTGGCTCCTTGGCCTCGCTTTCGCTTCTTCTCAAAGGTGGTACTTGGGGGATATTTATAGGCTCTTGGATTGCGATTCTTTCTCCCTAAGTATCCTTTTCCGACTGAAATTGCTCTTTCCAGCGACAGAGGCACGGCCATGGCACACGCCCGTGTGGATCGAGACCTGACCGTGTTCGGATTTCTCTTAAGGCACGACCGTGTGTGACGGAGTTGAGGCCGTGCTCTAGGTGTTCGTCGAGGCACGACCGTGTGTGCTTTGGGCCAGGCTGTGTCAATTTCGTGCTAAGGCCCATTTACTCCGTTTTAGGCCCGTTTTGTGTTCTTTTCATCCTTGGGTGCTTTCCTGGGTATAAGACATGAAAAGAAAGGATTAAAAGCACCTTTTTATATAAAACAAGGAATAAATCATCCAAAAGCATATTAAATGCGGGATTAAAATATATTACTTTTACGGTTTATCAATGAGACATTTATTGATCATTACCAATTAATCAAATATAATCATGTGCATTACTATTTCATGCGCAATCCACTATAATATCTTTAATCATTTTCAAACATCAAAGACATTTCAAAGCATACCTAATCTGCATGCTCAAAAACCAATCCAAACCAAATATGCCTGGCCATTTTAACTCATCACAAGACTATGCGCATAAGACCATATTAATTTAAACCATAAAGTTCTCAACTTATAATATTCAAACGTTTGCATTATTTAACCAAACAAAAACCAATATGATTTTTACCACTTATAAAACATATACTAATCATGCTTTAGAAATTAAACATATCAATAATATTTATTTAATCATTTTACTGAACTCATTAACATGAAACATATCATATCACATATATTTTATATTTCAATTAGCCGAACATATTAACTAAAAAACATGTCATTTGAACTCTTAAAATAATCACATACGATGGGTCGGATCGATGTCATCGAAGCATCGATATGTAAAACACGTTATGGATCTTTTTTAACTCAGGTGGCAAAAAATAGTCTGTAAGCAACCGGCCCGATACGCTCAATAATCTCATACAACCCAATAAATCTCAGACTCAATTTGCCTTTACGACTGAATCGAAGTATTTTCTTCCATGGTGAGACTTTCAAAAACACTGTCCCTGATATGATACTCAATATCTTTTCGTTTCAAGTCTGCAAACGATTTCTGATGATCTGACGCTGCTTTCAGACTATCCCGAATCACTTTCACTTTCTGTTCAGTTTCTTTGATCAAATCAACCCCGTGTATCTTATTCTCACTAAGCTTAGTCCAATTCAAAGGTGTTCGACATTTGCGACCGTACAAAGATTCATAAGGTGCCATTTTCAAACTCGATTGAAAGCTATTATTACATGCAAATTCAATCAATGGCAAATATCGTTCCCACGTACCTTCAAACTCAAGAATGCAACATCTCAACATATCATCGAGTATCTGAATAATCTGCTCAGATTGACCATATGTTTGCGGATGAAAAGCAATACTGAAATGTAGGTGCATCTTGCAGCTTTTTCCAAAATCGTGATGGGAATCTCGAATCTCTATCTGAAACAATAGAAATAGGTACTCCGCGCAATCTCACAATCTGAGAAATGTACAACTCGGTAAGCTTATCAAGTGAATAATCTGTATGAACTGGAATGAAATGAGTCGATTTAGTCAATCTATCAACAACAACACATATTGCATCTTTCTAACTCGGTGTCCGAGGCAAAACAATAACAAAATCCATCGCTATTCTGTCTCATTTCCACTCGGGAATCATAACCGGCTAAAGTAACCTAGACGGTGTATGATGCTCAGCTTTAACTTGTTGACAAATTAAACATTTCGAAACAAATTCTGAGATATCACGATTCATACTAGGCCACTAGTAAAGCTGTTTCAGATCGTTATACATTTTCGTACTTCCCAGATGTACAGATAACCGACTATTATAAGATTCCTTCAAAATCATCTAAAGCAACTTTGAGTTTCTTGGAACACATATTCGACCTCTGAATATTAAACAATCATCAGCATCAATCTGAAATTCTGAATCAGGTTTCGAATCACGTTGAGCCCGTTTTGCTAACAATTCATTATCAACTTTTTGAGCTTCGCAAATCTGCTGACGGTCTCGCTTTCAACTCAACTACAATCGAGTAGTCATCAGATAGAGCCAACTGAGTATTCATCGCACGAAGAGCAAACAGAGGTTTTCGGCTTAATGCATCAGAAACAACATTGGCCTTTCTCGGATGGTAGTCAATAATCAACTCATAATCTTTTAACAACTCTAACCATTTCGTTGTCGCAAATTCAGATCTTTTTGTGTCATCAAATATTTTAAGCTTTTATGATCAGAATAGATGTGACATTTCTCACCGAACAGATAGTGGCGCCAAATCTTCAACTCAAACACAATAGCTGCCAATTCCAGATCGTGTGTCGGATAATTCTTTTCGTGCAGCTTTAACTGTCTCGAGGCATAAGCTATGACTTTGCCTTCCTGTATTAAAACACAGCCCAGACCACTTAAAAATGCATCACTATAAATGACAAATTCTTTACCCGATTCTAGCACTGGAGCTTCGGTCAACAAAGCTTTTAGTTGATCAAAACTTTTCTGACACTTGTCCGACCACTTAAACTTAACATCTTTCTGAAGTAGTCTCGTCAATGGAATTGCAATCATTGAGAAATCTTTTACGAATCATCTGTAATAACTGGCGAGTCCCAAAAAGCTTCGAACTTTGGATACATTTCTTGGAGGCTTCCAATCAAGTATAGTCGAAATCTTGCTCGGATCAACCCAAATACCCGATGCTGATACAACATGTCCCAGAAAACTGACTTCTCGTAACCAAAACTCACATTTACTGAACTTTGCATACAACTGCTTATCACGCAAAGTCTGTAGCACTACAATCAAATGTTCAGCATGCTCGAATTCATCACGGGAATAAATCAAAATGTCATCTATGAACACAACCACAAATCGATCCAAATTGGTCTAAAGGTCCGATTCATTAGCTCTATAAAAGCAGCAGATGTATTAGTAAGTCCGAAAGGCATAACCAGAAATTCATAGTGTCTGTACCTCGTTCGAAAAGCAATTTTTGGCACATCGGAGTCTTTAACTTGCAGTTGATAGTAATCTGATCTCAAAACTATCTTTGAAAACATGGTAGCCCCTTTCAACTGATCGAACAAGTCGTCAATTCTTGGCAAAGGATATTTATTCTTTATGGTCACTTTATTGAGCTATCGATAATCGATACACATTCTCATAGTTCCGTCTTTCTTTTTCACAAACAAAACTGGTGCACCCCAAGGAAAAAAACTCGATCGTGTGAAACCTCTATCTGTCAATTCTTGCAACTGAGCTTTCAATTCTTTTAATTCAGTCGGTGCCATTCTGTACGGAGCTATCGATATCGGAGTCATCCCTGGTACTATCTCAATACCAAACTCTATCTCTTGAATCGGCGGCAAACCCGGTGATTCTTCAGGAACACATCCAGATACTCACATACAACTGGTATTGATTCAATCTTCTTTTCGGTCACCTTTGAATCGAGCACATAGGCAAAGTAAGCTTCACAACCCTTTTTCACATATTTCTAAGCTAATATCGAAGATATCACTACCGGTAAACCATTCAAATCATTAGACTTAATCCGAATAATCTCATTATTCTGGCATCGCAAATCAATAGTATTCCGTTTAAAATTCACAACTGCATCATGTAACGTTGCCAATCCATACCCAGGATTATATCAAACTCGTCGAATGGCAACAACATCAAGTCAGCCAGAAAACATGAATCTCGAATCATCAAAGGGCAATTCTTACATACTTTATCAACCAAGACACATCGGCCTAAGGGGTTCGATACTCTAATCACAATTTCAGTAGACTCTATAGACAAAGTCTTACTGGATACTAAAGTCTCACATACATAAGAATTAGTCGATCCAGGATCTATCAATGCAATAACACTAGTATCATAGAAAGTGAAAGTACCAGTAATCACATCTGGAGACGAAGCTTCTTCACTAGCGCGGATAGCATATGTAACATCCTGGAAAGGGCCTATGCATTTTCGGTTTAATTGTACGAAGTGACATGTTTTATGTACTAGGAATAAATTTTGAACATTTCTGAAAACCCGGAAATGAATGGAAATGATTTGGAAATGATTCAAAAGAGGAAAGTGAACATTTCTGGAAACTTGGAAATGTAAGGAAATGTCAAGTTTACAGAGCCGATCGAAAATTTTAGGAAACTTAGAAATGACCTAGAAATGTCGAATTTTAAAGTTTAAAATAGGAAATTAGGGCAAGGAGGCCTTAAAAGAAAAAGTTGGTAAGATTTGACACCCAAAAACAGGCTTGGAAAAGTGGCCTGGAGATGCCACTTAGGGCCTCTGGAAATGGCGCCACATGCAGGGTGTTGGGCCTAGGTTCGAGTCACTTGGGAAGCAAATAAAAGGAGTTTTATTTTTTCCAGAAGCAGAGGAGTGGACGGCAAGGCTTCTAGAAAAAGGGAGTTTTATTCCCTTTAAATTTCGGCAATTAATGGGATAAATAAGGGATTTAAATTGGATTATTTTTTGAAGAGATAATAGATGGATAAATATGGATTTATTTTTTTTATTTTGATAGATAAGGAAGAGATAAAAGAGGATTATTATTAGTATTTTTTTTATTAAGAGATAAGAGATAATTATTGGATTAAGTTTTATTAAAGTGATAAATCAAGGGATAAAGTTATCAAAATAAAGAAGAGTGGTGGCCAAGTAAGGGACTCTAGCCTAGTAAATTTGGCTATAAAAGGAAAAGAGAGGCCATTCATTCATTCACTTTTCCTTTGCCGAATTTCTTAAGCAAATTCTCTTCTCTCTGCCGAATTCTCTCTGTCATTGTTCTTCTTTCTCTTTTCAATTCTTCACAAAGCTGAAAGCAGAATCCCCCTAGTCTTGCCGAATTTTCCTAAGTTTTATATCTTCCTCTTCTTTCTTTGAAAAACCAAAAATCCTCTACTGTTCATCAAGAAGCCGAAATTTTAATCCACATCAAGGCCATAGCCGAATATTGTTAAAGTCTCAAGCAAGGATTGTCGATTCCTAAAGTAAGGAGATCTTTCGGGATTTACTAAGTGTCGACTACAAGGAAGGAGAAGTTCTTTTCCCGAAGGTACACCATAAGCCGCGTGTTCCCTAGTTATTCGGTGAATTTCGGGATTTAAGAATCTAAGGTAAGTCATATTTAACATACGGCTAAGGGTTATTTGTTGTGAATAAATGTTAGAAATTGATCTAACATGAAGTTATAGGGATTTCGACAGAGGGATACAAGGATTTCGGGATTTGAGAATTTCAAGGTAAGTTTTAAGAATACTAATCCTACTAGGATTTGGATTTATGGCCGAATGGCTTTTTATTAAAGTAGTAAGTAATTAATCAAATGTAGGAATTTGAGATCTAAGGCAGTAGATCAGATTTCGGGATTTCAAGGAATTCGTTAAGCAAATCAGGTGTGTACCCTACCCTAAGTTTTGATAGGTTCATGGCTATGTTTAAATTAAATGTATTATTAAGAATGTGTGTACCCTACCCTAAGTTTTGATAGGTTCATGGCTATGTTTAAATTAAATATATTATTAAGAATGTGTGTACCCTACCCTAAGTTTTGATAGGTTCATGGCTATGTTTAAATTAAATGTATTATTAAGAATGTGTATACCCTACCCTAAGTTTTGATAGGTTCATGGCTATGTTTAAATTAAATGTATTATTAAGAATGTGTGTACCCTACCCTAAGTTTTGATAGGTTCATGGCTATGTTTAAATTAAATGTATTATTAAGAATGTGTGTACTCCACACTACTTTGTAATATGAATTATGGTTGCATGTATTAAAATATATGTTAATGAAAATATGAGCATGGCTAAGGTACCATGTTAAGGTACTAAGTACTCAGGTACGTTTCCTACTTCTACTAGGAATATGAAATATGTTATTCATAACATGAGAATATGATAAGAATGAGAACTATGGTATATTATGCATATTAATGTTTATGGGGCATATGGTTGTATATTGAAAGGGGAAGTGAAAAGTGGTGATTTAAGACCACAGTAATCTGAAAAGTGGTGATTTAAGACCACAGTAATCTGAAAAGTGGTGACTTACGACCACAGTAATCTGAAAAGTGGTGATCTAAGACCACAGTAATCTGAAAAGTGGTTTCCTAAAACCACAGATGCGGAGCCTTAAGCCCGCAAATTGGTGTGTAGTGGAAGGAGGGTCGACTTAGTAGTCCCCACGGTGTGACTGGCAGGTACGGGGGTGTGTAGCGGATGGACAATTAGGTTTGGGTTTGGGAATGCATCATTAATTGTATTCTATGATTTGAATGTGTATCATTTGTATGCCTGATTCTATTATGATTTAGTGTCGTGTACACATTGAGTCTGTTTGACTCACCCCGTTGGGGAATATTTTTCAGGTGACGAGCAGTAATGGACCGGGTCGGCAGGAAGGTGGCCATGCATAGCAAGAAATTTATGATTTGGACTTTCAATTTATTTTAAGTATTTTAAGTTTTACTTTGGGATCATTGATATAATAAGGCCATTGTGGTTTACTTTATTTTTTTCTTTTATTTATTATGTTTATGGATTTTTATCAATTAAAGTTTAAGTAAATTCCTTTTAAAATTAACTCTAAATGTTTTGTCACCTTAAATAAATGGGTTTTAACATAAGATAAATTTGTTTTCAACTCAAGCCCAACCCAAACAATATATTTTTTTAAAAAATCACACAAGTTTTTCCTAAGTAACAAAAGAATTTTGAACCGGTTTACTTGAGGAACATACCAAATCTGGTCAAAGCTCGTGGGCCGGGTTTGGGGCGTTTCAGCATAAGCTCTAGCAGGTGCGCGAGCCTCGGATCTAACAGCTGTGTCTTTAGTTCCCCTTTGGCTTCCACTCACATTACCCGTGTTTCTGGGTAGTCTACCTCGAGCTGACATGTTACTCGATCTTGTATTCTGCACTGTGTTTTGCTTAGCTAACTCAGGGCATTCACGAATAAAGTGATCCATCGATCCACATTTAAAACAAGCCCGATCATTCAATCTACAATTTTTGGGACGTTGTTTACCGCAATGTTTGCACTCAGGTTGGTTCGGTCGAACGTTACCAACACTAGCTACTGAGGTAACTCTCGAGCTCACATGTGGTTTGTCTCAATCACGTCTAGAATAGCCCGCAGTAGCCTTTGAACGGCTAAAATCATCTTGAAATTTCTTTGATGCTGACTGAAATGACTGACTCGATGATCTTTTTCGTGAATCTCTAGCTTCAAAGTCAACCTTTCTTTTCTCTTTCCCGAGCTCTTCAACTTTGCATACTCGTTCGAATAATACCACGAACTCTTTTATTTCAAGAATCCAGACTAACAGCTTAATATCTTCATTCAACCCATCTTCGAATCTTTTACACATTATTGCTTCGATTGATACACATTCCCGGGCATATCTGTTGAGTCTCACAAATTCCCGTTCGTATTCTTTAACTGTCATACAACCCTGTTTTAACTCGATAAATTCTTTGCGTTTTTGATCAATAAACCGCTGACTGATATATTTCTTCCGAAATTCAGTCTGAAAGAACTCCCAGGTAACACGTTCTTTTGGAACCACCGATACTAGTGTATTCCACCAGTGATATGCGGTGTCTCGTAACAGGGATACAACACGTTTAATACACTCATCAGGGGTACAGGATAATTTATCGAACACAGGGATCGTATTATAAAACCAGCTCGCTCAGCATCATCATTAACAGTAGCTCTAAACTCTTCGGCCCCGTATTTTTTTATTTTATCAACTGGTGGCTTATTTAATCTCATCAGATCAAGAACTTGAGGTATCACAGGTGTCTGAGAAGGATTAGGCGGGGGTGGGGTTTGTTGAACAGCCGAATTTGCATGGATATATTGTGTGAAGCATTCATTCATCATATGAAAGAAGGCTTGTTTAGCCTCTCCCTCGTGGCTACTCGTAACTAGTCTAGAATCAGATTGCATTGCCTCTTGAGTGGGAGCGGGTGCATTACTTTCCATGACATCAGCTACGGCTCGATCGGGATCTGTTTACTATACAAAAACACATTTTAATTGTCAGGAATCATCACACTATCACAGTTTATATATATGGCATGTATAGCTAGACTCACACGGGCTACGTTAGTCCTAGAATCGACTAAATCGTCGCTCTGATACCAACAAAATGTAACACCCCTAGCCCGTATCTGTCGTGGAATTAGGGTTATGAGACATTACCAAACATAAGCATAGTTCATCACAATCACTTATTACAAATCATGCACAAAATTAAATCGACTTCTTATAATAATTTTGTACTCAATTAGTAACCAATCACTCATCCAATATAAATCAAACATACATTATTAATCATATTACAAAAAAATAATCCATGCTATAAAATTTAACCATATCAATATCATTATCTTTTATCAAATCAAAATTTCAATTCAACTAATATGTATCAAAACTTGTCACATATGTCTTATAAAACATTCATACATGAGACATTTATTAATCATTGCCAATTAATCAAATATAACTGTAGTAGCCCATTATTACCCGGGCTTAAACAAATAATAAAATAAAACCCAAATGTCCAATTACAGTACATTTACAGGCCCGAATTACACCCCAAGCCCAAATTACACCCTCAGACCTAAAACAGACTACCCAAAACTAAAAACTAAACCCTTAACCCAACCTACGGAGCCCAAATGGCCCAAACTAAATCAGGACCTAGGGTTTCTGGGAAACCCTCGTGTCGCAAGCACCCAGCGTGGTCCTTCGGTCACGCCGCAACCCGCGCACGAATAATGCTCCGCCGCCGAACTTCTCGCCATTCGCCTGCAAAGAAGGAAAGAAGAACAAAGCAAATAAGGACAGAATATTTGTATTTATTTATTTTTGGGGCTATAAAAGCCCTAGCACAATCTGTAATAGAGGGATATATACAAGCAGATATACAGAGAAATAAAAATACAAAAAACTTGATAGTAGAGGTGATTTTTCCAGTTATTTCATTTTGTTTAATTTTTTTACTTTTCGATATATGCATTTTTTTATATATAAATATACTGTTAAAAAAAATGAAGAAAAGGGGTTCACTTCTTTATTTGCGCTGAAAAACGGAGTCTTTGATTTCACGACCGCCGTGTATGGTGGCGCGTGTGGTGGCGCGGGGTAGCAGGTCGGACCGAAGCCCTGGCCGAAGGCCAAAGGGCAGAGAGAGTTTTTTTAAACTCGGTTTTTTTTTTTGAAGTGATTCAAAATGATTTTTAAAAACAAAAATTTAGCTTTTATAAGGCCATCATACGATGCCGTTTTAGGATTAGCCATTAACTCCCAAAACAACGTCGTTTAAGGGCCAGACCCGCGCGTTGACCTGATACCCGGGGAGTATCCGCGTGTTTTTATAAAAGGGGCAGTTTTCCTCTTTGGTCCTTCCACAATTTTATTAGTTTCAATTTCGTCCAATTAAAGTTTTCTATTATTTTTAATTCAGCCCTGAAATTTATAATTTCTCGTGACTTTTTCCTAGGGCTATTTTAAAAGCAGGAAATAAAACGACGTTGTTTAGGAGATAAGGCGTAATTGCCTAATGGGTCCCTACAATGTGACGCGTGTTTTAATCTGGCCCTTTTTACATTTTACTTTTATTGCTATTTAATCCCTGTTTCTTTTTTTTTTTAAATTGTTTAACATTATACTAGTTATTTTGTTTTTATTAAAAATTTTGTATTATTTTTTATTCTTCTATATTTACTGCTGATGGGACTGCCTTATCTCTTTCCTCTGTTGGTAATATGTTTTCTTCATGTTCTTCTCCTAGTCTTTCGTTGACTGGAGTCTTTCATGTTCCACGGCTTGCTATGAACTTCTTATCTCTTGGACAACTTTTTGATCATGGTTGTACTATCACTTTTTCTCACACTGGGTGTCTTGCGTAGGATCAGCTCACAGGGAAGACGATTGGTCGGGGCTAATTCTTGAAAGCAGCAACTCCTACACCTACCACTACTTTAACAGAACAACTATCGATTCTCCCCCTTGAGTACCGAGCTGCTTTAAAATTTGTACAGTATATATTATTTAAATTAATTTATTAATAATGTAAAGGTTTTTTGTATTGCTTATTTTAAATATGTATTATTTTTTATATATATTAAATTATTACTATTTATTATTTATATTAGGTTATTTTATTAAGTTCAATATTATTCATATATTATATGTGTTATTTTAAAGTTTGCACATTAATTATTATACTACACTTTTATTTTGTATATTTATATTATTATATTATATTATATTATATATAACATATCAATTATTTTATTCTTAATATTGTATAAAATTTTGTATATTATATAATATATATTGTTCATATTGTTTATTCTTAAATATGTAGTTTTTATGTAGTTTTTTTATCTTTCGTTATTGCTTTACATTGTTATAGGCCCAATTTGCCCGGCCCTTGAATACCAAAATAAAAAAACAAAACAAAAAATAATAAATCCTTTTATAGTCCTGTTACAGAACCAAAATTAAAACCCTCATACAACCAAACCCAAATACTGAGCCACTACTCAGACCTAAAACCTAAACAGACCCAATACCCCATTACACCCAGGCCCAAACGGACGACCCAAACCAATAGGGCCCAAACATCAAGCAATCTCAGGAGACCTAGGGTTCTTGAGAAACCCTAGGCGCCGCAACACCAGCGCCGCAATCAGCTCCACCTCAATCGTCGCGCCGCAAGCCTCGCGCACATCAACCGTGCCGCAATCTAGCGATTCACGTCTGAATCCCTCACCACTACCGAGTTCTTCGCATTGGACCTGCAAGAAAAGGAAAGAAACAACAAGCAAACATGGCAATGTTTTCCTATTTCCTTTTTTATTTTTCATTTCAAAGGCTATAAAAGCCTTACAAGAATTTGTAATAGGGATGGAGACACATAGAGAGAGAAAAAATATACAAAAAGAGAGACAAATATTCAGAGATCAATAATAAAACAACGGAGGTGGTTTTCCTCAGTTACTCTATTCTTTTTATTTTTTTTTATTTTTATCTATTTTTTATACACATAGTACTGTTTTTTTTTTAAAATAATAATAACGAAGGTGCAAGTTTACCTTTCAAACGGTGGCGAATATCTTAGATTTGGTCTCCGACCACAACACTTGGTGGCGCGTGAGGCGCGTGGTGGGTGGTAGCCTGGAGGGTTGACCATCGGACTCCCGATGAGTATTGAGAGAATTCTAAAGTTTTTTTTTTAAAAAAACCGGATACCAAATGATTTCTTTTCCGAAATTTGACATTTATAATACTTAAAAAATGACGCTGTTTTCGCTTAAGCAAATAAGCGTTGAAACGACGTCGTTTAGCAGCCTAGGATCAAAGCGTTGACCCGACCCGTGGAAGATCCGCGCGTTTTCATTAAAATGGCCTAATTTCCATTTTGGTCCTCCCACATTTTTATTATTTTTAAATCCGTTTAATTTAAATTCTTTTTATTTTTTATTTTGGCCCCAAAACTCATATCATGTTTCAATTGAATCCACGGGCAGTTTAAAGGCCAAAATCACTACGACGCCGCTTTGGAAAAATTTTAATTTCCCAATAAATCCCTGTGGTTTAATGCACGTTTTGATTTAATCCTTTTAATCTGTTTTAATTGTTATTTGACCCCTGTTTTCTTTGTTTTATTTTATTTTTATCCTTTTATTTTATTTTTATTAGTATATAGTGTATTAAAATATTTTTATATTATATATTCTATACTATTTTCCTATATTTATTATATTGTGAAATTCATATATATATTTTATATGTATTATTTTGTTATATATTTAATTATTACTATATATATTATTTTACTTGTTTAATAATTTATATTTTTATATTTTATTATTTATTATATTATATTTTGTATATTATATATTATATATTACATTTATATATTATTTCTAAAACTTTATTTTTTATAAAATTTATTTATATTACCTAATCTATTTTATTTATATTGTTTATATTATGTATGTAAATTTATGATTAGTGTATTATATATATATATATATATATATATTATTTATTATTTTATTTTGTATAATATTATTTTAATTATATTATTTTCATATATTAGTTATTATATTATATTTTAAAAAATTTATACATTGTATAGTATTATTATATCATATTTTTATTCTTATAAAATATATTTATATTGAAAAACATGTTTCATTTATATTGTTTATATTATATTTTGTTTAAAATCATTACACCATTCTTTTATTCATGCATTGTTTACATTGTTTATATCATATAAATATGTAATTTTATTTATTTTATTCATTTATTTATTATTAATCTTGCATGAAAATTTTCATATTTATTTAGTAATTTCTATATTTATGGTTTTATGTATATATTTTATTTGCCCATATTCTTTTATTTATTTATTTATGATTGCCATTGTATAGTTATTTATTTATTGTTTTATAAATACGTTTTTTTTTGCAAAATTACTATATTTTATCTAAAGGTTTTTAAAATAAGGCAATGTTTTGATATTTAGAAATTCGGGAAATAGTGCCCTAACGTGCTGGGTTGCGATTTTTCGTTTGGCTAAATAACTAAATATCATTTTAACAAGTTTTGTAAATCATGAGATGTTTTTAGTTACGAGGGTTTAAAAAAATATCGTGTCCTAACGTGCTGGATGTGATATTTATATTCTTTCGGAACAAAGAAATCTCAAATTTTGAAAAAATAAAATAAAGAAACTTATTCTTGGGAATTCAAAACGTTGTATCCTAACTTACTGGGTGTGATGTTTTGTATCTCGAGGTAAGAATTTTCTAAAAAGATGTATCTAGTTTCGAAGTTATGAGATACTATATCCTAACTTACTGGGTGTGGTATTTTTATTTCTTTGAAATAGGTAAGTCTTGTTTTTTTCCTTCCAATAACGGATCTTATTTTAAAACTTTTTAAATCTCAAACATTTGGACATGATTCTATCAATTAGGTAACAATTTTTGGGCGTTATGAGGGTGCTAACCCTTCCTCATACGTAATCGACTCCCGAACCCATTTTCTCGTTTTTCGTAGACCAAAATCAATATTTTAAAATAAAATGTTTTTTAAGGTGATCCAATCACACCTAAGTAAAAAGGGATGGGTGGCGACTCCCATTTTGTTTTTAAAGTCGATCCTCGTTTTTAAAACCCGATTTAAAATGGTTTCGACACTTATATTTGTTTATCCATGCTCTTTTATTCGTTTATGATTTTTATGTTTGCTTTAGTATAGTTGTTTTATTATTTATATTGTTCGTTATTTTATGTTATTATTTCTTTAATTGTCTATATTAGCATTAATCGTTAATATGACTTGTAATTTTCATAAATTGTTTTGTTTTATAATATATGATACAATATTTTTTTCAAATCCCTTTTTTACAAAAAAAATATTTTGCTAAATTGTCGCATTTTTATTTAAAAGTTTTTTTTGGTTTAAAAATACGATGATACATAATATTTGGGGGCTACGAGGAAAATTATACCCTAACTCACTGGGTTTCGATTTCTCTCGTTGAACTTAAAATATCAAGTATCCTTTTTTTAAAATTTTTGAAACTCATAAACTTCGAATGAAAAACTTATTCTGGGGAATTCAAAATATGGTATCCTAACTTATTGGATATGGTGTTTTGTGTCTCGAGGAATAGATTTTCTATAAATAAAAGCAATCTTAGTCTCGAAGTTTTGAATTGTTACATCCTAACTTATTGGGTGTGGTATTGTGACATCCTGGATTAGGGGTTATGCGTTCGTGCGTAATTCATGAGATAGTGGGCTCAGTGGGTGTGTTGGATGTGTTCTGAGGAGTTTTAGGAACCCTAAGATGTAAGGAAATGTATGGAAATGTAAGGAAATGTCTTGTCTTGGAAATGTAAGGAAATGATTTAGAAATGATTCAAAAGAGGAAAGTAAACATTTCGAGAAACTTGGAAATGTAAGGAAATGTTAAGTTTAAAGGAGGCAAACGAAAATTTTTGGAAACTTGGAAATGTAAGGAAATGTCAAGTTTTAAGGTTTAAAAAGAGGAAATTAAGGCAAGGTGGCCTTAAGAAAATTAGTAGGAGGAATTTGACACACAAACAGGCTTAGAAAAGTGGCCTGGAGATGCCACTTAGGGCCTCTGGAAATGGCGCCACATACAGGAGTATTGGGCCAAGGTTCGAGCTGCATGGGAAGCAAATAAAAGAAATTTTATTTTGCTACAAAGAGCAGAGAGGTGGACGGCACATGGCTATAAATTAGGAGCTTTTATTCTTTTATTTTTAAGAGATAAATAGAGGATAAATAAGGGATTTATTTATCATAATAGAGGATAAATAAGGGATTTATTTATCATTATTTTCAAGAGATAATTGTTGGATTAAATTCTTTAATAAAGTGATAAAGATATGAGAGTGGTGGCCAAGTAAAGGACTCTAGCCTAGTAATTTTGGCTATAAAAGGAAGAGTAAGGCTATTCTTCATTCATTCTTTTCTCTTCAAGAAAACCTCTGCCGAAATTCTCTAAAGTTTCTTCTCTTCTCTCTGCCGAATTCTCTCTGCCATTATTCTTTTTTTCTCTTTTCTTTTTGATTCTCTTTGGCCGAATCCTTCTACACCCTATTCTCTTATTCTTGTTCTCTCAATCTCCTAAAAGCCGAATATTGTTGAGGATTCAAGCCAAGGTGTTGTCGACTACAACATTAGGGGAGGAATTTCGAGATATCAAGTGTTGCCGATTTAGATTCTAATGCCATTAATATCTTTGGCCGAAACTTTGAAGAGATCTTTCGGGATTTACTAAGTGTCGACTACAAGGAAGGAGAAGTTCTTTTCCCGAAGGTACACCATAGGCCGCGTGTTCCCTAGTTATTCGGTGAGTTTCGGGATTTAAAATCCACAAGGTAAGTATCTATAGCATTCGGCCAAGACTTATTTTAGCACTAGATCTATTTTCTTACATGATTTAAAAGCCGAAAACTAATCTATGAAGGGATTCAATACCAGCCGATTACAAGGAAGGGAATCTACAACATTCCAGGATTTGATTAGTAAACAAATCGGCAAGGTAAGGATTTTAGTGTACTAATCCTACTAGGATTTGGATTTATGGCCGAATGGCTCTTTACTAAGTATTAAATGATTGATTAAATGTAGAGATCTAAGATCTAAGGCATTAGATCAAGCTTTTCGGGATTTGGATTGGAAACCTTAAGCGAATCAAGTGTGTACCCCACACTAATTTTTAATATGTTTTATGGCTATGTATGATTAAATATATATATGTGATATTAAGAATATGAAAGTGGCTAAGGTACCATGTTATGGTACTAAGTACTCAGGTACGTTTCCTACTCCTACTAGGAATATGAAAAATGTTATTTGTAACATGAGAATATGATAAGAATGTGAACTCTGGCATATTAATGCATATTATAAAATGGGGCATATTGGTTATTGAAAGGGGAAGTGAATGTGGTGACCTAAGACCACGAACACGGTGACCTAAGACCGTAATATCTGAATGTGGTGACCTAAGACCACAGTAATCTGAATGTGGTGACCTAAGACCACAGTAATCTGAACGTAGTGACCTAAGACCACGAATGCGGCGACCTAAGACCGCGATATGGAGTGTAGCGGAAGGAGGGTCGACTCAGTAGTCCCCACGGTGTACAAGTTGGTACGGGGGAGTGTAGCGGTTGGCTAATTAGGTTTGGGTTTGGGTTGCATCATTATTTTTACCTGTTATATGAATTTGTATATGATATGATAAAAAAAAAATGCCTGAATTTGTTAAGACTCAGTGTTGTGTACACATTGAGTCTGTTGACTCACCCCGTTGTGGGAACTATTTTCAGGTGACGATCAGTAATGGATCGGGCTCGGCAGAAGCTTAGGGATGACCATGCACAGCAAGAAATTTACGATTTGGACTTTTATTTTATTTCAAGTATTTTAAATTTTAATTTTGGGATTATTTGATGTAATAAGGCCATAGTTGAATTTCTTTACTTCACTTTGATTTATTATGTTACAAATATTTATTAATTGAAAGCTTAAGTAAATTTATTATCAAAACCAACCCTAAACGTTTTGTCACCTAAAGCTAAAGGATTTTTAATCAAATAAACTCGTTTTCAACTCAAGCCCAACCCAAAACAAATTTTCTTTCAAAACACACAAGTTTTTCCTAAGTTACAAAAGAATTTGAAACGGTTTACACCGGGGAACATACCAGATCCGGTCAAGGCTCGTGGGCCGGGTGTGGGGTGTTTCAGGTATTTTATTTCTATGAGCTAAGAGAGTTTTGGTTTTCTTTCAAATAAAAGGATCATATTTTAAATTTTTCAAATTTTCGACCTTCGGACATGAATTTATCAATTAGGTACCAGTTTTTGGGCGTTACGAGAGTGCTAACCCTTCCTCATACGTAACCGACTCCCGAACCTGTTTTCTTGAATTTCGTAGGCCAAAATCAATATTTTAAATAAAACAAAAAATGTTTTATAAGGTGGTCTGATCAAAACTGATCACAACTAAGTAAAAAGGATCGGTGGCGACTCCCGTTTTCATTTTAAAGTCGATCCCTGTTTTTTTTCAAAATATAAAAATGGTTTCGACAGCTTGGCGACTCCGCTGGGGACAATAAGAAAGTCAAGCCGTAAAATTGATTATTTTCTATCCTTTGTCGGAAATTTGAAAATTCGATTTTAAAATTTGAAATTTTGATTTGAAAATTATGATCCTTTTGTTGCATTTGTTTGTGTCATTTCATATGATTGTTATTTTATTGCACACATTGCATTGCATGACCGTTGTGGTCATACCCTTAAGTGGGAGTGAGAAACTATGCCTTCGTGAGGTTTTCACCTCCGCATGGGCTAGTGGATTGCTTTTGGGATACATTCGTACCTATGTCTTCATGAAGTTTTCACTTCGGCATGGCCACAGGGAAATGTATTCCCCCGAACTGAACTCGGTCCGTATGAACCTATAATGGGTGAGGATCGAGGAATCTACTGGTTCGAGTACCCCAACTTTAGAGCTAAACCGCACGTAGAAAACATAAAGACTCTCCCTAAGTAGAACTATGCCAAACTTTAGTAGTCACCCAAATAGGTGTTTGTTTATTTTGTTTGCTTTATATTTTATTTCATGATACTAACTTGTTGTGCTTTATTTTTTTGTGCATGTCATTTCATATTTTAAGAGGTATCGATTCACGGTCAGTTTATTAGAAAGCTGGTTATGGAGAACGAATTTCTTGATAAAGTGGAAGACAATGCAGCCGTCTGCATGTGGTCAGAGCAGACGCAATTAGAGAAAGGGAATAGCTTAGCTGAGGGGCATGTGTCAGAACTATGGGATTTCACTCGTATCAGTATTACGCAAAATGAGTTCCAAGAGTTGAAAGAAATATGGACCCAGTGGAATGATGAGGCTAAGTAGCTGTTCTATCGTAATTATGGTGATCTACCCTACTTGCTCGACATCAAGGTAGACAAGCATCTATTCCGGGCTATGACTCAATTTTGGAACCCTGCCTACAGTTGTTTCACTTTCTGAAAAATAGATTTAGTGCCCACGGTGGAGGAATATACAACCTTGCTTCGCTATCCAAGGGTCCAAGTCGACAAAGCTTATTCCAAGGCTGCTAATGTACCAACTTTTGTGAAGAAGTTAATGAACATCATGGGGATGAGTGAACTGTGGGTTGCAGCCAGAATTCAGAAGAAAGGTAAGGGTAAATGCATTCCTTGGGTAAGTTTAAGGGACCTGATCTTGGCACATCCAGATGAAAAGAAGAAGATCGACGTATTTGCCTTGTGTATTTACGGTTTGGTAATTTTCCCTAAAGCTCTCAGACATGTAGATGAAGCAGTTACTGATTTATTAGACCGACTTGACAAAAAGGGTCACACCTGTACCTACGATCTTAGCCGAGACGTTCAGGTCTTTGAATATGTGTCGAAGAGCACGTGAGGGTAGGTTTATTGGATGGGTGTAGTTATTATTAACTTGGTTCCACAGTCATTTCTGGAAGGTGGAGAAAGTTTCTTATCAGGTTTTCTCTGAGAACTATTCTCCATTAAAAGAGATAGTGGCTATACTGAAAAGAGAGGATGTGTTCGAGGAAAACTGGATGGCGCTCCTTCAAAACCTTCAGGAGGAAGATATCGAGTGGAGGGCTCCTTGGATGATTCCCACCGAAATTCTTTATCGGTGTGGAAATTTTGACTGGGTTCCTTTACTTGGAATTTGGGGAGCCGTTGGGTATGCTCCTTTGCTCGTACTAAGGCAATATGGATCAAGACAGTTCGTACCTGCAACATATGGACTGGCTCAATGTGAGTTCTCATACAGAGGGGATAACTATAAGAAGAAGGTTAAGGAGATTTCTTGTGCTTGGAATCAGATTCGTAGGCCGCAGGCCCAATGATGACACCAAAATACAACAGATGGAGGATTAGAAGGATTAATGATAACATCCCAGAGCTGAATCCAAAAGGTGCCCGATCAAGAGAGGAATACTTGTTAGTGGTCCCATCAGAATTAGAGATTATAAAACAAGATTTCGAGAGGATGAGTTCAGAGCTTGGAAAGAGGATGGAGAAGTGGGAAGAAGAAAAAATATATCTGAGATTAGATGTGGATGTTCAGAAATTAGAGGCCGAAAAATTATGAAAAGGGAAGAAAATGGTCGATGAAGATTTGGATAGCTTAAAGACAGAATATAAGAAGCTACGTTTATCGATGAAAAATGCCGGATTGGGGAAGACTTTGGAATAGTGGCAACAGGAGATTCAAGAGGAAAAGGCTAAGGCTGACCATTGGGAGAAGAAATTCCAAGAGATGCAGATGCAAAATGAGGCCCTAGAAAGGAGATTGGCAGAAAGCCAAAAAGAGAAATGTGGATTAAATGCTAAAGTGCCTGAACTAGGACGATCTTTTCACCACCATCGAAGTTGTAATTCTGTAATCGAGCTGAAGTCAAGTCTGAACAAGATTGAGAAAATGAAGGGTAAGATCGAAAAATTAGAATCGGCAATGCAAAATTGTGAACTTCGGATCGAGCTTGTTGAAGCAAGAGAAGGGCATTAGAAGGAAGAGCTCCATCATTCTCATGATCAAGTTAGAAATCGGGATTATCTCATGAGTGAAGCAATAGTTCAGATCCGAGAGGTAGCTGATCACCTATAGGCTTTGGCAGTACAGGCTGATACATTGAGCATGAAGTATGAGCTACAATCAGATCGTGGTCAAGAGCTAGCCTTGTTGTTTGGGAAAATTAAAACTTTGGGCCTTAGGGCGAAAGCATATTTGTAGTCCATTTTATGTAAAGAATTTTGTTTTCTAACAAAGTTTTCTAAATAAAATTGAATCTGAATCGATGCATTCTTTTTGCATTTATGTATTTTCATTACATCACATCATATGCATTTAAGTCCATAGAAAGATCCTAATTAGTTGAAATTATCACAGAGAGAAGAGAGAGAGAGAGAAGGAAAAATCTGGAAACTGAACATCGTTACGGTACACGTGCAAGACAAAAAAAAAGGATCAAAGACTTGAACAGTTCCAGAGAGACATGCAAGACCAGATGCAAGAGCAATTGGCAAAACTCCAACAAGAAATGAGAGACCAAATGCTGGAAGCTCAAAGGAACATGGTAGCTCAAATGACTCAGCTACTGAATGGAGCAATGGACAAAGGAAAAGGTCTCATGACTATTGTTGGAGAAGATAATGAGGACTTTCCTCCAGATTTTACCCCACTGCATATACAAGCACAACCTGAAGAGTATCCCCGAAGACCTTCTGTCACGATTAGACCTCAACAAGGGCAAACTGATGCAGAGTGCCCATGAACTTCCAAGTGAGCACAGGATCTAACCCAGGAGATAACCCTGCTAATTCTGTTATCCCTGACTTAGATATAGCAGAAGGGGAAAAGACAAGAATTGAGTCCTCAAGGTAGTTAGAGGATCGCTGTAGATGGTTGAAAGAAAAGTTCAAGGCCTTGGAAAATGCTGATAATCACCATGGAATTGATGCTAAAGACTTGAGTTTGGTTCCAGATTTGGTGCTTCCTCATAAGTTCAAAATGCCAAAATTCGAGAAGTACAATGGGACTAGCTGCCCTGAAGCCCACATTACCATGTTTTGTAGACGCATGACCGGCTATGTTAATAATGATCAACTTTTGATTCATTGTTTCCAAGATAGTTTGGTGGGGGCAGCGTCCAGGTGGTACAATCAACTGAGCCGTGCTAGGATTAGTTCTTGGAGGGACCTAGCCCAAGCTTTTATGAAGCAATACAATCATGTCACAGACATGGCGCCTGACAGAATCACCTTGCAAAACATGGAGAAGAAGTCAAATGAAAGCTTCAGGCAGTATACGCAATGATGGAGGGAGGTTTCCATGCAAGTTCAACAACCGCTCTTAGAAAAGGAAACTACAATGCTTTTTATCAATAACTTGAAGGCTCCATTCATCACTCACATGATAGGAAGTACCACTAAGAGCTTTGCGGATATAGTGATGGCAGGAGAAATGATTGAAAATGCCATAAGGGGTGGCAAGATTGAAGTAGGGGAAACAACTAAAAGTTCTGCTCCTAGGAAAAAAGGATAATGAGGTGAATAATACGAGTACATACAACAAAGGTTACTCGAAGGCAATCACTGTTAGCCAGCCAAACATAATTAGGCTGGGCAACAAGGGTCGGCAAGACAAGAATCAGGCGCAAGGCAAAACTCTGAAAAGCTCCAATTTACGCCAATCCCAATGACATATAAGGAGCTATATCAAAGTTTATTTGACGCACATGTGGTGTCCCCATTTTATCTAAAGCCGTTACAGCCCCCATATCCTAAATGGTATTGTAACGACCCACAATCCATAGGCACCGGAAGTGTGTTATCGGGCCTCCATCTCAGTAAACCGAGTTAGTAATGATTATTAGGAGCAATTATGTGTCTAATAGTGTGTTTAATTAGATTTTTATTTAGTGAATTTAGCTTAATTTAAAGTAATTAGGAAAAAGGATCAAATTGAATAAAGAGTGAAAGTTTAATTATAGATTAAAAGAAAGTAAAAAGGGCTAAAATGGCAATTAAGCCATTTAGCATAAGTTGAGGCGGCATATGAAATAAAAATCTAAGATTTTTACTTGGATTTTAAATTATAAAATATATATATTAGTGATAAATTATAATAAACTAATTTAAAATAAATATATTAATTGATATTATATTAAATAAACTAAATAAATGACAAATGTATGGTAAAGATTAAAGACAAGTGTAATAGTAATAATTATATAGGTACACTTGTAATAAAAAAATAAGCATTGCTTAAATAATAAGTAAAAGATTTTTTATTAAATAATTATTATATATTATATTATTATAACATATAGTAAATAAAACTAAAAAGAAGTAAAAAGCAAAAGTAAAAACAAAGAAGAAAGCAACAGATGCTTCGAAACATGGCAGGAAAAAAAGAAAGAAAGAAGAAGAAAGAAAAACAACAAGGGAAAAATAGGGATTTTAAAGCTTGGAACTTAATTAAGTAAGTCAATCAAGTCCTATTCTCTTAATTTTGATATTCTCTTAATTTTGATGTTTTAGAAGCTGTAAAGCAAGATTTTGATGACACTAAGTTGATATTTTGAGAGTTTATAGGTTTTCAAATATAGTTGATGTTGAAGAAAAAGATGAATTAGGGATTAAATTGTAATGTAAGCTATAAATATTGTGTTATAAGGATTAATTTGAAAGAAATTATAAATTAAAGTTTTATTATGAATATTAGATAGTCAAGTTGAATATGGAAGTAATTTAAGTAGAAACAAAGCATGAATTGAGTTAAGAAAATTAGTAAACTTAATTAGGATTAAATTGTAAAATAAGTTATAAAAAAATAGTTTTGGGACAGAAGCAGTAGAGTAACTTTGAAAAATCACCAAAAATGGTAGAAATGGAATTAGAAGTTGAGTGAGATATGAAATTAAATCTTATTGAGTGTATTTTCATATGAAAGAAACAGTGAAAGCAAAGAGATTCTGTATTTTGAGATATCTAGATTTTTGTTAGACTGATTCAGAGTGATTTTGAGATCCCATGTTCTGACTTGGAAAAATCATTAAAAATTGTACAAAACTAATTTTGGGACATAATTTATATGGTTAGATTAATTAATGAGTCTATGTTTATAAGAAATAAGCTAGAATATCATTTTAATTCTGTAACAAAAGATAATTAAATCTTAGCAAAGAGTGGTCAGAACTGTCAGACAACAGAATAGTGGTGATTTTAAAGAATAAACTGTACTTATTGGCTGAACCAAAAATTCTAAAAATTTTATGGAAAAAATATATGTGAGTCTAGTTTTATAGAAAATTTATGGATCTTAATTTGAAATTTTGTAACTCAAGATATAAATCATTTAGTGACAATGACTCAGGTAGACAGCCTTGACAGAATATATAAGTAAATAATAGAATTATATATTATGGATGTGGAATGAAATGGAAGAGTAGGAATTGAATAAAAATTAAATTAATTATTAATTTAATACTGTAATTAATAATGTAAATTGTTATTATTATTTTCGTAGCTAACAAGGAAAATGAGGCATCCACATCCAAGGGAAAAGAAAAGATCGTGGAGGAGTAAACTCGTATTTCGGGTTTGTATTACTATAACTCAAACTATTTATTAAATGTATATTGAATTTATAGTATATGTTATGGAGTAATTAAGATAAGGTAAGTAATAATATTTGAAATTAAGTAAGAATATGTGTGAATATTGAATTATATGTGAATTGATATAATAGATATTTTGAATTGATTAAGTGTTTGAAATTGTTGTGGAAATGAATTCGAAATTGGAAAAGTAAAATAATACCCTATTAACTTGTCGGACTAGATTTGATACAAATGGCATGCCATTGGATTTGTGATGTGATGAGAAGATTTGTAGCTCGGCCGAGAAGATGGTTCTGTTATTATATGCTTCGGTCTATCCGAAGAGGCATTTAATGCCTTATTGGTGTGTTTGGGAGGATATGATATACTGGTGTGTTTGGGAGGCTATATTATACTAGTGTGTTTGGGAGGATCTCATTATTCTGGTGTGTTTGGGTTGGATACTTTGGTGTGTTTGGGTGGAATCCGCGTATCTATCAGAGTCCGAGCCTTGTTAATAGGGTAAATAATTGAAATGGAATTTTGAAAATGAGATTGATTGATTTAGTTCTATTGAAAGATATGTGAAAGAATATATGAGTTAAATTATGAATTGAATTAGTATGTGAAAAATGAAATGTGAATTTAAGATTTATGAAGTGATATATAATTATGTATAATTAGTTTAAATGATTTATAAAGCTTATGGTTGATGTTTGTAATTTATTAATGTTAAATAGTTTGGTTTATAGTAATACCACTGAGTATGAAATACTCACCGTACAATTGTTTCCGTGCGCAGGTCATTAAAGTCATAGATCCGGTTCAGCATCCAGAACGTTCCCGACTCCAACAAGAAAATTTTGGTGATGTATTTCTTCTTTTTGTTTAAGTGGCATGTACTAGGTGGTTGTACATGAGTCATATATATATATATATATATATGTTAAATGATTTTGTTGTAATTAGATAATTATGAAATTTTGGATGATAAGCAAGTTTAAAGTTATAAATTAGTAAATTTGGTATTAAATTTTGAAATGAAATGAAAGAATATGAATTAGTTCTTTATATGTTAACACTTTAAAATTTAATAAATCAACGGATTAAGCATGATCTAGTAGTGATTAAGATGTAAATTCTTTGGTTGAAACCTTGGTATTGGTTGTTTGATTTGAATTTGCACGGGGTTTTAGGTAAAAATAAGCAGAAATGCTGTCGAAATTTTTGTAAAAAAAATAAAAATAAAAAATTAAATTACGAAAAAAATATTCTGGAATATTCAAACAAGTCCCGTTCTATTTTTAATAAATGTTTTGGGCTTTGAAAGTCTATTATAGGGACTTATTTAATAATTATACTATGAATGTTATATTATTTGTGAATAATTCGTAAGTTGTCCGGTAATGCCTCGTAACCCTGTTCTGGCGACGGTTTGGGGTTAGGGGGTGTTACAGGTATGACTCAAACGCTCAATGTGATTACTATGCGGGAATATCGGGGCATTCAATAGAAAACTACACTGCCTTCAAAAAGGTAGTAGAGAGACTCATCAAGATGGGGATTGTGAAGTTCGATGATACACCTAGTGCGAAGAACCTATTACCTAACCATGGAGATAAGGGGATAAATGCGATCGGTGAAAATGTCGTAAGAAAGATCAAAGAGGATATTACGGAGGTAAAAACCCCGTTGAGAATGGTTTGGAGAGAAATGGTAAGAAGAGGACTAATATTATTAGATTTTGTGGAATGATGTGAAGGAGTAAGGGACTACTGTGAGTTCCACAAAGTAGAAATCCACGAGATCCATGAATGTGCTGAGTTCAGGGTCTTGGTACAAAGCCTTATGTGGAACACCCCAAACCCAGCCCAAACACTACAGCCGGATCTGGCATGTCACTAAATAGATTTTTGTAAGAGATGTCGCAACTTCGAGAAATATTTTTCTTGTATTTAATCTTTTGTTCGGGAAAACTTAATGACTTGATAGGTTTAAATAAGATATAAATTTCATTTGTTGTTTTATGAATTAAAACCAAAATCTTAATGCATGCCTTAGTTTAATTAAAACTCAAGTGTCTAACAATAATGAAAGCCCAAAAATAAAACCAAAACAAAGTATAATAGTCTAGTGGCCCGTGGCCTTATTACAACCATATTTAAAACCCACTTAAAATAAATTTCTTAAAAATAAATAAATGAAGTAAAGTCTTTTGCGGAAGTCCTTGGTTCTCTATCGCATGGCCACCTTACTCTCCCTCTCCAGCCCGGTCTGATGCGCTAAGTGTCACCTGAAATTGTTAAAATGATAGGGTGAGTCGCGAAACTCAGTGTGCAACCCTCGTGCACCATCAGATTGGACCTTAGCCCACAGATCAGAATATAGATATAATATAGAAGATAACATACATAAAACCCAATCCAATCCTAGGTGTCCATCCGCTACACACCACCCTTACCTGCCAATCACACCATTGGGGATTTCTACAATCAACCCACGCCGCTACACACCATCGATGGCAGTCATACGGCAGTTAGCTGCTCATCGTCAAAGTTGTGACAGAGTCACCAGGCTGAAATGACAGAAGCCACCAGAAACAGAGTTGTGACAAGGTCACCAGGCTGAAATGGCATAAGCCACCAGAACAGATCACTTCCCCTTTCATCAATCACCCAACCCCAAGCATATATAAAACAATCAACATATATCACATATCGTTTTAACAGAATCGTTCAATGATGAATGGCAAAATTCACTAACCTGATATTTAGCCTTTACCCTTCTTGGGTTTCCAAACGTTATGCCGAGATTTCGGCATTTAACAGAATATAGCAGATTTATCACATATATATATATATAAGCAATCAGTCTAATGGTGTGAGAAGTTAAACACCTGATATACTTTTAGTCGATATTCCTGCTACCCGGATCTACTACCTCCAGTCTATAACCTTGCTTAAAGGCCGAAAAAACACGAAGATTTGGCCTCCCCTACAATCGGCCAAGGGTTAGTAAATCCCGAATTTACCCGCTAAAATCAATTGATCTCCTTACCTTGAAATCCCGAAAGTAACACGATACGAGTATTACTGAACTTATGACTTAGAGATATACGCGATTGACTCCTCTTCAGATCCTAGAATGCCGAAAATAAGAGAGAAATAAGAGATTAGTTTCTAAATAGCCATTCGGCTAGGGACTTTGAAAAGCTGAAAAAGATTTGGTTTTCTCAAATCAACACTTACCTAAAGTTTCCTTCTGATTTGATCACAAGTAGGCACCCCAGAGTGATTTTGGCACACACAGAAGACTAGATCTCACGATTTCGGCTTTTATGAAAAATCCCGAAAAAGATAAAATATTGCGTTTTTGGTTTTTTTCTTTTAGAAGATCTGAGTGGTATGTTTCTGTTGGAACGCCGGTACCCCATGGCCCAGAAGAATAAAATTAGATCCGGCGATCCAAATCATGGATCCATGTGTGAGGAACGAATCGGGGTGAAATAAAGGTTTCAAAATTACCAAAACTTCAATCTGAGTAGACAGCAACGCCTTGGCAACAAGAGTTTTGATCTACTGTCGAATCAAGCCTCAACCTTTTCCGATGTCAGCCTCTACGTAATCCACTCGGTTTGACTATGAACGGAAGAAATCTCCAAAACTGTTTTGGAGGCTTATTTGCTTGACGGCTGCTAGACCTAACAAGCAAACACTTAGGGTTTTCATGTTGAGTTTTGTCTCCTTTTAATACTTTTTATAATGGGTGCCTTTCTCATTGGGCCTTTTATAATAGGTATCCTCTTAATTGGGCCTTTTATAATTGGTATCTCTTGAATGTATTACAAGATTAAATAAATACAATAAAGTTTTTAACCGAAAATTATAATTACATTAATTATATCTGAAAATTATAATTACATTAATTATAATAAGGATTCCGGTAAACTATATTTATTTAAATTTATATATGAATCAAATTCATATATTAATAAAATTATGTTATCATTATGTGTACAACATCCTTGTACATATAATATGTTCAATATTTGATTGCCCAATTAAATTAATTCTTTAATTTATTTAATTTATGTGACAACCAAGCACAATACCAACTATATTTTATTCCGTTCATTTCAACCATAGGGTGTGACCCTGTAGGTTCTTGCAACGTTAGCAGTAATACTAGAACGATTCTATTGTCACAGACAATGAGTGGCATCTAGCAATGCATCATTGCTACCTAAGTTACAAGAAGTCATGATTCGACATAACCTTTCGTGATTAACCTTTCATGCATTAATCCTTAAGTCCTTTATCTCTGGAACGGATACAAGTCATGGGATAGTCACACTTGCATAGTCCATCCCATGTTTCTTGATATCTTGAGTAGACTATGATATACAAATTAGTATGACATCTCATATCAACTTATTTGAGCATGGCCATGCATTTCTAGTCTCACTCAATCAAGTGGCCTAAGATATTACTCCTATTATGTAGGAGGGACTTATCCTTTATTGATCAACCATATCCCTCTACATAGATTGTGGTATATCCAACATCAGCCTTTATAGAACAACCTGTTACGGTGTACGTTTGACTTTATCAAAATATACAACTCACGATGCTGGGATAATAATGATCTCAAGTCTGAGGATCATATACATATTAATCACTATGAGTAATGTTGTGACAATTACATAATAATCCAAGAAACATATTCATAGCGGGTCAATCCAATATGTTGTTCTCTAACACACATATTCATGCATTGATTTTGACACTCCATATCAATGACAACTCTTTATCATCAATCAACTACATGTTAGTCTTAATGCATTATTATTGTCCTAGTCAACAATAATACTCGACTAAGGATCTTTTAAGAATAATCATATTATTCTCAGGACATTATTATAAAACAGTTTATCTATACACACAGAAAGAAAAACTGAAATAATAATGACAACGCTTTATATTAATAAACATGGTAAATTAAGTATGTTATTACAACCATCTCATGATTGATCTTTAGGCATACTCTTACAATTTCCCACTAGCACTAAGACCAATCACTCATATATCTAATACCAAGTGACTTAGTGTGATGATCATGCTTCTGCTGTGTCAGAGGCTTGGTCCAGGGACCAGCGATGTTATCATCTGAAGGTACTCTGCATATCTCTACATCCCCTCGATCGATAATCTCTCGAATAAGATGGTAGCGTCTAAGTATATGTTTGGATCGCTGGTGAGATCTGGGTTCTGTAACTTGTGCAATAGCTCCATTGTTATCACATCGGAGTTCTATAGCATCTGATATGCTAGGCACAACCCCTAGTCCAGTAATGAACTTCTTGATCCAAACTGCTTCTTTTGCTGCCTCACTGGCTGCACTATACTCGGCCTCTGTTGTAGAATCGGCTACTGTACTTTGCTTTGAACTCTTCCAGCTCACAGCACCACCATTAAGGCAAAACAAAAAACCTGATTGCGATCGAGAATCATCCTTGTCGGTTTGGAAGCTGGCATCAGTGTAACCTTTTACACTTAACTCTTCCTCACCTCCATATAATAGGAACGTATCCTTAGTTCTTCTTAAGTACTTAAGGATACTCTTGACTGTGGTCCAGTGACCTTCACCAGGATCTACTTGATACCTGCTCGTCATACTTAAGGCATATGAGACATCTGGATGGGTACATAACATAGCATACATGATAGATCCAATAGCGGAAGCATATGGAATTTTACTCATACGTTCTCTCTCTTGTGGAGTTGAAGGGCACATTTCCTTCGAGAGTGAAATACCATGTCTCATAGGTAGGAATCCTCTTTTAGATTCTTTCATACTGAACCTTTTCAGTACTTTATCTATGTATGTACTTTGGCTTAGACCTAGTAGTCGTCTTGATCTATCTCTATAGATCTTGACTCCTAAGATATAAGTGGCTTCGCCCAAGTCCTTCATAGAAAAACAACTTCTTAACCAAGTCTTAATAGACTGCAAGGTAGGTATGTCATTTCCCATGATAAGTATGTCATCCACATATAGTACCAAGAATGTGATAGTGCTCCCACTAACTTTCTTGTAAACACATGGTTCATCTTCATTTTTGATAAAACCAAACTCTTTGATTGCATCGTTAAAATGAATATTCCAACTTCGAGAAGCTTGCTTTAATCCATAAATGGATCTTTGTAGCTTACATATCTTTCTAGCATCCTTTGGATTTACAAAACCTTCAGGTTGTGTAATATACACATCCTCTTCAAGTTTCCCGTTAAGGAAAGCTGTTTTGACGTCCATCTGCCAGATTTCATAATCATGAAATGCAGCTATGGCGAGCAAGATCCTGATGGATTTAAACATAGCTACAGGAGAAAAGGTTTCATCATAGTCAACACCATGAATTTGGCGAAAACCTTTAGCGACTAATCGCCCTTTGTATGTTTGTACATTACCATCCATGTCTATTTTCTTTTTGAAAACCCATTTGCACCCTATAGGTTTAACCCCTTCGGGTGGGTCAATCAAAGTCCATACTTGGTTTTCATACATAGAATCCATCTCAGATCTCATGGCCTCAAGCCATTTCTCAGAGTCTGGGCTCGTCACCGCTTCTTGATAAGTCCTAGGCTCATCTTGATCTATAAGAAGAATGTCACCATGCGTTGTAATGAGAAATCCATATCTCTCAGGTGCACGGCGTTCTCTTAAAGATCTGCGCGGTGGTTGTGTTTCTATAGCAGTTGTTTGTTCCTCAATTTCTTGTGGAATTTGGTTTTATTCAATCTCTGGTTCAGTGGTATCTTGTGATTCTTGAATTTCTTCAAGTTCAATCTTTCTCCCACTTCCTTTTCTAGAAGTAAATTCTTTCTCTAGGAAGACACCAGTCCGAGCAACAAAAATTTTGTTCTCAGTGGGATTAAAAAAATAATATCCTTTGGTTTCTTTTGGATACCCCACAAAAATACACCTTTTAGATTTGGGCTCAAGCTTAGTAGACGTCTGACGTTTAACATAAGCTTCACAACCCCAAATTTTCATAAAGGACATACTAGGACGTTTCCCAGTCCACATCTCATATGGCGTCTTTTGAACCGATTTAGATGGAACACGATTTAGTGTGAAGGCAGTAGTCTCAAGTGCATGTCCCGAAAAGGAAGTCGGTAGATCAGCATGACTCATCATGGATCGAACCATGTCTAACAAAGTTCGATTTCTTCTCTCAGATACTCCATTCCATTGAGGAGTACCAGGAGGAGTAAGTTATGAGACAATCCCACATTCTTTCAAAAGATCATCAAACTCAATACTCTCCACCTCGATCAGATCGAAGTGACTTGATAGTTTTGCCTAGTTGATTTTGTACTTCATTTTTAAATTCCTTGAACTTTTCAAGGGACTCAGACTTATGGCGCATGAGATAAACATACCCATATCTACTGAAATCATCAGTGAAAGTAATGAAGTAGTGAAATCCACCTCTGGCCTGTGTATTTATTGGTCCACATACATCAGAATGTATTAGGCCCAATAAATCACTAGCTCGTTCACCTTTTCCAGAAAAAGGAGATTTAGTCATTTTTCCCAATAAGCAAGATTCGCATACTTCAAATTGTTCAAAAACAAATGAATTCAAGAGACCATCTCTATGGAGTTTGGATATGCGTTTCTCACTTATGTGGCCCAAACGACAATGCCAAAGATAAGTTTGATTTGAGTCATTTATTTTAGATCTTTTAGTATTTATGTTGTAAATGGGATTCGTTTGATCTAAAATATAGAGGCCATTAATCAATTGTGCCGAACCATAGAAAGCATTATTGAGATAAAATGAACAACAATTATTCTTAATAATTATCTCAAAACCAATTTTGTCTAAACAAGAAATTGAAATAATGTTTTTAGTCAAATTGGGCACAAAATAACAATCCTCTAAACATAAATCAAGTCCATTAGGCAAAGATAAAGTATATGTTCCCACAGCTAATGCAGCAACTTTTGCTCCATTTCCAACTCGTAGGTCCACATCTCCTCTAGCCAAAGTCCTACTCCTTTGTAGTCCCTGTACAGAAGTACAAATATGAGAACCACAACCAGTATCTAATACTCAAGAAGTAGTAGTTGATAAATTAATATCAATAACATAAATACCTGAAGCAGACATTCCGCTTGCTTTAGCCTTCTTGACTTCTTCAAGATAGGCAGGCCAGTTCCGTTTCCAATGTCCAGTCACACCACAATGAAAACAGTTTCCTTCCTTAGACACCCCACCTTTAGGTTTCAGTGCAGCCTTTCCTTTTCCAAATTTGGGCTTACCTTTGCCCTTGGGCTTTGTTTGAACTTTGGCCTTTCCCTTGCCCTTGTTATTACGGACCATCAGTATGGGAGCAATTGTGGTAGAGTCTTGTCAATTTCATTCATATTGAAATTGAGGACAAACTGGCTGTAGCTATCCGTCAACGATTGTAAAATAACATCAGTGGCCAACTCTTGGCTCAATGGAAACCCAAGCTTAGACAGGCTTTCAATATAGCCAATCATCTTAAGGACATGAGGTCCTACTGGGCTTCCTTCAGCCAACTTACATTGGAATAAGGCCTTAGAGATATCAAACCTCTCTTGCCGTGCTTGTCCCTGATAAAGTTCTTTCAGGTGCTCGATCATATCATAAGCAACCATGTCCTCATATTGCTTCTGAAGTTCAGGATTCATAGTGGCAAGCATAAGACATCCAACATCTATCATGTCATCGAGATACTTCTTGTAAGCATCTCTATCAGTCCTCGAGGCATTAGCGGGTGGTTCATTAGGAAGTGGTTGTTCAATGACATATAATTTCCGTTCTTGTTTAAGGACAATCCTCAAGTTACGGAACCAATCAAGAAAATTCAAACCATTCAATTTGTCCTTCTCAAGGACCGATCGCAATGAAAGTGTGCTAGTGTTTGCAGCCATAATATATCTACAACAATTAAATATGCATGTGAGTAAATTTACCAATTTTATATCAATCATTAAAAAGACTTTATTAAATGATATTCCCACTATTTTATTTCAAAATTAATAACCCTCGTATATTAATTTCGGAAAAACTTTCTCAAAAGTATTTCTAGTAGGTTAAGGATCCATATTTCACCACCTCTTAAGTCAGCTTTGGCTTTACTCTTAAGATTATGGTTATTTAGGTAAGCAACATTTGCTAATTACATCATATGTAACTCCTAATATTTGGTGAACAACTCTTGTTCTAATCATCTTATGATTTATCCAATTTACTTGCCTCTAGGTTTCTAATCCTATTAGAGTAACCTAGTTAAGTCATTAACCAATTTTTTTTTAACCAGCGAATATCACTTGTTTATTCTTCGCGTTTAACCAAGATAAATACTAGTACTTCGCTTTGGCAGAACCTACATAGTATTGATCGAGGCCTTAACGAGGGCAAAATTGGAAGGCCATGTTGACTTAATATTTTAATAGAGGGATTTTATTAAGGTTGTTGCATCTCACCAATTATGGTCTACTTTAGCCCATTTAGTCTTCTAATCGATCTCATCAATTAATAGGGTTTATTATCAACAAGGTTTATTATCATCCATAGCATCTCATACATGAATAAATAAAGCAATAAATAAATGCAATAGTTATAGCCCATAAACTAAAGTGGTTCAACCCAAGCCAATGGGAAAACCAAAAGGAAACCTAAAGGTGTAAGCCCTTTCACAAGATATCATTCACAATCATTGTCCCACCTTCCTTCTTGTTTGGCCCACAGCAACTCTTGCAAATTACAATATGCAGAAACTCGTTTTACATACGAGGGAATAAGATGAGAAGAGAAATACAAGAGAATAGTAGTAAGGCACGACACGCAGGCCGTATTTTAAAAAAAATACAACCTTTTATCGAATGGGTCATTGGGCTATAACTATGCATTTCAAACACCGTGCATGTCAAAAATAGCATACATAATTCAATGCTTTTTTGCTAAGGTGAATTATAAAATATCCTCTCAACCTTTTGTGGCCCATCAAGTTTATAAATTTCTTTTATTAACAATTTTTTTTTTTGCGGGGGTCTGAGGATGTCGGAGGAAGCGAGCCCCCGCGGTATGGACCAGGGGTGCGCCCCCGCGGCGCGAATCGCATACCCCAGTCAAATGAAGCCTCACGATTTGATAAATTTTTATCAACAGAATCGTGTTTTTAGGATTTTAATCCTTGAGGTTTCATATCGGAACAACCCTTGTTCCACTAGCCAGTTAACACTTACTGGAAACTATAAATACCACCGCCGCATTATTACAGATTTGTTAATAGTTAACAGTAATAACATAAAATCGAATAGGCCACAACACCATGATTAACATTTAATCAATTACCGAAAGGAACAATTATCAGATTATGCTTAAACGATTTAAACAATCGAAAATATAATAAGATCAAAACATGTATCTCATACAATTGCATCACCCAAGTATTTAAACCCGAGTTCGTATCACACAAGTGGCTCTGATACCACTGTTGGAACGCCGGTACCCCATGACGCAGCAGAATAAAATTAGATCCGGTGATCCAAATCATGGATCCATGTGTGAGGAACGAATCGGGGTGAAATAAAGGTTTCGAAATTACCAAAACTTCAATCTGAGTAGACAGCAACGCCTTGGCAACAAGAGTTTTGATCTACTATCGAATCAAGCCTCAATCTTTTTCGATGTCGGCCTCTACGTAATCCACCCGGTTTGACTATGAATGGAAGAAATCTCCAAAACTGTTTTGGAGGCTTATTTGCTTGACGGCTGCTAGACCTAACAAGCAAACACTTAGGGTTTTCATGTTGAGTTTTGTCTCCTTTTAATACCTTTTATAATAGGTGCCTTTCTCATTGGGCCTTTTATAATAGGTATCCTCTTAATTGGGCCTTTTATAATTGGTATCTCTTGAATGTATTACAAGATTAAATAAATACAATAAAGTTTTTAACCGAAAATTATAATTACATTAATTATATCTGAAAATTATAATTACATTAATTATAATAAGGATTCCGGTAAACTATATTTATTTAAATTTATATATGAATCAAATTCATATATTAATAAAATTATGTTATCATTATGTGTACAACATCCTTGTACATATAATATGTTCAATATTTGATTGCCCAATTAAATTAATTCTTTAATTTATTTAATTTATGTGACAACCAAGCACAATACCAACTATATTTTATTCCGTTCATTTCAACCATAGGGTGTGACCCTATAGGTTCTTGCAACGTTAGCAGTAATACTAGAACGATTCTATTGTCACAGACAATGAGTGGCATCTAGCAATGCATCATTGCTACCTAAGTTACAAGAAGTCATGATTCGACATAACCTTTCGTGATTAACTTTTCATGCATTAATCCTTAAGTCCTTTATCTCTGGAACAGATACAAGTCATGGGATAGTCACACTTGCATAGTCCATCCCATGTTTCTTGATATCTTGAGTAGACTATGATATACAAATTAGTATGACATCTCATATCAACTTATTTGAGCATGGCCATGCATTTCTAGTCTCACTCAATCAAGTGGCCTAAGATATTACTCCTATTATGTAGGAGGGACTTATTCTTTATTGATCAACCATATCCCTCTACATAGATTGTGGTATATCCAACATCAGCCTTTATAGAACAACCTGTTACGGTGTACGTTTGACTGTATCAAAATATACAACTCACGATGCTGGGATAATAATGATCTCAAGTCTGAGGATCATATACATATTAATCACTATGAGTAATGTTGTGACAATTACATAATAATCCAAGAAACATACTCATAGCGGGTCAATCCAATATGTTGTTCTCTAACACACATATTCATGCATTGATTTTGACACTCCATATCAATGACAACTCTTTATCATCAATCAACTACATGTTAGTCTTAATGCATTATTATTGTCCTAGTCAATAATAATACTCGACTAAGGATCTTTTAAGAATAATCATATTATTCTCAGGACATTATTATAAAACAGTTTATCTATACACACAGAAAGAAAAACTGAAATAATAATGACAACGCTTTATATTAATAAACATGGTAAATTAAGTATGTTATTACAACCATCTCATGATTGATCTTTGGGCATACTCTTACAGTTTCGGCTAACAACGGAAAGTGAGAAGAGAGTAAAGAGAGGCTTGATGATTCGGCTAAGGTGTCTCAAAGAGATGAGAAAGAGAGGATTCGGCCAACTGAAGAAAAAGAAAGGAGAGGGAGAATAGAGTAGAAATTTTGGCAGAGAAAAGAGGAAAAGATGAGAGCTTTTGCAACAAATTTTGGCACCCCCTCTGCATATAGAAAACCGATTCCTCCCCTTAACAGAGATTGATTTTTGGCCAACACTGCAACACATGATAGCTCTTATCCTTTTTCCCTGATCTTAATCTGTTATCTCCTCAAAAATAGCCTTTATCTGCTTATTATCCACATAAAATAAACCCCTAACTAATAGCCTTGTGACGTCCCCCCTTACTCTTTTAAGTGTCGAATTTTAGCCCTATAACTTGGGCTTCAAGCTGCCAAAATTTGGGCCCTCCTCATGCACTTGTGACGCCACTTATAGCTCCCCTTTACTGTGCCCCTAGTTGCTGGGCCACAAGCCCAATATATCACTTAAACTACTAAAACTTTAATTTAAGCCCCTAGAGTGTCTAAATAAAATATTTATTCAAAGCCTCAGCCCAAACCTGAGCCCCATTTGCACCTCAAATCCTTAAATTAATAATTTAAGCACACATTACACAAAATACACAAGCCCATAAATTCAGAATGTTACATTATGGATAATAAGGAATTGGAATTTATGAAGAAGGCTCAGAGGGAGGAAACATATATGCAACAGAAGGAGAATTGACAAAGCAAAAAGTCAATTACCCAAGGATCGTCATCTCCCGACCAAGAAATATGGAGGGCGGAACACAATTGGCACCAAAGGTCGTAATCCAAAAACCTGTTTCCTTTCCTTACAAGAATAACAAAATGGTACCTTGGAATTACGGCTGTAATGTGACAAAATCGAGAGTAGAAAACTCAGCTGGCACTTCCAAGGAGGCCCAAAATGAAGGATTTTACACACGTAGTGGAAGGCGTTATGACTCAGGAAACATCAGAATAGAACCAGTAAAATCAAAGACCTTGGTAATTGAGCTAGAGAAAGGGGCTGAAGCACTTATCAATGAACCTGTAAAAGAGGAGGAGGCTAAGAATTTCTAAAATTCTTGAAGCACGGTGAATACAGTGTGGTAGAGCAGCTGCACAAACAACCGGCTCGCATATCAGTGCTAGCTTGCTTTTAAGTTTAGAAGTGCATCGTGAGTTATTGATGAAAGTATTGGATGAAACTTATGTTACTAAAGATATATCTGTCAACAAACTTGACCGTCTGGTTAGTAATATAAGTGCTGACAACTTCATTTACTTTAGTGATGACAAAATTCCACCTAGGGGTATGGGACCGACTAAGGCTTTGCACATCACTACTCGTTGCAAAAGATATACTCTACCAAGCGTGCTAATCGATAATGGATCGGCTTTGAATGTCTTACCATTGTCTACGTTGAAAAAATTGCTGATAGACAATTCTCACATGAAGACATGCCAGGACATAGTGAGAACATTTGATGGCACTGATCGTGTGTCAGAGTCTTAAAAATTTATAAAAAGAATGATTGAGCATAGAAACATCGAGCCTAGAAACTAACTTTGACAACGATTGAGGCAAGCGCACCTATCGAACAGTAGTATAGTTTAGTGGCAAGATCGGATTGTCGAACCCAAAAGAACTAAAAGTACTAATACTAACTTTCTTTCTATTATTTAGCCTAAAATAAAAGTGAATTAATTAACTAACAACTAAGCTAAAGATGCAAAGACAAAGAGAATAAATTTGGGAAAATACTTGTGGGAAAAACCAATTGATTAAGGCAATACCCGAGGAAGAATACACCTAAACTTCACTTGTTATTTAACGCTGAACCAGACGATTTATTCACTTGACTTGATCCGTAGGATTCCCTAATTTATATTAATACCTCTTTCGAGGCTACTAACGTCTAAACCTAGGTTGATTAATTGAAATCTTTTTCAATTAAAACCCCTAGAATTGCATTAACTCGATCTATGGACTCCCATATTAGGTTTGACCCTAATCCGGCTGATTTTCGTCATTCTATTTCTAGGGTTGTGATCAACACCGGTTAATTATGCTAGATCTACTCTTAAACAGGGACTTTTGCTCCACTACCTAAACACATCAATACTTGATCAATATCCTGAAATATCAAAGCAAGAATTAAGAACACATAATTAAGAACAAATCAAGTATTTATCATATAGTTCAGAAAACAATAACAAGATCCGTCTAGGTTTCATCCCCATTAGGTATTTGAGGGTTTAGTTCATAATTATAAAAGAATACATCTCAGAAGTAAATATAAAACAAAACATAAGAAAAACCCTAAAACCCCCTGAAGAAAATTAAAGGGATGATCCTCCGTCTTGAGTATAACTTCAGCTTCTTGAGATGAATCAACTAGCTTTCTTCCAGTAAATTCCACAATTCTAGCATCTCTGGCTCGGCTCTTCGGCCTAACTGGACGCCCAACTGCCCTCTCCTTGAAGGTTGGCCTCTAGGGTGTTTATATAGGCTTTAGGAATGGCTTTCTTTGCCTCTAAGTACCCTAATCTGAATGAAATTCTTCTTTGTCACGACAAGGACATGCCCATGGCACACGCCCGTGTGAATCGTGGCCAGGCCGTGTTCAGGTCTGTTAAGGTGGCACGGCCTTGTGGTCTTGGGCCCAGGCCGTGTCAATTTTGTGATTTGGCCCATTTACTCTGTTTTAGGCCCGTTTCTCGTTCTTTTCATCCTCCAGTGCTTTCCTAAGTATGAAACATGAAATCAAAGGATTAAGAGCACCAAATTACACAATTCAGGGAATAAAACATCGAAAAGTATGCTAAAAGTGAGATTAAAATATGTTCATATTACGGTTTATCAGGCACCGAGAGAAGAGTGATGGGAAGGATTGACATACCGTTGTTGATTGGGCCAAACACATATGAAGTGGATTTTTTAGTAATGGATATCAAGCCCTCTTACAATTGAATGTTGGGGAGGCCCTGGATTCATTCAACAGGGGCAGTACCTTCATCATTGCATCAAAAATTGAACCTAGTAACAGAAGGTCGGCTGGTTACTATAAATGCAGAAGAGGACATCATAGCCACTGTTACCAACGACGCGCCATATTTAGAGGCGAATTAAGAGGCAACTGAATGCTTTTTTCAATCTTTAGAGTTCGTAAATGCAACATTCATATTAGAGGGAAATGAGGTTCCGGTGCCTAAGATATCCAAGACCACGAGAATGGGCCTGCAACTGATGATGGGGAAAGGAGCCTTACCGGGAAAAGAACTGGGTAGACATCTTCAAGGAGAGATTCAAGTTCCAATGCTGAAAGAGAAAAGAGATCATTTTGGCTTGGGTTTCAGGCCAGATGCTAGACAAAGGAAGAGGAAAATAGAGAAGAAGCAAGAGAGAAGAAGGGCACGGCTGAATAGGGAAGAAGTCAAGTGAGAATCGATGACATTCCCTCACATATCCCATACTTTTGTATCAGGAGGGATAATTCACCAGGAGAAAGGATTATTGGAAAATGAAAATCTTCACATCAATGCCATAAACGAGGAAGAAACTAGGCAAAGAAACCTGTTGGGCATTCGCCCTTATGAAACTAGAAGCGTTTTGAACAATTGGACTGCAGAGGAACTTCCTGTAGTTTATAGAGATTACACAGAGTAATGTTCAGAACACACTTGTTGTTTTTAAGCCTAGGAACAATAAGATTTCTTTTGTGAAATAGGCTCATGTTTAGATATATTTTGTTTCAATAAAATACATCTTTAATGATCAATTCTGGCAAATATTCTTTCATTTTTTTATATTCTTTTAATTTTCTAATTTCATTCCAAATTTTTTATTCTCATTCATATCATGTGAATAGTTGTTCTTGAATTCATTTGTTCTTTGTACATTCTTTTGTGCCTACCACAGGTCCCTAGATATCAATGAAATGAGCAACAATACTACAGCTTCAGAGGTCCATTTTGAGCAAGACATGTGTTTAGAAGAATCTCAGGATTTTGAAGGTGACAGAAATTGTGACTTGTCTCCAGATTTCTTAAGAATGGTAAAGCAAGAAGAGAAACAAATTTTACCCCATGAAGAGGTGGTGGAGAATATTGTCTTAGAGGAAGGAAAGGTTGTGAAAATTGGAACGCGCATAGCCGAGGAGTCGAAACAAGACCTAGTTGAGTTACTACGAGAATTCAAAGGCGTCTTTGCATGGTCATACCAAGATATGCTTGGGTTAAGTACTGATATTGTAGTGCATCACCTTCCCATAAGAGAAGAGTGCAAGCTAGTTCAGCAAAAGCTATGAAGGATGAGGCCTGATGTGGTGTTAAAAATAAAAGAGGAAGTCAAGAAATAGTTTGATGCTGGCTTTCTACAGGTGGTAAAATACTTAGAATGGGTAGCCAATATTGTTCCTGTCCCTAAGAAAGATGGAAAGGTTCGGATGTGTGTAGACTATAAGGACTTAAATAAAGCCAGCCCAAAGGACAATTTTCCTTTGCCTCATATTGACACGTTGGTGGATAATACGGCGGGATACTCACTGTTTTCCTTCGTGGATGGTTTTTCGGGATATAATCAAATCAGGATGCACCATGAGGATATGGAGAAAACTACTTTCATAACATTGTGGGGTACCTTTTGTTATAGAGTAATGCCATTCGGGCTAAAGAATGCAGGCGCAACATATCAAAAGGCCATGGTAACCTGTTCCATGACATGATGCACAAAGAGATTGAAGTATATATTGATGATATGATCGCCAAATCTTGAACAGAAAAGGAACATATTGAAGTTTTGAAGAAGTTGTTTTTGAGACTGAGGAAATTTCAATTGAAGCTTAACCCTGCAAAGTGAACTTTTGGAGCTCGGTCAGGGAAGTTACTGGGTTTCGTAGTCAGCGAGAGAGGAATCAAAGTTGACTCAAATAAGGTCAAAGCTATACAAGAATTGCCTCCACCACGCACTCAAAAGGAAGTTCGATGTTTTCTTGGAAGGTTAAATTACATTGCTCGGTTTATTTCACAATTAACTGAGAAATGTGATCCCATATTTCGTCTTCTTAAGAAACACAACCAAGGCATATGGGATGATGAGTGCCAGAAAGCTTTTGACAAAGTCAAACAATATCTGTCAAATGCTCCAGTACTATCTCCGCCTAATCCAGATAGACCATTGATACTATATTTGACAGTGTTCAATGACTCCATGGGATGTGTGCTTGGTCAACATGATGAGTCAGGAAGAAAAGAAAAAGCAATATACTATCTTAGCAAAAAGTTCACTAAATGTGAAATGAGATATTCGTCGATTGAGAAATTGTGTTGCGCCTTGATTTGGACAACTCGGAGATTGAGGCAGTATATGCTATATCATACAACTTGGTTAATTTCGAAGCTGGATCGGTTAAAGTATATGATGGAGTCAACAGCTTTGAATGGAAGGATGGCAATGTGGCAGATTTTGCTTTCTGAATTTGATATAGTCTATGTGAACCAAAAGGATATAAAAGGAAGTGCAATAGCAGAATTTCTAGCTAGCAGGGCTTTAGAGGATTATGAACCATTGAGCTTTTATTTCCCCAATGAAGAGCTAATGTATGTGGCAACTACAGAAGAATGTCCATGGAAGCTAAATTTTGATGGAGCGTCAAATACTGTGGGAAATGGAATTGGGGCAATCTTGGTATCCTCTAGTGGTGATCATTATCCATTCACATGCAAATTGGATTTTAATTGCACAAACAACATGGCAGAGTATGAAGCATGCATCATGGGAATTCGAGCAGCTATAGAGCGTAAGATCAGAGTGCTAGAAGTATATGGAGATTCTACCTTAGTAATCTACCAGCTTAAAGGAGAATGGCAGACAAGAGATCCCAAACTAATTGATTATCAAAAAATAGTTCTGGGATTGATTGAGGAGTTTGATGACATTACTTTTAATTATCTCCCACGTGATGAAAACCAAACGGCAGATGCTTTGGCAACCCTGGCTTCTATGATTAAAGTAAACAAACCAGAGGATATAAGACCTATTCATATGAGTATTTTTGAAGTTTCAGCTCATTGTTATTACATGGAAGAGGAGAAAAAGATGACCACCCTTGGTATCATGATGTATTCGATATGTAAAAAATCGTGAATACCCGGAGCATGCAACTGGGAATGATAAAAGAACATTAAGAAGATTGGCCTCCGATTATATTTTAGATGGGGATATCTTGTACAAAAGGAGAAAAGATCAGGTACTATTGAGATGCGTTGATGCTGTTGAAGCTAGGAAAATCTTGGAAGAAGTCCATGAGGGTGTTTATGGGACACATGCTAATGGTTTTACAATGGCTAGACAAATTATAAGATTTGTATACTATTGGTCTATTATGGAAGGAGAATGTATCAACTATGCCAAAAGATGCCATAAATGGTAGATTTATGGAGACAAAGTTCACGTACCACCTTTACCTTTGCATGTTATGACTTCTCCATGGCCTTTTTCCATGTGGGACATGGATGTCATTGGGCCGATCTCACTGAAAGCTTCGAATGGGCATCAATTCATCTTTGTGGTTATTGACTACTTCACAAAATGGGTAGAGGTTGCTTCATACGCTAGCGTTACTAAGTCAGCAGTTAGTCGATTCTTGAAGAAAGAGATCATTTGTCGATATGGAATGCCCGAGAGGATCATATCAGACAACATACTGAACTTGAACAACAGTACGATAGCGGAAGTTTGTAGTCAATTCAAGATCAAACACCACAACTCGTCTCCGTATCGTCCAAAAATGAATGGGGCAGTGGAAGCGGCCAATAAAAACATCAAAAAGATAGTAGGAAAAATGACTGAGACTTATAAGGATTGGCATGAGAAATTACCATTTGCACTCTATGCTTATCAGACATCCATCAGAACCTCTACCGGGGCAACTCCTTTCTCTTTGGTCTATGGGATGGAGGCAGTTCTACCTATTGAAGTAGAAATACCTTCTCTTTGAGTTTTGTCAGAAATAAAGTTGGATGAAGCTGAATGGATCCAGGCTCGATATGGTCAGTTGAACTTGATTGAAGAAAATAGGCTAAGGGCTATTTGTCATGGTCAGATGTACCAAAAACGAATGATGCGATCCTATGATAAAAAAGTCTGCCTGTAACAGTCTGATTTTGACCCTAATCGGAACAGTGGTTTCAGGACCACGAATCTGAGTCCAAAAAAATATTTTAAAATGATTTTCCGTATTTATTATGTGTGAATTTGTTTGTGTTAAATTTTCGTGACTTAATTTTATCGTTTAGGTGTCCGATTTAATAAAAGGACTTAATCGCGTAAAAGGTAAAAGTTACAAACTAAAGTGTAAGTGCCATATTAATAGTGGCTTTTTAATATGGGATCCTTAAAGGCAGATAGCCCATTTTAGAAGTTAGTGGGCGGCATGTGACAACATTTTCTATATTATTATGTTTTATAATTAAAACATAATTTGGTTAAAATATAAAATAGTTATAAATTTATATTATATGTTATAATAATATAAAAAGAAAAAGAAAAACAAATCCACAATCTTCATCTTTTAACTTGGCCGAATGTGTGCTTAAAGAGAAGAAAGAAAACCTAGGAAAGTTTCGGCCATTTGAAGCTTAATTAAGGTATGATAGTTGTTCGGTTTTTGATAATTTTTACATTTTTGAGATCTTTGCTATGAGATGTACAAGACCTGTGCTTTAATTTTTGAGTTTGATGGATATTTTGAGTTGAGCCATTGTTGATAGCTTGATGTTTATGTTGTTTAAGGATGAATTATGTTAAATATGTATTAGATTAACAAGTTTTGTCTTTGAATTTTTGATGAAATTGAGTATGTTGAACTAAATTGCAAAAATAAATTTTTGAGGGACTAAAATGTGAAATAAATGAAATGCATGGACTTTTTGAAGACTAGGAATATTCGGCCCTTAGGGTGTTTAGCCAAATTTTGTGTATTTTGTGTTTTGTGCAAGTAGGACTAAATTGTAAAAATGTGAAATATTAGGGGCAAAATGGTAATTTGCCTATTTATGTGTTTTTGGATTAAATTGAATGTAAATTATTTGAATGAGCTTAATTTGAACATGTTTAGATTTAGAACCAAAGAAAACAGATTTGGATCGGGGAAAAACGAAAATAGTCGAATAGCCGGTTTTCGTCGTCCGTCGATATCCGAGGTAAGTATTTAAGCAATAAAACCTGATAAATTAAGTACGTAATCTAATATATGCTGATTTGGAAATTTTGTGTCTATATTATTGAATAACCGAATGTGGTTAAATCTAAGATCTAATGTGTTTAAGTTGTTCGATGGTGATATGATATTTGAATGCTCGTATAAAGACTACGAAGTGTATTAAAGATTCAATATATGAAATATGCGTGTGTGTGACAGCTTAAAAGTGTGGTTATTCAGGCTGTGAGCCTGGCAAGCCTTGGGCTGGTGTACTTAATCGGGCTTTGTGCCTAGCAGGCTTATTGCCGGTGATTGAATATCAGAACTTGGGTCTAGCAGGCCTAGTGCCGGTGTGTGTGTTTCAGGTTTATGCCTAGCAGGTTTTATACCGGTGATCTAATTTCAAATTATAAATTATAAGACTTCTTAATTATGTAATCATTGAGCAAGTAAGTTGATAAAATGAGTTTGTATACTCGGCCAAACAGGTATGTGCATATGAGATATTTTAATTGAACTTGTATATTCGGCCAAATGGGTAAGTGCACATGTGATGTTTATTGAGCAAGTATGTGACAAAATGTTCTTGTATATTTGGCCTTCTTGATATGTGGATAAAATGATATTAAATACTCGTATACATGTGATGTTTAATGGATATATATATTCGGTTATATGTGACTAGAATGTACATGGTATTTACTTATTCGATTGTATATATGAACATATTGAACTATATGTATGTGGTAATATGAGTAGGTTATTAAGAGATGATATTTTATATCTTAAACCTTTTGCTAAATTGGTAAGTTAGTATATATAAAGTAAGATAGTGATAAGTGTTATGCTACGTAAAGATAATAGCATTCGGCCATGATAGTCTATTTGTGCTAAGTTATTATTTCAATGTCATAAAGTGATTAGTTTAAAATGTTTGAATGTTCAATTGATTTGCTATACTTGCTTAAGACTTACTAAGCTAAGTTAGCTTACTCTGTGTGTTCTGTTATTCTATTTTATAGATTCCGGTTGTAAGCTACGAGCTCGGGATTTGCCATCGAAGTCATCCACACTATCGACTTATTTTGGTACTTTAAAAGTTGGGATTTTGAATTTAAGGCATGTATAGGCTAGCCTAATACTTGGATGATGTTTTGATGTTGTAAATATAAGCCATGCGAAAATGGCTTGTCCATCTTGTTAATCTTGGAATTTATATTCTGGCTTGATGATTATGTTTGGTTGTGGTTTTGGTTGATTTGGTTTTAGTATATATATAAGTATGGTTAATTTATAGAGTTTAAATGAAATGGAGTAAAGATGCTATAAACTAGTTAACTATATTTTGCAATGAAATAGTTTTTGGTTAGCAGCAGTCACGTGATTTTGAAAAATCACCAAAAATAGGATAAATTAAATTAGAAAAAGAATAAGATATAGAATTAAAGTTTATTGTGTCTATTTTTATATGAAAGAAATAGATTAGGCAAAGGAATTTTATATTATGAGATATTTAAATTTTAGTGAGATAGGTTCTGAATGAATTCGTGATCCCCTGTTCTGTCTTGGAAAATTTATTAAACATTGTACAAAATTAATCATGGAGCATAGTTTATATGATTAGAATCCTTAATGAGTCTATTTTTGATTGGAATAAACGAGAACATTATTTTAATTTTGTACAATGAGATAATTGAGTTTTTGTAAAGATAGGTCAGAACCATCAAATAGTGAAATAGGGGAAATTTTAATGATTAAACTGTACTAATTGGCCGCATGAAAAATTTTGGAAAAATTATATTAAGAAGATATATGAGTATAGTTTCAAGAAAAATTTACGGATTTAAATTTCAAGTTTCGTAACTCGAGTTATAGTCAATTTAGTCAACATGATGCAGATAAACAATTTCAATTTTTATGCCTCGAATTAGTAGTTAAGTCTAGTATGTACATCTGTATAAAGTTTTATATTTATGTGTTTTGAATTATGGAAGATTACTTGGTCTTGTTGATTCGGTTTTGATCTTATAAATGAATTGATCTATATTTTGTTTGGATGTTGTAATTGGCCTATTTTGAATTAGGTTAAACAAAGTTTATGCAAATACATATATGTATGTTTAGTTTTGGTAATTGATAATTTGTTTAGTAAAGTAATTATGAACATGTGCATATTGGGTCAATGTGACTTGAATGACCAAATGAATAGTAATCTTTTTATTTGTTGACAAATGCTTATGTGTGAAATTAGCTAAATGGATTTCAAATATGTACATTATTGTTTTAGCATACTATAAAAATGCATTACTCATAACACATTCGGATATGACCATATAAACAGTAAATAATTAATATGACCTATGTTTTGCATGTTAATGCCTTGTAACCCTATTCTGGCGACGGATACGGGTTAAGGGTGTTACACCGCCTGAGAGAGTTTCATGAGGGGGACCTTGTACTGAAAAATATCCTTCCCCTACAAAGGGATTTCAGAGGAAAATGGATGCCGAATTGGGAAGAACCATATGTGGTGAAGAAGGCTTTCTCTAGAGGTGCATTGATTTTGACCGAAACGGATGGGAAAATCTTACTCAATCCTGTGAACTCGGATTCAGTCAAAAAATATTTTGCTTAAAAAAGGAGAAGAGGCCAAGGTGAAAACCCAAAAAGGGGCTTTGAGACTTTTAAAAAAAAAAAGAAAAAAAAAGGAGAGGCCAAGGCGAAAACCCGCAAAGGGCGCCTTGAGACCAAATGGGTTTTGAGTTGAAAACCCGAAAAGGGCGGCTCAAATTCTGAATGGGTATGCAGTGATCTTGCTATACCTGAATCAACAAGAAACGAAGTATGTTGCATATCGGGGCTTCAACAAAGTACTTTGGACCTTCTAAACACATGTTAAGCTCAAAGCAATCTTCATGGAGTTTGTACATAAAAGCCCAATATGCGATATCTAGGGCATCTAATTTTTGTTCTGCTTATATCAATTCACTATCTTTGGATTCTTTTTCTTCTCAAAGATGTTTTCCTAGTTATTTCTTTTTAATCGATGATTTATTCAGTTCGAACTATCCTCAAAATCAAGTCATTTGTTGTCCATAAGCATGTTGTATTGAAACAACGATTGATGAACTAATAATTTCACAAAAGAAGTTCTACATATTACTTTGGAAATTTCTAGATAAAATAAGAAACCGAAACATGACAATTGTTTAGAATTTCTGTAACACCCCTAACCCGTATCCGGCATCGGACTAGGGTTAAAGGCATTACCGTACCGATCGGAAACATTTTCAGAAGTTCATACATTCATCCATCAATCTCAAACATAATGTCCCTTAATACGGTCAACGAGACCTAAAACATGCTTATAAACCGGGTCGGGACTAAACCGAAACACATACAGACATTCTCGAAAATTTAAAACTTTTCTAAGTTTCAGGGGTTACACGCCCGTGTGGGCAAGCCATGTGCCTCCCACGGCTGCTAGACACCCCCGTGTGTCCTCCGCGTGGTCAAAACTGACTTATCTTCCACGGCCACTAAGCACGCCCGTGTACTCAGGCCGTGGTCGATCCTGTCAAAAATCACACGGCTACTAGGCAGTAGACACGTCCGTGTGCCAAGGCTGTGTACTCTTGTGCTAGCTATATACTTAGCCCACGGTCACTATGCACGCCCGTGTGCCACGATCATGTGACATTATAAGCCATTTTCAAGGCCAAAATGCCACCCACTAGGGTCATACCTACAAGCAAGATTTACCAACACATTACATGCATACTAGACAACCAAAACAACCATTCAATCTAAACATTCAATATCCATTTCAACCATGCCAACTTCCAAGACCAAAACATATGTATATCAAGTATAATTCAATCAAATGCTTACCCAAAAACTTGACCAATTCACATGCTTCAACCATACCAAAGTATACTTCATATACCACATTCATTTAAACATAATACCAACATATAACTAGCCAAATCACATGGCTAAATTCACTTCATTTACAAATACAAAAGACTAGCCTATACATGCCATGTCTAGCAATATATATATATCCAAAATGTACCAAAAACAAGTTGAATAGTGTGATGACGATCCTTGACGGTCCCGAGCCTTCAGTAGCTTTGACGACTTATTAAACAGAGAAAATGCACACACGGAGTAAGCTTTCCAAAAGCTTAGTAAGTCATAATACAAACAAACTTAACATAGAAGGCATATATACTCATAGATACATTAGCACATCTAAATCACTTAGTAAATTATCACATATATACTTTGGTCCATGTATTAGGCCATATTTGCCACATTCATCAATTCAAAAGTCTCATATACACAAAGCTCTTTCATACTTACTAACACATTTCATATTGTTATTCAAATGTACATAATCATCATAGCAAGATCACATAGGAACTTACCTTATATACACACTTAGTGTATGAATCAACGTACCTGAAATGGATTCACTATTTACATGGCCATTTCGTATACAGACTTGCCCGTTGAACCGTAAGGAATCTAGTAGGATACTCAGAAAGCTCGGATTAGTCATACAATGCCAACGTCCCAGACGAAGTCTTATATGCACTCAGATATCGATGCCACTGTCCCAGACAAGGTCTTACACGAATCAATACGATGCCGATGTCCCAAACATGGTCTTACACGTAAAGATCAAATCGACGCCAATGTCCCAGACATGGTCTTACACGTAAAGCTCATTTCGATGCCTACGTCCCAGACAAGGTCTTACACGAAATCTCAAATCAACGCCAACATCCCAGACGTGGTCTTACATGATAAAAGAGAACAGATACCTATGTCATGACATAGCTAATCCTATTTATTCCTAGGTTCATATGGGACTTCTCGAACATTGTCACTATATCGATCTTATCTCGGAATTCATGTACAGATCATATCGTAAAAATTCATCTATAGCAATGGTCATAGGAATATACATATTTCAATACGAATATGTTTATTTGCATAATGACTTACCTCGGATTTGATTTAACAGAAACGGAAACGGCTACTCGATTACTTTCGCTTTCCCGTAATCTAAGTCTGTTTTCCTCGGTTCTTGATCTATACATATTTAGAATTAACCCTTTTATTCACTAACTCATTCAATTCAATCCAAAGACACACATTTAGGGCTATTTACAAATTAACCCTCACATTTGCACAATTTATCAATTTAGTCCATTTTTCTCAAAACATCAAATTCACAAAATCATCACACATCTAAGCTTAGTAGAATGCACATATATATCATACAAGCCCATATTTTCCATCAAATTTGCGATTTAATCCCTCAAATTGCTATTTTCTCAATTTAGCCCTAATTAGCTAAATTCATCAAAAATCCAAGAACAAAGTATGTTCATCTAGCTCACAACTTTCATTTAACACCATAAATCATCACAAAGCTCAACATATCATCAATGGCACATTTCATGAACAACATCAATTCAGCAAATTGAGACATGGGCTTGATAGTAGACTAAGCAACAATCTCAAAAACATAAAAATCATCAAAAACCAAAGCAAAAAATACCTTAATTTTGCTTAATGAATGCCGAAACCTAGCTCAACATTTCTTCTTTTTCTTTCTTCCAATATTCAGTGGCAAAAATAAATATAATGATAAACATTTCATGTTTTGTTTTACTATTATAACATAATTATTAATGTACAAAAATAACCTTTAATAATAATATACATATCACATAATTACAAGGTCATTTATGACCTTTGCCGTCCACTTACTATATTAGTGGCTATATTGCCATTTAAATCCTTAACATTTATAAAAACATAATAATTAAGCTTCCTTTCATAAAACATGCAGATTTACATTTCAATGCAATTCAATCCTTTTCATCAAATTAAACACACAAACGGACAAATTAACTTACGAAACTTTAGAATTTAGCACATGCTTAATCATATATCATAGACACGGAAAAATAATATTAAAATATTATTAAAATATTATACAAACTCAGATTTGTGGTCCCAAAACCACTGTTCCGACTAGGGTGTAAACCGGACTGTTACAATTTCCATGTACATAGATTGGAAATGTTTGAGAAAGAAGAGTCTAGATAGAGACTATTTCACTGAATTCTTTGTCCAATTGGTAATTGGACAGAATAATGAACGGATGTGACGAAAGTAAACAATGACATCAGGTCATAACATTCGGGGAGTACTGTGACAAACCAAATTGATGAGGAAAATCTGAAACCCCTGAATTGTGGTGGAATAAATTGGAGTTGAAACAAATCTTGTATCCTTAGATTTGCAGTAGGAACAAACAGAAAAAGTTTTGATTCCTGGGGGGATGGTTTGAAGGTGGTATAAGCCTTGTGTCCCCAAGGTTCAAGAGGAGTAGGCCCTAAAATTTCCATGGGGCAAATTATTTAAGCAAGAATATGATACTTCAAGGGGAACGAAGATGAAACCTTGACGAATAAATGAGTGATAGCACCTTGAGTAGGAATCATACTCATATCATTTTTGTATTCATATATCATAACATGTCTAATTAGGAGCATTTGACTCACATCGATCAGGGCATCCTAATCATTCGACATAAGCATATACCAGTCTACAGGTCATGTCCTCTATAGGACGATGTAGTAGGATAAATTGACACTTTCAGCCCTGTCTCCCTGAAGTTGCAGCAGAGCAGACTGAAGACAACAGATCTTACCTTCCTGAAGTTGCAGGAAGAAGTTCGAAGACATCAAACTTGGCATTCCTGAAGTTGCAGTGAAGCAGAACGAAGACAACAGATCTTACCTTCCTGAAGTTACAGGAAGAAGATTGAAGACGTTAGCCTTGGCTCTCTGAGTTTGCAGTAGAGCAAGCTAAAAGACAGCAGATCTGGCATTCTTGAAGTTGCAGTGAAGCAGATCGAAGACAACAGATCTTACCTTCCTAAAGTTGCAGGAAGAAGATCGAAGACGTTAGCCTTGGCTCTCTGAGCTTGCAGTAGAGCAAGCTAAAAGATAGCAGATCTGGCATTCCTGAAGTTGCAGTGAAGCAGATCGAAGACAACAGATCTTACCTTCCTGAAGTTGCAGGAAGAAGATCGAAGACATTAGCCTTGGCTCTCTGAATTTGCAGTAGAGCAAGCTAAAAGGCAGCAGATTTGGCATTCCTAAAGTTGCAGTGAAGTAGATCGAAGACAACAGATCTTACCTTCCTGAAGTTGCAGGAAGAAGATCGAAGACGTTAGCCTTGGCTCTCTGAATTTGCAGTAGAGCAAGCTAAAAGACAACAGTTTGGCATCCTTGAGTTTGCAGTGGAGTAGATTAAAGATAGTAGATCATGTCTTCCTGAAGTTGCAGTGAAGTAGATTGAAGATACTAGCTTATCTCCCTGAAGATATAGCCATTTGACAAGATCGAGAAAAATGGGACCTTTTATTGTCTTTGCTCTATTTTCGTTACACGACAATGAGCAAAGAGGGGCAGCTGTAGTAGCCCATTATTGCCCGTGCTTAAACAAATAAAAAAATAATGATAAAATAAAACCCAAATGTCCAATTACAATCCATTAACAGGCCCGAATTACACCCCAAGCCCAAATTACACCCTCAGACCTAAAACAGACTACCCAAAACTAAAAACTAAACTCCTAACCCAACCTACGGAGCCCAAAAGGCCCAAACTAAATCAGGACCTAGGGTTTCTAGGAAACCCTCTCGCCACAACCACCCAGCGTGGTCCTTCGGTCACGCTGCAACCCGCACACGAATAATGCTCCGCCGCCGAACTTCTCGCCATTCGCCTGCAAAGAAGGAAAGAAGAACAAAGCAAATAAGGACAGAATATTTGTATTTATTTATTTTCGAGGCTATAAAAGCCCTAGCACAATCTGTAATAGAGGGATATATACAAGCAGATATACAGAGAAATAAAAATACAAAAAACTTGATAGCAGAGGTGATTTTTCCAGTTATTTCATTTTGTTTAATTTTTTTTTTACTTTTCGATCTATGCACTTTTTTATATATAAATATACTGTTAAAAAATGAAGAAAATAGGTTCACCTCTTTATTTGCGCTGAAAAACGGAGTCTTTGATTTCACGACCGCCCTGTATGGTGGCGCGCGGTAGCAGGTCGGACCGAAGTCTTGGCCGAAGGCCAAAGGACAGAGAGAGTTTTTTTAAACTCGGTTTGTTTTTTTTTTCTGAAGTTATTCAAAATGATTTTTAAAAACAAAAATTTAGCTTTTATAAGGCCATCATACAACGCCGTTTTAGGATTAGCAATTAACTCCCAAAACGACGTCGTTTAAGGGCTAGACCCGCGCGTTGACCCGATACCCGGGGAGGATCCGCGTGTTTTTTATAAAATGGGCAATTTTCCTCTTTGGTCCTTCCGTAATTTTATTAGTTTCAATTTCGTCCAATTAAAGTTTTCTATTATTTTTAATTCAGCCCTAAAATTTATAATTTCTCGCGAATTGGTCCTAGGGCTATTTAAAAGCAGGAAATAAAACGGCGTCGTTTAGGAGATAAGGCGTAATTGCCTCATGGGTCCCTCCAGTGTGACGCGTGTTTTAATCTGACCCTTTTACATTTTACTTTTATTGCTATTTAATTCCTGTTTCTTTTTTTAACTCTCTTTTATTTCTGTTTTATTTTTTAAAATTGTTTAACATTATATCTAGTTATTTTATTTTTATTAAAAATTTTGTATTATTTTTATTTTAAAATTTGTATAGTATATATTATTTAAATTAATTTATTAATAATGTAAAGTTTTTTTTGTATTGCTTATTTTAAATATGTATTTTTTTATATATATTAAATTATTACTATTTATTATTTATATTAGGTTATTTTATTAAGTTCAATATTATTCATATAGTATATGTTATTTTAAAGTTTGCACATTAATTATTATATTACACTTTTATTTTGTATATTATATATTATTATATTGTATTATATATAACATATCAATTATTTTATTCTTAATATTGTATAAAATTTTGTATATTATATAATACATATTGTTCATATTGTTTATTCTTAAATATGTAGTTTTTATGTAGTTTTTTGTCTTTCGTTACTTACTGCTTTACATCTTATATTTGTTTATCCATGCTCTTTTCTTCGTTTATGATTTTTATGTTTGCTTTAATATAGTTGTTTTATTATTTATATCGTTCGTTATTTTATGTTATTATTTTTTTAATTGTCTATATTAGTATTAATCGTTAATATGACTTGTAATTTTCGTAAATTGTTTTGTTTTATAATATATGATACAATATTTTATTCAAATCCCTTTTTTACAAAAAACACATTTTGCTAAATTGTTGCATTTTCATTTAAAAGTTTTTTTTTGGTTTAAAAATACGATGATACATAATATTTGGGTGCTACGAGGAAAATTGTACCCTAAGTCACTGGGTTTCGATTTCTCTCGTTGAACTTAAAATATCAAGTATCTTTTTTAAAAAATTTTTGAAACTCATAAACTTCGAATCAAAAACTTATTCTCGGGAATTCAAAATATGGTATCCTAACTTATTGGATATGATGTTTTGTGTCTCGGTGAATGGATTTTCTATAAATAAAAGCAATCTTTGTAACACCCCAAACCCGGCCCATTCACTACGACCGAATTTGAAATGCCACTGCTGAAAAACGTTTGGAAATAATCTGACTTGTAGGTAAAGTATGTAAAAATTTATTATCTTTAGGAAAGAAAACCTTGTGTGTTTAAAATTTCGAATAATTTAGGTTGTTACAAAATTCCCGAATTAAAACTTTATTATAAATTTTTGAGCAAAATGAAATCACTTGCAATTAATATTTAAATTGTCAATCCATAATAAATATAATACTTAAACTTAATGAAAAATACTTAAACAAACTTTAAATACTTTCAGGGCCTTATTACAATAATTGAATAATCAAAGTACTGAAAATATAAATACTTAATTAATTAAAATATTTTTCTGCATGAAGATCTGCTTCTGCATGGCCACCTTTGTATCCACTCCAACCCGGTCCAAAATCACGATCATCTGCGATGTTTAATAAAAATTTGGGTGAGTCACACGGACTCAGTGTGTAATTAATCCACTGAATTCCACCCACATGTTAACCACATATTAACCCATTTATCAGACAGCAAGATAACATATTCATATAATAACACATTCTGGGCTTGGCCCATATTCTTATCACTTATCAGGTAACAGGGTAATTAACCACATAATTTTCACATATCGGGCTTAGCCCATTTCCACACTGATCCACATTTATATACTGGGCTTGGCCCATTTCCACATTAATCCACATATCACTGGGCTTGACCCATTTTCACATTAAATTCACATATCAGATATAATTATGCAAAGTGCACCCAACCCAAACCTAGGGTCCATCCTCTACACACCCCCTTATCCAGCCTACCACACACCAGGGGATTATTAAATCACCCTCTCCTTTTCACTCCAAAAGGCAATCAATGCCGTCCACGTGCAATTAAGCACAAAAATCCACAACGCGACCTCAGTCAGCGCCAATCCACGATGTAGCCGTAGCTAACACCAAAACCACGATGGGACACATAGTCACTCATCGACCACGATATGGCACATAGCCGATATCAACCACGATGAGGCACAGAGCTACTCATCAAGCCACGCGAACTAAATCGCAAATAATCCACAACGTGACCTCAGTCAACGTCAATCCACGATGTAGCTCAAGGCTAACATCAAACCACGTACTCGAAGTACACCCGTACCTTCTTTCATATCCCAACCCATGCACATGCAACATGTAATAGTGGCATAATAATAATAGATGCATGCACATGTTATTAAGGCAGACCATCACAACTCCACAAGCATAGTCACATTCACATCGGCACTTTCACATTCTTATCAACAGATAATACTAACCTGTTTATCGATATACCCCATTTTAGGGTAATCACCACATAACTGCCACTGCACTGGTTAGCACATAAATCACACATGCAAATATAACAAAACTCGGAAAACGGTGGGTTAATCACACACCTGATAACTTGTAGCGTTACGCCCTCAATCCCGATACTATCACTAAGCGACACTACGGCTATCTGCCTACTTTGCTGTTCGGACGCTGGCCCACACCCCGGTGGCCAATCTCGCACTGCAGAGACTGCTCTCCTCTTAAACTTAGGGATAGGAGTTATCCCTTGTCCTCCTTGACTAGCACTCGAATCCACTGACAACACTTAATCAGCATCAAACGGTTAATCATCCATATTATAATCTAACATAACGAATCCAAGGGCTTATCGAATAATCTTACCCAAAACGAATAGAAATCCCGAAAGTTCCTCTTAACCACTGTCGATTTGCCCCTATTCCATCATAGTCAAATCGGTCACACTTATAAGACAAAATATGGCCTTAGGCCGAAACTATGATGGCTTACCTTGCTGTAGTCGAGTTCTTATAAGCTTCCTTAACGGTCCCTAACGTCGACACACAAAAGAAACGCATTAATAAGGCCCTAAGCCCATTCGGCCATTCCTAGAAATCAAGGCCTCGCTCACTGGATTCGTCACACAAATAAAAAAGAAACAAATCGAATACTTAAATACTTACCACTTATGATACTTCGGTCTCTAAAACTTGCGACAGAAGAACAGAGAATAGAGCACCTTGTTATTCGGCTATGGCTTAACAATTGAAGTTGGAATATTCGGCCTTCAAACAATAATGTAGAGTTGATGTTTGAGAGAAAGAAAAAGAGTATGGAAGAGGGTTGTATGAAATCGGAAATGGTGAAAGAATGGTGGAGTTCCGGCCATAGCAAAAATAAGTGAGGAAAGAATAGGGAGAAGAAGTGAGAAGCAATTTGGCTCAAAGAGAGAATTAGAGGAACAATTTTCGGCCAAGGAAAATAAAATGAAGAAGAGAATAGCTAAAGAATGGTCACCCCTATTTATACTACTCAATTTCGGCACTCCTACCTCCTCTCAAATTCCACTTCCTTCTCCTATAATAACTCTTGAACACATATTCAAAATATATAAAATAAATCTATAATTATCTTCTATTTATCAACTTAAAATAAATCCACCTTAATTAATAGAATAAAAATTATCCATCATTAATCCCTTATCCTATCATTAATCTCCCCTTTAATCTCTTATCTTAACTAAATAAATAAATAAAAAAAATAGCATTTATCCCAACCGAATTTAAAAACCAAAAACTAGCTTAATCTTTATCTCTTTAACACCCATTCAAAGTAATAAAATAAAATAAATACTTTATCTCCTCTTTATTTCTTATCTCCATAAAATAAACTAAATAAAATAACACCTCTATTATCTAAAATAAATAATACAACCATTATCTCTACCTATTCAAAATAAACAAATAACAAAATAAATCCAACAATTATCCTTACTCCAGCCGAATTTAATAGGAGAATTAGAATCCTTCTCCAATTGGAAGTCCCAAGTGCCGTCCACTTTCTTCTCCCTTGCCTTGGCGTCAGATGCAAAATAAAACACCAAAATACTGCTGCTCCCACGCCTTGAACCCGGGACCTGTTGGAACCCTTAACTGCAGGTAACGTCCCTGCCACTTTGCCAAGGCGCTGATTGTGATATAATTCACCCTGAACTTCTTTTAACACCTCTTTCCCTAGCTCCCCCTTGTCCTAACGCCAAAGCAAAATAAAAACACGCCCCATGCCGCCAACGGGATTCGAACCAAGGCCTTCGTTGCCGCAAGCCGCATATAGCGCTCCAAGCCACTCTGCCATGGCCTTTTTTATGACATAAACTCGCCACAACTAATTTTAAAGCCTCTTTATCTTGCTCCCCTCTTAACGCCAAAAGCAAAAATAAAACACCCATTTGCTTTCCACGCTACTCGAACCCAAGACCTGCGCCAGGCGTCACCTCCAGGCCCTTAAGTGGCGCCTTGCAGCCACTTTACCAAGGCCTGCTTTATGTCCACAGACCACTGCATATTTCCTTAAAGCCGTCTTCAGTCCAACCTCTCTTCTTGACGCAAAATACAAAAATAAAACACTCCCATGCTGCCCTCAAGACTCGAACTCCAGACCCTTGTTGGCGTCATTCCCAGGCCTTAAGTGGCGTCCTTAAGCCACTCTACCAAGCCCCTTTTTATGACCCAAAACGCCCAGAAATTATTCTTAAGGCCTCCCCAGCCTAATTTCCTCTTTTTACACTTAAATCCAAAATTTTTCCAAAGCATTCCCTTATATTTTTAAAGCTCCAAAAACCCTTAAAACATATCCAAACATACTCCAAGTGTAACACCCCAAACCCGGTCTATGCGTTTAGACAAGATTTGGTTTGTCACACCAATCAAACATTCATTTATTCTCGAGTGGTTAAAGTAAAATAGTGCTACAAAACTTTTTGAAAATAGAGTTTAATAAAAAGTTAGAACGAGATTTTGTAATTGATGACTTAAAAGAAAATACTTGTTTGAAAACTTATCATTGAAATATTAAAGTCAAAACCTCAAGATAGTTAAAAAAAATCTTTGAAAGAATTTATAATATTTAAGGTGTCCAAAATTGTTATAAAACCCAATATTTTATAGAAAACTTAATGGATTTAAGAAAAACTCATATTAAAAGTTTGGAAATAAAGTTAAATCCATCCACACAATAAAATCCACAAAAACATATTTAGAGGCCTTATTACATCAACCCAAAATAGTAATTAAAATAAGTAACTTAAAATAAAGTTCATAGTTTATAAAACTCATGCTTGTAGTATGGCCTCCACCAAGTCATCACCGGCCCAAGTCCACATCAATTTCCATTACCTGAAATGGTTATAAAATTGGGTGAGTTACAAAGAACTCAGTGTGCAACTCACTTACCACCATTATTGGGCCAGATCGTCAAGATATTATGCTGGGCTTGAGCCCATTTGCAGAATTCATCAATATCATAAAGTAACATGAAATAAATTAAAATGCATGTAAAATGAATTTCCCAACCAAGCCTAATTTCCATCCGCTAACACCCCCGTACCAACCAACACACCTGTGGGGATCAAGTCAACCCACCCCGCCAAACACATCAATCATAGGCCTTAAGCCTTTTATAATTTTGTAGTGCACTACCGAACTAGATTGTGACATTGTCACCAAACTAGAGGCATTTAGCCAAATTTGTGGCAGAGCCACCGAACTAGAGGCATTAAGCCGAGATTTTGTGGCAGAGCCACCGAACTAGATTTTTGGCAACAGGCCATTCTTCTCTTCATTAAATACCCCGCCCCATGCAATCATGCGTGTATAACAAAATATAGCCATATAACAATTTATCAAATCATCCATAACATCAATTGGGTCTATAATTAAACATTTCATTTGGCCCATAAAACAATTTATTATCTTGCCCATTTAATAATTTAGCAGACTTTGGTCCATATATCAAACTAGAGAAATTTTAGCCCATATATCGAACTAGAGGGTTTTTGGCCCAATTTATCGAACTAGAGTATTTATGGCCCAATTTATCGAACTAGAGTATTTATGACCCAATTTATCGAACTAGAGTATTTTTGGCCCAATTTATCGAACTAGAGTATTTTTGGCCCAATTTATCGAACTAGAGTATTTATCGCAATTTTTCCAACTTTAACCGTTTTCATGCATTTACTCAAAAGTATTAATATCACAAAATTTCCGATTTTATCATTTTTACGGTTTTATCACGTTACTTACGATTTGATATCTAACCCGAAAATGAGTGTGAAGTTACACACCTGGTTATTGAGAGAACTAGACTTTCCCGCTCGTCAACACCTATACGTATCATGATAATTAGAACACTATAATCTAATAATAAAATCGATCTAAACATAACGATCTAGAATTTTACCCTCAGATTTTTGTAATACTTCTACTTGCGGTTTCTCCCCGATCAATGGTTCGCTAACCGATGAAAAACCACAAACAAACAGGGGTTCGGGGGTACGAACAACTTCAAACAATTGATCCTCCCCGGATGAACGTCCACAACCCGGTGGAAAATCCCGGATTCCCGAAATCGTCCTTTGCTTATACTTAAGGAGAATAACGGAACCTCCCCTCTTCCGAAGACTGAACACCGCCCTCTTCTTCCCTATCTTGAATGTCTTAAAAGACCAAATGATTATTAATCCATCCTAATAATATATCGTAAAATATGACTAAGAGTTATGAAGGATGGGATTTCCTTACCACGATAATCCTTGTTCCACAAAATGAGAGTCGACCCAAAACGTTCCCTTAGCACTTAAATCGGTTCCAACTTCATATGTTACCCACGAACGCTTGATTTCCGATCTTCCGTTACCGCACTAACGTATAATGAATAAAACGTTAATAGGGTGAACCATAATTTCGATCTAAAGAGATCCTTTTTACCACTTCAAGATTCGGCCAAATACTATTAACTAATCGAAAATGAAAAAGAACCCTTACCTATTTTACCATGGTTGAAAAGGATCGATTGAGAAAGATGTTTGTGATTAAAGAAAGATTCAACTATGTATGATCAAAGAACAGAAAGAAATATTCGGCTATGGGCACTCTAGCATTCGGCCATGAAAGAGTTTAATGGAGAAACTTTGAGTGAAAAGAAATAAAATATGAAAGAAGAGATGGTGATGATGTTGTTTTGATTTCAAAGAGAATGGAAGAGAAAAGAAAGAAAGAGATGAGTTTTTAGAGAGATGTATATTCGGCAATGGGAAGAAGAAAGAAAAGAATGGCCTTTTTGGTATAGGTGATCTCGGCACTCAAAGAGAAGGCACACAAAACAAATGCTAAAGTAATAAGCAAAAAAAATGACCAAATGGTCACAAGATTAAGGCTTACCAATGTTCAATTTCGGCCAAAGGGAAAAAGGTTGAGAGAATTTGCAAAACTATGCACAAAACTAAGAATGACACAAAAAGAGAGTTCAAATCCTAGCCAAACTAGCATCAAAAATTCGGCTCTCCCCCTAGACCATATTGCCGTCCCTATGCATGGTCAAATGGCCATGATTTTATTTCCATAACCTTTTCCTTGATACTTTCCCCATATCTTCATATCTTTCCTTAATTTCTTGATTCCCTTCCATAAGTTAACAATTTCCTTAATCCTTTGATATTCTAACCAAAAATAACAACTCAACACTTACCATATATGCACTTGGCCGACACTTGCTATACATGTGCAGAAAATTTAAAAATAAAATTCATCTAGATGCTAAACAAGGGATTCGAACCACTCCCCTCACGCTAAAATCCATGCGCCAACACCACCTTGCCATGCACTCATCTTATGTCACTTATTAACACTTAAATTAACTTAAGTATTAATGACACTTGATCCACTTCAATAAATTTTCAAAACTAAAAATTATTCTATACCCCATTTAATTCTATACTCTACTTCAGGACTATATTAAACACGAAAATAAATAAGAAAATTTTTCCTTCATAATTTAAACACCAAAATATGCAATAAAACAAGACTCGGATTTTTAGGGTGTTACACCAAGCCTATTATCACTCGAATTATGCACGAACGCATAACCCCTAATCTAGGATGTTACAATCTTAGTCTCGAAGTTTTGAAATGTTACATCCTAACTTATTGGGTGTTGTATTTTATTTCTATGAGCTAAGAGAGTTTTGGTTTTCTTTCAAATAAAAGGATCATATTTTAAATTTTTCAAATTTTCGACCTTCGGACATGAATTTATCAATTAGGTACCAGTTTTTGGGCGTTACGAGGGTGCTAACCCTTCCTCGTACGTAACCGACTCCCGAACCTATTTTCTTGAATTCCGTATGCCAAAATCAATATTTTAAATAAAACAAAAAATGTTTTATAAGGTGGTCTGATCACACCTAAGTAAAAAGGATCGATGGCGACTCCCGTTTTCATTTTAAAGTCGATCCCTTTTTTTTTCAAAATATAAAAATGGTTTCGACAATAATCATGTGCATTACTATTTCATGCGCAATCCACTATAATATCTTTAATCATTTTCAAACATCAAAGACATTTTAAAGCATACCTAATCCGCATGCTCAAAAGCCAATCTAAACCAAATATGCCTAGCCATTTTAACTCATCACAAGGCTATGCACATAAGACCATATTAATTTAAACCATAAAGTTCTCAACTTATAATATTCAAACATTTGCATTATTTAACCAAACAAAAACCAATATGATTTTTACCACTTATAAAGCATATACTAATCATGCTTTAGAAATTAAACATATCAATAATATTTATTTAGTCATTTTACTAAACTCATTAACATGAAACATATCATATCACATATATCTTATATTTCTATTAGCCGAACATATTAACTAAATAACATGTCATTTGAACTCTTAAAATAATCATTAATCATGTTCCATTTTCATATAATAGCTCATCACTGTTATTTCCCAAACTAGTACATAAACAAATTATTGTCAAAATGTAAATCAATAATAAACCATACCCGAAAAACATCCAACAACCAGACTTAATTCACTTGAGCCAAATTATAACAACCACAAATACATATCATACCAATTAACAACCTTACCAAGATGAGCTAATTATAAACCATACATATCATTACTTCATTCCAAATCATATATCAAGCACACCACAAACATATTTCAAGAAACATAATTCTCAACATGAACTTATACCATGACCGAAAATGCATAAACATAAGCATCATTACTAGCCATTTTCGCATGGCTTTACATATATACAACTTCAAAATCGACAACAACAATTGGTAGCCTATACATGCCATATGTTCAAAGATCAAGCTTTTCAAAATACCGAAATACCAATCGATAGTGTGACGGATTTCCTTGACGATCCCCGAGCTCGTAACTAGCTTCCAAAATCTATAAAACAACGAACGAACACACACAGAGTAAGCTTGAATAGCTTAGTAAGTCATAAGCAAATAAATTATCAAATGAACATTAACATGATTATTTCAAGTAGGCCGAACACTCCCAATCTCAAACACATGTATTTATAATCACATTTAAATAATTAGTTCACATTATCATATTATACAACAACACTTACCTCCATTTCCAAACTTCATATAAACATCAAATGTAACATCCTAGATTAGGGGTTATGCGTTCGTGCATAATTCATGAGTAGTTGGTTTTGGCAGTGTTTAGAAGTGAATTAAGGGTTTTTAAAATCCTAGGGTGGAAGAGAAAGCTTTGGACAATTATTGGTTTTTAAGTTAAAAAGGGGGAGCTAGGCTAAGGTAGCCTTAAGAAAAGTTTTGGGGAGTTTAGGACACAAGAAGTGATGTGGAAAAGTGGCAAGGGACACCATCTAAGGTGCAAGGGTTATGGCATCAAGTGAAGTACTTTGAGGGAAGAATCCCATTGTGTGCATTTTTGCTTAATTTTATGAAATAGCATGTTTACTGTGATATGGATGTGTGGTGTGCATTATTAGAATCTTGGAAATGTATGGAAATGTATGGAAATGTGTGGAAATGTATGGAAATGTAAGGCAATGTAGGGAAATGTAAGGAAATGTAAGGAAATGCTTTGGAAACGTTAAGTTTAAAAGAGGAAAGTGAACATTTTTGGAAACTAGGGGATGTAAGGAAATGATGTGGAAATGATTCAAAAGAGGAAAGTAAACATTTCTGGAAACTTGGAAATGTAAGGAAATGTCAAGTTTAAAGAGCCAAACAAAAATTTTTGGAAACTTGGAAATGTAAAGAAATGTCAAGTTTTAAGGCTTAAAAAGAGAAAACTAAGGCAAGGTGGCCTTAAGAAAAATAATAGGAGGAATTTGACACACAAACAGGCTTGGCAAAGTGGCCTGGAAATGCCACTTAAGGCCCAGGTAAGTGACGCCACCTACATGAGCAAGTGGGCCTGAGTTCGAGTCACATGGGAAGCAAATAAAAGAAATTTTATTTTGCTTCCAGAAGAAGTGAGGTGGACGGCACAAGCTATTTAAAAAGGAAGAGTTTTATTCTCTTTAAAATTCGGCTAAATGATGGATAAATAAGGGATTTATTTATCATTATTTTCAAGAGATAATGGTTGGATTAAATTCTTTTATTTAGTGATAATACAAAGGATAAAGCTATCAAATAGAAGAGTGGTGGCCAAGTAAGGGACTCTAGCTAGTAAATTCGGCTATAAAAGGAATAGAGAGGCCATTCAGCATTATTTACTCTTCCTTGATAACCTTTGCCGAATTTTCTCTGCGACCCCTATTCTTTTCTTCTTCATTCTTCTCCTCTCAAAATTCCAAAAGCTGAAAGCTTGCTAAGATCAAGGCCATAGCCGAATAGTTTGAGACTTCAAGCAAAGGAACTGTCGATATCTAAAGTAAGGGTAAGATCTCATTCAATTTTCATCCTTTTTTTTTTAAGATTTACCAAAATCTAGGACTAATCCCATTAGAAACTTGTTTGCCGAAATTTGGAAGGATCTTCCGAGATTTACTAAGTGTCGACTACAAGGAAGGAGAAGTTCTTTTCCCGAAGGTACACCATAAGCTACGTGTTCCCTAGTTATTCGGTGAATTTCGGGATTTAAAATCCATAAGGTAAGTGTCTATAGCATTCGGCCAAGGCTTATTTTAGTGTTTGGATCTATCTTTTATTATCTTAAAAGCTGAAAACTAATATGTTAAAGGGATCTAGAGTTGGCCGAATACAAGGAAGAAGGATACAAAGTTTCGGGACCTGGTTCTTAAGTCAATCGGCAACAAGGTAAGTTTTAGGTGTACAAATCCTACTAGGATTTGGTTTTATAGCCAAATAGGTTTTTACTAAATAGTAAGTGATTAATCAAATGTAGGAATTGAGATCCAAGGCGATAGATCAGATCTCGAGATTTCAGTGAAGTTGTTAAGCGAATCAGGTGTGTACCCACACTAACTTTTAATATGTTATATGGCAAATATTTAATATATGAATGTATAAGAATGTGAATGTGGCTAAAGTACCCTAATGTGGTACAAAGTACTCAGGTACTGTAACATCCCGAATTAGGGGTTGTTTGCGATTTATTTTATTTCCATGTGTTTGCCTGAAGAAATGCATATATATTGGTTGTTTGATATATTCTAGGGTCTAGTCATAACCCCGGGTTAGGTCTGACTTAGGTTTTAAAAACTCTTTTTAGCACTTAAGAGGAAAAAGCTAAGTAAGGAAGCTTTAAATATTATTTGGTGCGAATCATGCCACAAGGAAGCAGCTGGTAGAGTGGTTAGGACGCTACCAAGGGAGCTAGAGTGGTGCGGCAAGACCAAAGTTCGAGCTGCAGGAATCGCGTTGGAGAATTTTTACTTTTGGCGTTAAAGGAGCTAGGTGAAGGAGGCTTAAAAATATTTGTGGCGAGCTTAGACCAAAGAAAACGCCTTGGCCGAGTGGCTAGGGGCACTACATGGGACTGTGGCAGTAAGGTCCCATGTTCGAGTAACATGGGCGGCTTATGGGAGTGTTTTATTTTTGCGTCAGGAAGGGAATTGGGCTAGGAAGGCCTTATAAATAAATGGTACGGTTTAAGGGCATGAAAGTCGGCCTGGCAAAGTAGCTTGGGAGCGCCACTTAAGGGCCTGGGGGCGAAGGGACTCAGGTTCGAGTCACCATGGACACAAGGGGTGTCTTAATTTTTGGGTTTCGGCGTTAAAAAGGAAGGGACTAAGGAGGCTTTAAAGGTTTTTTGTGAGCATTGATGGACATGAAGGTCAAGGTGGTAAAGTGGCGTGGGGCGTGTTAGGTGGTTGTGGCACGAGGACTCGCGTTCGAGTCCTGATGGAAGCGCAAGGACGTTTTATTTTGTTTTGACGTTGAGACAAGGGAGCTAGCAGAGGGAGAGCTTAAAAGAAATTGTAACTAGCTTATGTCACACAAAGACGCCACAGCAGAGTGGCTGGAGGCGTGGGGGTTTCTCCATCAGGTCTCGGGTTCGAGACCTAGGGGCAACATCTGGAGAGTTTATTCTTTTTTTTTATTATTACTGCCGGTGTGAGATAGTGGCTGCATGGGCTCCCAATTTGATGAAGACAATTGATTTTTGTTTTCAATGTTGCTGGAAAGTATGGGGAGTTTTTATTTTATTTATTGTTGGAAGTATGGGTATTAATCCTTTTATTTTATTTGTTGAAGGAAGGAATTAAGTGATGGGGGAATAGATTAATAATGTTTTATTGTAAATTGTGATGAAATTTTCACAAAGGGGGAGGGAAGCATGGCCGAATGAAGCATTCTCTTGGGAGCTTGCTTGGTCGGTTTTGGGGGCTGTTGGAGGTGCCGAAATTCTTCCAATTTTTTCTTCTTCTCTTTCCAAATTTGTTCTTGGCCGAAATGGGAACTCTAGGAGCTTGAGTTTCGGTTTTGAAGGAGTACTAGGGTGGTATTTTCGGCTTGGTGGTATGCTTATTTTGTGTGCCAAGGTTGCTTCTTCTTTCTCTCTTTTATTTCTTTTGGAGTAGCCGGATTTTCCTTGCCATTAGAGCATAGGCCAAACCCCCAAAGGAAGGTGCTATCGATTTTGAAGGGTGGTAAGTGTCTCATTTTAGCATTCGGTTTCTTTTCTCTCTTTTGAGTGTGCCGAATCTTGTTGTTTGGCCTTAGGCATGGCCGAATGTTCTTTAAGCCATTCTAGGTGTCTCTTCTGAAGGTAGCCGACGCTAAGGGGGCCTTGAAGGTGTCTTTCGGGTCTCGCTTCTTCAAGGTGAGGTGATATATAGTTTCGGCACAAGGGGCAAATTTCAGGATTTCAATAGGCAAGGTAAGGGGGTTATTGACATTCGGCCAAAGGCCATTCTTGGTATCTAAGTATAACCGAGTGTACACTATGGTTTTAGGGGCTAATCGGCTAAGGAAATCAGAGGCTTTCGGGATTTCAAATAGCGTTGCTAAGTGCTAATAAAGTTTCGGCCTAGGGCCATATTTTGTTTTGAGTGCGATTGATCCTTTGGGATGGTTAGTTTAGTCGAATGAGACTTTTTAATACTAACCATAGTGACCGATTGTAGGAGCAATACGGGAATACGTTTCGAGATTTTTGTAATATCGCATAGACTCGAGATTTCTCCTTAGATCTTTGGTTGAATAGGTGTGTAAACTCTTACACACTTTATTAGTATAAATTGTTTATTATGTTACTGCATAACCTCTCGTGTAGTAAATTTTGCCTTGTGGGCATAAGCTTGGATTTCGAGTAAGTCCCCTATTACTTGATCTATGATGTATGTTGTGTACGCCATCATATGCTGTTAAATGCTACGCTATATACAAATGCATGATATATGGGATCATGATACATGTTATGTGAGCATGATGATGGTGGGATTGATGAGAGGAGGGAGATGATCTCTATGGACTGTCACCAGTGGTTTTGACCACACGATGGGTTGGCCCCATCATTTGATATATTTGTGACTTCGGTCACCAGTGGTTTTGACCACCAGTGGTTTTGACCACACGGGGTAGAAAAAGGAGTATGGATGGCTAGCTTGGGTTGCATATTTGCATGTCTTACTAATATCTTGTGTATGAGGTGCATTTTCGGGTTGGGGATTTATACACTGAGTCTTAGTGACTCACCCCTTCCCATATCATTTTGCAGGTGAGTAGATCGCGGAGATGGAGCCGGAGAGGACTCGAGGCGGCCATGCTTGTTCCTTGGACTTGAAATTTTATTTCGCACCGTTAAAGTTTATTGTTTACTAAATTTTAGTTTGGTTTGTAATATGGCCGCTAGTTATTATTTGGATGTTTAAGTAGTTGCTTTTACTTTATTTCTATTAAATTACTAATGAACCTATGAACTGTTAAATCAATCGGTTAAAAGTAACGTTTTCAAAATAAGTACTCGTACGCGTTTTCAAAAATGTTGCCATCGGGCAGCAAAATTTTCCAAGTTAACGATAACTCCGATGTTTCTAAAAATTTTAATGATCAAATGGTTTCAAAGGAAAAAGGTTTCAACTCAATCGTGTTTATCAAATCAACCCATCCGAGTTTTAGCAAACACCGTTTTATAACTTCAACAATATTTTCAGAATTTCCACTGTTAATCCAAATCCTTCAAAACGTTTTTACTCCGTGACATACCAGATCCGGTCAAGGCTCGTGGGCCGGGTTTAGGGCATTACAAATTTGGTATCAGAGCCCGGTTCAAAATTCAGCTGTGGGGGCCCAAGGCCCAAAAATGTTTTCTTGATAGGCCTCTGTGAAATATTATGAAAATGGTTTTGTTTTGAACAACATGGCATCGAGTCTCCGGTACCAATCCGCTCGGGTAAGTATTTCTAACCTCTGTGTGAATTATTACCTGTAAAGGGGTAGAAATGGAACGTAGATAGTATGAAAGGTATGTGAACCCTAGGACTAGTTTACCCCAACAATCGCATAAGACTTTAATTGCCTAATTAAACAAACCTATGACTAAGTCGCCGAGTTAGGATGTGGTAACCCTTGTGCGCATGTCTAGGATTGGATCCAGAAGAGCCTGGTATTTAAGCAGTCCTAGTGACTCACCTTCTCTTCGCAGGAATCCTACCTGGTGCGTAGCTTCGGTTCACCCTAACCGTGAGGACTTGTTCATAGGCTAAACCCAATAGCTAAAACCCGAAAGGGAACTAGCCGTATTTTTATAAAAACTCTAGTTTTAAAACTCTTAAAGGTTACCCTTTAACTTGTGAGAACTTTTTTTTTACAAAAATTTTCAGAAAAATTTTGATTTATGGAAATTTCAAAAATGCCCCTGGTTTCTAAAATTACTAAGCTACCCCCAAATTCAACAAAATTTTTCTTATTTTACAAACGTATCCAAAACCCTTAATTTACAAATATCGAAAATGCCACGATTTTAGAAAATTACGAAATTGCCCCTAACTTACAAAATTACAAAAAAATAACCCTGGTTTTCAAAATTTTTGCAACACTGCCAATTTGGAAAATAAATTCTCAAAAAGAAACCCCAAGTTTTACAAATTTTCAATTACCCTTGATTTATTAAGATTTACAAATTACCCTGGTTTATTACCAAAATACCCCTGTAGGGCAAATGACGAAAATACCCCCGGGGTAGGAATAGGACAAAAAAAAGTGATGGAATAAGTGAATGTGTATCTTTGAATTAGGATAGGAGACTTGAAACTTGTTTGATCGAAAGAACAACTTCTAAACTTCGTTCATAAAAAATTTTCTTCGCTAAGAATCAGTGAAACAATGACTAACTCATAAAACTCTTTAAGACAGATCGCGCGATAAGAGATGAGTTCTAGAGCACGTGGCCCTCGTGGACGCGGTAGAGGCAGGATGGCTGTGTCAGAACCCGTTAGGTCGGGCCAGGGGTCTGATAATGAAATACCACCTCCACCACCACCCCCAACTTTTGGTGTTGGACAACAGGATCAGGCGGGGGGCGAGACAGTATCGCAGGCTATGCTGTGAGTTCTAGAGATGATGGCTGGGGCAGGTAGAGGTACAGGAGCTCGGAAATCTGTACCTGAGTGACTCCGAGAGAATGGGGTGGAGATATTCCAGGGTGTATCAGGTGTGGCCCCCAGTACGGCGGAGTATTGGCTGGAATCAACTGAGAGGATCATGGATGACCTGGATTTTACAGCTGAGGAAAAGCTGAAGGGTATAATCTCTCTACTTCGGGATGAGTCATACCAGTGGTGGCTCACCGTAAGGGATGGAGCGATAGCGGAAGATCTCACATGGGAATTCTTTAGGGCAGCCTACCAAAGGAAATATATATGAGCTAGCTATGTGGATGCACAACGAAAAGCTTTCTTGAACTTGGTTTAGGGTAATAAGACGGTGGCTGAGTATGAGGCTGAATTTCTCCGATTGAGTAGGTATGCTCATGGTATTGTGGGTACTGAGTATGAACGCTGTGTCAGATTCGAGGATGGGCTGCGGGATGAGCTGAGGATGATGATAGCTCCACAACAGGAACGGGAGTTCGCTGTTCTAGTAGAGAAGGCTAAAGTTGCTGAAGGGGTAAAACAGTCTTTTAGACGGAATCAGGATAGGAGCAGGAATAACAGGAGCTCCGGATCTTCGAGGTTTTCTGGGAATCAGCAGAAGAGGACAAGTATGGTGGGTCAGATCAAGCTGCTAGGCCTGCTGCTACTGCTAATACTCAATGGCCGCCACGGTGTGCTCGGTGTGGAAAGTCTCATACGGGAGAGTGTTGGAATGGTAATCGAGGATGCTTCGAATGTGGATCCGTGACACATCGAGTTAGGGACTGTCCGAAAAAGGCAGCTAGGCTAAGGTCTGAAGGTCAGGAACGTCCACTGAATAGGAGGGATAACCAACAGCCGTCGAGAGGTCGTGGTGTAGGAAGGGGAGGTAATGGTGCTGGCAGAGGTCGTGGGGCATCGAGAGGAGGTACCGGTGGTACTGAGGCTAGGCAACCTGGTTTGGTCTATGCTGCGAGGCGTCAAGAGGAGGGCGACGCACCGGACGTTATAACCGGTATGTTTTTGATCTTTGGAGTACCCTATAGCACCTTGATTGATGTTGGCTCGACTCACTCATACATTGCTAGTAGCGTTGTGGAAACTCTAAACTTAGACTTTGAGCTTACTTCTAAGAAGATGATTGTGTTAAGCCCTTTGGGTCACTCTGTAGAAGTAAATAAACTCTATAGGAACGTACCCTTAGAACTCTAAGGGGTCGTGTTCTTGGCTGACTTGATGGAACTACCATTTAGGGAGTTCGATCTAATTCTCGGAATGGATTGGCTAGTAAAGTATCAAGCTAGCCTGGATTGCGCAGCTAAGCGCATGGTGTTAAAGACCATGGAAGGAGATGGGGTAGTGATGATAGGTAAGAGGAGAGATTACCTATCCAATTTGGTTTCTGCATTGAAGGCGGAAAAGATGGTTAGGAAGGGTTGTGAGGCATATGTAGTGCATGTTCGGGCTTTGGAAGCTAAAGATGCAGCTGTGAGGGATGTGCGGACTGTAAGGGAGTATGTTGATGTGTTTCCAGAAGAACTCCCGGGTCTACCTCCTGGTCGTGAGGTTGAGTTTGGTATAGATTTGTTACCAGGAACCGCGCCAGTATCTATAGCCCCGTATCAGATGGCACCGAAAGAATTAGTGGAGTTGAAGGCTCAGATCCAGGAGTTGTTGGATAGAGGGTTCATCCGACCGAGTGTATCGCCTTGGGGAGCTCCAGTGCTTTTTGTCAAAAAGAAGGATGGAACAATGAGGATGTGCATAGACTATCGACAGCTGAACAAGCTGACAATAAAAAACAGGTATCCTTTGCCCAGGATTGATGATTTGTTTGATCAACTCAAAGGTGCATCGGTTTTCTCTAAGATCGACCTTAGATCGGGATATCATCAGCTTAAGGTGAAGGAAGCGGATATCCATAAGACGGCATTCCGTACTCGGTATGGGCACTACGAGTTTCTAGTAATACCTTTTGGTTTGACGAATGCACCAGCCGCATTTATGGACCTGATGAACCGGGTTTTCCAACCCTATCTGGATCGGTTCGTCGTAGTGTTTATAGACGACATTTTGGTGTACTCGAAGTCTGAAGAGGAGCATGACGCACACCTTCATGTGGTTCTGCAAGTGCTAATGGAAAAACAGTTGTACGCCAAATTCAGCAAGTGTGAGTTCTGGCTTAAGGAGGTAACCTTCTTAGGGCATGTTGTTTCAGCTGAGGGAATCAGGGTGGATCCTAGTAAGATTGAGGCAGTATTGGAGTGGAAGCCACCAAAGTCAGTTACGGAAATCTGGAGTTTTCTGGGGTTGGCAGGATATTACAGAAGATTCGTGGAAAATTTCTCCTTAATCGCAGCACCGTTGACCAAGTTGTTGAGAAAAGGAATTCCGTTTGTGTGGTCTGAGAAGCAGCAAGAGAGTTTCGACAAACTAAAGAAGATTTTGACAGAAGCACCAGTCTTGATTCAGCCTGAGTCAGGAAAGGAATTCACTGTGTACTGTGATGCATCGCATACTGGTTTAGGGTGTGTGTTGATGCAAGAAAGGAAGGTGGTCGCTTATGCGTCACGACAGTTGAGGCCTCACGAGGGTAACTATCCGACACATGATTTGGAATTAGCTGCTGTGGTTTTTGCCTTGAAGATTTGGAGGCACTACCTGTATGGGGAGAAGTCGATGGTGTACTCGGATCACAAAAGCCTGAAGTACCTCTTGACCCAAAAAGAGTTAAATCTGAGGCAGCGAAGGTGGATTGAGTTGCTGAAGGACTACGACTGCTCTATCGAATACCATCCGGGCAAGGCTAATGTAGTCGCTGATGCTTTGAGTCGTAAAGTGGTGGCAGAATTGCGAGCAATGTTTGCTCACCTAAGTCTCTATGAGGATGGTAGTCTTCTGGCGGAATTGCGGGTAAAACCGTCTTGGATCGATGAGGTTAAAGAGAGGCAGTTGACCGACGAAGTTTTGAGTACTCGGAGGTTGCAAGTACATAGTGGTGAGGCCGAGGGTTTCAGCTTGGGTAGTAATGGAGTGTTGTATTTTCAGGGGAGAGTATGTATGCCTAAGGAAGATGATTTGAGGCAGCGGATCCTTAAAGAATCTCATAGCAGCCTGTATGCTATGCATCCTGGAGGCAACAAGATGTATCGGGATTTAAGGGAGCAGTTTTGGTGGCCGGGTCTTAAGCGGGAAGTAACCGAGTTAGTGGGCAAGTGTCTGACATGCCAGCAAGTTAAAGCTGAGCATCAGTTGCCATCAGGGCTGTTACAGCCGGTAAAGATCCCACAGTGGAAGTGGGAGGGGATTACGATGGATTTTGTAAGTGGGCTTCCCCTTACGCCCAGTAAGAAAGACTCAATATGGGTGATAGTAGACCGGGTAACTAAATCGGCCCATTTCATACCGGTAAGGGTTGACTACTCGCTCCAAAGGTTAGCCAAGCTGTATATAGCTGAGATAGTGCGGTTGCATGGAGTACCTGTGTCCATTATCTCTGATAGAGATCCCCGGTTCGCATCGAGATTTTGGAAGGTCTTACATCAAGCGTTGGGTACGAAGTTAAATTTCAGCACGGCCTTTCATCCACAGTCTGATGGACAATCTGAGAGAGTAATCCAGGTCTTGGAAGATATGTTAAGAGGCTGTGTTTTGGACTTCCATGGTAGGTGGGAAGAGTACCTACCTTTGGCGGAATTCGCTTATAACAACAGTTATCAAGCGAGTATTCAGATGGCACCGTATGAGGCGCTGTATGGTCGGAAATGCCGTACTCCTACCTGTTGGACAGAACTGGGTGAGCGTCAGATGTTGGGTCCAGAGTTGGTGGCAGAAACAGAAGATAAGGTTAGGGTAATTCGGGCTCGTCTGAAGGAGGCATCGGACAGGCAGAAATCATACGCTGATCTTAAGCGCCGGGATGTGGAATATGCAGTGGGTGATAAGGTCTTCTTGAAGGTATCACCTTGGAAGAAGATACTGAGGTTTGGCCGAAAGGGCAAGCTAAGCCCTAGGTTCATCGGGCCGTACACAGTGTTGAAACGTGTGGGACCGGTAGCTTACCAGCTCAAATTGCCGATAGAATTAAGTCAGATTCATGAAGTCTTCCATGTGTCAATGCTTAGGCGCTATCGATCAGATCCATCACACATCGTGCCGATTGCGGATATTGAGGTGAACGCGGACTTGTCTTTTGAGGGGGAGCCGGTACAGATTCTAGATCGAGATGTCAAAGTTCTGAGAAGGAAGTCGGTACCGTTGGTAAAGGTGTTATGGCGAAACCATAGTACGGAAGAGGCCACATGGGAACCCGAGGAGGTGATACGGCAGCAATACCCCCAACTCTTCTGATCCAGGTAATTTCGAGGACGAAATTATTTTTAAGGGGGTAGAACTGTAACATCCCAAATTAGGGGTTGTTTGCGATTTATTTTATTTCCATGTGTTTGCCTAAAGAAATGCATATATATTGGTTGTTTGATATATTCTAGGGTCTAGTCATAACCCCGGGTTAGGTCTGACTTAGGTTTTGAAAACTCTTTTTAGCACTTAAAAGGAAAAAGCTAAGTAAGGAAGCTTTAAATATTATTTGGTGCGAATCATGCCACAAGGAAGCAGCTGGTAGAGTGGTTAGGACGCTACCTAGGGAGCTAGAGTGGTGCGGCAAGACCAGAGTTCGAGCTGCAGGAATCGCGTTGGAGAATTTTTACTTTTGGCATTAAAGGAGCTAGGTGAAGGAGGCTTAAAAATATTTGTGGCGAGCTTAGACCAAAGAAAACGCCTTGGCCGAGTGGCTAGGGGCGCTACATGGGACTGTGGCAGTAAGGTCCCATGTTCGAGTAACATGGGCGGCTTATGGGAGTGTTTTATTTTTGCGTCAGGAAGGGAATTGGGCTAGGAAGGCCTTATAAATAAATGGTACGGTTTAAGGGCATGAAAGTCGGCCTGGCAAAGTGGCTTGAGAGCGCCACTTAAGGGCCTGGGGGCGAAGGGACTCAGGTTCGAGTCACCATGGACACAAGGGGTGTTTTAATTTTTGGGTTTCGGCGTTAAAAAGGAAGGGGCTAAGGAGGCTTTAAAGGTTTTTTGTGAGCATTGATGGACATGAAGCTCAAGGTGGTAAAGTGGCGTGAGGCGTGTTAGGTGGTTGTGGCACGAGGACTCGCGTTCGAGTCCTAATGGAAGCGCAAGGACGTTTTATTTTGTTTTGACGTTGAGACAAGGGAGCTAGCAGAGGGAGAGCTTAAAAGAAATTGTGACTAGCTTATGTCACACAAAGACGCCACAGCAGAGTGGCTAGAGGCGTGGGGGTTTCTCCATCAGGTCTCGGGTTCGAGACCTAGGGGCAACATCTGGAGAATTTATTCTTTTTTTTATTATTACTGCCGGCGTGAGATAGTGGCTGCATGGGCTCCCAATTTGATGAAGACAATTGATTTTTGTTTTCAATGTTGCTAGAAAGTATGGGGGGTTTTTATTTTATTTATTGTTGGAAGTATGGGTATTAATCCTTTTATTTTATTTGTTGAAGGAAGGAATTAAGTGATGGGGGAATAGATTAATAATGTTTTATTGTAAATGGTGATGAAATTTTCACAAAGGGGGAAGGAAGCATGGCCGAATGAAGCATTCTCTTGGGAGCTTGCTTGGTCGGTTTTGGGGGCTGTTGGAGGTGCCGAAATTCTTCCAATTTTTTCTTCTTCTCTTTCCAAATTTGTTCTTGGCCGAAATGGGAACTCTAGGAGCTTGAGTTTCGGTTTTGAAGGAGTACTAGGGTGGTATTTTCGGCTTAGTGGTATGCTTATTTTGTGTGCCAAGGTTGCTTCTTCTTTCTCTCTTTTATTTCTTTTGGAGTAGCCGGATTTTCCTTGCCATTAGAGCATAGGCCGAACCCCCAAAGGAAGGTGCTATCGATTTTGAAGGATGGTAAGTGTCTCATTTTAGCATTTGGTTTCTTTTCTCTCTTTTGAGTGTGCCGAATCTTGTTGTTTGGCCTTAGGGATGGCCGAATGTTCTTTAAGCCATTCTAGGTGTCTCTTTTGAAGGTAGCCGACGCTAAGGGGGCCTTGAAGGTGTCTTTCAGGTCTCGCTTCTTCAAGGTGAGGTGACATATAGTTTCGGCACAAGGGGCAAATTTCAGGATTTCAATAGGCAAGGTAAGGGGGTTATTGACATTCGGCCAAAGGCCATTCTTGGTATCTAAGTATAACCGAGTGTACACTATGGTTTTAGGGGCTAATCGGCTAAGGAAATCAGAGGCTTTCGGGATTTCAAATCGCGTTGGTAAGTGCTAATAAAGTTTTGGCCTAGGGCCATATTTTTTTTTGAGTGCGATTGATCCTTTGGGATGGTTAGTTTAGTCGAATGAGACTTTTTAATACTAACCATAGTGACTGATTGTAGGAGCTGTAACAGACCAAATTTGACCCTAATCGGAACGGTGGTTTCGGGACCATGAATCCGAGTCCGAGAAATATTTTAATATTATATTTTGAGTCTATTATATGTGAATTGATGTGTGTGAAAGTTTCGTATGAAAATTTTATCGTTTAAGTGCTTAATTTGATTAAAAGGACTTAATCGCGTAGTTTTTAAAAGTTTCAAACTATAGTGTAAAGTGCCTATTTGGTGATGGCTTTTTAAAGTGGAGCATTAAAAGGGTAAATAACCCATTTTTTTGAGTTAGTGGGTGGCTTATGTCATGAATAACCTTAGGATATATGTTAGTTTTATTTTATGTTAAAGGTTAAATTAGTAACTTAATAATTACTTTATAATAATGTTAAAATACACAAACAAAAAGCATTATCTTTCTCATTCTCTCATGGCCGAATATTGAGAAAGAAAAGGGGGGTTCATGTTCTTTGATTTTCGGCACTTTGAAGCTAGAATTGAAGGTGAGTTTTTAGTTAGTTTTTGATAAATTTTACGTTTTTGAGATCGTTGCTTCGAACTGTACTTGACCCATGTTAGAATTTTTGAAAATGAGCATGTATGAGGTTCGGCCATTGCTATATTCTTGTGATTCTTGGTGTTTTATGATTTTATATAAATGATATGTTAAGGATTAGTATATTTTACATTGGAAATTTTGGTAAATTTAAGTATTTTGGGCTATTTTGTAAAAATGAATTTTTAGAGGGGCTTAATTGTAAAATGAATGAAAGAAATGGACTTGTAAAGTCCCTATACATATTCGGCCCTTAAGGAGTATGGGGGAATTTGGTGTATTTTGAGTTTTAAGCAAATAGGACTAAATTGCAAAGTTTTGAAATAGTGGGGGTAAAATGGTAATTTGCCCATTTATGTGTTTCGGGACTAAATTGAATTGAAATGTACTTGATTGAGCTGAATTTAATGTGTTCTAGGTCAAGAGCAAAGGAAAATGGAATTAGATCGGGGAAAGGCGAAGGTTCTCGAATAGCCGATTCGCACGGACTATCGACAACCGAGGTAAGTCCTTAAGCTGAAAAGGTTAAAGAATTATTTATGAACCTATTAAATGATAATGTTTGATAAATTTTAGTATATAATCATCTCATAGCCGAATGTATATATATGTATTAGATTAATTTCATAAGTTGATAATGTGATATGAATAAGTGTATCAATGCGAATTGTGGGATTGTACAATGAAGTAATGATTTTATTTGTTTGATGCGAATAAGTTTAGTTAAATTGGATATGTAATATAGAGATGAAATGTGTGTGTAATGATTGATCACATTGATTTATTTCGGGCTTTAAGCCTAGCAGGCCTAATGCCGGTGATTTATTTCGGGCTTTAAGCCTAGCAGGGCCGGTGATTTATTTCAGGCTCTGAGCCTAGCAGGCCTTGTGCCGGTACTCTTTTATTTTGGTACTCTTTTATTTTGAATTTCGGATGAAGGCATGTATAGGAAGGACTTTGACGTTATTTTGATGAAAACTTGTTGTTCATGTATATAATGGCCATGCGAATATGGCTAAACTTTGGTTAAGTATGTTTCTATGCTATTTTTATAATCGTAGGGTTATATAGTTAATGGTTGACCATATCCAATCAAAGTTTAAATCAAATATGGTAAGAAAATATATGCTTTTGAAATGGACATTGATTTGGGCATTGTGGTACGAATAATCATAGGTATACTCGATCATATTGAACCTTAGTTATGCTTAGTTCATAGATTAATGATATTTGGATTTCATGTGAGTGTTCGAGGTACAAGTAATAATTTTATAACTATTACAATACATGGATATTATGATTTGTATGTGGTTATATTCGGATTTTAATCTAGGTGCATATCGTATATATATATATATATATATATATATTAGTCTTGACATAAGCATGATGTGTTTAGTTGTGAAATATCCATTATAAAATATGCATGTTTTGTTTAAATGTAAATTGTAAAGATAACTTTCATATGTTATGTATTCGGCAATACATGGTATAAAGTAAAAATTTTATTTGGTTTTGGATTTCACTTGTGCATGGCTAATAAACATCATACGCTTGGTTCGAATACGTCATTATAATGATAAGCACATGATTTATGTATGTTATTAAAGCAAATTGTGCAAAACAAGACATGTATATTGATTTGATAAAGTGATTTATAATTAAAATGAATTTGATTGAATTGTGGAACATGATTTGTAAATATAATTATATGCATTTGTGGATAAGTTTTAGGTGACTATGTGAATGTATGAAAGATGTATTTCTTTGAAAATGCCTCGTAACCCTAATTCGGCGACGACTATGGGTTAGGGGTGTTACAGGAGCAATACGGGAATACGTTTCGAGATTTTTGTAATATCGCATAGACTCGAGATTTCTCCTTAGATCTTTGGTTGAACAGGTGTGTAAACTCTTACACACTTTATTAGTATAAATTGTTTATTATGTTACTGCATAACCTCTTGTGTAGTAAATTTTGCCTTGTGGGCATAAGCTTGGATTTCGGGTAAGTCCCCTATTACTTGATCTATGATGTATGTTGTGTACGCCATCATATGCTGTTAAATGCTATGCTATATACAAATGCATGATATATGGGATCATGATACATGTTATGTGAGCATGATGATGGTGGGATTGATGAGAGGAGGGAGATGATCTCTATGGACTGTCACCAGTGGTTTTGACCACACGATGGGTTGGCCCCATCATTTGATATATTTGTGACTTCGGTCACCAGTGGTTTTGACCACCAGTGGTTTTGACCACACGGGGTAGAAAAAGGAGTATGGATGGCTAGCTTGGGTTGCATATTTGCATGTCTTACTAATATCTTGTGTATGAGGTGCATTTTCGGGTTGGGGATTTATACACTGAGTCTTGGTGACTCACCCCTTCCCATATCATTTTGCAGGTGAGTAGATCGCGGAGATGAAGCCGGAGAGGACTCGAGGCGGCCATGCTTGTTCCTTGGACTTGAAAATTTATTTCGCACCGTTAAAGTTTATTATTTACTAAATTTTAGTTTGGTTTGTAATATGGCCGCTAGTTATTATTTGGATGTTTAAGTAGTTGCTTTTACTTTATTTCTATTATATTACTAATGAACCTATGAACTGTTAAATCAATCGGTTAAAAGTAACGTTTTCAAAATAAGTACTCGTACGCGTTTTCAAAAATGTTGCCATCGGGTAGCAAAATTTACCAAGTTAACGATAACTCCGATGTTTCTAAAAATTTTAATGATCAAATGGTTTCAAAGGAAAAAGGTTTCAACTCAATCGTGTTTATCAAATCAACCCATCCGAGTTTTAGCAAACACCATTTTATAACTTCAACAATATTTTCAGAATTTCCACTGTTAATCCAAATCCTTCAAAATGTTTTTACTCCGTGACATACCAGATCCGGTCAAGGCTCGTGGGCTGGGTTTGGGGCGTTACAGGTACGTTTCCTACTCCTGCTAGGATTACGAAATATGTTATATTTTAACATGTGAAAAGTGACATGAATGTGAATTTAAGTATGATATGCATGATATGAAATATATGGGGCATTCGGGTTATATGAGAAAGGGGAAGTGAAGGTGACGACTTCGGTCTCACTATCTGAATGTGGTGACTTCGGTCACATTATCTGAATGTGGTAACTTTGGTTACATTATCTGAATGTGGTGTCTCATGACACAATTATCTGAATCTGGTGGCTATGCCACGAATTTATATGGGCGATGAGCACGTCGACTGCAGCGACTGCCTTCGGTGGTGTGTAGCGGAAGGAGGGTTGACTTAGCGGTCCCCACGGTGTGCAGGTTGGTACGGGGATGTGTAGCGGATGGCATCTAGGTTTGGGTTCGGAGTTGCATCATTATCTTGAATTATTATTATGTGAACATGATATGTATGGTATGCCTAAACCTATTAAATTTTAGTGTTGATTACACATTGAGTCTGTTTGACTCACCCCGTTGTGGGACTATTTTCAGGTGACGATCAGTAATGGACCGGGCTCGGCAGAAGCTTAGGGATGGCCATGCACAGCAAGGAATCATTTTATTTGAACGTTTAATTTATTTTTAAGTACTTTAAATTTTATTTTGGGAATTATTTGATGTAATAAGGCCATAAGGCCATAGTTGAATTTCTTTATTTCTTTTTACTTTTATTTATTATGTTTACAAATTTTTATTAAGTTAAAAATTAAATAATTTATGTTTGAATAAACCCTATATGTTTTATCACTTAAAATTAAAAAGGGTTTTCAATATAAATCGAATTCGTTTTCAACTCAAGCCCAACCCAAAACAATATTTTTTTTAAAAATCGCACAAGTTTTTCCTAAGAAGTAAAAGAATTTGAACCGGTTTTCTTGAGGAACATACCAAATTTGGTCAAAGCTCGTGGGCCGGGTTTGGGGTGTTTCATCAAACATACCTGAATCGTTTAATTCGAACTCACATTCGGTTTTGCCATATCATTGTCCGTTGAACCGTTCGGAATCAAATAGGATACTTGGATAACTCGGAAAGCTCGTACAATGCCAAAGTCCCAGACGTGGTCTTACATGTAATCAAATATCGATGCTACTGTCCCAGACAGGGTCTTACACGAAATCATATACGATGTCGATGTCCCAAACATGGTCTTACACGTAAATCTCAAGTCGATGCCGTCTCTGACGTGGTCTTACATAAAATCACATGTCGGAATCCTATGCCATGACATATGTATCCTAACTATTCCTAAGGTTCGTACGGGGCTTTTGGACGTCGTACTTCGATCGATTCAAACTCGTAATTAATTCTCCCATGCTTATATCAAATTCGGCATATACACAATTATATTTAATAATTCAATTCAGCACTTATAATTCATATACATTTGAAATTAACGACATTTATTTACTTATGAACTTACCTCAGACAAAGACGAACGGACCGGAGCGACTATTCAACAACTTTAGATTTCCCCCGATCCAAATCCGATTTCCTCTTTTCTTGATCTAAATTAATAAAAATTTGACTTATTTAATCATATTATTCATTCAAATTTATCCAAAAACACATAAATGGGCAAATTACACTTTTGCCCCTAATATTTCACATTTTTCACAATTTAATCCCTATTTCACAAAACACAAAATATTCAAAATTTCACCACACCCATGCTTGGCCGAATTTCAATAAGGTCCCTAGCAGTCCATTTCTTTCATTTATTTCACATTTTGACCCCTCAATTTACAAAATTCAAAATTTAATCCCAAATAGGCATTTTTACTAAAAATCAATTAATTAAACTTGATAATCTGACAACATATATTTATTTTTCATCATCAAACAACAAAAACAACAAGCTCTGTTCAATGGAAAATCACAAGATATACAACCAATTCAAAAATTCAAGCATGGGCTAGCTAAAACACAAAGCAACGATCTCAAAAAAGTAAAAATTATCAAAAATCGAGCAAAACACATACCCAAATCAAGCTTCCAAAGTGCCGAATATTCAAAGCATTCAAAGCTTTATTTTCTTCTAAATTTTCGGCCAAGAAAGATGAATGCATGGCCATTTTAGTTTTTTTTATTTTATTTCATGTTATTTTACTTTTTACCAAATTAACCTTAATGAAATAATATGAAAATTCACCCAATCTTGTCCAATATTGTCCACCACTATTATAAATGGTATAATTGACATGCAAGTGCTCCACATTTCCATTTAATATCCATTAAACACCTTTAACAATTAGAAAACCACTTTTACATTTTATGCGATTTAGTTCTTTTTATCAAATTAACTAACCAACCGATAAAATTTTCACACATATCACATATCATGTTGTAAACACAGAAAATAATATTAAAATATTTTTTTGACTCGGATTTGTGGTCCCAAAACCACTGTTTCGACTAGGGTCTAAACTGGGCTGTTACAAAAATGAACCAAAGAAAAATAATATTGATTATTTGGCTAAACAAATTATAAGAAAAAAATAAGATAGTTGGTGACCAAAAAAGAAAATGGACAATAATTGGGTGACCTATTGTGTAGTTTACCCTATAAAAAATTATTGAAAGGAGCTCATATATATATATATATATATATATATATATTATGAAATAAAAGAATAGAGAGAGTAAAAATAACAATGAAAAGAGAGTAACGAATCAGAAATGGGAGAGCAAAAGAGAATATATTTTATTGATCAATTGAGATGTTTATAATACTCATTCAAAGTTTATATTTATAGACGTAAGAAGTATAAAGGAAATAAAACTTTACTTCTAATGAACATTAGAGTTTTAATGTATATCAAACTTATCTTTGACATCTACTTGATAATAAAATATTCATAACACTCCTCCTTGCATGTCCACTTAATAATAAATTATTTGGCCCTCCAACTTAAAAAAAAAGAAGAAAAAAAAGGTCATTTTAGCCATTTAACTTGCGTTGTTTGTCAAATAATCTAAAAAAAGATGGAAAATGTTAACTTTTCTAACGTGGCATCTACGTGAATTGCCACATGGATGCTACATCAACAATTACTTATTTTTTAAAATTTAAAAATTCAAAATATATGTTATAATTTTTTAAAATATTATATTTTTAAAAAATATATGTTTTAATTTTTTAAAATTATTAAATTTAAAAATCTACGTGGTCCCTTATGCCCTGGGCGACAAACGTGCTACAATTGACGGGAAAAAGGTTCGCGATCCCACGAGGGTGAGCTAACTCCAAAAACCCGTCCTCAATTCGAATTGCAGGCTGCAACTCGCCTGCATGAAGCCAGAATCGCTAGTAATCGCCGGTCAGGCATACGGCGATGAATTCGTTCCCAGGCCTTGTACACACCGCCCATCACACTATAGGAGCTGGCCATGCCCGAAGTCGTTACCTTAACCTCAAGGAGGGGGATGCCGAAGGCAGGACTAATGACTGGAGTGAAGTTGTAACAAGGTCACGTATATGCCACATCAACAAAGTTAACAAACGCCATCTTTTCTATTCATTTTGGGGTGATTTGACAAATAACGCAAGTTGAAAGGCTAAAAAAGACGAAAAATTAAATAAAGGGCTATAATGATTTTATTTTGTAAAATTGGAGAGTCTAATAAGTCATGATGCCATATAACTTACATCAATAATTAAGTGTCTGTTAAAAATTGAGTTAGTATTTGGTACATTGATAGAGTTTTTTTTTTTTAGTTCTATAAACAATCTTAAAAAATGGTCATGTGTCTCTTTTTTAAAAATATTTAATTTTTAATATTTTATTATAGACACTTATCAACCCTGCTCTTGTGAAGTCTTAAACCTCTAATGACAGTATAACAAATATTTTCTAATAAAAATTATTCTAAAAAAGTGTCTTTTAAAAACTACTATAAACAGCTTAAAATTTTGTTATATCCTAAAAATATAATAAAATCTTAAAAAATTATTTCACGCCTCAAAATCTATTTTATTTTATTATATATTTTTGTAATATTACAACTAGACTTGTTCATAGGTCGGGCTACTTGCCAAGGCTTGAAGGTTTGCTCAAAATTTGGGAGGATTTGGATAAAAATATTAGGCCCGAGAAATGGGCTTTGGCAAAAAATTAGTCCCATTTAAAATATTGGTTAGGCTCAGGCTTAAACATTCAAGGCCCGACCCCGACCCGCTTTAAGTTTATAATACTTTATATTATATTATATTTATACATTATGTAATTTAGACACATTAAAAAACTAAATCTATACTAAATATATAATATTCATCCAATGTAAACATTAAAATAATGTTAAGATGACTATATAAAAAAATTCAATAAATAAAAATGATTAAATGATTAAATATTAAAATAATATAATATAAATATTTTAAAAAAATTAAAAATAATATAGACAGGCCTAAAATAGGCTTGGGTTAATCTTTTGCAAATATAGGCGAGTTTGGACAAAATTTTAAGCCTAGATTTCAAACTGGACGAACTTGAACAAGCATAAAATATATTAATATCATACTTAAACCCGACCCGACCAATGATCACTTTTAATTATTACTGTAACTTTCTTATATAAACAAATCCAATGTATGAATGAGACACGTTAGCTGTCAAGATTTTTTTTTTTCTTTTTTTAATAGGGTAGCTATTAAGACTGAAAATTTCAACTAAAAGTTCTAAACCTACATAAAAGAAAAAGGTTGAGGTCACCTAAAAAAATACACACATTTATAGCAATAATTTTTATTTAATGTAATTTATATAAAATTTTGTTCAAATTTACGATATACAATTTTAAATTAGTTGCTTTTTAAGAATATTTTACAAATTTGATAATTTAAAAAATTATCTATTGAATTGAATTAGATTATTGATAAATGATAATATAAACTTAAATGAAATAAAATAAGATAAAAATAATTTATTCTCTAATAAGAGATAAGTAGATCTCTATCTAAATAATTTCCACACTTTTTTTTTTTGGAAAATTATATCTAATAAATATCATTGTGGGTTATTAAATGTTTAAAAAATTAAGTTGTTGAAAATATTAATTTTGGGTTGATTAAAATTTTTTAACACTTTATCAGGACTTAACTTTTTTTTCTCTCTATAAAGGAGTATTTTAAAAAAGTTGTTATATTAATTAGTTTAATTTCAAACTTAAAATTTAGAAAATTAAATATATTCTTTTGAATATTTAAAATTCTCAGAAATTAATATCATCTGTATATAAAATTTCAAGGCACGAGAAAATAAATCAAAAATATGGAAGAAACTTCTGATATAATATATAATATTAATCAATCACTAACTAAATATGCAAAAGATTGAATTTTCATGTTTAGCCTGATGATAAAAAAATATTCACTCATAAAATCTTGAATTCGAGTCTTTAAAGAGTTAGCGATAGATCTTTAGTTTGGAAAACTTGCTTTGAATGTAGTGCGTATGTGTGGGCAATAAAAATGAGCTAAAAAAAGTCTAAAGCATATTTTAAACATATTTATATGGTATTTCTGCTTTTTTATTTCAATTTTTAGTTTTCATCGATTTAAAATAATTTTTGTATTCTCAATTATATCAATAATTAAATTATCAAATTATTGATCAACCAATCCATCTTATTATCATAAATAATAGGTTTACATATTATTGTCTAACTAACATTTCAGTTCATAATATATATACAGCTAATATTTTACCTTATTTGATGTTGAGATGGTGTGTAAATATTTACCTTATTTGATTTCTAAATTTAATAAAGAAAATATTTGGACCTTGTGGTGTTGAATATGTTTTAGTTTATTTATCAAAAATTAATCGTTAACTTTTGAAGATTGAATTGGATTCGAATGAATCAAATCAACTCTTAAAACATGAAAGATCAATCGAGACTGTGTTGTTGTTTAGAAAAGCATATCTTCAATTGATTGTGTTTTTGATAGTTGTAATTGTAATAGTTTTTTTCGATGAGTTTCTTTGAATTCACTTAGATTTTATGTTAGCAAATCAAAATTGAATATATGCTTTGATGCTTGTCTAGGTTTGGTAAGAAAACTTACTGAGTGCATTCTAATCTATCGATTGTGGAGAGAGTGCAACTTGTTACTGTTAGAATTAAGTGACCCAAATCCTTATTTAAATAAAATACAATGGTAAAATAAAATAAAAGAAGAATCTCTATAGAACTACACTTCTTTTATTTTATTTTAAATAAGGTTTTTTAAACCTTATTAAACTCCATCTATTTTATATTGATTAGAATAAGGTGTTTCAATCTTACTACACTCCTATTAGAATATGATTTTACAAGCCTATAAATAGACATGGTTTATTCCTCTTTTAATTAATTCGAATTCGACATAGTGAAATTTCTTTTCCTCTGCCCGTGGTTTTTTCCCTGAGGGTTTCCACGTAAAATCTGTGTGTTCTTTATTTTATTTCTCCTTTCTTTGCGATATATTGTCATTACCGACGTTATATTTTTTTTACAAATTGGTATCCGAGCTTCAGGGTTTTTTTTCATCTCTATCACGGTAATGGCGTATTTGAAGTATGAAATTCCGCTGTTGGATCGCAACACCAGATTCACGTTGTGGTAGATAAAGATGCAGGCAGTTCTTGCACAGATGGATTTAGAAGAAGCCCTGCTAGGGGTAGATAAGATGCCTTTGACATTGACGGAGGAAGAGAAGAAGCGCAAGGATCGAAAGGCGTTAACACAGTTACATACGAAATTTTGCAGGATGTGATGAAGGAGAAGACCACTGCTGCATTATGGAAGAGGCTAGAACAAATGTGTATGTCGAAAACTCTAACTAGCAAGTTGCATATGAAGCAACGTCTTTATGCTCATCGTTTGGAGGAAGGTGCGTCTGTGCACGAACACTTAACAGTGTTTAAAGAAATTCTCTCAAACTTGGAGGCCATAGAGGTTCAGTATGATAAGGAAGATCTAGGGTTGATTCTACTTTGTTCATTACCACCGTCTTATTCAACCTTTAGAGACACGATTTTATATAGCCGTGAGTCTCTCACAGTTGATGAGGTTTATGATTATTTGACCTTGTATGATAAGATGAAGCATCTTGTGGTTAAAACTGACTCTTAGTGAGAGGGTCTCATTGTTCGTGGGAGACAAGATCGGAATGCTGATGATGATCGTGGAAGGACACAGGAACGGAATCCTTACGGTAAATCTAAGGGTAGATCGAAGTCTTCAAATAGAGGTAAAACTTGTAACTTCTGCAAGAAGAAAAGGCACATTAAATCTGAGTGCTATAAGCTACAGAACAAGATTAAAAGGGAGGCTGCGAATCAAAAGGGAAAACAACCAGAAAATTTTGGTGAAGCTGATGTTGTAGAAGACTACAGCGATGGTGAACTTCTAGTCGCTTCTGTCAACGATTCTAAAGTGAGCGAGGAGTGGATACTTGATTCGGGTTGTACCTTCCACATGTGTCCCAATCGGGATTGGTTTACAAATTACGAAATAGTGTATGAAGGTGTTATTTTGATGGGAAATAATGCTTCATATAAAATCGTAGGTGTTGGAACAATTAAAGTTAAGATATTTGATGGAGATGTCAGAATACTTAGTGACGTACGACATGTTCCAGAATTGAAGAGAAATTTAATTTCGTTAAGTACTCTTGATTCAAAAGGGTACAAATACACAGCTTAAAGTGGGATTTTGAAGATTTCCAAAGGTTCCCTCGTTGTGATGAAAAGGCAGAAAAAGACTGCCAAGTTATATGTTTTACAGGGTTCTACTGTTATTAGTGATGCAGCTGTCACTTCCTCTTCCTTGTCAGATGATGATATTACTAAACTTTGGCATATGCGCCTAAGGCATATGAGTGAGAATGGCATGGCAGAATTGAGTAAAAGAGGACTTCTTAATGGGCAAGGAATTTGCAAACTGAAGTTCTGTGAGCACTGCGTTTTTGGGAAGCAAAAGAGAGTTCGATTCACCAGAGGAATCCATAACACAAAGGGAACGTTGGAGTATATTCGTTCTGATCTGTAGGGGCCATCAAGAGTGCCTTCGAGAGGTGGAGCTAATTATATGCTAACTTTTATTGATGATTTTTCCAGAAAAGTTTGGGCATTCTTCCTGAAGTAGAAAAGCGATGTGTTCTTCGCATTTAAGTCTTGGAAAACTATGATTGAAAAACAGACGGGAAAACAAATAAAATACCTCCACACAGATAATGGCTTAGAGTTTTGTTCTGATGAGTTTAATAAACTGTGCAAGTCAGAACAACTTGATCGAATATCGAGTTTCTCTTGTTTCGAAGGAATAGAATCTCACATCCAGCACGATTGGACACGAGAATCTAAGTCCATGAACTCAAGATTATCTCCAAAATTCTCCAAGCACATATTTTTGAATCGTACCAAAAAAAACACACCCAGCACGATTGGGCACGATTTTTTCGAACTTCCAAACGCACAAATATCACCTTATTTGAAAGTAGAAACAAAATTTGAAAGGCTATCCACTTGTTCGATCAAACAAAATGTCGCACCCAGCACGATTGGGCACAAATTTTTGAATTCCCAAATTCATGAATATTACCTTTGTGAAGCGTCTTTTTTTTTCATAAAAAAATAAGAAGATATTGAAATGCGATTCAAAAAATGGTGATTTACATGGGATACAACATTAAGATAACAACAATGAATAAAATAAAAGATGTTAGTAACAATAAAGATAATAGTAAATATAATAATAATAATAATAATATACATAATAATAGTAAATATAATAATAGGTAGATAATAATCAATAAAAGTAAAAATATAACATAGTATTAAATGTAATGCTAAATGCAATGTAGTGATAAAGTTAAAAACAATTAATTAAAAATCAAATAGGAGAAAATTGCCCAAAAGGTTTTATTATAATTCTCTGAAAAGAGGAGGGACTGAAGCGATAAATAACCCCTTTTTAATGTAAGTGCACGCGCATTCATTCCCCCCACCAAAAAGCTGTTTCATTTAATATTTCAAAACCCTTTTTTATTCTATATTCTGCAACTTCCCCTTTTTTTTTTAAAAAAAAAAGCTTGAAAACCTTTCATCTCTAAAAAAAAGTTTGAAAACCTCTCATCTCTCAACTCCTTCAGCTCTTTCCATGGCCGACCTTAGATCTTTCATTGGACCACCGTAGTCGGTGATCGAAAGATGAAATGAACACCCTTTAAGCTCCTCTTTGAACAGAAAACCGAAGGCAAAGCCTTCTTAGTTTTAAAGAAGAAGAAGAGGCCTCTTAACCACCCCCTTTGAGCCGATTTCGACAACAAAGGGGACGGTTCCGGCGACGGAGGCACGATGCGAATTCGGTGAGTTTTTCCTTTTCGTTTTTTATTATTATTTGTAAAAAGTTCTTTTTAAAAAAATAAATGAAAAATAAAAAGGGTAAAAAGGAAAAAAACAGTGTTGTATGAAAACGGAGAGATTGATATCAACCTTTTATTGCTTTTTTCTGCTTTCTATTTCCGATGGTTCGTTTTTTCATCCGAAAATTTCTCCCCCCATTTTACAATCTTTTCCTTCGGTTTTTATAACCGAAAAAGTAGAAATAAAATAATACAATGGCTTTCCCCGTTTTCTGCCACTATTGTGTTTGTGTCTTCTTTTGCAGGTTATGGCCGACAATGGGAAGTGGGGTTGGTGCTGTGGAGGAGGAACGGCGCAAGGAGAACGGCGGCATTTTAGGGTTTCAAAAACCCTAAAGGTTTTTCTCTGAGACACTTGACAGTTCATCATACTCAACAGTAAAACGGCGTTGCAAAACGAATGAACAGAACGATCATGGAGAAGGTTCGATATATGTTGTCAAATGCCAACTTACCAAAGTTGTTTTGGGCTGAAGCAGCCTTTACTGCATATTTTTTTATCAACCGATCTCCATCCATTGCCATTGAGAAAAAGACTCCACAAGAGGTATGATCTGGTAATCCTGCTAATTATTCTGATTTAAAGATCTTTGGGTGTCCTGCGTATGCTCATGTTGATAATGGAAAATTGGAACCGAGATCCATTAAATGTGTTTTTCTTGGTTATAAAGCTGGTGTAAAACGGTATAAGTTATGGTGTCCTAAAAATAGAAAAGTTGTGATTAGCAGAGATGTTTTTTTATGAAACTGCTATGCTACCTAACTTATCTCTTAAAGGCTCTTCCAATAAAGAAAATCAAAAGCAGGTGAATCATCAGATTAATATAGAGTCGACTCCTCAAGCCAGTACAAAAATTGAGAATAGAGTTGCTTCTTCACCACAATACTCTATCGCCAAAAACAGATCTAGAAGAGAAATTAAACCTCCAAAGAAGTATGCCGAGGCTAATCTAGTTGCTTATGCTTTAAATATGGTGAAGATATAGATGCAAACTAAGAGCCGTCTAATTATTCTGAGGCAGTTAATTGTGAAGACTCAGAAAAGTGGATGTTTGCTATGCAAGAGGATATGAAATCACTCCACAAAACAGAACATGGGATCTTGTGAAACTTCCTAAAGGTAAAAGGGTTGTTCGCTGTAAATAGGTGTTTAAAAAGAAAGAAGGGACTCCAGGAGTTGAAGAACCCAGATATAAAGCAAGGCTTGTTGCAAAGGGTTACAGTCAAATTCCAAGAGTGGACTTCACAGATGTGTTCTCCCGAGTTGTGAAGCATAGTTCGATTCAAGCTTTGCTTGGTATTATGGCCATGCATGGTTTGGAGCTTGAGCAGTTAGATGTAAAAACTGTATTTTTGCATAGAGAACTTGAGGAAGATATTTACATGCAACAACCAAAGGGTTTTATAGTATCAGAAAAAGAGGACTATGTTTGCTTGCTGAAAATGTCTCTTTACGATTTGAAACAGTCACCAAGACAGTGGTACAAGAGGTTTAATTCCTTTATGACTTCTCATGATTTTAAAAGAAGTAGTTTTGACAGTTGTATTTACTTTAAGAAAAACAGTGATGGTTCTTTTGTGTATCTACTTCTTTATGTTGATGACATGTTGATAGCAGCAAAAGATAAAGGAGAGATAAGAAAGGTCAAAGCCCAACTAAGTGAAGAATTTGAGATGAAAGATTTGGGACCAGCAAAGAAGATACTTGGTATGGAGATTCTCAGAGATAGAAAAGCAAGTAAATTGTACCTAAGTCAGAAAGGGTACATTGAGAAAGTTCTTTGCAGGTTTAATATGCAGAGTGCTAAGCCTGTTAGTACTCCTTTAGCAACCCATTTCAGGCTTTCATCGGCTTTGTCTCCACAATCAGATGATGAGATTGAGTACATGTCACATGTTCCATACTCTAGTGCAGTGGGATCTCTCATGTATGCTATGGTTTGTTCACGTCCAGATTTATCATATACAGTCAGTGCAGTTAGCAGATACATGGCAAATCCCGGTAAAGATCATTGGAAAGCAGTTCAGTGGATTTTAAGATACTTACTAGGTACTACTAATGTTTGCTTACAGTTTGGAAGAACTAGAGATGGAGTCATTGGGTATGTTGATGCTGATTTTGCTGGAGACCTTGATAGAAGAAGATCTCTCACTGGTTATGTCTTTACAATTGGAGGCTGTGCAATCAGTTGGAAAGCTACTTTGCAAACTACAGTCACTTTGTCTACCACTGAAGCTGAGTACATGGCGATTACTGAGGCTTGTAAAGAAACTGTTTGGTTGAAGGGACTCTTTAGTGCTTAATGAAGACCTTCAAATCAGCACAGTATTTTGTGACAGTCAGAGTGCCATCTTCCTTACAAAAGATCAAATGTTTCATGAGAGAACAAAACACATTGATGTTCGGTATCATTTTGTTCGTGATATTATTGCTCGTGGTGATATTGTTGTGAGCAAAATCAGTACTCATGAAAATCCTGCAGATATGATGACTAAGTCACTTCCTATAACCAAGTTTGAGCATTTCTTAGACTTGTTGGTGTTCATTGTTGAAGTTAAACCCTTAAGGGGTTTTATGGAAGAGGTGGGGAACTCGTTCGTTGAGAGTTCGCGATGAAGAACTTGTTCATTGAGAATTCGTGTCAAGTTGGAGATTATTAGAATTAAGTGACCCGAATCCTTATTTAAATAAAATACAATGGTAAAATAAAATAAAAGAAGAATCCCTATAGAACTACACTTCTTTTATTTTATTTTAAATAAGGTTTTTTAAACCTTATTAAACTCAATCTATTTGATATTGATTAGAATAAGGTGTTTCAATCTTACTACACTCCTATTAGAATATGATTTTACAAGCCTATAAATAGACATGGTCTATTCCTCTTGTAATTAATTCGAATTCGACATAGTGAATTTTCTTCTCCTCTGCCGGCCGTGGTTTTTTCCCGAAAGGGTTTCTACGTAAAATCCGTGTGTTCTTTATTTTATTTCTCCTTTCTTTGCGATATATTGTCATTACCGACGTTATATTTTTTTTACAGTTACTATAAACATTTTTCAGTGTTTACTATTCAATTTCTTAACAGAAGGATTGGGAGGTGAGTGTTCTAGTCTTTAGGGACAAAAGTGAGATCTCTATATTTAGGAAGTGATAGAGTGTGAATCACTTATTGTATTTGTGAATAAAGATAGTAGAATCACTCACTGAACTAGGTTCCGCGGATGTAGGAAAACCAAACTGTGGAAACAATTCTTTGGTGTTATCTATTATTTTCCTTGCACAGTTTTCACAATGCCAAGCCATAGTGGCCACTACAATCTAACACTTCCATTGCAGTTTTCATTTTAAACAAATAAGCAACTTAAGTTAGTAACATAAATAGTTTTCATTTTCTATTTTGTAAAAATTGAAAAACTTATTTGGTAAATAGAATTAAAAATTTGTTGTCAATAATGAAAACTTGAAAACCGGTTTGATACCCATTTCTATAATAAAAACATGATAAATAAAATGTACAAAATTTACATTTATATGTATTGGAATTAGAGTATCAAATTTAATATTTCAAAAATTATTGAAAGAAAAAGAAACGTTTATATGGATTTGAATCAGTGTCAACTTTTTAAAGTTATAAATATTTGTTTTCTTAATTCTCGGTTTTAAGCATTTTCAATCAACACTTATCCCACCTCTTTTCCGTGTAAAGTCTACCATACCCTCCTCTCCTACACATAATTAAGTAGCAATTAAAGAAAATGGATCCCCATCTCTTCCCTTGAAAATCATTGCATATATAATGGCCTAAAGCCCTCCCAATCTCAATCTACAGGAGAAACCCAATCTGAAACATCCTTTTCCAAATTGGTAATTCAAGTCCTCTTTTAATTTTATATGTAAGTTGGTTCAGTTTAATTTTCTCTCAATTTGTTTTTATGTGAGTGTTTAATCAATTTCTTAGTTGATTTTTTTTAATTGTGTATGTGATCATATGATTATGAAGCAGGTTATAGTTAACAAGAATGAGTGGAAGAGAAAACACTCCAAAGCTTGAGTTAAAGTTGAATCTATTACCACCATGTACAGCTAGGCCTAATAACCAACAAGTAAATGGGTCGCCAAACACATCGGAGATGTCACTCGAAAGTTCATGCGTGTCTTCGGAGACTGACGACTCATCGACGATGATGATGCAACACCGTAGTAGTGAGGAAGAAACTCCGATGGTGTTGGTAGGATGTCGTCGGTGCCTCATGTACGTTACGCTAGCGCAAGTGAATCTCAAGTGCCCCAGATATAAAACCACCGTCTTCCTTGATTTTCTTAACCATTATAACACCAAAATGCCATCCAACTGAATCTATCCAACAGCATCTATCATTCTTCTTGCTTGCTTGTTGGAAGTTTTGTGTTATTTTGTTCCATTTCATATACTCATCAAGATGTCTGGTTGCTCAATGTTTGAAAAAAAATAACTCTTTATACGCAACCTCAAGTGTTGTAATTGTTTAATTAGGTTTCTCTTCCATTTTGCCTTCTTTGTTAAAGGAAGATTTAGCTTTCTCTCTCTTGTTCAAATAAATGAATAATTAAAACAATTAAGTTCATGTAGTGCAAATTAAGCAAGACCAATAACAATTAACTCTTGAGAAATATGAGATCTAAAACGGCATAAATGACATGATAAACCTATCATCCATCATCCAACTAAAATATTAGTAAGTTGAATCAATATTATTTTCCCTATTAAGTCATTTCCAATGAGTACGATTATAAGTCTAGAAACCAATGATATGATTCAAGTCGTTATTAGCGGAGGGTTGGGCATATACTATATATAGAGAGCAAAGCATCAATGTCAATGCATGCAACCGACTGTCACTAAGGGTAGTTGAACTAATTTTATGTAATATATTGAATGTCATTTCAACCTTATTCAACTTTGCACAACCAACTTGAAATTGACTGGTCTTGTCTTTTAAACTTGGGCTTAAGCGTCAGGCTTTACTCGGTGAAAAGATTGAAATTTAGAGGAGGACGATAGTGAATAAATTTATATATTATTTAATTTTTTTAAAATAAATCCATTAATAATTCATTTTAGATTATGTGCCATCATTTAGTGTACTAACACTACATAAACTTATATATTATTAGTGGGACAGAGCCATGTAAGTTGGATTGCGAGGTAAATTTTAAAAAAAAAATAAAATTAACACGTTTATTAAAGTCATATAAACTAACGCACAATATTAATTATGGATAAACTAATGTATTTAGTTAAATGTAAAATTATTACAAAACTATTAAAACAGTAAGTAAAGGAAAATGTATATCAAATAAATTTGAATAATGTGTATCTTTTTTTTATAATTGTCCACGACACTTTTTCATATGTTAAAACCGTTGAATTATCCTCTCCTTGTTAATGTTGTTAAAAATATATTTCTCAACATATGTAATCAAACAATTCATCCATTAATTTTCACTACAAAAGATACTCTATCCAACACTTGTAGCAATTATCAAAATCAACTTAAACCAACCAACATTTAAAACAAATAAATTTAAGCCTTTATTTTAGAAAAAACTCTACCTCACTATTAGACTTTTTAAAAAAAATGTTTTTTCATTACTCTTAAACATTTAGAAAAAAATAAATCTAAACTTTAAACACAAAAATAAAAATGTTAGAGTTGTGACCCAATTCTTATTAAAATAAAATAAAAGTAGCAAGATAGGGGGATCCACGAGGGCGAAGGCCGAGGGTTTACTTCCTCTGTTTGATATTGATTTGAATAAAGTGTTGCAACCTTACTGCATTACTTCTATTAGATGTTGATTAAAATAAGGTTTTCTAAACCTATAAATAGATGCAGTCTATACTCCTTGTAATCATTCGAATTCGACATAGTGAACTTTCTTCTCCTCTACCCGCGTTTTTTTTCCCAAAAGGGTTTCCACGTAAAACCTCTGTGTTTTATTTTTTTCTCTCTTTTTCTTGCCATTATCGACATTATATTTTATTTACATAAAATCACTTAAATGACTTTTAATTTCATGAGAATGCAATATGTCAATTTTCAAACACAATATTCACTAGAATCACACTAGCAGCAATTATTTTTTTTATTAAAAATGTTAAATTTCTAATTAATATTGTAATGCCCCAAAATTTTGAGGATTTAATTGTGAGAATCTGTAATAATTAAATTTCTATATCTGTGGTTCTGTGTTTTGCTATTATGTTTAAGGTCTGGAGTTCGAGTCGCATCGTTAAAAGTTTTATCCCTTTAGAACTACCCCTATCCATACATTACATAGTTAAGTGTAAGTCTGTACGAGTCTATGTCAAGAATGAGCCTGCTGGTTCACTGGTTAAGCATCTATCTGTATTTTTTCTGGCCTGAGTTTGAATCCCACCGTATGCGTTAAGGAAATTTTTGCTTGTTGTCGGAAGTACGCTGGTGTTTAAGACAAAAGCATAATTTTTTTTAACGTTCTGTAGTCTTTCTTCTTCTTTCCCTTTTCTTCCTTTTTATTTCATTTTTCTTTCTTCTTTTTACTCATTCGATTTCTCCTGTTCAATTATGTTCAACAAGTGAATATCGGAATTAGTGAGACCCCTAAGTTGTTGGAAGATTTCTATGTAAGTTCTGTCGAAATCCTTAAACCTCTGCGAAGTTTCGTTAGTTTTCTGTTACGTTGCTAAATTGGGAATTCTCTGATTGTTTTACATAAACTCTCTGGTAATTAGTCGTTTTGTTTTCCTTAGGCGTGAGTACGGAAGGAGGTGATGCTTCGCGTGTTGTGCTGATTTAGTATTGTTGAATTGTCGGTAAACGTTCGTCGTTGAAAGTTTAACGTCGAGGTTTCGACACTTTTTCTTGAGAGTTAATGTATGCATTGATTCATTTTTATAGTCAATTGATTGGTTGTTGAATGGTTAAATTAGGTTCCGGGATTTCTTCGTGTTGTTTCTACTTCAAAATCTCTTCAGGTGTGTGTCGAAAACTTTATTTTTCGCTAATTTCAGTCGTCAAAAAACATGGTTGTCGACGCCACACGGCCAGGCACATGGGTGTGTGCCCAGGCCATGTGAGCCACACAGCCGTGTGCCAGGCCGTGTAGGTGGCCATGTAACTCACTGTTCATCGATTTGGAGCCACACGGGCAACGCATACGGGCGTGTCTAAGGCACTCGATTTACTGTAGGGTTCACACGAGTAAAATACACAGATGTGTGTCTAGACCGTGTAACTCACTGTTTGTGATTTAGGACCACACAGCCAAGGACATGGGCATGTGCCCAGGCCGTATAAGTCACACGGGCAAGGACACATGCATGTGTTTAGGCCATGTAACTCACTATTTATGCTTTAAAACTACACAGGCAGAGGACATGGACGTGTGCCCAGGCCGTGTGAGCCCGTGTGGCATATAAATAGGGTCCGAAACCTGTTTTTGAGGCCATGAGTGTTGTCCAACACTGATATTGACTTTCCTAATGTATGAATGATTTGATTTTGATTATACGAGAACTCTCTGATACTCTGTGACTGACGTATGAATAACATAATTGTATGTGTACTGTGATACTTATTTTGATATTGAACTGTATTATCTACTTGTGAAACAATTTAGAATGATCGAATACATATTGTGGATATTTGTACTCTACATTTTCATGGGTTGGGATTTTGTGAAGAAGGAAGTAATCTGCTTTGAATTGGTGGCTAAGCCACAATGCGTATAAATCTGATTCTGGCGTTTTGTCCCATTTCGATCTAGCAGCTAAGTTGCAACTCTGTAAACGTGTCAGACAGACACTTTAAGGTGTGTAAGGTTGGTTGGGCATTGAACGCCCTTAACGATGTGTTGGGATGGCCGAAGATGGTGTGTAGCTGATGCGGGTAGGAATATTGCATCTGATTCTGATTTGTTCTGTATATGAAACTGAAATTGCTTTTGTATATGTAACTAATTTGTTTTGAATCTGAACTGAAATTACTTCTGTTACCAAACCGAATCTTTGAATTCGGAGGCTATCTTATAAATGTGTTCTAGTAGAATAAACTTCTTTTACGCACTGAGTTCACAACTCACTTTGTTATTGATTGGATTTCAGATGGTTCTTAGACTTGAACGGGTTGGCGCCGCAGGAGCTCAGTCAAGCTTTTATCATTCTTTAAAATACTACTAGTAGGAAATTCGGTATTCTATGATATTGTGATGTTTGGAAAAATGTTATACTTAGTTAATTGTTGTGTGGGATATTATATGATGAATGGTTTATGTTGACTGTGTTATAGATGTGGTGTTTTTAGTGTCGTTGATGTAACTCTCTAGACTTGGTTTGGGCGCCTAGGCCGGGTTTAGGTGTTACAAATATTCAAGAAATTCAAGGCTATAAATACAATTAATACTATTTTTCAAGATTTGTATTAATCCACTTCTAAAAATTATTACCCGGTTAAGATGTTGGGAATGTCATACAAAATCAATATTCCAAACTCATTTAATAAATAAAAAACTAAATCTTGTATAAAAATTCCTAATCTATCACAAGAAAAACCACAATCCTTACTTTATAAGGGTTAACCCAATCCTAGTTTTCTAGAGGTTAATCAATAAAGCTTGAAAATAAAAAGAGTTGTTACCAAATTAGGGAGACCCTGTAACAACTCGGTTTCCAGTGAAGTTGAAAAAAGAGGTTTCGGGACCCTATTTTCATAAATTGAGTCCTTAAACATTTAATAAAGATATTTACGAAGCTATTATATAGATGAACTGAAATTTGGCTAAATGATTGACTACCTATACATTTATAGAATAAATATAACACCAAAAATATAAGAATTAAAAATGGAAGTGTTCGCAAGTGCACAGGTCAAATTGTAATATAATTTGTACAATGAAATACCGGAAGTATTCTGAGGATTGTACTCAAAGGAGGATGGAATAAATAAGAATAAATAAATAACGAGAAATAAACAAACAAACTAAATTAATAAACCATAACTCGCTTCAGGGTTTGTAACCGATTAAGCAATTATTACCTCCCGACTCTTAATTAACTTAATTGATTGATTGATACTCACTTATCTCCCGACCTCACTTTCTCAACAATGATAAAGTACGATTTACTCATTTCGACTTATCTTTCGAATCGTCTAGTCTATGATAACTTATTAGGGTTGTCAAGCATAATAGTTTAAGAACACATAATTTATACCAACTAATCCATCTCGAGAAATCCTAAATCATCTGTTAACCACATCCCCTTCCACTCGTTAATCTCCCTTAAGAGATTTAGCCACTCATGTTATTTATAATCTCAACTTCGATTAAATAAACCATGTGAGAAACACGACCGATTCAGAGAAGAAAAAAGATTTGAATAATCGTGGATCGAGTATCAAATGGGAAACGGAATAGCAAATCTCTCGATTGGAATAACGAAATAAAATAAATAAAAAATATATATATAAATTAAATAATTTAATTAAATAAGCAAGTCCTTGAATCAAAACTGATTCAAGAAGAAAAACTAGAAAGTATTTAAAAAGCCAAAAAAATAAAATTAAACTTGTGACGCCCCGAACTTGGGGTTAGAAGAGTTAGGGTTTGTAGGATGAGTCACTGGATGTGATGATACTTTAAAATTTGTTTTTGTGTTTTAGAGATAGAATGAGCATGCTGGTTCAATGGTAAGATGCTTGTTAGTTTTCTCTTAAGTCTTGTGTTTGAGTCCTCGTGGGAGCTTATAAGAGGTTAATTTTTTTTGAATTTTAATTCTGTTATAAGAAAATGATAATGTCTGAAAGGTTAGTTTTATTTTATCTTATTTTAATTTTTGAATAAAAAAAAAGGAAAATCCCAAATTTTTTTCTCACATTTCCCTCACTCTCTTTCTCCCAATTTTTCAAACCACTGTTTTTGGTTATTGTGTTCTCCTTTTGCTATAGTTTTTATTTTATTTTTTTATTCCTTTCTTTGATTCACGATTTCTTTAGTTTACCGATTTTATTTATTTGTTTTTTTTCTCCAAAGCTCTAATAATTTCGAGCCACTTTATTTGTTTGAATATAATTGTTGATTGCCGTTTCATTGGAGTTCATTCGTTTTCTTTTTTTTTTCACTGTTGATGTCAAAGTTTTATCGGATTAGTATTGTGGTGGTGAATCGGTCGTTCGTGGGTGTTCGGGATCACGTTTTAAGGTGTGTTTCTTGAATACTCGTAATTAAGGATGAATATTGTGGTTTAATTTCGTGTTTCGTTGCAAGGTTGGTGTAGTCCTATGTGCAGATTTTTCAGCTTTTTGCAATTTGTAGTTTTCAATTTTACCTTTCTTGCAAGTGTACTGTCAGGATTTTTTTTTATTGACTTACAGCATGCATTACTATTTTGATAGACTTAAGACCTACCTGTTAGCACTCATCCGCTCTATGGTGTGCGAACCACAAACGGACTACTCTGTGTTCTTGGAGTTCTTCATTTCTTATGGTTTCTCACTTTTAGCTAATTTTAGTTTTCTTTTCTTTTATCATTTCTTATATTACAAAATACCCATTTACTATTATCAAGACAAGGATTTTTCAGGCATCCAATTCTTTACCACTTTAGATCCTGCATTAGGTTGTTTAGTTATTAGTTATGTTGCTTCCTCGTTTTTATTTACAGGTTATCTTTGTATTATATGTGGACTAATTGTTTTTAATGTCACACTCAAAACTACTTCTTATGAATTCATTGATGTTTTCTTCCTTGATAACTTGTTATAATAATTTTGTAATATGAGACTAATTGGAAGTGTTAAACAGAATTTACGTATGTCGATAATCCGGCTAATTGTTGTCAGTTATAAATATGTTTGAGAGCTGTTGGTAACTGAATATGAAAATGTTCAATTATGTATATTTGTATGCATAATACCATTTGCATTTGCATTTGCATTTGTGATTGGGACATAGTTTTGAAGTGAAGGAAGTTCGTATTAGCAATTCCACTGCATCTTTATATTTTTAGCTGTATTTTCGCATTACTAAAAGTGGCATACGACCAATTCATGGTGTGAATTGGTTGGACAGGTCCACCACAACCCGATAGTTGTTATTAGGTTTGATTAGGAAAATTTAAATTAGGGCATTAGGTTTTAAATTGTTTAGGGTTTGATTTTTTTAATTGCTAAGTATTATTCTGGGAAAAATAATTTTGACAAGATGGGTTTTGAAAAAATAAATTTGACATGATGTGTTCTGAAAAAATTATTTTGATGACATAGATTTTGTTTTTTTTTTTTTTGAAAAAACGCTCTAAGTAGGATGCACAGTCAGTAATATATTTGTGCAAAAATATTCAAAAGAACTTCTATTTTATTAAATGAAACAATAGAAAAATAATTTGTACAAAAATATTCAAAAGAACTATTTTATTAAATGAAACAATATAAAAATAATTTGTACAAAAATATTCAAAAATAAATCAATGCATGTGCGGGTCAAAATCAGTGCCACATGGGGGTGGTCGACGATTATGCTTTGGATTCCTTCTTGGTTCAGCTTCTGACCAGGGTTGTGGTTGTCCGGGATCAGCTTCTGGTTATACGTGTTAGGAAGATGACCCACTTTAATAAAACAAAGATCGCGGAGGTGTTTGCATCACCCACGGCGAATGAGCGTAACCGGCTTGAATCCCATAAGGCGATGGGGATTGGAAATGAATTGAGCTCCCCAACGATGCCTCATGCGGTCCCTCCTGTGACGATGACCTATATATCGTCGGTTGACTCGGAGTCATCGGAAAATGAGATGCACCAAGCTATACATTCTAACCTAGCGTAGGAGTGGAAAAAGAATACACATAAGGGTTAGGATACGCACCTTGCATAATCTGAATGATCTGTTGATGGGCCCGCCTCGCCATCCATTGTCGTTGGTTTTAAAGGGCTCCGTTGTTCCCTTTCGACACAGATTTTTTGATGCCTCTCCTCTTCTGAAAGCAAATATGGCTTACCATGGATCTTAAACCATAGTATATAATCCAGATTGCACGCTAACTCCAGAACGATAATCAGTTCGCGAGTAGGTATATTATTGTAACATCCTAAAATTATGGGCTTATGCATTTAGTGTAGGGATAGAATTAATTTGTTAATTTAAGTGATAGGGGTCTAAATTTGGACTTAGAATTAGGCAAAGGCCCAGATTAAATTATTTTAAGGTGGCATCATTAACAATTAAAAAGGAACAAGTTTTGGGTCGCAAGGAGCCCATGTTTTTGGGCCATTTTCGGCAATTAAATGGGAGCAAGGGTGACGCCACAACAAGGGATTTAAGGGATTTAAATTTAAGTTTAATGAAGCCCAAATATTTTAATTTAAATGAGTTAAATTTCGGCATTTAGAATTAATGAGGTGGACGACTACAAGGCTTAAAAATAGGAAGATATATACGGATTTTTAAGTGATAATATCATAGATAAAAAGGAGAAAAGTTAGGAGCTTATCTTCAAAGGAAGTGTTGGCCGAAAATCTACCACCTAGAGGAGTGTAAAATTTAGCTACTGCATGGCATAGAGGGTGCCGAAATTCTCCTCTCTTCTAGCTTAAATTTTAAGGGCGTTTTCGGTATTTAGCAGTAGGTGTCAAAAAAATCTATAAATAGGGGGGGCTAGCTCCTTGTTTCTGACATTGAAAAACCCTAAAAATCTCTCCCTTAGTGCCGAAATTCCCTAGCCTCTCCCTCTCCAAATTTCTTTCTTCAATTACTTCAAAAGCCGAAACTTTTCCCCACTTTCTTTTCCTTGTGCCGATTTCTCTAAAAAGCCGAAGCATCCATCACTTTTTCTTTTATTCATCCTATTTGAGAAATTATTCTATACTTCCGGCATTTAAATCTTCCATTGGCATTGCCGAATCCTCTCTCTAGTGCTAGCCGAATCTCCTAAGCTAAGGTAAGAGTCGATTTTTGTTTAGTTCTCATAATCTGTTCCCGGTTTTTGAAAAGCAAAAGCCGAAAGCTAATAGTTTAATGGTTTTCGGGATTTGAAGGAAGCTTGGTCGACTAGATCCAAAAGCTGAAAAATCATTAGTCTTTAATTTCGGGATTTTAAGGTAAGAAGAGTTGTTTATTCAAATACATAAAATTGGGTAGAACACTAACCATGGCCGAATATAGGAGAAGCCGTAGTTTCACATCTTTCTGGCTTTTTGAGCAAAGTTGTAGATCGGTTTAGCAAGGGTATCAACATTAATCAGGTGTGCAGATCTCTAACACGCTACTGATAAACCTGTATGTATATTTATTTTGTATGTTATGGGCTAAAAAGCCGGAATAAGGCTATATAGACAGTCGAATAGAACCCTAAAAAAGGTTAGGCAAGGATGCCAGGTACGTAAACATAGAACTCCCTATGTGTATCGAAGAATATATATATCTGCTTGATGTTTCTTTATGTATGTATGCATGGGGTGGGAATGATGATAATTGAAGGGGAAGTGCATGATAGGTCACTTGGTGATCGGTGGTAGAAATCCCACATAATTTTAAATGTAAGGTCACGTAGTGATCGGTGGCTATGCCACGTTTAATGATTCCTACTTAATAGGAATAGGCAGTACGGCTGTCGTTTTGGTGTGTAGCGGATGGAGGGTTGATTGTAGAAATCCCCACGGTGTGATGGTTGGTACGGGATAGTGTGTAGAGGATGGAAACCTAGGATGGGTTGGGTTATTCATTCTATATTGTTATTATGTGATTATGATTGATGCCTTCCTGTATGGGCCAGGGCCCATAATGTGTTTGTGGGCTCAGGTCGATGTGTGTTTTGAGATTTATACACTGAGTCTTTGTGACTCACGCTTTCCTTTTCTCTACTCTTCCAGATGAACAGTAGATCGTGGACATGGGAGCCGAGACAGACTCGAGGGGCCATCAAGTTTCTTTTGACAAGTTAATTTGGAGTTTCTTTAAGTTTATTTTTTTTATTTCATTGTGGGAATATTTTTGTAATAAGGCCCCTAGTTTTTATTCAACTTAGGAGTTTACAATGTTAAGCATCTTATGAATTTTATGATAAGGCTTATTTATACTTAATAATAATTAATACAAGGTTATTTTTTTAAAAATGCCGCTTATTTACTTAAATATTGTCTAATTAACTCACAATTTCAAAAACCAACAAAGCTAAAGTTTTTAAAGTACAAGCAGTGACATGCCAGATCCGGTCGAAACGCATGGGCCGGGTTTGGGGTGTTACAATTATCGTACCGGTTTTCCCACATTTCGATATATTTCAAGTGGAAGTGCGACCAATGCGTATCCGGTCGCTGTAAGTCGATTTTGTGCTCATCATCGAGCACCTCAGGTGCCACAAGAATCAGTTGTTGGAATTCAAATTGCTGCAACACTCTATCCGTCTGGTGCATCTCGACGATAGCGTAGTTGACCAATGGGACCCTAACATGCCAAATGTTTGGATTCTATAGGAATTCATCCAAAATTACTATACAAATTGTCGGATCCTCGTATGGTGTCCATTAAAACTATATGAACGTGATAAAAATATTAGTTATATACATAATACTAAATAATAAATACGAAATCAACTATTTTATGTATATATAGTTCAAAATGAAATAAATACTTACATGCGTTTCCGACCGTTGGTCTAATAGAAGTCGTATATCTTCAAGAGCAGTAGGTATTCCCTTGTAACTCGGCGAATGGTTCCACATATTTATATAAAATTTTAGCATAATATTTTATTTTAAATCTATTTAATAATTGTAAAATCTAATATAAATTTTACCTTGTTACGAGTGGGAATGTATACGGGTGGTCCACTCAATGACGTAAAAATAGAAAGCGAAACCGAGCCCATGATTGTAGCAGTGAGAGGCAAACCCCGATTTTGATTTTATTTGATTGCGTCGCTCGACACATCTCCGGGTACAATGTCACCAACACGACAGACCCCCAACCGAATTTTCCAGTTGCTCTAAAATCGATGAGTTTTAGCAGCCACTTTAGATGTACGAGGTTTCGTGACTTGTCCGGCATCAAATAACCTCCGAGGATTTTAAGGATGTTCGCCCGAGCGTATCGTACTCTTTGTACTTTAGCTGAATCATCCCCCAACACCGGGACTGTCTCTCGTAATCAACCCATATCGATCCAACCTCCGTAAATAATATCTGGAATCGCACCCAAAAGATCGTAACATATGGTTCCCCAATCAACAGATTGAGCGAACCTAGTAAGTACGGACCCATCCACCGGTAATCCTAATTATAATTGCACATCCTCCAAAGTGATGGTTGAAATGTGTGTGTCTCGGGTCTCCACCTCTCCACAAATGCACTGATGAGTTTTGGGTCCAACTTGCACCCCCGGCCTATATTGGCCACGTGCCAAAAACTCGCTTCCCTCAAGTAATTTTCAATCAACGGTGATGGAGGACCAGGTAGATTACGAATAAAACATTGTAATACTCGATCTACCGGCTATTATAAAAAAAATTATAAAAAATATTAATTAAATTATAAAAATTAAATAAAAAATGAAATTAACTCTTACCATTTGCATTTGGTCGACAGAGATATGTTTATCATCGAGACAATTAATTGTCGGGCCATTGCTAACACAATCAAATTTCTTAGAAATTATAAAAATAATAATACTAATTCAGACAAAAATAAAAAATTTAGAGAGCTTGAGAGGTTTTTTGATAAATTTAGAGAGAAATTTGGAAGAATAATAAAATTGATGTGAAAAAATGGGTTGGGGGATTTTATACTTTTTTTTCCCTGACCATTTGGGGATTACATAGCCAAAAGTGCGTCCTCGTCAATGCTTTTTACTAAAGCGCATCCACGTCAGCGCGCTTTTGGCTAATACAAGGAAAAATGTACTGACATAGAAGTGTTTTTCTAGGTTTTCCCTAAAAACAGCGCGTTTTTAGGTTTTCGGTCCATATTCATTATTATTTTTTAAAATAGCTCATTTCCATAAATGATTTCGAAAACGAGCCTTTATTTGTACTAAACCCTTAATCCTCGTTAAGTTGAAATCCTTCCTTCTTTATGAAATGAATATTTGTTAAAGAAAATGATAAAAGTTGGTTATTTTTCACATTTCCTTTTCCATTACTTTTCTTCGTTATTAATCACATTCAATTTTTTTTTTATAAATACTTAATGGTTTATCGCACATTGTAATCATATTTAAATAAATATTTTTAAAAAAATTAACTAAGTGACAATAAGTTTATCTCAATTAAAAACAATGCAATCCAAATAACTACCATCACAATCAAATATTATGAGATTATCAAATTAATAACTAAAATAAGATCAAAATAAAATATTGCAACACTATCGAAATATTAAAATATATTTTAATTTAGACCAAATTAAATACAACCTCAAAGTTCTTTGAATCACCTCCTTACCATTAAATTAATATGTCGTCGAAAATTCATTTATAATTTTTAAGTTTTATCTATAAATGAGAGAAAATCTTAAAATTGTACATAAATTTTAATTTAACGTGTAATTTAATATACAAATTTTAATTTGGTGTAGTTGTGCGCATGAAATTTTGATCGTGGTTTAAATATATACATAAAACTTTGATTTTGATTCAATCATACCTATTTGAAGAAATAAATACATCAATTTATTTTTTATATGAGATAATTATAATTACTTATGTATGTAATATATAAACATAAAATGATGATATATCAATAATTGTGTTAATAATTTGTGAAGATTAAATAAAACCAAATTTTATATGTAAAATTATACAAAATAGAATTTCATGTTTAAAATTTAGTGGAATTCCGTGATTAAACACTTATGAGAAATCTCGTTTCAATCTTGAAAAAAATATTTTTTTACGATTAATAATTATTAAGTGCTCCAACGGCACCCTAAATTATCATCATATTAGCATTGTCATAGTTATAAAGTTGTTTTAAATAATTTTAAGGACAACTAAATGCAAATAAAAAATGTGAAGAATATGACACGGTGGAAGAAAATGAAAATTTACATCACAAGCCTATTAAAACATAACATGAAATTGCAAGGCATTTATACGAGTATATTGACACATCGCTTAATATAATATACGCAATACAAGCTAATAACACGAAAATAATTATGTTTATATTTTATAAGTGGCATCATAGGACTTTAGAAAAATCATTTAAAAAATATTAATATTAAAATTCAATCCGAGTTTGACTCGGACAAAATATGGGTTACTACAATTATAGTAGTATTATATATTATTATAGATTGAAATTTTATGAGTTATAAATTACATAATATATAAAATAACACAATGTAAAACGTTACCGTAGGTCGGGGTTGGGCCTTGAATGTTAAAGCTTCAATCTAACCCATATTTTAAATGAACCTAATCCTTTTACCTAACCCATTTTTTGAGGTCTAATAATTTTGTTCAAACCCTCTCAAATTTTAAATAGATTTTGAATAAATAACCCGACCTATAAGCAAGATTACTGGCAATTAATATGGACCATCACATCAAGAATAGAACAGTTGACTCACCAGTTGTTAACATTTAAGATAAAAACAAAAAATGTTAATTAAATAGCTGGATGTAATTTGGGAGTTTAAAAGGTTAGATATATCTTAATTGAATTTTGGCAAGGTTGAAGAGCTATTTTACCCGCAAGCCTTTTTATATGAGCACATTCTTTTAATTGATAGAACTATGTTGAGGATTATATAATTTGGTAGATCCAAGATCCATGGATTCTTTTATTTTAATATTAAAAAGGAGAAGAAAAAGAAGGAAAGATGGCATTTATTTTAATATATAGAAATCATACCTATGGATCAGAATGCACATAATTTTCTCAGATCCAACTTTAGATTTCTATATATTTATATTTATATATCTATATCTATAATCTATTAATAAGAAATTTACATTTAGAAATAAAAAATTTCAAGTGGAATAGAAGTTATTATAATCATAATTATATATTTAAAAATAATTCTAATTAGTAAAAAGTAATAATTACATTTTTAAAATTGTTATAATTTAATTTATAATTATGAGTTTAAAAAATGTGCTAATTTAAAATTTTGTTTTATGTAAAATAAAGTTATTCCTTAAATAAAAAATCCAAACATCTTAATTATCATTTAATTAATATTAGAATTAGTTATTATTTTGAAGGGGCAAATCTCAAAATTATATATGAACTTTGATTTAATGAGAATTTGATACATGAATTTTGATTTGATGCAATTATACACATGAAACTTTAATTATGATTCAAATATATACATGAAACTTTCCTTTTGATTCAATTATACACATTTAAAGAAATGAAAAAATCAATTTTTTTATATTTAATAAATATAATTATTTGTGTATGTAATTATAAACATAAAGTTATATCAATAATTATATTAATAATTTGTGAAAGTTGGATCAAATCAAATTCCATATAAAAAATTGTCCATTAATTACCAAAGTTCATGTATAGTTTTAAGATTTATCTTTTAGTTTGAATCATGTTACTTTATATTAATTATATTAAACAAAACTATATTTTATGTTGAATATGTTATAAATGTTTAATTATGATTTGAAATTTTCTATTAAAATATTTGAATTGTTAAGTTAATATTTTAATTATATTTAATAATCTAAATAGAAATATTAAAAACTAATAAGATAAAATAGTTGATTGGATAGTGGATATTCCTTTCCCCTTTAGGCTAATGGGGTAACGATATTCAATTTTTTCATTGAATTAATGTCAAGAGTGCGTCGAGTACTAATTAAAAGAATTTTTATTTGATAATCTATATCATATTATTGAGACCTTTTTTTTATATATATTTTTAAAAACAATTTAAAGTAAACTCAAAGTTAATGGATAAATGGTGACTACGTACCAACACTAACATCCTAAAGCCCTGGATTTTATGGATTAAATTAAAGTTTGATTTAATTTTTATAAATATATTTCTACATACGTGTTATAATTTTATTTTATTTATGAAATTAACAAAAACTAGGTGTATAATACATTAAATATAAAATTAAAATCAATAAATGTTTTGAGCGGCTTAAGGAGACATCAAATTATAAATTGGTTTGAGTATACCCATAAAAACATAAAAGAAAAATGTTTAATGATAAATTTGGTCATTAACGTTTGTATGTTTTGTCAAAATGACCTTAATTATATTTTTGAGTATTTTTTTGCCATCAATTTTATTTTTTCAATATATTTTTTAAAAGATTTAATGAATAAATTCAAAATTCTAATCTTTCTTTTATTTTAAGATATTTTAATTTTTCATACGTTTGTTTAATGAGAAGTTTTTCTATTAAGTTAATTTTTTTTAAATTTCTTTAAATTAAGAGTTTTTTTTAATTTAATATATTATTTATTTATTTATTATATTATTGTTTACATGTAATTATTTTTATTAGGTTATTAAAATAATAAATTACATTCATTAAAATTATTTCATATATAAAATTCCATATCATCTTTATTAAATTTTTTTAACGATACTTTCATTAAATCTATTAGAAAAATATATTAAAAAAAAGTTATAGTAAAACAAAAACTCAAAAATTAAATTAAAATTAATTTAATAAAACATACAAACTTAATTACCAAATTTATCATTAACCAAAGGAAAAAGGAAGCGAAAAGTTGAACCTTATCGCAACGTCAGTTACATGCACTTGCACGCAACGCGCGCACAACTGACACCAAAATCCCTACTGTCACCCACTCAAATACATTGTAAATAGTCCCCTCTCAGACCCACAGAAAAATGTGAAATTGGCAAAAAGCATTCAAACCATTTGCCACTAAAAACAAACCAAATTTGCACCTTTTATTTTATTCAAAACATGGTCCCTCAATTCTTATAACCCACCATCTTCCCCAAAATCAGAAACCGTAAATCAAAACTACGAGGAGAGAAAAAAAAAAAGGATTTATTTTTTGTTTTCTCAGTTTCTTTGCGATTTTCCGACATGGGGTTTTTAAGATCTGTGAAGATAAGGGAAGTTTGGTCGGATAATTTGGAATCAGAGTTCGAGCTGATCAGTCAGGTAATTGATGACTTCCCTTTCGTTTCCATGGACACTGAATTTCCCGGTCTTGTTTTCAGACCAAAAGTGGACCCCACTAAGCCTTACCATGAACAACTCCTCCGACCCTCCGATCATTACAAGATCCTCAAATCTAACGTTGATGCTCTCAACTTGATCCAAGTGGGCCTTACTCTCTCCGATTCTTCAGGTAACCTGCCGGTTCTCGGAACCGACGACACTCAGTTCATCTGGCAATTCAATTTCTGCGACTTCGATGTGGAGCGTGACGCTCACGCCCCTGATTCCATCGAGCTTTTGAGGAGGCAAGGGGTTGATTTTGAGAAGAACAAGGAAAACGGGATCGACTCGGTTCGATTCGCTGAGTTGACCATGTCCTCTGGACTCGTATGCAACGACTCAGTGAGTTGGGTGACCTTCCACAGCGCATATGATTTCGGGTACCTGGTTAAGATCCTAACGCGACGAGACTTGCCCGAGGGCTTGGACGAGTTTTTGAGAATTCTGAGGGTGTTTTTCGGGAACAAAGTTTACGATGTGAAGCACATGACGAGATTCTGCAAGAGCTTGTATGGTGGGTTGGACCGGCTGGCTCAAACGTTAGATGTGAACCGTGCGGTTGGGAAATCTCACCAAGCCGGGTCCGATTCTTTGCTGACTTGGCACACGTTTCAGAAAATGAGGGACGTGTATTTTGTGAACGAGGGACCGGAAAAGCATGCTGGTGTATTGTATGGATTGGAAGTATTATAAAATTAAAATTAATTCTAATTAAATTATAGTGTTATCTAAATATAAAAATTGCAATTTAATTAATTCATTTGATTAATCAAGTTCTAACTTTTGCAAACATACTCTCCAAATTGTTTATTCAGTAACCCAGAATGTGTTGTTGATTTCCTCTTTATACCAGCTACTTGCATTGAGCATTTAAATTTGGGAAACACCCTCAAGAAAATACAATTTTTTTAAAAAAATTTTTTGCCAGTGACCTTGGATCAATAGGGCCTTCGCCCAATGAGGCTGTCAAATGGGAAGAAAGGTGATATTTTTCACTTGGACAGAATGATGTAGTCCTGGAAGGACTCAATAGGGCCTTTGCCCAATGAGTCTTGCGTCAGATCACTATGAGAATTTGTCTGTCTTTAACCTTCCCATCATTCACTCCGATCATGGGTCGATGATTGTTTTTACAAATAAAAGAACACCATTCCAACGCATACCGTATCGCTTCTAATGTGGTGGGATCCCCCTTCCCATAATCTGGTTTGCAAAACCAAGATCACGAGTTCTTTTCTTCGCAAGTGGAAGGACATCTCCGGTAACCTACAAAAAGGAAAGTTGGACTTAGAATGTGCTTTAATGAATGCACAACCTGACATCTCTACCCCAAGCACCTTAGACCAGGAAAAGGAAATCAGCGCCAACCTTAAAACAACTTGAAGAACAAGAGCAGCTACATTGGCTTCAAAAACCCAAGCTTCTGTGACATAAATCGGGAGATCAAAACATAACTTCTTTCACCTTTCTACAAAACATAGAAGGGCGAAAAATAGAACCGAAGGCATCAAAGACTCCAACAATGTCTAGGTTGATGATCCGATCCTACATCGGTCCAACATGTCTTTGTTAACTTTTTGAGAACTTTTATTGTAGCCCAGTTACTATTAGAAGGGAAACTATTGTGGTTTCTTTGAGGGAACTCAACATCCCTTGTCTCTCACCTAGGAGGACATTTCTTTTCTTTCTCAGCCATTCACGGGGAGGGAAGTGAAAGAAGCCATTTTCCAAATTGGTGCTCTTAAAAGCCTTTGGTATTATTGATGGCAAGTCGAGCCTCTTCTACTAGCAGTTTTGGGACATAGTAGGCCCCGATATTACTTTTACTTTTTTATTTTCTATGATCTAAGAGAGCTCAATACCTAAATGTAATTCTCAAGCTTATTTAATTGATTTAATTATCTTATTCAATAAATCTGTAATGACTTAATCAATATAATTCCTACTTCGAATTTTAATTATTTAATTATAATTAATTAAATAATAATTCAAATAACTTAAATTAATTTTTAAGTCATATTCTATATGTGCTATTTATTTATCTTACTTCATCATTTTTATTCATTTCATATTATTGGTTCTACATGCCATTCGTTTTTTATTATCTCGAGCAAGTAGAGGGACCAATTGAACATATATAATTAGGGCTCAAATAATTTGTAATTTAGTTCCTGCTCTTTATCTATTAATTATAACAATAGTTAGTTATGGAGTCATTTTACTAAAGTATAATGACCGAGTTCTCTCTTATTATATATCATTATGAAAGCTACTCAAAAAGTGCTAATCCAATGACATTGTCATAAGTGTGTTAAGCTCATAGGATATCCTTAATCTCTTTGGGATAAATTCGTTCTCCCAATATAATTCTATTTTGTCTCATGGTAACCATTACATATTCCTTCATTAAAAGTCAATTACTATCAAATAATAATTAAATCATTTATCACAAAGACAAATTACTCATGACTTTGTTTACTTCCCATCTATCATGTAATGTCGTCAAGAGGGTATCATTTACCCTTTATTGGGTTATTAATTCCACTATTGTGAAATGATGCTACATATTGTAAAAGTCGTATATCCAACACACCAGTTTTTGGTTCCTTATCAATTTAAACTTAGACTTTCATTTACAACAAAATATATGAGTCACACTATGAATGTCACAAGTGAATAAATCCATAAACATAACTAGGATTTATTCTACTTGAGTCCTATCCAATGTATTATCAATTAAGTTACTCACATTTATGTCTCTATATTCTGGAAGTCATCCACTCCAATACTCAAGACAAAATATCTCTCTAATTTGACTTGATAGACAGTATATTACTCTTTGAATCAATTCGCTCAATTCCGATTAGACTAAAAATGTGTTTAGATTATTTTACTCATATAAGATGTCTATTAAGTTCCGCTAAAAATAACAATTTTGCTATAATTTTTTAAATTTTAATTAAATTTACCTTTAAATCATAACAAATAAAATGTTCTAGTAAAAATTGAAAAACATATTCTTCTTCTTTTCCCATCTCATTGATCAAAAGAGAAACCCTAATTATTTATTAATTTCCCCAATTTCAGTTTATTTATTTATTTAAAATATAAGATATGAAATTGATTTGCTAGAAAAAAAATAAATTATTATAAATTTCAACTTTTGTATAGTAAAAAAGAAGCAACAAGATAATTTAATAAAAAATGTTTTTTTTTTTTTTGGTTTTACTATCATTCAAATAATAAAATAATATATTCTAACAAAACAAATCAAAGAATATAATATAACATACCAAATAATATGCTAAATAATCATAATTTTATATAATAATTTTAAACCCCCATGATGATAGCATTCATACAAGTTAGTCCCGCATGTACCAATATAAATGAAAAATCAATAGATCAAACTTTATTTTTTTATTATGCCAAGAGTACCATATATCAATTTCACATGTTACTTCTTTTTGGCAATAATTTCACCTGTTTCTTAATCATGTTTTATAACTTGTCAGCCATGGCATACTGAAAAGGTGTCTTCACTAATAGGATAGGAAAAAGAATAGTAACTAACATCTTTCTTCATTTATTCAAATCTTAATCGGTTTTTATTGCAATGTAGTTAGAGACCAGCTGATGAACTTTATTATGTTTGAGATTTTATTTATTCATTTAGTTTTATTTTTGAGAGTCAATAATTGGAAAAAGAAATGGAGTCATAACTTTTTTCAAGTAGGGTTAAGTTTTTAGGATGGTTAGTGATTTAACTTAATTTTCTTTTTTTTACAAATTGAATATAAAGAACGGATCACACTACTAAAGTTTGAACTCTAATTCACTGCTACATTATGAAGTTGATGTTCTAATAATAATTGTTTGACATAATAATAAAAAATACCCTAAATATTGGTTGGATATAGATTTGTCCATGGACTGGGTCACTCGAAAAGTGAGAGGGTTTGGAAAAAAAATATAGGCTTGAAAAATGGATTTGGGTAAAAAATATTTGGGTCGGGCCTCAAGTAAGGCTTTTTATTGCCTGAGCCCGGATCTACCCGAATTTGTAAAAAGAAAAAAAATATGTTTTTTGTTGTTTTCTCACTATTTTGCTTTCATTTTATTATTACGTTGCTACTATTTTGTTGTTATTATTTGAATATTGTATAACTCTTATTTTATTGTTAATTTTGCTATTATTTTATAGACATTTACTTGTTAAGTTGCACCTATGTTAGAGTTATTTAAGTATAATTTTTTTAAAAATTTATTTTCAATTTGTTGGGAAACATTTATTTTAATGTTTTTAGTGTTTTTGATATATTATATTTTAAAAAAATTATATAAATAAATTAATACGGGCAGGCCATGCTATCAAATGGGCCTAAAATTTTGTCAATGACCGACCCGAACCCGACCCATGGATAGATCTAGTTGGGTAGAGTGGAAAGAAAATTGGAAGGAAGAAAAATTGGAGGGGTAGAAAACTAGAAGGATGGAAAATATAAAATTTTCTTCCATAAGTGTGCTTGGTAGGAGAGATGGAAAAATAAAAAGAAAATTATTTTTTCTTTCTACCAATTGCTTGGTAGAGGTGAAAAATGGAGGGAAAGATAATAAAGCATTCAAAAAATGTATAATTTTGAACTAACATGCACATCTCTTTCATTTTTTCTCCTACCATCGTTTCAATTTGGAAGGATTAATTTTTATGCATTAGGATGGAAAATGATCATCTTTCCTTTCACTTTTCTTTCCAACCAAGTACACTCAAAATTTATTTTCTTTCCACTTTTCCTTTACTTCCTCTCATCCTTCCATTTTTCCACCCAACTAAATACACCCTAAATGCTTACATAAACTAATCCTATTCTTTTTTCTAAGAGTAGTTTCTTTTGCCCTCAACATTCAAATTTTGAGTCATAACTTGATCTTTAATGGAAAAATGATCGGTGCTAATGTGGCATAATCATATGTAAATTTTTAACATTTTGACATTAAAAGAAAAAAACAACAACTTTCAACCCTAATAACAATTTACCCTAACAAAATTTTCCAATATCATTAATAGATAACTATTTCTCTTTTTAACACACACACATATAATGCTAGTCCCACTATCACATGAAAAAACAAATATAGATACATGAAAATGCAAAAATCACTAAAAAATGGGAGAAGTGAATTTAGTTCTTTGTTCTATCTGTGGAGAGGGTATAAGAAATATTGGTTTACTAAGTACGACATTTTGTGGGAAGTAAATAAAAACAAATTGGCATATTCTTAGATGAGATTCATATTCATACAAAGTCTCAGTTGTTTACTTTCTAATTTCTTCAACTTCAATTAAAGTTACAATAAATTTGTTACCGAGGCTGAAGGCTTTCGTTATTTATTTTTTAATTTCATGTCAGATTTTATGTTGTAAAATTTTTAATATCCAAGTTGTTTGTTCTGGTGGAATGCTTGCCGTTTTATGTTGATGGAGAGGTTCTTTGTTGTAAGTGGGTGGCGAAAGGTTCCATGTTTGGTTAGCCTTTCCTTGAGGATTTGGAGATGTTTCAAAATGACTTTTTCAAGTTTTATGAAGGTAACAAAATCTAGTCATGCTTGATGGGGAATCACTTTGGGGATTTTTTGGACTATAATCTCAATTTTTTTTATACAAGTGGACAATTACATTACAATAAAGAAAGGGAAATGGTTTTCAAACATAGAGATCAAACTCTAGACCTCATGCCAATAAACTTAAAACCCATACAAATTTATTACTAAACTAGTGACGTGATTAGCATAATTATTTTTAGCCTAGCCCTATACCAATATCCCAATTCATTATTCATTTACCATTAAAAAAAGGAGGTCTACCTTCTCCGACACGTCTTTGGTCTGATATTTCTAGCATGTTCTTTTATTTTTAGGGTTTTGTGTTTTCTTGGTTTGGCGGCTTTGGTGTAATGTTTTGCTTAGTCTTTTTAGTTGATCGTGGGCTTTGATTGTGAGAATGGAAAAGGATTTGGTTGATTTGTCTTTAGATGATGAAAAGGATGAGATTCTGCAAGTGCAAAGACAAATGGGTTCTGTGGATGTGGATACTGAGTTTTGTTTGGTGGGGTGTTTTGTGACAACCAGTGTTATTTACTTTCTGGCAATGAGAAGTATTATGGCAAATTTGTGGCATCCGGTTATAGGGGTTCAAGTATCAGATATGAGAGAAAAAAGGTTTTTGTTTAAGTTTTATCATAGAATGGACATGGAACGTGTTGTTAATGGGAATCATTGGACTTTTAATAATCATCTCTTGATGATTCACTGTCTAGAGAAGGGGGAAGATCCGTTGAAGGTTCTTTTGATTTTTGCATGTTTTTGGATTCAAATTCGTGAGGTCCCATCGAGGTTTCGTAATAAAGCTTTAGCAAGGCAACTTGGTGATTTTCTTGGAAAATTTGTGGAGTACGACAATACTAGTTTGGGAAGAGGATTTCAAAATTACTTACGGGTTAGGGTTTGTTTGGATGTTCATCGTCCATTGAAGAGGGAAAATAGATTATGTTTTCCCCAAGAAATTGTGGTTATGTTACTTTTAAGTATGAAAGATTGACGTTGTTTTGTTTCTTTTGTGGTCGTCTAGGGCATGGGGATTCTTTCTACCAAGTAATAATGTCTTTAGGGGTTGAGGGTGCTGAGATTTGGTGGGATTTGTCGTTACGAGCCCAATCTAAAAAGCCTATGGAAATGAATAGTGTATGCCTTAGAGAGGAAGGAGTGGGGGAGAAAAACGGAGATTCTATTAGGAGGTCTAATTCTGAAAAGTAGAATTGGGGTGAGGGGGTGAAGGAATGTTTACTACTAGCATCGATCCTATATTGGGTGTGAATTTGGAAGGCGATCTCTTTTCTACAGTGGCTACCATAGGGGAATTTACAAAGTCTCGGGGCTAAACGGCTATGGATAATGACTTAGAGGAATCAGCTAGTGAAGGGGTGAGAGAAAAAAGAGGGCTAGAAGAGGTGATGTTTGCACGAATGAGACGAATATGGGGTCTTTGATGGTCAAAGTAGGGAGGTCGATGGGACGAACTACCTTGTATCGGCGGCTACCAAGGGGCAAGCCAACCGATTGCAATGAAAACATTAAATTGGAACGTCCGTGGTTTGAGGAGTCCACGGACCGTTAGAAGACTTCGGCTGTGCTGAAGATGTATAATCCCCAAGTTGTTTTCTTTATGGAGACTAAACTGAGTATAATAAAGATGGAAAGGGTTAAGAGGAGATGTGGTATCTTGTATGGTATTGAGGTGTTGGTGATGGGTTCAAAAGGAGGGCTTTGTCTAGCATGGAGAGAGGATGTTTCAATCAGTCTTAACAGTTATTCTAGTAATCACATTGATTTTGAGGTAATGGAAGATGATGAAAGTTTGAGGTGGAGGTTAACCGGGTTTTATGGGTCCCCATATGTGAGGAATAGAGATGAGTCGTGGAATCTGTTGCATAATCTAGAGCACAATCAGGAGCTTTCCTGGTTGTTGTGTGGGGATTTTAACGAGATTTTGTATGCATTTGAAAAAGTTAGAAGGGTGCCAAGGGAGGAGGAGAGAATGGAAGCTTTTAGAGGAGCTTTAGAGGATTTTCAGTTGATGGTTGTTGGTTATTTTGGGGTGTGGTTTTCATGGGAAAAGGGAAATTTGCCTGAGACAAATATCAGAGAGCAACTGGATAGGGGTGTGGCCAATGCTAAATGGTTCGAGATGTTTCCTAATGTGATGATTCAACATATTCCACATTCTTTCTTTGGTCATCGTCCACTCCTTATTCGCACTGAATAGGAATAGAATAAATTGGTTAAGCGAAAGTTTTGGTTTAAGGCTTGGTGGGTTTTGGAAGACTTGTTTGAATAAGAAATGAAATGTTTATGGGAGTCAACTACTGGTGAGCTGTTAAGTAGGCTTGAACCACAAAAATTTAGGTTGATCAAATGGGCTAGCTTGATAAATTCTAAAAGGAAAGGCCTCAAAAAGGAATTGACAGAAAAACTTGAGGTTAGATGATGAGAATTTTGCTCAAATTATTGATACGAAGATCCAATTAAATGTGGAAATTGATAAAGATGAAATGTATTGGGAACAAAGTGTAACAGCCCAATTTCAATAAAGTCGAAATAGTGGTTTCGTAACCACAAATTCGAGCCGAAAAGATAAAATATTTTAATATTATGAAATGATTAGAAATGTGATATAAATATTTCATAAGAATCTTGATAAGAAAATTTTATCAATTAGGTGATTAATTCTAGAAAGGGCTAAATTGCATAAAATGTCAAATTTGAATTCTAGTAGCTATAAGGATAAAATAGCTATGGAATTCAAAACTTGAGGTCCTTAAATGGTAATTAGACCATTGATGAAAAATATGTTCATCCATGGGAAAATTAGAAAAGGTTAAGGACTAAATTGGAAATGAAAAAATTATAAAGATGATAATTAAATTAAAATGAAATATCATCATTTTATATCATCTTCTTCAACCTAAAATCCATGAAAACCCTAGGAGAGAAAAAAAAGCTTTCCAAGCATAAATTGGTAAGTTCCTATGTCTCGTTTTTAGTAATTTTTATATTTTTGAGATCGGGAAAGCTTAATTTCTCTATTTGGGGGGTTCATTTGAATAGATATGAAAGTATAGAAAATTTTCCATGGATGAACATGCTGAAATTTAAAAGTTTATGGTAGAAAATGAAAAGTTTTTGATAGATAAACAACTTTTACAAAGGGAATTTGATGGAAACTTGATTTAGGGACTAAATTGAAAACTGGTAAAACCCATGAAAAATTCTAAAATTTTTAGAATACATGTGCTGTAAAAGTTATATTAAAATTTTTATTAGGCTTGGAATAAGGATTAAATTGCATGAATTTCAATTTTCGAGCTTAGGGACGAAATTGGAATTAATCAAAAGTATAGGAGCAAAATGGTACTTTTGCCTAGATTATAAATTGAGTTCAATAGAATATGAAATGGATTGATTGATGATTAAATTCATTTATATAGATCCGGAAGTACCAAATAAAGAGCTAGATCGAGGACAGGAAAAGATTTCGGATTACTAGCTTTTAGTTACGAACAAATATCAATGTAAGTTCGTATAACTTAAATGAGCATAGAAATGTTTTGTTTTAAATGCTATGTTACATTGTATATGTTGTATGAAATTGTATATATGAAATGTATGGAAATTGTAATGGATGGAATAGTGTATGATGGAAATTTATTGATAAAAGGTAAAATTTCGTATTAATATTGAATTCTGATGGATAAATGCGATTTCCCTAATAAAACTACATGTGTTGTAGAATGGATTTAGCCTAGATGGGTAATCCAAAATGAGCTCTCGAGTATATGTTTCAATTAGGATTTAGCCTGGACTGGTAATCCTAATTGACTAGATTTAGCCTGGACTGGTAATCCTAATTGACTGGATTTAGCCTGGACTGGTAATCCAGAATGAACTCTATAGGGAATTCTTTGTCATATAAAGGATTTAGCCTGGATTGGTAATCTGACAAAGCCCTTAGAGTATATATTACAACTAGAATTTAGCCTGGACTGGTAATTCTGCTGTATAATATGTGGCTCGAGAGTATACCTATAAGGTACTACTGGATATGAATTGGCGGATAATGGAATTGTACACCTCGAGTGTACTACTTGAAATATCCATTGGAAATTCAATGATTCAGTGGTTAAAGCATGTATATGGCATGATGAGCTCATCTATGCATATTGCTATATTTGTAACTAACGTGTTGGCTGAATGTATGTGAGTAGGCAAATTGTCAAATTGATGAAAAGCATGTATTGTATGGTTAATATAGTGAATGTAATGGGTAAGTTTAATTTCTATTATACGAGCTTACTAAGCATGATATGCTTATTAGGTTTTATTTTTTCTGTGTTATAGTGCTCAAAGCTCGAGAAGGTTGGAGATCAGTCGGAGCAAATCATCACACTATCAACCTGTCGTTTTGGTATAAATGAAAATCTTATTTTGTTAATGGCATATATAGACTAACTAAATCAAATGATAGTATGTAAATGATAAATGAAACTTAGTCATTGGAATGACTAATATACTTATATTTTGATATATGTATGAACATCTAATTTTGTAAATTATGTAAGTTACATAATGGTAAGTCATTGAACACAAATATATGATGAAATGTATTAATTTGGATGATAGAAATTGAATTGAATTATATTTGTGATTGGTTGGAATATACTTGTAAGTATTGATGCAGGAAAATGGTAAATTTGGGTGAGAAATGAGGTTAGGAAATGGCCTTATTTTGTCCACACGGGTAGACATACGGGCGTGTGTCTAGGCCATGTGTCATACATAGCCTGGTACATGGGCATGTGGTCTGGCTGTGTGTCCCCTGCACTTTAATTTTAAGAAACAGAATGCTCAGAATTGAGCACATAGGCAGAGACACGGGCATGTGTCTCAGCCGTGTAGGTAACACGGGCGTGTGTCATGGCCGTGTGGCATGGCCGTGTCGCATGGCCATGTGGCGCAAGTCAGAAAGCAACCTAAATTGGACATGGCCAGAGGCACGAACGTGTCTAAGGGTCACACGGGCGTGTCCCTTGGACCACACGGGCGTGTGAGCCCTACACCTTAGACAATTTTTGAAATGTCACAAAAAATTCTTAGAGTTTTCGATTAAGTCCCGATTTGATTCTAATGTTCGTATTGGGCCTCAAGGGTCCATTTAAGGGACGTTTTGAACGATCTCGATTAATGAATAGTGGTTTATATGATTTATCTTAAAACGTTCTGAAAAGTATCGGTAACACTCTGTAACCTTGTTTCAGCGACAAATACGGGTTAGGGGTGTTACACAAAGAGCAAGGGTGAATTGGTTAAAAGTGGGGGACAAAAACACAACTTTTGTAACACCCCTTAACCTTAAACCGTCGTCGGAACAGGGTTACGAGGTATTACCGGAGTTAAATACTAATAAACAAGTAAATTAAGATATAATTCTGTATTTCAATTTAAAACTTTTCAAATTTCATCTTTAAGTCCCTAATATGGACCTACGAGACCTAAAATATGATTAAGAAGTGATTTGGGACTAAACTAGGAACTTTAGAAACTTTTTCTTGAAATTAGGGGCACATGCCCGTGTGGTCTGAGACATGCCCGTGTGGCCTGCCCGTGGGGATCACATGGCCGTGGGCAGCCCGTGGGCAGATTCTAACTTGCTACACATGGCCGTGGGACTAGCCTGTGGACTACTCTGACTTGCCACACGGCCTGGGCACACGCCCATGTGTCTAGGCCGTGTGAAAACTGTAATTTTCACCATTTTTAGGTTATTTTTACATACTAAATACACCGAATTCATACATAATCATTTACTTATAAATCTTGATCATATAACATTCATCATACATAAAACTTCTTAAGAATTTTATACCACCTTTACAACCAAAATATAAAATATTTACAAATGACAAAACTAACCCTAGTACATGCCACATTTACCAAAAGATTGATGCATCACCAAAATTGAGCTGAAGCCGGGATTGAATCAGTTGCTGAGTCCAACTTATCTTGACCTAATCTGCGCACGGAAAACAAACCGTACACTGAGTATTGGAACTACTCAGTGGTATTATCATAATTCAATTTATAGCAATGATCAAAATCAAATGTCATAAACATACTTAGATAAATAACACATCATACTTATAATTTCATACTAAGTTATTATATTTCCAATGTGACATTTTCAATATTTGAATTAATATCTCATCCATAGAATTCCAACTGTTCATGAACTTTGATTCATGCCTTCAATCACATAGCATAATTTCATTTCTAATTTCATTTCACAATATCTCTTTCACTATTCATTCAATGGTTCAAATAATCAAATTCATATGATTTTCTCATTTCACATAATTACCCCTATTAACATGACTCGGACTTTGGCAGATACACGGATCCAACCAAACACTCCATACTGGCACCCAGTGCCTCATCGGATAGTTTGAAACAATATAGTGACACCCAGTGTCTCATCAGCCTAGCCGAAGTAAAGTGGTACCCAGTACCTCATTGATCTATCCGAAGTAAATAATGACACCCAGTGTCTCATCGACTCGAGGTCGAAGTATCCCTGAACACTTTCAATCCTACGGCATGCCAACTATATCCGACTCAGCCTGACTAGTTAATAGGGTATTGATTCAAATATCAATTTCTCTTTCTCTTCCAATTGATCACAAATCATCCAAATTCAATTCATACACTACAATTATACTATTTAATTTCACACACACACACACACACACACACACATATATATATATATATATATATCCATCAATTAAATCCAAATCACATTCAATTCAAATATCAATACTTACCTTAATTTCCTTTTCCATACACATACATTGAAATTAAACATGTAATAATAAATAACTTCAATTATGATAATACAAACCGATATTTTCTCGAGCTACTCCTCGATCACTTTTTCCTTCCCCTTCGTATTAGACATCTCGGTTTCCTTGTTTGCTACAAAAATTAACATAATTATAATTAATTAATAACACACATATTTTATATAAGATAATAACTTTCCATGCAACTTTTACCTAAATCCCAAATTTGTCCTAACCATTTTCATCTTCTTCCCTTTTACAAATTCATATCCTTTCCTTATTCAATTTCCGTCAAAACTTCAATATAAACATCAAATTTTCATCATTTAACCATAGTTTCAAGTTTCTTTCAATTTAGCTCATAAAACTCAAAACTTATAGCCTAGTTTACAATTTAATCCTCCAATCAACTCTAATCACAAATTCTATCAAATTAATCCCTAATTCCATTATTAGTTCAACACAAACCCTACTAAAAATTCTATCATTTTTCAAAATTTCCACATAAATTCAAGAGTATTTTACTCTAAGACTTCAAAAACATTAAAATCACATGAAAAGGACTTAATTAAACTTACCAAATAATCTCCAAGCATCAAAACCTAGTTTTTCCTTTTTCTCTTTTCTTTCCTTTCTTTCTTTCCCCAATCTCGTTTGTTTCTCTAAATCTTTTCTATTCTCTTTTTCTTTCTTTTTATTTGTTTTATTTAATTACTAAATATAAAATATCCATATAATAACCAATATATATATTACATGTGTATTAATACATATAGATACACATGTATAAATCATCATCACACACTTGGCACTATCATATTTATTTAACAAAAATAATATAATAAACATAATAAATAAATACTAGTAATAATAATCTTTTACTTAACTTATAAAAAATATATATAATATTCATTTGTACTAATATTTTAGTTACACATGTATTTATTCTCTAACTTACACATGTCACTATTTTGGTTTAATTACTAATTTAGTCTTTTAATCTTTCTCTATTCTATAATTAAACTTTTATGCTCTATTCAATTTAGTCCTTTCTAATAATTATTTCTAATTAAACTAAATTCACTTATCAAAAATCTAATTCAACCCATACTAACTTCGTAAATATTTTTAATAAATATTTACGGACTCATTTTCCTAAGACGGAGGCCCTGAACTCACTTTTCCGGTGTCCGTGAAATTCGGGTTATTACATTTTCTTTCACAATTATGCTTCTTGTCGTAGGCAAAAAAATTTAATTCTATGTTTGAAGATGGGAGATGGAAGGAAAACTAAGGACAAGAAAGAAATTAAGGAAATTACTCGAAGTTTTTTTCAAAATCTTTTTTCTTTTGGGTGGGGTCAGAAATTCTACTCATATTCATTCAAGGGTTGAACCGTTGATCTCAAATAAAGTGAATCAAAGACTTTTTTCTTGTTATTCGGAGGATGGGGTTATCACAACTTTAAAGGAGATGGGGCCAACCAAGGCTCCAGGAGAAGATGGGTTTCCAGCTTTGTTCTTTCAAAGATGCTGGCATATTATGGGAGAGACGTTTCGTACTATTGCTTAAGAATCCTTAATGAAGGTATGGATCTTGAACCATTGAATGTTATTAATATTGTGTTGATCCCTAAGTTTCCTAATCCAACAAATCTTAGAAACTATAGGCCCATTAGCCTATGTAATGTTCTTTACAAGTTGATAACAAAGATGATTATGATCAGCTCAAAGATGTGTTGGAGTTGTGTATCGATAGGGCTTAAAGTGCTATGTTCCAAAGAGGCTAATTTCAGATAATGTTCTTTTAGCTTATGTTTGCATTTTTTTGTCAAAAGCAAGTGGGGGAAAAAATGGTTTATGGCTTTGAAATTAGATATGAGTAAAGCTTATGATAGGGTTGAATTACAATTTATGAATGAGATGATGATTCGTATGGGTTTTGATGGGAGATGGATTGATACTATTATGAGATGTATTTCTTCGGTTTCCTACTCAGACATTTTGAATGGAAAAACTGGTGAAAGATTTAGACTTAGTCGAGGGCTTCGATAGGGAGATCCATTAAGCCCCTTTCTTTTCTTAATTTGTAGTGAGGGTCTATCAGCGCTTATAAGGTTAGCCATGAAGAATGGGATGATAAGAGACGCAAAGGCAAGTAGGAGTGGGCCTCAAATTTTGCATTTTTTATTCACATATGATAGCATTTTATTCGGAGAAACTACTGCTAATAGGGCACATACATTAAAGGAGGTGCTGAGGAAGTGCGAAAGATGTTTGGGACAATGTGTAAATTTTGATAAATCCACTATTTTTTATAGTTTAAATACGAATGAGGGGGATCAATGAATTGTATCAAGTATTCTGGAGATGTGATCGTCTAATAACCCTAAAAGATATTTAGGGTTACCAAACATGGTGGGTAGATGCAAAAAGGCTTCTTTTCAATTCCTTAAAGATGAGGATTGAAAACTGGAGTACTCAATTTCTATCCCAAAGTGGTAAGAAAGTGTTCATTAAATTAGTTTTGCAAGCTATTCCCACTTATGTGATGTGGTGTTTTTTATTTCCTAAGTGTTTTTGTGGAGAGTTGGAGAATATCATGGCTAAATACTGGTGGCAAAAAGGCCTAGGAAAAAAGGGTATTCATTGGTGTGGTTTGGAGAATTTGTGCAATTCAAAGGATTTTGAGGGGATGGGATTTCGTAGTCTTACTAGATTTAATATCGCATTATTGGCAAAACAAGGGTGGCGTCTTATTAATTATCCCGATTCGCTATTAGCTAGTGTATTAAAGGCTAAATATTTCCCAAATTCAGACTTTTTGCATGCAAGGTTAGTTAATTTACCTTCACTTACTTGGAAGAGCGTGTGGGCTGCTAGAGCGCTCTTGTAAAGTGGGTTGTGTTGGAGAGTTGGTTCAGGGGAAAGAATTTCCATTCGAAGTGATGCATGGCTTCCTGGTTCTACATATTACAGATTTAACGAATCAGTTGGCAATGAAGATTTAGTGTGGGTTTCGAATTTAATTGACAATGTTGATAGGAAATAGAAAGCAGATCTAATCAATAGTACCTTTTCAGAGGAAGTTGCATCGAGGATCCTCTGAATTCCTTTAGCACAAAAAGCTCACAATGACTTACTAGTATTGAAGGGTGAGTCGTCGGTGGAATTCTCTATTTGAAGCGCCTATAAACTATTACATGGAAATGATTTTTTCTCAAATACAAATTTGACACGAGATGACAGCAATGATTTCTACAAGAAATTATGGAAATTACATATCTCATCTAAAATTAAATTTATGTTGTGGAAAACTTCTTGGTATTTTCTTCCTACTTTGGCTAATTTATTTTCTAGAAGGTTGGTGGAGAATGCTTTTTGTCCTAAATGCGAAAGCGCATGGAAGATCTTGTCCATATTTTTCGAGACTGTCCTACATCAGTGGAGGTATGGGGTCATTTAAATCTCAACTGGATATTATCAAACTTAGTTATGGACTATTTAAGGTGGATTACCTGGGTTTTTAGAGGAAGCACAGATAAATAGTATAGGTTGTTTTGCTGTTCCGTTTGGGCTATATGGACAAATAGAAACCAATTAGTATATGAAAGGAGACAGTTCAATGGGGGGAATTAGGTGAATGGGTAGTCCATTGCATCCGAGAACTAGAAGGGATTGAAGAAAGAAAGAGTATCAGATTGAGAGGAAATGAGGAATGGATCCCTCCAACTAATTCGTTGATTAAAATCAACTTTGATGCTTTCTTCAATCTAACACAGGCCAAATTAGGTTCGAGGGTTGTTGCCAAAAACGCATTGGGTGATATTATTGCCTCTAAATCGGTTCTCCATACAGGGGTTGTGTCTCTGTTTGCGACGAAGGGTCATGCATGCCTTTAGGCGTTGTTATTGGAGATGTAGTTAAGGCTCCGAACAGTGGACGTGGAAGGACATGCCAGGACAATAATTAAAAAATGTTAGTCATATCTTCAAGATAAATCAAAAATAGGAGCCATCATGTGAAATATTCAACAAATAAAAAAGGGGATTTCAAAGGATTTGGTTTAAGCATGTGCCTAGATCTGCGAACACTCTTGTGCATGTTCTAGCCATTGAAAGTTTGAAGAGGGATAGGGAAGATTACCTGGAAAGAGGAGTTTTAGACTTCGTTGTTGAGGCCTTAGGAAGAAGAAGACCAAGAGAACCCGGCTGAAGGGATGTGGTGGAAGGCTCTGGAATGGACAATAGCAACTGATAAGGTTTGTTTTTTGGAAAGTTGCTAGCTTCTGGAAACTAGATCGACTGAGGTGTTAAGATTGAGACTTTCTCGAGAATGGATGCTAGTTGGTGTATCTAACTGGATATTGCTTTGTTTTTTTTTTTTTTTTTTTTGTGGTTTTGTTTTGAAATGATGGGCCAAGCTACGTCTGTTTGCGTTTAGGCCAAGATTTGGATCTGTTTCGTTTTGAACTGGTTCTATTTGTTTCTATTTTTTAGTTTTATCAATTCCAGTAGGGTATTTTTATCAAAAAAATTAAAAATACTTTTTTTAATATTTATATATCTTAATATTTAAATTTAATTAATAAATAATAATCCGAATTGGTCAAACTCGAGAATAAATTTATACTTAACCTTTGAACAAGTATGCATGTGATGAAACTCATTAAAAGGTTATTAACTTACATCCAATAAATTTTAATTATCTTCAAGTTTATATTCAGGTTAGATATTTATAATTATTAGGTCAAATCTTTAAATTGGGTCCAATTTTTTAGGGCTTGTCATATAAGGATTTAACCTTTTTAAATGATTATATAATAGCTTAATTTTTACAAAAGTGTTTAAATGAAGGTTAAACCTTTCAAAATAGTCAAATAAAGGTAAAAAAAATCGAAATTGATTAATAAGAGTCAAACTTTTTTAAAATGCTCAAATAAGGGATTCTAAAATGTCGCATATTAGGTTTCGAATTACGTTTTTATTACTTTATTTTCTTTTAAAGAAATATCAGATTCAGCTGTTATGTGTTTTATTCTAAACACGTTAGCATTCACTTAATTTTTCCTACAAACCAGTCTAAAGTGCATGAAAACCCTTTATTTGAGCACTTTTGTAATGTTTGGCTCTTATATATCAGGCTTTTACTTACATCAAAGTGTATGAGTCACACATACATAGTCTGTCATCCACTCAAGATTTAGGTATGTCACACTATGAACGTTACAAATGAATAAATCCATAAACGGATTCAAGATCTATTCTTCTTGGGTTCAGTTCGATGTACTATCAGTCCAATCAGTAACATCTATGTCTCTATCTTCTGAGAGTCATCCACTCCGATGCCCAAGACAAAGCATCTCCACAATTGAACTTGATAGACGGCATATTAGTCTTTCAATCGGTTTGTTCATTTCTGGTTACACTAAGGACATGTTTAGGTTCGTCTACTAATATAAGTTGTCTTTTCGTATTACGATCTAACCACGTAATGCCGTTTAATATTAGTTTAAGCATTATACAACCAAAGAGCAATATTTGCTTCTGTTTTGTTTTGCATGCAAAAATCATATTAAGACAATCATACAGAGTATATTAATGTAATCAATGATTTTTTTATTAACCAATCTATTTGAAAAAATTAAAAGTATACAAACGAATATACTACACTCAAGGCACCAGATACAACATGTCACAACACCGAGTGCGAAGTTGCGACACCAAGCCTCCGAAGTCATAATATCCCCAAAGATGTTAAAGTGAAAAAATTGTGGCCACCATCAGTGATGTCGCGACACTGACTAGTGGATGTCGTGACATTGAGAACCCCCACAACCACTAGTGCAACATTAGCAAAAAAATTGTTGTAGGAGTATTCTTTTGTCCAACATCAGCTCAAGCCAAAACACAACTTTTATGGGCATGTTTTTCTAAAAATTAGAATTGTATCTTAGCTGATAAAAGCACTTTTAGCTGAAAACTTTAAAGGAGCCAACTTTCTTTCATCTTTTAAGCTTAGAAGTTAGTTTTCTTCTTCATCTTTTAGGGTTTAGTTCATTAAATTTTATGAGTTTAGTTGGTTTAGCTGGTAGTTTAGTTAGTTTTTACAGTAACTTTGTTAGTATTCGCACTTTGATACTCAAATTTTCCTTTGTATTTTCATTTCCATCCAAATCCCTTAATATATTTCAAATTAATTTGCTTTCCAAAGTATAAAAATCTGAAATTTACTTGTATTTTCACCTCCATTGTTGTTGTCAACATCTTCTGTAGGCAACCATCAAAGAAATTCCTAAGCTTTCTTTCACTCTACTCTTGTGCTTATTTTCTTGAATGATTAGTGAGTATATGTTGGGTTTTTGTTTGCATGAAAATGATGTTTGGCAACTAAATCTATGATAGTTGGTTGATGGAAATGTTGTTTGGTTAGTTTTTGGTACAGGGACTAAATTATAAAAAAATGGACTAAATTGAATAGACTTAAAAACTTAGAATTGAAGCCTCTAAGTGAACATTTAGATAGGTGAGGCTAAGACTATATCCTATCGAGCATCAATTTGGTTATCTCCAGTTAGTTTGGTGAGTTTGAGAGATTAATCGGACTAAATCGTCTAATTTGGTAAAATGGTAACCGAAAGGCAAAATTGAGCCAAATAGAAGTTTAAGCCTTTTAAACCCCTAATCCAAAGACTAATCAACAATATGGAAGTCAACCAACAACTTGCATTTCTTGAATTGTTACTTGTGTAATTTTGAGTATTTTACAATTTAGTACTTCTTAGTGTTAGATGGTTAATTAGTGCAATTACCCCTTGATTATGATTTGTCGTAATATGATACTTAACGAGTAGTTAGCTAGACTTCCTGTTTGCATGCTTGTGGCACATTGATCACTTTGTCCTCGAACTCTCTTGGGTTCGATCTTTGGAATACTCGAGGTGTTCTATTGTAACACTACAAATATTACAACTTAACTTGTCACACTTGCAATAAATAACTGGATTGTTATTTGTATTTGTGTTTATTCATAGCCCTGATGTACGTACGTCAAGGCATGGTCAAGTATTCAATGGTAAGTTCTTCATCAATTACAACTAAAGAAGTAACTTGCAGAGTAATATTCCTTTTTGTATTCACATTTACAATGACCCAATCATCTCATAAACCCCCATCATGTTGATGCCTTTAGCCTTTTCTATGCTTGTTACCTTGATGGAGAAACGCTGTAGGAGAGATCTCTTAACTTTGTGCTCCAACTCGGCATCCGAGTACTCTTCACCAAAAGCAAAAGTTTGGTTAGAGATGTCACATAACTTAGCATACAAATGAAACTTCTAACATTCTCAAATTCTCGAACTTGGTTGTTAACATCTAGAGCTTGCATTATTTCACAATAGTAGTCCCCTCATATGTTGTTTCACGAATAGTCCAAGCTTTATGAGTTGTAGTGCACTTTGAGGTTCTTTTTAATTCTTGGGGATCCACACCGTTGAATATGAAATTAGGGCCTTAGAATTATAACTAGCTACTTTAGTCTCTTTTGTAGTCCACATTGTCTCAATTTTGGAAGCATTAATAACAACAATTGATGGTTCTCATATTGTAAGAACACTTTACATGTTTTCTCGTCTATTAATTTGATAAACACATTCATACATGCTTTCTAGTAGCCATTATTTGACCCATTGAGTATAGGTGCATGGTGGCTTGGAGATTTAACTTCTTTCCTTGTTTCAACAAATCCATAGAAGAATCTTCACCAAATTTCTTTGGTGTCTAGCTATGATACCAATTGTAAGTGTCGAGTTGCTAGTTCAATTGTTATTTGAGTTGGAACTAAAAAACAACTAAATATTGGAAATATAAAATAGAGAACACATCCATTTGGTTACACAGTTTAAATCTAATATTAGTTTGTGGGGTCTTACCCAAAAAGTAATCCACTATAATCTCAACAGGAAAAGAGATGGTTTAAGTGCAACCTCACTCTCATTCCTCAGTTTTACAATTATAAAGATTTAACTTCCCACTAAGACTTTCACTAATGAAAGCTTAGCTCAAATTGTAATTGCCTGTTGCAACAATTGAGCTGGTTGCAATTTCCCTTTTTTTTAATCATATTTTGACTTCATTTCAATGTCTATATTTTAGAGTCTTTGTAATGGAATTTCAATCAAGTAAGGACAAATCTAAATGAACTAATTGTTGAACAAAACACGTTAGTGAACAAAAATATATAAATATAAATAAATATATATATAATAAAATAAATTGAATAATTTATATTTAAATTATTGGATATGAAAAATCAATAAATAACATAACAAAAAGCAGAAATCAAAAAGAAGAAATGAGTTTTACTAGATGTTGATGCATGCTTTACACAGTTTCCTTAAGACAGATTCGGTCGCTTCTACAGTACTTGGAGAAACGTTGGTCGAATGTCTCCCAAGATGCAACAACACGATGATCAAAGCAGTAGCACCTCTGCAGTGATCAACGAACAAATGATACCTTTTTCTATCACTGAACGTTGGAAAATATGGAGAGAAAAAGAGAAGAATTTTGGAGAGAAAATAATCTTGATATGAGAAAGTGAGATTGAACAAATAATTCTCGACGCAATTTTTTCGGGATTTATTTTCGTTGTTAACAGATTTAATTATTTAATCACCGACATTTCGCATCGCCCACAACGTGCCGGTGTGGCCCAACCTCGACAGGGTTTGGATGATTCAACTCTTCACCTTTACCTATTGAGAATATGCCTCAACGTTCCTATAAATTATAATTTTTCCAACACTAATGTGATGACTTTTGGTATTTGAGACAAGAGATTAAAAAGTTTAATTGAATAGAATCTCTATTTTATTCCATTCTTTAAATAAGATGGCATATTGGGCCAAAATTGTGGAAGTTTAATTCTTTATCACACTAGCACTAAGAACGTCTATATATAAGGGGTTTGCTTACGATTTTTGTATGAGTTTCAGAGTGAATATAATTTATTTACTTTTGTGAAAATTAATATGTATATATACTATTTAATATTTTGGGTCACGTGAACAAAAGTTAGAGAGATTTTATTTTTTAGGTGAAGTTTGGGTATTAAGATTTTATAGAAATCAAGTTCAAGAGGAATCAATAGGATGTATAAAAACGGGATTAAGGTGAGCAAAAAACATCCTTCCCTATTCCATTGCCATCTTTTTTACTTTATCAAAAACACTAAAAATATTCTTTAAAAAACCCGTTAATTCCATTATCAATAATTTTGTAATAATATAAATTTTAGAACTAAAACTTTAAATAATATATATTGTTTAAAAAGGAATAAAGGTGTAACTTTATCCTCAAGTCGTACTATCCATTGGCTATATTGAGAATTTTAAAAAATTGTATTTATAATTCAAATTTGACTTGATTTAGTCCGTTTTTAGTATTCATATATTATAAACTATTAAAAATATAATTAAATAGTTTAAATATCGAAATCTATAACCCGTAGACAAGGGTCTCACATTTAGTTTCATTTACAAATTTTAGTAAAAAGAAACAATAGTAATAATGACGAATGTAGCGTCACTGAATGGTGATGAAATGGCACCGAAAAGGATGTCTATGTCCTATCAACTGAAACTGCTACAGGGAAGCCAAACTAATTGGTCACTTCTCTACTTAATATGTACCAACAAATTGGACTCGGAAGCTATATTTCAACCAATCCTCACCCCAAACGTCTTGATTATCTCAAATAGCTGTATTTCATGTTCCTCAACATTAAAGCTGTCAATTTTTATTAGACCAAACAAGACATTGGAACTTTTATGATGAAGTTAAACCAATAATAATGTCGTTCACATGAAAGCTCCCAACGAACTATCGTCTGCTTTTCACCTTACTCTTTAATCTGCAGATACTGTCTATGCTGCATTTTACTCGCACTCTCGTATAAATAAATAAAAAAGAGACCGAAGCTAAGTACTGAGCAATGTGAGAAGTGATGAAGATGAAATTTCCTTCCATCTGCAACAAATCGAGAACCAAAGGGATGTCATGGAAACTGTCGCTTTTCTATCACTTGAAAGCCATTCCATTCATAAACAAGCCTAAAAGGTTGAAGCATTCCACTTCTGTTTTATCAGACAGCACTGCCAAGTTTATTTCAGCCTTGGATTGCTCTTGGTCTCAGTCAAGACATTGTTTCACAGTGCCCAAAGATTCTGAAGAACAGTTGGATATGGCTATCGAGGCACTGCGGTCCAACAGGCTGTTCTTCGAACCGGGTGACACTGGTTCCATTCTAGAGGCAGCCAGGTTCCCATTCAAGGATTGTGTGGCATTGGCCATGGAAACAGTGGATCCATACATGGATTTTCGAGTTTCAATGGAAGAGATAGTGGAGGCATGTGAACTCGAGGAACAGAAACATCTAGAGGAGTTATTGGCATGGTACTTGAAGATGAATAGAAAGAAGAACCATGGATTTATAGTGGGAGCTTTCATCGACATGTTTGCTACTATAAATTCATGATCCTCTTGTTTTATCGCTGTTTCTTCTTCAGCTTCAGCAGCTTCCAGGACAATTATCTGAAAGCATCCAATCCCTTGAGCTAAGATAAGGAATATTATGTATTACCCTGTTTTCTTTTTTTCTTTCTATTTTTACCAATAGTTTGTTGGCATATATTACGATGTTGATGAACTGGTATAATGAATTATGAGTTTAACTTTCATGCAAGTTATTGGTTTTGTTCAATGTAAAAAAAACCTAGATTCGAGTAATCTAAAATATATTTATTTTAGGAGTTGTGAGTATTTTTTCATTATATATTTTATACCAAAATATTATATCTGTTAAAAATTTAGCCAATAATAAACTACTATGTATATTTTATGGTCCAAAAAATTTAATTTTTTTAAGATATGTGGTAATAATATATGTTTAAAATTCAACAAAAATTTGCTTGAAATGCAATGTATTAGTAACTATGGTTAAAAAGAAAGAAAAGCATAATTAATCATGTGGCCCGACATTACTTAAATAGATAGTGGTTGTAGGTCTTTATAATTTTATTTTTTTTTTATGGAATATAGATATGTGCTTATCCTATTTAGATACAGTATATGTATTTATTCTTCTCATATTATATTACTAGTATTTGTTGTTGGGCTCATGCCTTTTACTCTGAAATATTAAACAACTAGACTTGAATCAAAATAATTTTAGAGAATTTACACAAATTGTTTTAGCTTTACCAATAAGTAAAGGCAGGTGATTTCCTAAATTATTAATTGAAGATAAGCCACGAAAACTCGAAGAATTACAGATGAATGTGCAAAAAGAACTTAATTGTATGAAACGAAAACTCAACATTGCTATTACAAGAATTGGAAATCCTTATGGGCACCCTAATATTCTTGACAAATTTATAGCCGGACAATTAAAGAATCGAGTTTCATTTCGAAAGGCAATGAAAAAAGCTATTGAATTAACTGAGCAAGCGGATACAAAAAGAATTCAAATACAGATTGCAGGGCGTATCGATGGAAAAAAAAATCGCAAGTGTCGAATGGATCCAAGAAGGTAGGGTTCCTCTACAAACCATTGGAGCGAAAATTGAGTATTGCTCTTATAGAGTTCGAACTATCTATGGGGTATTAGGAATCAAATTTTGGATATTTATAGACGAAGAATAATAAAAATAAGACTCTACTTGTCTTTACGTTCTATTCTGCGATAGAACAAAAAACGACAAATTCTTTTATTTTTTGATTGAACATAAAAATAAAAAAATGAGCAGTTATAAATTCTCTAAGGAAATTCTATAAGGTTAAATAAAATTTTGATTGATCATTTGACATAATTGCTATGCTTAGTGTGAAAATCAAATTTTTTAGCTTAACAATGATCATTCCTTTTTGAGTGAACTAGAAAGTTTTTTTTATAGTTATAATAATTCTAGTTATATGAAAAACGGATCGAAAAATGATGAGCCCCACTATCATTTTAGCTTGTATGATAATGATACTAACTATGGTTGAAATAATCACATTAATAGTTGTATTGACTCTTATCTTCGTTCTCAAATCTGTATTGATAGTTCCATTTTAAGTGGTAGTGACAATTCCAATGATAATTATATTTATAATTACATTTGTGGCGAAGGTGGAAATAGTAGTGAAGGCAAGAATTTCGATATAATAACTCGTGAAAATGGTAATGATTTAACTCTAAAAGAAAGTTCTAATGATCTCAATCTATACAAGGATTTGTGGGTTCAATGCGAATTTGAAAATTGTTATGGAGTAAATTATAAGAAATCGCTTAATTCAAAAATGAATATTTGTGAACAATGTGGATATCATTTGAAAATGAGGAGTTCAGATAAAATCGAACTTTCGATTGATCCAGGCACTTGGGGTCCTATGGATGAAGACATGATCTCTCTGGATCCCATTGAATTTCAGTCTGAAGAAGAGCTTTATAAAGATCGTATTGATTTTTATCAAAGAAAGACAGGATTAACTGAGGCTATTCAAACAGGCACGGGTCAACTAAACGGTATTCCTATAGCAATCGGGGTTATGGATTTTCAGTTTATGGGGGGGAGTATGGGATCTGTAGTAGGCGAGAAAATCACCCGTTTGATCGAATATGCTACCAATAATTTTTTACCTCTTATTCTAGTGTGTGCTTCTGGAGGAGCACGCATGTAAGAAGGAAGTTTGAGCTTGATGCAAATGGCTAAAATATCTTCCGCTTTATATGATTATCAATCAAACAAAAAGTTATTTTATGTATCAATTCTTACATCTCCTACTACTGGTGGAGTGACCGCGAGTTTTGGTATGTTGGGGGATATCATTATTGCTGAACCCAATGCCTATAATGCATTTGCAGGTAAAAGTGTAATTGAGCAAACATTGAATAAAACAATACCGGAAGGTTCACAGGCGGGTTTATTCGATCCAATCGTACCACGTAATCCTTTAAAAGGTATTCTGAGTGAGTTAGTTCAGCTCCACAGTTTTTTTCCTTTGAATCAAAATTCAATCAAGTAGAGTCTTAAGTGAAATTTTTTTTATTTGTAGTGAAAAGATAGTCAGTTAGTTTATCAGAATCAAAGTCAAAGCCCATTACGCGGGCTTTGACTTTGTGACAAAAAAAGAATTGTCGAAAAACAAATTATGTGGATAATTATTATTATCATTATCCGATATTACTAATGAGGAAACTTCTAGCAACAAGATAAAAAGCGAATTTTTCCTTTTGTGAAATGAAATTAGAATTTGGAGAGACAAATAAAACGAATTTTATCTTCCTCTATTGCGTATGTATATAATTTAAATAGAGAAAAAATAGAATAGAAATATAGAGTTTTGCATCTTTCTATATCTCCCGAAAATTCTATTTTTACTAATAATCCCTGTTCTTGGATCGGATTATAACGAATCGAATCTTTCGACAATTTGTAATAAACTCTTTCTTTATTAAATTCAAAAGTTCAAATTATAAGACAAGAACAATAGAATAATAAGAAAAGTAAGAATAAAGTAAGATAATAAAGAAAGTGGATTATCTTATCATATACACCTATTTTATTTGATTTATGAAGATATGCAAGTCCTTTTATTTAATTCTACATTCCTTGCACTTATTAGATATCTATTAGATATATAGACTCGCTTAGATTTACTTAGTATTTAGATATAGATAAGATAAATCGTCAAATGAGAGCGGCCTAAACCGTGAAAACGGGGTTGTGGGAGAGCAACAAAAGCGTTGTGCTGCTAGGCGAAGCGGTGAAGTGCTGAACCCTATATGGCGATAGTCCAGTAGCCGAAAGCATCACTAGCTTACGCTCTGACCGGAGCAGCATGGGGCACGTGGAATCCCGTGTGAATCAGCAAGGACTACCTTGCAAGGCTAAATACTCCTGGGTGACCGATAGCGAAGTAGTACCGTGAGGGAAGAGTGAAAAGAACCCTCGTCAGGGAGTGAAATAGAACATGAAACCGTAAGCTCCCAAGCAGTAGGAGGAGCCCAGGGCTCTGACCGCGTGCCTATTGAAGAATGAGCCGGCAACTCATAGGCAGTGGCTTGGTTAAGGGAACCCACCGGAGCCGTAGCGAAAGCGAGTCTTCATAGGGCAATTGTCACTGCTTATGGACCCGAACCTAGGTGATCTATCCATGACCAGGATGAAGCTTGGGTGAAACTAAGTGGAGGTCCGAACCGATTGATGTTGAAGAAACAGCGGTTGAGTTGTGGTTAGGGGTGAAATGCCACTCGAACCTAGAACTAGCTGGTTCTCCCCGAAATGCGTTGAGGCGTAGCAGCTGGCTGGACATTAATTGTATATTTTAAGAACAAATAAAATTTGTAACAGGTTCACTAAATAAATTCTTTATTAAGATATAAATTAATTCCAACTAATATAAAGTCTATTCTTTTTAATGTTAATGTAAACTTAAAATTACCAAGATTTGTAAACTGATATAAAGTTTATTATTTGTAGATGTGTATTATTTTTATTACAATATAAATAAATATATTTATTAATTTTATTAAAATTTAAAAAGAACTCCTAAATTCAAAAAAATTTTGATTGTTGCACAATTTTTTTTATCATATTCACACTTGTGTTATCATTTTATATACCTGTTACCTTAATCCACATTAATAAATTGTGTTTTTTTCTTTTTACACACTGCAATGTTTGATTGTATAGGATAATTTTTTTAACAGAAAACGTAGATGATGTAACAAAATATACAAAATGGAAGCCAAACTGATAAAAAACTTGTACGGGTGCCAAAGTGATAATATAAATATAGTACAAAAGTCAAAAGAGAAGTCAAAATAAACTTGAATATTTAATGATTCAAATAAGTGTCACATTTATTTATATAATTAAAATTTTTTTAACTATACTTATATTATATTTGTGAAACTATCAACTTGCTTGTGGATCTAAAAAATTTCATTGATGATGTACTAAATAATTTTTCTTTTTATAATAGATGTGTTCGGATAGCAAATGATTATATCTAAATTAAAATTTTAAATGAATCTAAAGGAAACTATTTGATGCACTTGTTAGTGAAATTTTTATATTTCACAAGCAAGATCAGGTTTTAACAAATGTCTTATATGAGGTATAATAAAATATTTTAAAAATAAATATTTAAAAAAAAAAAGACATAATTTTCTTAAGTTACTTGTGGAATAAAAGAAGTACATTATCAATGTATCAAATATTAATTTTAAATTTAATTTAAACAGAGGAATATTAAAATTATGGATTGAATATATATTTTTATACAGAATTGTAATTCTAATAATTGCATGTGTTCATTTACTTAGTTTTTCAAATTTAAGAGATTTATGATAAGGGTTGTCATCTATTAACCCTTATGATTGTTTTTCCATTAGCCATACATAAAAGAAATCATAAGCCTTAATAAGGAAATTTGATATTACCTCATAAAAGTATCGTTAATGAATTCGATTTTAAACAGCATTTGCCTTAGAAATAAAGAATGGAGGTAGAGACACGTAACTTCGTATCATATTGAGGCTTTATTATAAAGCTAATCCAAAAAATTTAATTAATTACATAAATGATTTTTTTTTTTTTTTTGTCTCTTGCATCTCCTTACTACTTTAAATAAAAAAAAATTAAAATTCCTAAAAGTAACACAACTTTTTTGTTTGGATGGAGAGAGAATTTATGGTCAGCTAAACAACAATGGCTACAGCAATTCTACTTCTTTCTTCAATACCCAAAAGCTTTCCTAGTTTGCTTCCACTCAAACTTCCATCAAACCTAGGTTTAAAACCTTCACAATCAAAGCTATCAATTAAAATACACAAGAAATTGAAACCCCTTAGATGTTACAAAGAAGTATGGTCTTGAAGCTGGGCTATGGAACGTACTTAATTCTCTTTCCTTAATTAGTTTATGATTCATCTTCTTTAAGCCTTTACATTGGTAGCATGGCCTGGTTAATGGTTACAAACAATATTTGGAAGTTTATGGACTAAGGAATTGAAAGGAAACATTTGGTATTTTGTAATGCATGCAGTTCGTGAGTTTCTCTACTACTTTTGACCCTTTGGAACTGATGAGAAGCTAACCCTGCGCCTATGATTTCATTTACTTTTTTGTGAAACATCCCAAGATATTCAGGTCCAAGGAAGAAGAAATAGAAGTCCAAGGAGCTGCTTGCCAAATATGGAGGAGCCTACCTGTCAACCTCTATTACTCTTTCTTTGATCTCCTCCCTTTGTTATGCACTAATTAGTGCAGGCATTGATGTTCAAGCTTTGCTTCAAAAGGTAAAAACCAAAAGAGACCAATAAAGAAAACCCAATATACACATGGGTCACAGATTTCCCTTGAGTTCATAACTTTTGATGAAGGGTTTTGGGGACTAACCATTCGATGGACTTTCAATTTCCAGGTGGGAATCTCAACCGATGTGACCGGAGAGAAAGTGGGGACCTTTGCATTGGCATATGCTGCACACAAAGCTGCATCTCCTATAAGGTTTCCTCCAACTGTGGCTCTCACTCCCGTTGTTGCTAGTTACATAGGGAAGAAGGTTAAAAAAGACAAGCAAATTCGGCGGCTACTTGTATATTCAATGCCCTGTTTAATATCTAGTTTCCAAGTACATTTTTTGTGTTTCCCATAGAGATTACAGTTTTTCTTGTAGCTCCAAAACTTCTGAAAACTGCCATGCCGTACACTGAACATGGCATGCAAGTCACAAGCATCTTTATTTCATCAAAAAGAATTTCTCAATAAAAAACAAGGTACATCAGATCATTTGTTTGCCATCACATGATGTCTATATGACCCTATGCCAGTCAATCTAATAACACGTTCTAGTTGATGCAATGAAAGCAAATGAGATGGTAATATACAGCGATTAACTCGGATGAAAATATGACCTTATATGCTACAAGATCACTTTGGATCATTGGTATTACTTACTGTACATTGATTGAGCTACCAACTTCCTATTCTTTAGTTCCTCAGAACTTCCGAGGAAACATCTGGTAGCCAACCTTTAAGGCAGCCTGCAAAGAATGAAAAATGTTCTAAACAAAAAAGAACAGGCCAAGTAATCTTCAGTTTCACACATGCAAATATGCCTTTTTACCTTCCGGCGGAATTAGAAGGCACTTCAGTTGCATTTGATGGAGGCGGCGTTTGGGGACCTGGCGCACTAACAGTAGCCATGCCAAAGTCCTCATGAAGCGTATCAAACTCATTCCAGTCAACCCCAGCTATAGTCAAAAGAGTCATGGAATGCAAAATAATAAGCAAGATAAAATAAACATTAATTTGAGCACATCTCAATAGAGGATACGTTCAGTCCGCCACATATCAGTGATGCTAACACCAGGATCCGATAAAAGCCAATAATCAGCATCACTCTGCAAAAGAAATCAGAAAATAAGTAGTAATTATTGATTTACTAAAAAGGCATAAGAATTAGAACATCATGCGAGTATTTTGAAATGGTTATTCCTCAAAGAAATGCGAGTATTTTGAAATGGTTATTCCTCAAAGAAATGCAGGAATATGATACCCAAAAGCAAAAACCTCTTGAACAATCAACACACTCGTACATTTAATATCCACAGACAACATGTTTGTCGTCTGAAAGCTTTTTATTTTCTCAGAGCAGCACTATTGATATGGTAAAAGAGTTGAACTTACATCAACCTCTGAGGGAACTATCTTCATGATCCCACTCACAAAGTCCTGTGAAGCACTAAGATCTGGGCATATTCTATTAGCATCATGGCCCTGCATTTCAATCTCCTTCCCTCTGCTCTCTTCTGTTACCATCGCTGTTGCTGAGTTCTCATTCAAGCCTGAAGTTGATGGAAAATTTGGAGGCAGATCTCCACCTTGTATCTCTTCAAATTTCTCCTCAAATTGACTAAAATATCAGAGAGACAGGAATCACCAGGAAGTTGACCACTTTGAATAACAGATAGACATGTGTCCTTAGCACAAGGTTTTGCCATGCCATAATTAAAAAATTAAAATTACATGCAAGGATACCAACTTTTAACCAGCAAGAATCAGCGGTACCTGACAAGGTAGACATCTATAGGACCCATAGAACTTCTGAGGACAATCCTATATCTCCTTTGTGAGTAGTCAACAGCCTGCTATAAAAAGACAAAGTTACAAATATGATGGAACATAAAAACATAAAATAAAATAAAATAAAGTTGATTCTTCAAGCCTTTGAGAGTTCTTGGTCAGAAAAGATAAAGCCTTTGAGAATACCTCATCGGGATCTGGGACTTCCAAAGTGGTTCCATGTGGAGCTTTTATAGCTATCAGTGTTTCATTCTAAACAAGGCAATAGAACATATAGTTAACAGCTGAAAGTAGAATGCGTCCCCTAGCATTACAATGCCAGGAGACCCTACAAACTAGCAGCTCAAACATATAGTATAATACTTTATCGATTAGCAAACCTGGAAACAGGGTAAGCTCTTGATATCGTCCTCAGTCACAAAAAGCCACCTGAGATGGGAAAAGGTGAAATGTGTTAAGTTGCTCAACTAAAGTTGTGAAAAGTAATAATATCTTGAGTAGGTAAATAAATATTTACTTTTGATTGTTTTCATCTTCACTGAGGTCCCTCAACCTTTCTTGCATTTCTCTGTACAATATAGAAACCTCAGCAACAATCCAGAGAACAAAATCAATTAACAGAGATACAACAGCAGAGACCATAGCAGCTTAACCTTATTTTTTCATCTAATCTGCGCTCCTCAATAGAAAGATTCTCAACCTCTGCCTGAAATAAGGGTTGCCATGAAGAAGTTCCCATTATAAACTTAGATGATGATAAACAGAAAAGTGTTTGATAGTGATAAAAATTCACTGAAGACAACCAACAAAAGCTTTATCATTTGCACTAGACCCATTCAAATAACAGGCTAGTGCTAACTGTCAAGCTAAATTTACAGGCCAAGAAAAACAAACAGAAAGGTAGAAAACTGCTAATGAGAAATGGCGAAAAAGAAGTCATGGCTCTTGACAGAAGTCAGTGTTTGAAATAAAAGCTGGAAACAACATTCCAAGAAGCCTAGTCCAGCAGGTTGAGACATTAATGGACCTACAGTTACATAGCGTATTGATTTCAAACAATTGATATTATCTTTTCAACCAAAAAGCACTTTGATAATTTGAGACAAATAGAAGACATGTGTCATTAGATAAAAGGAGCAACTAAGCAACCAAAGAGCAGTAAAAGAGAACTAGTTCATGTGCATGACTCCAGAGAAGAAAGACACTAAGATTGAACTAATTTAAGTAAAAATAAAGAAAATATAACAAACCAAACAGCCGAAACCTAAATCATCTAAGAATCTGCATGTCAAGTAACAATTTGTCTACATTTTCATGAATAATACCTGTAAAGTAGCAACATTATCGTCAACCTCCCCTGGCCTTGAGACATCAAGCCCCCTGTAAAATTAAAAGATTGAGTGTTTTCTTAACTAGGAAAGAGATCCGTGCCAACAAAGTTCAGAGAAAATGAGATGTAGGTCATACTTCCACTGAATTCTGTTCTTGAGTTTCTTTTCAATGAGACCAATTCCTTCAAGAACATTGGTTATGTCATATATCCTCCTCTTTTGCACCTGTCGGAACAGAAAACCATCAAGAAATGGAACTGTAAGACCTGATTGTTTGAACAAATAATGAAACAGTTACCTCCAGAGTATCAGCAGCCTTATTTAGATCAAGAATACCATCTTCAGCTTGTTTAATCAAATTGATGAACTTCTTTGTCAAAAGCCCTGAATTAAATTTAAAGAACATTGAGTCAGTCTTACCATTCACTCACTCAATTTCTTAAGCAGTGTGAAACATTGGCAACAATAATTTAGCCAATTAACTTCTTTTAGCATCATTTGGAATAAAACACCAAACAGAATACATAAGAGACAAAAAGATGGAAAACTACCTAAGGAGCTATCATAGCGACATGGACCTGCGGGGGTGAGATTATTGCCAGGGGAACCTACAAAATTTGAAAAGTTCTCATTATCTACATAAACTTTTATTCCTTTAGATCCAGTAGAACTAGCCAAAAATACAAGGGTTTGCAAGTAAAGCTTGTGGATCTACAACAACTGGTTATTGAAAAGGTACAAAGAAGAATCACAAACATTATCTTAGCTGTATACCTTGCAAGTAATACTACTCACCGAGATTTGAAGCAGGAGTTTGAGGACCAGATTTACTGTTTTTCGTTAGCCTTGATGTTTTCTGAGCCTTTCCTCCTTTTCCTGATACAGGTGTCTGGAGGGGACTGCTAACCAATTCAGTACATCCTGGAGGCAGCGCCCACTCACTAGACTCAACTTCTCGATCTGCTACGTCACTCTTCCTCTTTAACTGATACACAATATTTTTTTTCAAATAGCAATTAGAATCATGGGGCAATTATAATTTTAGGCACAAAATGAACCAAGAGGAAAGAAGCTGGAGGCTCCATTCAAGAAAAAGTATCATATTGGATTATAAAGTTGGGTGGAAAATATAGACAATATGTATTTACAAGAAGCTGACCATGCACCTACAAAGATATCCGGGGCATTTGCACTTGCTGACTTTTTTTTTTTTTTTTCTTCCGATGATTGATGTTATCAAATTAGAAGATTAAAAGGATTTCTCCATAAAAGAGAGGAAAAGTGAACAAGAGAAAAAGAGTGTCTTTTAACCAAGCAGAGTAGGCCTTTTCTTTATCCAATTGATAAGTTAAGATCAATGGGTTACAAAATCACAGCATTTTCATGTGAAACAGCAACCACCTAAATTCTACCTAATGCCATGACGACTAATTTGTTCATAACAAAAACAGCAGCAACAACTGAACCTATAGCAATCATCCAAACTGCAAGGGCACAATCACCAACTAGAAACAAAAATCAGTGCCTCTCAAGGAGCACCAAGGATGAAAACTAATTGCACAACCTTTGTTGTCTTTTCAACTTATCAACAAAAGGATAAATAATTTATTTGACATTTTTTTCCATCGAATCTTGTTGATCTATACTTTCTTAAAGACAATCTCCATCAAACATCCTCAAAAAGACACTCATTTAATTAACTTAAAACATCCTATCCTTTTTCTATCCAAGTTTCCTTCAAATTTTAACTGGAATTTCCAACCCTGGTCAAGTCTAAAGAATGGTTTTGACTGTCAACAAAATCTCAAAGACATTGGTGAAGCTCACACTTTCATCAAAAATTTCTCAAGACCTTTTTATTTCTTGTAGCTTTCTCCATAAAGTTTTACCATTCAGACAACAAATGGGTGATCTTGATTCTTAAAACTAAAGAAGCCTCAAAGTCTTTAACATGTAGCTTAGCCAATTGAGGACTGTCTCTCCAGATTATTCTTTATGTGAAAAAAATTTTCCAAGCAACATATGATGGTTTCACTTCATGAAATTAATCCAAGTATGCACACTTATAACTCCTTTCAGCATCTTAGCAGCCATTATTGAAAATTACAAAAAGAAATCAACAGACACTTGAGAGGCACTAAATTAAATATTGGTAAACATATAATTAAATATATGATGCATTTAGTAACAATAATTCCACCATGTCTGAACTTACCATTACTCTCAGTGTTTTGATTAAATATTAGACAAATTATTCAAGTAAAACACTCCTTGCAAATACAGTGACAAAAAGTTTACAAGAGAACAAGCAAAAGTTCATCCCTTTATAAGGATACGACATAATAATTCTTGAAAGCAAGCAAGATTGAAATGGTCATCCCTTCTTAAAGTTATTAAGTAATAACTCTTAAAAGTAAGCATGATCAAAGCACTCCCCCTTTTATAAGGTTATGATAAGTAATAATTATAGAAAGTAAGCAAGATCAAAGTGTTAGAGGTAAGTGACTCATATAACTCGCTTCAACCATGATCTTTTGTCTGTAAACAAAGAGTACTCTCACTGAATCAATCTTATAGCATGATCCATCTCTGCAGATCCCATCAAGAAAAAACAGCTTCAATAGGTCTGCCAAACTTCAACTAAACAAAGCACCATCCCTGAATTTGGATAGGTTTTTCTTACCAACAGCATGTTATGAAACAGTACGATATGACCAAACAAAATCCGCAGCAGAATGCATTTAAGGAAATAATGAGTAAGCAGGTCTTACTTTTAATGGATAGATGTTTACAAACTGCTTTCTGATGTCAAGAAGCAAAACAAGTAAAAGACCTAAATGCATGCATCAAAAGCTATCACACCACTAAGAAATACTAAAGCCTATTTTTTTTTTTTTTCTTATAAAGCTTTCCTACAAAACCAATGCAGAAAAATTCACTTAACAAGACTTGGCACCCCAAAATTGGTACCATTGACAACAATTTATCTTGCTACCTCAAGCGGAAATCACAAATGTTACTGAATCACCTCCAGAAAACATCCAAAAAACCCCGCCAATCTATTAAATGGCCACGTACTTATTACCCATAAATAACTTGAAAAAATGACTTTCAGCATTGTGATTATCATTGCGTGCTCCAGAAGAATTGTAGTTTATTTGTTTTCTAATTATATACCAGCTATTCATCATTCATAACCAATCAACCGTTCAGAACAAGCAATTAGCAAGGACTTGATTGCAATGAAAATGACAGACATCTTTGTTCAGCTTACTTCTCTACTTGGATAATTTTCATCCTGCCTATTATGGATCCTGTCCAAAGACATTCATAAATTGGAACTTTTTTCTTTCCTGCAAACCACAGCCAAAAAAGCCTCTATACTCCTATAACTGTCCTGCAAGGATGTAACCATCAAACAAGGAGGTTTTATTCCTAAAATCAACCTCAAACAAAGTACATGGTTTGAGTGGCGAAAGTGGCACATGAAAGATAAGCTTTTTCTGTTCACAATATTTACAATGTTTCTACTCCATACGTTTAGTTAGAAGAGCTTATTTTCCGGAACCATCAAAATCATTCATCATGATTGGAGTACTCTGCTATTACTGATTTATCCCAATCATGTCTTAAGTTCAGTTGTGGACAGTTATTCTTCTTCTTGATACTTCCAATCAATATTGACATTTCAGCCATGCACCCGCATTACTTTTCTCATAAATGTCAAGAACTTTAATGTCAGCATCTCCCCCGAACATTTGAAACACTAATTGTAAAAAACTGCTGCTCAAAACATGTTAGTAAACTTAAAAGAAGATAAAGCACAATTATCAAAGTCAAACTTGAAAAGCTTAATATTGAATCAAAATTTCTATTACTTAAACAAATCACCCTGATCAGTATTGCAGAAGCATTAATAAAAAAAGACACATAAATGAAATAATCAAAAGTTAAAGTGGGCTGCCACTTGCTAAAGGGGCAAGTCTTCTCCAGCTTCTACTTAAACTGGGTTGCATAACATACTGCACAAATTAGACATTTAGAACAGTCAGCCTGACACATGTTGCGATTAATTCTACTATGGCAAACATCATGACCATAAGCAGAAGCCTGAAGATAATCAATCATAATTCTAATAACAAAACCCTCTGAATAAGCCAGGGCTTTGACTTGAACATCCGCTTTAAATAGGGATGGCAAGACTCAAACCGACTAAAGGATTCAAAACAGATTTTCTGTTTTCTTCTGAAAAGGAAATGTACAGCAGGGCAGGGCAGAGTGGAGTGGAGTTGATTTTTTTTTGGACAAAGAGTATAGAGTGGTTATGATAATTGCTTGCCCCACCCCGCTCCACTAGATGAAAGTTTACTCTTGTATATATAAAACTATTAAAAGTACAATAATGTAAAAATGTGTCATACAAAAACACATGTTTTATGTTTAAATGTTTACTTGACTTTAGAAAGATTGAAAATATTAGAAATAATAAGAAGGAATGAATGCATCCAATATACATGGAAATGGTAATGATTTTCAAGGTTACAATGAAACAGGGCAGGTGGTGTGGCAAAGCATGCCAGCTATGGTGTAGTAGTGGATTTGGCTATGTATGCTCACGCCCTGCTCCATTGCCTTCTCTAGCTTTAGATTAGAAGCTGGTGTCTAGCTTGTTTTGCTCTTCTTCTTTTTAATATATCCTGTTTTGCTCTTTGGATTTGTTTTTCAGGTTCACTTTTTTTTAGCCATGTTCTTATTCTAGGATTCTTTAGTAAATTTCCTGATTTTGTCTTCCTTTTCTGGATTAATAAAACCCTATTAATTCAAATCAAACCAAATACCAAATTAGGGCAATAATTAACCCAATACTAAACAAATTTCACCAAAAACCGCCAAAATTCTCAACTATAAAATCCACACAAAACCACTATCAAACTCTAAACCAAAATAAAGTCCAAAAGCAATATTTTCCGCAGCAACAAAGAACCAAAATTCATAAAATTCAACCACCAAGTCAAAATCAAATCAGATCTGAACTAAATCTCATGATCAACAACAACAAAAAAAAAATCTGCAATTAACAGGCCTGAACCGAAGGAGGGAAAAAGAACTTACGGGAGACTTAACGACGATGGCTTCAGCTTCATGATCGGCGACGCGGCGAGGCTCAGTTGAAGCAAAGCGGTGATAGTCGCCTCCAGAAGCCATAAACGGCGGCTTCGTAGAGAAAGGTAGCTGACGTTTTAGTGGCTGCCGATTTTGCTGCTGCTGTTGCTGCATGGGTTGTTTTAACTGCTCCGGAGTTTGAGAATCCGACATGACATAAAACTTACAATTAAATTTAAAATTTAAAAAAAAAAAGGATTTGGATTTTATTGGGTTTCTTTGAAGGAATTACTAAATTAAAAAGGAAATGGTTTGGATTTTCTTGGGGTTTGTTTGAAGGAAAGATAAGGAGGGAAGGTAAAGATAATGGAAGGGTTTTTTTTTTTAGATCTACTGTTTGGGAAGAAGGAAAATGAAAAAAAGCGGGAGAGAGAAAGTAAGCCGAATACGAGAAATATATATACTGAAAAATTGGATGGAGGGAATTCTCGATCGGATATGTAGACTTAAAAGAAAGCCCTTATAATTAATTTTATTTAATAATTTAAATTATAAAGAAAATAATAAATCTGATATATAAAAAATCAATATATATACATATGTTTGTGTGTGTTAAGTTGTTTTTTTAGAACTCCCGCCAATTTAAGAAAAGACAAAATTTTCATTTATAATTATTGTTTTTTTTTTCATTTTTATCTAATTTCTTTACACTGAAATTTTCTAACAGTAACATTATCAGAGGAAAAAAAGAGTAAGAAAAAAGGGTGAAGCTTTTGGAGCCGTGCGATTAGGTGGAAAAATGCGTAGATATATTAACTCCCTTAAATAAAAAAGAAAAGATGTTCGAATCGGCGATTCGCGCCTTTTGTTAAGAGCAATAAAGTGGCGATTGTTTGGCGCGCATAAACTCTCACCAACCAACCAGGGACAGGAAACCCTATCTGTCACTTCCCACGATTGGGCGCCACTTCATTAGGGCATTCTTCGGTTTCCATTTTTTACATTGGGCTGGAATTTGGCCTTTTTTTAATTCTTTTATCTACAAACATTTAAATCGTAATTAATTTTTTAATTTCTAAAATAAATTTTATAATAGCATGCGTCCTTAAAATATATTTTTAAATAAACAAGTCATGTGATGATTTTTTAATCAAGGTTAAGCTGTAAAAACCTCCTGCTTTTAACTCAAGTCATTTGATTGAATTTATGTCACAAGTCAAATAAACAGTGAACACCAATTTAAATAATGACGAAAATATTATTGAATTATTTTGAAAAAATACGAAAAAGAAACATATAAATACATAATAAAATTTTAACCTAAACTTATTTTGTCATTCAACCAAAACCTTATTTGTTATTTATAAATATAACCCACATTAACTCACCTAAAGTCTAAATACTTGTACTAAAACTTAAATGAAAAATTTTCACTCTTAATTAAAGAAATGTGTTTAAACTCAAACAATTTGAACTAAGTATTAAGTTACTCAATAACTTGAGTTGTTAAATCATAACAAAAGAAAGAGAAATTGGATTTTCTCCTCAAGAATCAAAGCAAGAAACAAAACAAAACCATAAAATCATCACTACATGAATGATGAAAGAACTTCCATTCAAGATCTTGTCCATCTTGGAAATCATTAGTTTTTTCGATTTACAACAGTAACATAGTACTTTCAACGTACCTTCCAATTCCAAGCTCAATTCATAAGCTTTTTTATGGCAAAAAAGTATTCCTTCTTATTTGAACAAATGGGCCAAATCTGGATCGTCCAAGTCTACATCTAACCAACCATTCAACTGCATGTACTCAATGTAGTGCTCTGGGGGTTTCACTGCACGAGGGTTTCTCGGACTAAAACCGTGAATCCTCTCTATATCTCGAGCAAGCCATCGAACATAAGCTTGGTCCAATGGTGGCACAATTTTCAAGAGAACCTCTTCTCGTCGTTCTTGCTTCGCAGGCTTGTTTCCCATGATAAAATAACCTGGCCAGCTTACAACAGAAATCAGCCCGGAAGAACTTCATAGTAAATTGGTAATCTACTAAAAGAGATATATAACCTAGTTGTGTCGTATTTCTTTATCAGTTTCAAACGATGAATGAATGCATGTCTTCATATCTACACCTTTGCAATGATACTAGAATAACAAGAGGTTTCTTTATCACTTAATGAATGACTGAAACTTGGGTAAAAACCAAGACTATATCAAGGAATTAATAACACCAAAGCTAATGCACTAATTTGGTGGTTTTTACATCTTATGAAATCAGAATTTAGTGCTCACACCACAGAAGAAGCCATTGATTCTTACAAAAGCATATAGGTCGCATTGGCCTTGATAGGAGGCCAATTTGTGTAGATACAGTCAAGGTGTCGACTGACATCCATGGAATGTGAACGCAAATCGGCCAACTGCAAGGATTTGGACATAGCTCTTCTCCTAGAGCATTCATGCAAAGCAACCATGTTGCCACTATGCCTTGTGTTACATTAAAACAGCACAAGTAAAAGTCTTTTCTCCACACTATTGGCAGAGTGTTTATACTTCCCAAATACCCTACAGGGATAGGGGTGACATTGTTAACCTATTCGTTGAGTTTAGGTCATAATTCTAAACTAGCAACGCTACAATTAACTTTTTTGAGGATCCTTTAATGGATTCCCCCATTCTAATACACCCATAACTAGATCTAAAAGAACTCAACCACAGCTCTCCTTCACAAGAAACGTGGAACATAACAAGGAAAGGCATGTAAGTGAGACCAAGAACAAAGCTGGTAACTTAAGGAACGTATAACTCTGAAGCCTCTTCAGTAGCAAAACTACAAGCTTACTTCCCAAAATAACTCTGAAACTCAGAAGATAGAACTTAGTATCGAAATTCTACTTCAATTTAGAACAGATTAAACAAAATCTAAAGACAGGAGAGAATCATGGATTCTTTAGAAAACTGATGAATAATCCGAGCAACATAACTAATATAATCATTTGTTGTTTAAACCGGGTGAATAGCTAAGAACAAATCTAACATTTTCAAGCAAACAAAAAGATTCATCTTCATCATTCATATTCCGAAAAATATTGAAACCGAACTTGGAGATACAACGGTCATCGCTTAGCTTTAAAATCTTGTGAAATCCCTCTAAATTTAAAAAATAAAATAAAATCTTTAATCCCCAGCGATAATAACATAAAAATAATAATCAACGAGCAAGAACTTTGGAGTTTTCTAGATAAACCCATCAATAAATAAATTAGGGCAAAAGAAAATGAAATCCTAAATTTTGAAGATTTGAGGAGAGGAGAGGAGAGGAGAGGAGAGGAGATGAGATGAGTTACCAAAAGAGTTTCGATAATCTCAGTTGCAGGCAGTGGAGAAACGAGATGAGGCGGAGATGAGGAAGACCGGGGGCCACAATATTGATGTGCATAAAATAAAGGATAAAATACACATATAGTCACCCAACAATCAACAATTCTCATTTTAGGCACTCAAAATAAGTTTTTTTTTTTTTGTATTTAAGCAGTCATGTTACATAGTTCATTCATTTTGGTCATTTTCATTAAAAACTCTAATGAAAATCTGACATGGCATTTTTTGACACGTAAACTCATCAATGGCTTTCAGTTTATGGGTGGATCGGTGGCCATGGCTGGGGTGGTCGGAATCCAAACCCAGTTTTATGGTCGGAATCCAAACCCAGTTTTATGGGGTTTTTTTATTATTTAATTATTATTTTTTCTTTTATTTTGGTTAATAATTAGTATTGGGTAAATTATATTTTTTTCCTTTTAAGTCCAACACTTATGACGTAGTAAATTTATGTGTCAAAAAAATATTATATCAGATTTTCGAGAGTGATCAGAATGAATAAACTACGTAATAAATGTCTAAATTACAATTTTTTCAAAATGACTAAAATAATAAATTTTATAGTTGAGTCACAATTTATATAATTTGCCCTAAAATAAATGAAAAAATCCTTTGCAAACGGCATTGGTTTGCCAATGATGCAAGTTTTATGATTTTCTTTTAACCGTTAGTTTGATTTATTTATGCATAATGATACATTTAGTTATTGAAGTTTATATCTTTTGTTAATTTAGTTCTTTTTTTAATGAAAATACGAACTAAAAACATTAAATTTTTAAACACAGTAACATGTATAGCAGTCTATGCATATTTTATGTTTTTTTAACTTTTTATAATTTTTTTGAATATTTTTATATTTTTAAAATTATTTCTTGATGTGTCATATAAAAAATAGTGTCATATCAATATAAAGTACACATAGACTGCTAGACGATTTGCCACGCCAACATTGTTAAAAATTAATATTCTAGTCAGCTTTTTCCGTTAAATAAATGATTCGATTCTTTTTAAAAGGTTAATAGAAAACTTTAGCTCCAAAAAATTGGTCAAATTAACAAAAGATATAAACATTAATGGCTAAATTTATCATTAGGACATTTATTTATCAATAATAGTATTGTTTCAATTGGTACAAGTACCATGAAAGAGGCATTTGTACTAAGAGTCAAATAGCAATTTTGTTCCTTTACTTATAAAATAAGTAAATTAGTCAATGTATGTTAAATCAAAGAACAAATTGGTATTTTATACTAAAAAATCCATCCTTCGTACTGTTGAAAACTGGCATGACTGATAGAATAACCAGATAATTACACGTGGCGTACCACATGTACCTCATGTTAACGTACATGTACTAGTTTTTAACAATAAAAATAGATTAAATTTTTAACAGATGGACCAATTTGCTCTTTGATCTAATGTACAGGAACTAGCTTGCTAGTGTTTTTAGTATAAAGGGAAAAATGCAATCTGACTTCTTGTACAAGGGTTTTCATGGTGCTTTTACCAGTTTCAACCAAATTATTTATTTATATTACATTATAGAGTAAATATTTGAAAGTTAAAATATGCTCTAAATCTTTATCCACTTTGTACCTTTGGAATATAGTCCCTACTTTTACTTCCATAAATTTAGTTCATCTACTTTTCAAATTTAAAAATTTAGATCTAGCCACCATGAAAATTCTTCTATTAAAATTACTAGTGTGTCATTTTGAAATTAAATAAAAAATCAATTGATAGTCATCTAACAATAAAATCACGTTGAATTTACCAATGTGGATTTTTTCTTTAAAACATTCATTTGAACTTATTGTGATAAAATGATTAGATAATTGGGGTAAGGGTTGCTTGGGATTGAACCCAGGTACTCATGCCTACAACCAAATATTGTGAAGGATAAACCCAATTAAACAACGCACAAAGTGATAAAATAATAATCGAAAAGATTGACACACAAATTTTACGTGAAAAAACTCCTCAAGAAAGGATAAAAAACCACGAGAAAAAAGATATTTCACTATAATAAATGAGAGTACAAAAGATGGAGAGATTTAAAAGAAAAATCCGAAGCCCCACAAGAAAAACCCTTCGAAACAAAGAACAAGATTCTCTCAATCTAAATAATTTTTGTTGTGTAAAACCTAGAGTAACTAAGGCCTATTTATAGGCTGAAATTCGTAACATAAATTACTACAACAACTCTAGGATAATCAGAGTTTAAGTGGGAGAAGAAAAGTCAAAATAAACTTTGGTCAAAATAAGAGGCATTCTCCCACAAATCTCCACATTGACTCGTATTTGGACCAACCCCCTTGTCGAGCCCTGTTACAAGCTTAACTGATTCTTCGTCAGATACTTACCAACTCCAAGCAATGCTCGAACTTTGAAATTGGATGGCTCTGTGTCAACATGTCAGTTGAATTGTGTTCTATGCCAATTTTAAAAATCTGAACATCCTCTTGAATGATCACTATTGAACAAAATGATAACGAATGTTTATGTGCTTCTTTCTCTCGTGGTGCATTTGATCTTTGCTAAAATGTATGGCACTTTGACTATTACAATATACGACAGTTGCCCCTTTTTCACTTACCAGTTCACCGAACAGGCCCCTTAACCAAATTGCTTCTTTTACTACTTTTGTAATTGCCATGTATTCTGCTTCAGTAGTCGACAAAGCCATTATAGCTTGAAGTGTCACTTTCCAACTAATGGCACAATTCTCAAAAGCAAATAGGTAACCTGTGAGAGACCTTTTTCGATCTACGTCTCTTACATAATCAAAATCAATATATCCGACTAAACCCTTTTGAGTTCTTCCAAACTCTAAGAACATGTTAGAAGTACCCCATAAATATCTAAAAATCCACTTAACTGCATGCCAGTGTAACTTACTAGGATTGACCATGTATAAGCTAACAACACTAACTACATGTGAAATATCGAGACGAGTGCATACCGTTGCATACATCAAACTTCAAACTGGGATTGAATAAGGTACTTTTGACATGTACCTTTCATATTTTTCATTATGTGAGGAATTCGAAATTAAGGGTTTAAAATGTGCAGCTAAATGAGTACTTATTAGTTTTGCATCTTGCATCTCGAATCGCTTAAAGATATTCTTGATGTACCTTAGTTGTGATAAAAACAATTTCCCGGAATGTCTATCTCTCAAAATTTCTATCCCCAAAAATTTTTTTGATGCACATAAATCCTTCATCTCAAACTTAAAGTGTAACAGTCTGATTTGGGGGCTAGTCGGAACAGTGATCTTAGAATCACTAATCCGAGGTTAGAGAAAATTATTTTCATGTTATTTTATGAGTCAGAGCATGATTATATTAGTGCATGAAAATTTTGTTGCTTTAATTTTAGCGATTTCATGCTTAATCGCGAAAAGGGACTAAATTGCATAAAGTGTGAAAGTTCTATTTTATAAGCTATAGGTGCCTAAAAGCCATAGAATGTTAATTGGAGGTTCTTAAAGGGCAATTAGACCCCTTGAGATAGTGTGGCCGGCCATAGGAGACAAATTATGTCAAATTTGGTCAAAGTAGTTGATAGTAGGTGGGCTAAATTGATGGTTTATATTAAAATAAAGAAAAAAAAGATATCATATTTTCTTCTTCATTCCTCCACCGAAAATTAGCAGCAATTAGAGGGTTGAAAGCTTCAAAAATTCCAGCACACTCTTCTCTTTACAAGTAAGTGCTCTAGTGATCATTTCTTGATAAAAATTGTACTTTTTGGAACCCCTAAAGCTTAAGCTTTCAAATGATGGGACTAATTTGTAATATGGTGAAGAGTTTAGAGATTTGCCATGAGAGATTTCATTGCTATTTGTTGCATTCTTATGGAAGAAAATGAGTCTTGGTTGTTAGATGAACAACTTTTGTGAAAGGTGTTGTTATGAAAAAACCTAAAAGGGGCCTTATTGAAAAGGTTATAAAGTTTGTAGTAAATGTGTGAAATGTTGATTTTTGATGATAACCATAAGAGAATTAAATGTTCAACTAGGCTTGTTGAAGGTATAAATATGATTAGAATTTATTTCCGAGATTAGGGGTAAAATAGTAATTTTACCAAAACATGATTATTAAAATGCTTTTATTAATGTGATTATTAAAATGAGCTAATTTGCTATTATAGAGCAAGAAGAACCAAGAATTTACCTCGATCGAGGAAAGAATAAAGTCTCGAATTAGATCAACGATTTAGCTCATTTTGAAATCGAGGTAAGTTTGTATGCGATAGATTCAACATCTATGTTAGTATGTTTGAGAATGCTTGGTATTATAATAATGCATAATGCTCTACTAAATTGAGTATTGATGTTAAATAAGATGTTGAAGTCCTAGTGGACTATAATGAATTTGAAAATGCTATCATCGAGATATGAAATGGATAAGGTCCCGTATAAGACCATGTCCGGGACATGGCCTCGACACCGAGTTGAGATCCCGTATAAGACCATATCTAGGATATGGCTTCCGTATTGAATATGAGAATCATATAAGACCATATTCGGGATATGGCATCGATGTTTGATGTGAGATCCCGTATAAGACCATATCCGGGATATGGCATCGGCAATCAAAGGTGACCCCATGTAAGACTATATTCGGGATGTGGCATTGGCTTCGTACCTATATTAATGACGATAAATATGCGTCCTTGAGTATCCTTAGTGATTAATGGGATATATAGATGAACTTGGAAATAGAAATGAGATTAGTACTAAAGTCATGTGATTGAGTGAATACAGGTACTCATGAATGAGTCACGAAGAAACAATTACGATACGTGGCATGGTATGTGCTAAATAGGGCAAGTGTGAGTAAGTATGGCAAGAAACCTATGACTTGTGTATGGTTAGTTAATGCCATAGATGGATTATATTATGAGGTTATTGTTGCTATTTATTTCCATGCAAACTTACTAAGCTTTATGCTTACCCCTTTTCATTGCCCTTTTTCCTTGTAGTAAATCAAGGTTAAGTCGAAAAGTTGCGGACGTTGGAGTTGGAGATTGCACTATCAACCACTTTTGGTATAGCCAAATTTGTTTTATTTTGAGTATGGCATGTATAGGACTTGATCATTTTTGTTATGTCTTGTTGGTAAGCCAAATGTGTTGGCTATAAAGGTTGTTCTAATATATTTTGTAAATGGTCTTATAAGTTAGGCCAATACTTGGCAAATTCTTATGCCTAATGAAGATGAATTTCATGAAGTGTATGCCCTTGTGTATGTCTTGATTTTCTTGAGTTCTAAGAGATACCATTTGGTCATCATATATATTGAAATGTTTTGGTATGAGTATGATTTCTTGATAGGGTGGCAAATGGCTTGGTAGATAGCCATCCAATTGTCCACACGGGTAGACACACGGGCGTGTGTCTAGGCCGTGTGTGACACACGGCCAGTCCTATGGGCGTGTTGATTGACCGTGTGTCCCATTGCATGCTAGAATCGCAAGTTAGTATGTCTTGTAGTAAACACACGGGCAGAGACATGGCAGTGTGTCTCAGCCGTGCCGTGTCTCTGCCCGTGTGGGAGGCACGGCCTAGGACATAGGCGTGTGCCCAAGTCGTGTGAAGTGTGCAAGTTAAATGTGGAATTTAATTCGACACACGGTCTAAGGATACGGGCGTGTGCCTTGGCCATGTGGCCATAGTGAAGTGATGGCGTCATAAACAGAATGCCAAGGTTTTGGCACACGGGCTAAGACATGGGCGTGTCAAGGCCGTGTGAGGGACATGGGCTAAGGACACGAGCGTGTGCCCGGCCGTGTGAAATAAGTCAATGTCGACCACCGGTGGAGAACACGGGCATGCCTTAGGGACACACGGGCTTGTCCCTAAACCAACACAGGCGTGTGGCCCCTGTTTTGATGAAAAGTTTTCCAAGTTCGTAAAAGTTCCCGGTTAAATTCTGAAACCTCTCAGAGGTATATTTAGGGCTTCGTGGGCCGAGAAAGGGTAAGAGATGGGTTGAAATGAAATTTTATAACCCAATGTGATATGTTTAAGTGAGTTAAGTTAGGTAATGCCTTAAACCCAGTTCCGGCTTTAAACACAGGTAATGGGTGTTACATTTATTGGTATCAAAACTACGGTTTAGTCGATTCTAGGACTAACGTAGCGTAAGTATGAGTCTAGCTATGCATGCCATATGTAAGAGTACCTGTGTAATGATAATGTGATGGCTCCTTACGTTTAAAATCATGTTTTATGTAGTATATGGATTCTGATCCAGACCGAACTGCAGCCGATGATGCTGCGAGTAATGCACCGGCTCCTGCTCAAGAGACCGCGCCAGCAAATAGTAGACCCGAGACTTTGGGTCAGGGAGAAAAGGCCCAAGAAGCCTTTCTCTATATGATGAGCAATTGGTATACTGAGTATACCCGAGCAAATCCTAATGCTCAACCCCCTCCACCCCCACCTATTCCTCAACCTGCTCCTGTAGCTCATCAAGTGGTTGAGGTAGTAAGAAGAGAAAGACCTACGGTCGATAAGATCCGAAAACAATGAGCCGAAGAATTCCGGGCTAGTAAGGATGATGATCTAGAGAGAGCAAAATTCCAGGTCGAGAATATCATCAAAGTATTCGATGAGTTATCCTGCACGCCTGAGGAGTGCATAAAATGTACAATATCTTTCTTGAGAGGTTCGACTTATCGGTGGTGGAATACCCTTGTGTCGGTGGTACCAATGGAAAGAGTTAGCTGGGAATTCTTCCAAAAGGAATTCTGGAAGAAGTATATCAGCCAGAGATTCATCGATCATAAGAGAAATGAGTTCTTAGAATTAAAGTAAGGTCGTATGTCAGTAACCGACTACGAACGAGAATTTGTAAGGCTTAGCAAGTATGCCCGAGAGTGCGTGTCTATTGAGGCCGTCATGTGCAAGAGATTCGAGGACGGGTTAAATGAAGATATCCGTATATATGTGGGAGTTTTCGAACTAAAAGAATTTGTAGTGTTGGTAGATAGAGTTTGTAAGCTGAAGAGTTGGCTAAAGAGAAAAGAAAAGCTGAGAATGAGTCTCATGACTCGAGGAAAAGACAACTGAATAAGTCACACCAATCCTCATATAAGAAATCGAGAGATTTCGCTACACGATTAGTCACCTCAGCTAGGTTTTCAAACCGGAGTAAGGGCAAACAATTTTTGGGGTCTAAAGCTTGTTTCAAATGTGGGTCCTTAGACCACTTCATCAGAGATTGCCTTGAAGCGGGCGAGAAAGAGAAGTCTCAGAATGTAAGACCGGGAAGTGCTGCTAGAGGAAGACCACAGAGAAACCCGGAAAATGAAATAGGTAACAAGAATCCATCTAGAGAGCAAGCTGCAAAAGTCGAGGGTAGAGCACCGGCGAGAACATATGTCATTCGTGCTCGCGAAGAGGCATCTTTCCCTGATGTAATCATGGGTACATTTTCTCTTTATGATACTCGTGTTATAGCTTTAATTGATCCGGGATCTACCCACTCATACATATGCATGAAATTAGTCTCTAGCGTGAGCATGCCTATGGAGTCTACTAAATTTGTAATAAGAGTGTCTAATCCCCTAGGCAAGTATGTGTTGGTTGATAAAGTGTACAAAGGTTACCCTTTTGATGATTAGGGGTCATTGTTTTTCGGTTGATCTTATGCTATTGCCGTTTGATGCTTTTGATGTCATCCTTGGGATGGATTGGTTAGTTACTCATGGTGTAATTGTGAATTGTGGAAAGAAGCTTATTGAGTTGAAAAATAAAAATGGGGATTTTATTCGTGTTGAATCAGATAAGCAAGATAGATCATCAGTAGTGATATCATCCTTGTCGACTCAGAGGTATTTAAGGAAGGGGTACGAGGCTTACCTTGCCTTTATGTTGAACACTAAAGAGATTGATTTGAAAATGGAGTTGGTACCCCTAGTATGTGAGTACCCCGATGTTTTCTTGGAAGAGTTGCCACGACTACCTCCAGTTAGAGAGGTTGAATTTGGGATTGAGTTAGCTCCAGGTACTGCCCCTATGTCTATCGCTCCATATAGAATAGCTCCAACCGAGCTAAAAGAGTTAAAAGCACAATTGCAAGAACTAACGAAGAAAGGTTTCGCAAGGCCGAGTTTTTCTCCGTGGGTGCTCCCGTTTTATTCATGAAGAAGAAATATGGTTCTATGAGATTATGCATAGATTATCGGTAACTCAACAAGGTAACTGTAAAGAACAAGTACCCGTTGCCAAGAATCGATGATTTATTTGATCAATTTAAGGGAACCACATTATTTTCCAAGATAGATTTGAGGTTTGGGTACTACCAGCTGAGAGTCAAGGACTCGGATGTACTAAAAACCGTATTTAGGACTAGGTATGACCACTATGAATTTTTGGTCATGCCATTTGGTCTCATGAATGCCCCTGCGATCTTCATGGATTTAATGAATCGCATTTTTCAGCCATACTTGGATACATTGTAGTGGTATTCATCGACGACATACTGATCTACTCTCAATATGAGAATGAACATGCTGAGCATTTGAGTATGGTTCTACAAATTTTGAGAGAAAAACAATTGCATGCCAAATTCAGCAAGAGTGAATTTTGGCTTAAGGAAGTAGGATTTTTGGAGCACATTGTCTCGGGGGATGGCATTAGAGTCGACCCGAATAAGATTTCAGTAATTGTTGATTGGAAACCGCCGAGCAGTGTAACCGAAGTAAGGAGTTTTCTAGGCTTAGCCGGCTATTATAGGCGTTTTGTCAAGAGGTTTTCCATGGTAGCTACCCCGATGACGAGATTATTGCAAAAAGAGGTAAAGTTTGATTGGACAAGAAAGTGTCAACAGAGTTTTGGGAAACTGAAGACGCTGTTGACTGAGGCTCCTGTTTTGGTGCAACCTGAACCGGGAAGAGAATTTGTAGTTTACAGTGATGCATCCATAAACAGATTGGGTTGTGTACTTATGTAAGAGGGTAAGGTGATTGCATACACCTCCAGGCAATTAAAACCACACGAGAAGAATTATCCGACTCATGATTTAAAGTTGGCCGCAATTGTGTTTGCGTTAAAGATTTGGAGACACCATTTATATGGTGAAAGGTGTCAGATTTTTACCGACCATAAAAGCCTAAGATATTTGATGACTCAAAGAGATTTGAATTTGAGGCAAAGAAGATGGTTGGAGCTGATTAAGGATTATGAGTTAGTGATTGACTACCATCTGGGAAAGGCGAACGTGGTCACTGATGCTTTGAGCAGAAAATCATTATTTGCGTTGAGAGCCATGAATACTTAGATCGTTTTGTTGGATGATGGTTCCATTCTAGCCGAGTTGATGGCTAGACCATTATTCCTCCAAGAGATTTGTGAAGCTCAGAAAAAAGATAACAGCTTACAAGCCAAAAGTGTTTTATGTGAGTCAAACTTTCGAGTAAATCCTGATGGATGTCTTATGTTTCGAGATAGGGTCTGTGTACCTAGGAATGATGAACTTATTCGTAAGATCTTGCATGAAGTTTAATTGTGCACCCTGGTAGCACGAAAATGTACAATGACTTGATGAAGTCTTATTGGGGGCCTAGTATGAAGAAAGACATTTCCGAGTTTGTATCGAGATGCCTGATTTGTCAGCAAGTGAAGGCTGAACACCAAGTACCTCCGGGTTTACTTCAGCCCATTTTGGTTTCTAAATAGAAATGGGACCGTATGACCATGGACTTCGTGACAGGTTTGCCATTGACTCTAATGAAGAAAGATGCGGTATGGGTAGTGGTTGATAGACTCACAAAGTCAACCCATTTCATACCAGTGCAAGTCGATTATTCACTTGATAAATTGGCAGACTTGTACGTGTCAGAGATAGTAAGACTTCATGGTGTACCATTGTCGATCATTTCGGATAGAGATCCGAGATTCACGTCACGGTTTTGAAAAAAGTTACGAGGCTTTGGGCACGAAATTGAGTTTTAGTACAGCCTTCCATCCACAAACCAACGGACAGTCGGAAAGGGTAATTCAAATACTTGAGGACATGCTTCGATGTTGTGTTTTGGAATTCCAAGGTATTTGGGAGAAATACTTACCGTTGGTGGAATTCGCCTACAACAACAGTTTTCAGTTAAATTTGAAAATGGTGCCTTATGTGGCATTGTATGGACTTAAGTGCCGAACGCCCTTGTATTGGATAGAACTCAGAAAGAAATCGATACACGGGGTCGATTTGATTAGGGAGACTGAAGAAAAGGTAAAAGTGATACGTGGCTGTCTGAAAGTCGCTTCAGATAGACAAAAATCCTATTCAGATTTGAAAAGAAAAGAGATTGAATTCAAAGTCGGTGATAAAGTGTTCTTGAAAGTATCACCTTGGAAAAAAGTCCACAGATTTGGCTGGAAGGGTAAATTGAGTCCGCGTTTTATCGGACCTTATAAAGTTACCAAGAGGATAGGAACGGTAGCTTATCGGTTAGCTTTACCACCTGAGCTGGAAAAGATTCATGATGTCTTTCATGTATCCATGTTACGCTGATACCGTTCAGACCCTTCACATGTCATAGCACCAACAAAGGTTAGGATACAGCAGAATTTGACTTATGGTGAAGTGCCGGTTAAAATTTTGGCGCGAGAGGTCAAACAGTTAAGAAACAAAAGTATAGCTCTTGTTAAAGTGCTATGGCAGAGGCATGGAATAGAAGAGGCTACATTGGAGCCCGATGAGACTATCAGAAACCAATACCCCAACCTTTTCACCGGTAAGATTTTCGGGATGAAAATCCTTAAGGGGGAGAATTGTAACAGCCCGATTTAGGGGCTAGTCGAAACAGTGATCTCGGGATCACTAATCCGAGGTTAGAGGAAATTATTTTCATGTTATTTTATGAGCCAGATCATGATTATATTAGTGCATGAAAATTTTGGTGCTTTAATTTTAGCGATTTCATGCTTAATCGCGAAAAAGAATAAATTGCATAAAGTGCAAAAGTTCTATTTTATAAGCTATAGGTGCCTAAAAGTCATAGAATGTTAATTGGAGGTCCTTAAAGGGCAATTAGACCTATTGAGATAGTGTGGTCGACCATAGGAGACAAATTATGTCAAAATTGGTCAAAGTAGTTGATAGTAAGTGGACTAAATTGATAGTTTATATTAAAATAAAGATTCCTCCACTGAAAATTAGCATCAATTAGAGGGTTGAAAGTTTCAAAAATTTCAGCACACTCTTCTCTTTACAAGTAAGTGCTCTAGTGATCATTTTTTGATAAAAATTGTACTTTTGAAACCCCTAAAGCTTAAACTTTCAAATGAGGGGACAAATTTGTAATATGGTGAAGAGTTTAGAGATTTGCCATGAGAGCTTTCATTGTTATTTGCTGCATTTTTATGGAATAACATGAGTCTTGGTTGTTAGATGAACAACTTTTGTGAAAGGTGTTGCCATGAAAACACCTAAAAGGGGCCTTGTTGAAAAGGTTATAAAGTTTGTAGTAAATGTGTGAAATGTTAATTTTTAATGATAGCCATAAGAGAATTAAATGTTCACCTAGGCTTGTTGAAGGTAGAAATATGATTAGAATTGATTTCAGAGCCTAGGGGTAAAATAGTAATTTTGTCAAAACATGATTATTAAAATGCCTTTGTTAATGTGATGATTAAAATGAGCTAATTTGCTATTATAAAGCAAGAAGAACCAAGAATTTACCTTGATCGGGGAAAGAACAAAGTTTCAAATTAGATCAACGGTTTAGCTCATTTTGAAATCGAGGTAAGTTTGTATGTGGTAGATTCAACATCTATGCTAGCATGTTTGAGAATGCTTGGTATTATAATAATGCATGATGCTCAACTAAATTGAGTAATTGATGTTAAATAAGATGTTGAAGTCCTAGTGGACTATAATGAATTTGAAAATGCTATCATCGAGATATGAAATGGATAAGGTCCCGTATAAGACCATGTCTGGGATATGGCCTCGGTACCGAGTTAAGATCCTGTATAAGACCATATCCGGGATATGGCTTCCGTATTGAATATGAGAATCGTATAAAACCATATTCGGGATATGGCATTGATGTTTGATGTGAGATCCCGTATAAGACCATATCCGGGATATGGCATCGGCAATCAAAGGTGACCCCATGTAAGATCATATTCGGGATGTGGCATTGGCTTCGTACCTATATTAATGACGATAAATATGCGTCCTTGAGTATCCCTAGTGATTAATGGGATATATAGATGAACTTGGAAATAAAAATGAGATTAGTACTAAAGTCATGTGAATGAGTGAATACAGGTACTCGTGAATGAGTCACAAAGAAACAATTATGATACGTGGCATGGTATGTGCTAAATAAGGGCAAGTGTGAGTAAGTATTGCAAGAAACCTATGACTTGTGTATGGTTAGTTAATGCCATGGATGGATTATATTATGAGGTTATTGCTGCTATTTATTTTCATGCAAACTTACTAAGCTTTCTGCTTACCCCTTTTCGTTGCCCTTTTTCCTTGTAGTATTGCAAGGTTAAGTCGAAAATTTGCGAACGTTGGAGTTACAGATTGCACTATCAACCACTTTTGGTATAGCCAAATTTGTTTTATTTTGAGTATGGCATGTATAGGACTTGAGCATTTTTGTTATGTCTTGTTGATAAGCCAAATGTGTTGGCTATAAAGGTTGTTCTAATTCATTTTGTAAATGGTCTTATAAGTTAGGCCAATACTTGGTAAATTCTTATGCCTAATGAAGATAAATTTCATGAAGTGTATGCCCTTATGTATGTCTTGATTTTCTTAAGTTCTTAGAGATACTATTTGGTCATCATATATATTGAAATGTTTTGGCATGAGTATGATTTCTTGATGGGGTGTCAAATGGCTTGGGCGTGTGTCTAGGGCGTGTGTGACACACGGTCAGCCCTATGGGCGTGTTGATCGACTGTGTGTCCCATTGCATACTAGAATTGGAAGTCAGTGTGCCTTGTATTAAACACACTAGCAGAGACACGACCGTGTGTCTCAGCTGTGTGGGAGGCACGGCCTAGGACATGGGCGTGTGCCCAGACCGTGTGAAGTCTGCATATTAACTGTGGAATTTAATTCGACAAACGATCTAAGGACATAGGTGTGTGCATTGGCCGTGTAGCCATAGTGAAGTGATGACGTTATAAACAGAATGCCAAGGTTTTGGCACATGGGTTAAGAGACGGGTGTGTCGAGGCCGTGTGAGGGACATGAACGTGTGTCCGACTGTGTGAAATAAGTCAGTGTTGACCATGGGTGGAGAACACGGGCATGTTTTAGGGACACACGGGCATGTCCATAGACCAACACGGGCGTATAGCCCCTGTTTTGATGAAAAGTTTTCCAAGTTGGTAAAAGTTCCCGGTTAAATTCTGAAACCTCTCAGAGGTATGTTTAAGGCCTCATAGGCTGAGAAAGGGCAAAAGATGAGTTTAAATGAAATTTTATAACCCAATGTGATATGTTTAAGCGAGTTAAGTTAGGTAATGCCTCAAACCCTGTTCCGGCTTCGAACACATGTAAGGGGTGTTACATAAAGTTAATCATGGTTTTAAGACGATCAATTTCAAATGGATTATTAGCCGCAATTAACATATCATCAACATAAAGCAACAAATATATAAAAGAGTCATCATTAAGACATTGTAGATAAACACAACTGTCATACTTATTTTGAGAAAAATCAATACTCAACATGAATGAGTCAAACTTTTTATACCACTGCCGAGGAGACTACTTCAAACTGTATAAAGATTTTCGTAATAAACAAACATGATCTTTTTTACCTTCAACTTTGAAGCCTTCCAATTGTTACATATAGATGCCCTCCTCAAGTTCACTGTGACAGAAAGTAGTATTTCCATCTAATTGCTTTAACTCAAGATTATTTGATGCAACAAGGGCCAAAAGCTCCTGAATGGACTTATGTTTCAAAATGGGAGAGAAGACATCATGAAAAACAACTTCCTCCACTTGACTGTAGCTCTTTGGAACCAGTATTGCCTTGTACCTAGTGTCATTAGGACCCGAACCTTCTTTCTTTTTAAACACTCATTTGAAACCAAAAATTCTTTTATCGATGAGTGGTTTAACTAACCTCTAAGTCTCATTCTTTTAAAATGATTCCATCTCTTCTTCCATTGGAACAAGCCATTTGCTAGAATCGGAGGCTTAAACTACCTCATAATAACATGAAAGATCGGTTGAATCAATGTTCTTGGCAACACTTAGAGCATAAGCCACTAGGATTCCTTCACAATATTTTTGTGGTGGTTTTCTCACATTTTCTTGTCACGAGCCAACTTATAATTAGTTAACTGAGATGGTGAGAGTACCTGAGGGTCGGATGGAGCTCCAAACAGAACTGAAATAGCTTTAATCTTGCAAGAATCATAATTTTTTTATGTCGTAGCGATGTCGTGTGACTCTTCGTCGAGACAATTGGACGTATGTTTTGATACAGTGTCCTTGGCTCGAAAAAAGGGCACATCGAAGCTAAATTCATTTTTTCCTTGTTTCAGGTCTCTTGTCTCAAGACATCCAAACATCAAATCTAAAAAAAAAAAACATGGGAGGCTTGTCTTCAGACTTGATCTCAAACATGAGAGACCTTGTCTCGAGACATGCTATCATTGAAGTAAATATTTTCTAAAATAAAACGAGGCCTTTCTCGAAACATGGAGTTCTCTGTCTCAAAACATAACATTGAAACTTGACAAACGAGTTTGGATTCAAGTCCTAACTGTAACATCCCCAATACCCTCTGAGTCAAGAACAATGATAAATCGAGAGTAGATATGTTAGAAACTGAAAAGGTAATAACATAGAAATTATTACTATTAGTAGTGGGTAAAAATATATACTGAAGGTAATTGAAGAGGCTCATATGTTTTGAGAAATAAATCTAGGGCATTGACTAACTTGTAAGAGAGTGAAAATCATTGGGGAAAAAGTGAGAAAATAAGAGATGGAATGACTAGATTGAATTGAGAGAAAAAAGATGATGGACTAGAGGTGAAATTTTAACAAAAGAGAGTATGACTCATGAGTCATAAATGGTATTATAGAGAAACTCATGAGTCATAAATGGTATTATAGAGAAAGTTGAAGGATTAAATGGCCAATGTTAAAATTAGGTAAGTATGGCATGAATAATGATTAAGGACTAAATTATGTAAAATTTTAATTGGTTAGAATATTTTAGAATTATCTATTTTATATTGTTTTTACTTTACTTAATGGTTAAGTTGATAAAAGGATGAAAAAGAAAAAAAATGGTTATCATCATCCTTTGTGTCGTCCCCTCTAGAAATACAGAAATAAAGTTTTCAATTTTTTACATTTTAGTCCTTTTCATCATTTCCAAGCCTTTTAAGCTTAATTCCTCCAATTTCATTCATGATTTTTTAGTGAAATTAATAGGGGAACCTACTAATTATCTTAGTTTCATGAGAAGTGTAACCATAATTGTCTTAGAGGAGAGAGAGAATAAGAATTAAGTTTTGATCATAAGAGGTTAAGGTAAGCATGATAAGTTCTTCATGGATTTCATGTTAGTTTTGTATAAAAAGCATAACTATTTTTTTTATAAATTTCGATGAGTAGATATTGTATGTTTTGATATGGAAATGAAAAAAAAAACGTGAGAAAAGAAATGAACAACAAGTTGGTGACAAAGGAAAAGAGATAGCCAAGGAGTAAAATAAGAAGAACGAAGTGTTTCCAAGCTTTGGTTGTAAGTACAACTAGAATTTTACTTAACTTAAATAGTTTTGATCAATACGTTTAATTAGATATATTAATATTTACATGTTTTTAATTACTAACTATTGTGTTATGTGCAAATAAGAAATTTATTAAGATTTATGGAATTAATTATTTGATTCCATTTACTAAGTGAGGAAATGACTAAATTATAAAATGTGTAAAAATGATATGTGAAATGTAACAATACCTTGATAGTGGATATGAAATGCTATGAGATAGTGTTATATTTTATTGAATTTTTACGATGAAGATTAAATTGAAAATAATTTAAAAGTATCTAAATTATGTTTTGAAATGTAAAAGTAAAGACGATTTTGTTATATTTGCCCATATAGGTAATATATGAACTAGAAGGATATAGATGTCATGCCATTAGGAAACATTCAGCGCACTTTTTGTTCTGAATAAGCATTATAGTTTCGTTTTGTTATTACACTTCTGTGCTACTATGTTTTGTTATTACACTTCGGTGCATTTCTGTATTAATTTCGTATATCTTGCATGTTCTATTAAGTCTACATTAGGCATTTGTTAAATATTAAGGGCAAAAAAAAAAAAAAAACCTATAGTTAACATAACCAATTCATGTATTAGTGAAAGGAATGAGGGTGAATTGAAATATATTAAATGAGTTATAATATAAAATTATAATCCTATTAAATTCTAAACTTAATTAGAATAATATTTTTGTACTTGGTTTACATTTATTTAATAGAGAAGGTAACTTTAATTCATGTTGTACTTATTAAGTTTTCACTAATTTATCACATTATTTTCAACGCATAGATAAAGTCGTTAAGTGAAGATTTTTCAAGGATTAGTCACTTCACATCTCAAGGGGTTGGGCAAGAGTATGAAATCTCTATTTTGATTTAAGTAAATGACATGTACATAGGTTAAACAATAGATTAAGTAAGCAGGTGTCTAAATGTTTTAATACTTGTGTTAATTGTGTTTTAGATGGAGAATATAAGATATTATATAATTTATGAGTTTTGGTTCATGTTTGGATTTATTATGAACAAATTTGATATGGTTTAGAAGTGTTTAAAAGCATAAATTTCAAGTCCCCTGTCTCATATCTCAAGACATGTGAAATATGTCTCGAGACACAAGAACTTCGAAACTAAAAATCTATAGTAATTGAGCCATGTCTCAAGACACAAATGACTTTTTTCTTAAGACAAAAGCCCATTTGTTTCAAGACAAAGCAACTTTGAAGCCAAATTTCTATGGTGTCAGCAGAATGTCTAGAGATAACCTAGTTATGGTCTCGAGACGTACGGACCTGCAACTAATTTTTTTTAATTGAATTAAATGAGATTTGAAACAAATTTTATATGCAATTAAACTTTAAAATTTTAGTCTAATTGTATTTTTAAAAGTGTAATAAGACCTTGAATTCATTAATAAAAGTCCAAATTATAGACATTTGATAGTGTAAAAGAGTGCTCAATGTTAAATGTATCATTGCTCAAGTTTTCTCGAATAACGAGTGTTACATTAACTCAAATTTGACATTGCGTAACTCCATAAAATGATGAATTTGAATCTTAAACATGACAAATGTATGTGTGAATATGATAGATGATTGAATTGAATTGAATGATAATTATGAACTTAACTGTTGGATGAATAAAAAATGCACTTATTGTCTTCTTCTTTTTTTTTAATTGGATTGGTTGAAGTGGAGTATATGGATTTATAGCATATTTTAACTCAATATAGATGTATAATAACATGCTTTTTAATGAATGTCATTCACATTAACCTATAAATAAGAGGACCTGAACCTATGTATTTCCGTATTGTTAATAATATTTATACCAATTGAACTAATAATCAATAGACAATTATTTTATTATTATTATCAGCTGAATTGAATAAAATTTTGAAGGGTTGAACCGATTTTTTTACCAAGAGTTTTTAAAACCTTATTTTATTACGAGAAGACCGAAATGCCCTTACGATTGGCTAACGCTTGGATCAAAAATTGCATGAGGAATTGGATCAAAAATTGGTTCTGAGAAAAAAATGAAGAAGTACGGATTACAGCTTAGGGTTCCACCGTCCCAGCAGAAAAAGCCGGCGACAAGACCGCCGCTCCCTCCTCCTCGAGGCTTCCAGGAAGACGACGATGATAACGTGGAGAAAGAGATTTCCCGGCAAGCTAGCAAGAACAAAGCTCTCAAGGAGGTAAGATTCACCTTGATTTCCTTATTTCCCTTTCTTTGGAGTTTTTTTTTTTCTTTTCTAAAAGAAACATAACTGAAATTTTCTTCCTTTTTTTATTTTAAAAAAAATTCTCTTTCGAAGGTAGAGGAGCAACATAAGAAAGCTTTAGAAGAAGATCCTTCTGTGTTTGATTACGATGGAGTTTACGATGCGATGAAAGAGGAGGTTGTTCGCCCCCGTGCTCAAGATCGCGAAGAGCGAAAGGTATATTTTTCTAACAAATTTAAGGATTTTTTTTTTGTGATTTGTATGATTTTTTGATTGCTATTAACTTAATTATTCGCTTTTTTATTTGTTTGCCCCCTTAAATCTGTATACAATGCAGAAGACATTAATTTATTAACTAATTTCTCAAGACTAACATAGAATTGATCATCATTTGACTGTTTTGAGCAGCCAAAATATATTCTTAATTTAATGAAGAAAGCGGAGCAACGAAAATGGGAGCAGGAGATAGTATACGAGAGGAAGCTTGTGAAAGAGAGAAGTAAAGAGGATCACCTTTATGCAGACAAGGATAAGTTTGTGACCAGTGCCTACAAGAGAAAGCTTGCTGAGCAGGCAAAATGGATGGAGGAGGAGCGCTTACGACAACTTCGAGAGGAGAAAGAGGATGTAAGTGTAGCCTTTTCTGCAACTTCGTTTGATGTTTACTTGCTGCTTCTTTGTTTATGGGTTTGATTTTTATTTTGATTTTATGTTACACAACATATGATTGAATGAATTGTCACTGATTCCTATGGTGTCTAGCATGCTATTGGTGCTCTAAATATGTTGATTTGTGTGTCCTGCATAAACAAATTGTTTTGGGTTTTTGGCTGCTTGAAGTATGCAAATTTATCTGAACGAGTCTTTTCATTGCTTCATATCTGTGACATGTGAATCGGTCCCATGGTATTTTCCCATCTTTGCTTGCATGCATATGAGCTATGTATTATTGATTACTAACCCACCACAAAAGGGAACCTTGGTTTGTTGCCAATGTGGGTTAGTTCAGTTGGTTAAGTACTTACTAGCATATTGGTAAGTACCAGGGCTCAAATCTCATCAGCTGTCTCATTTGGTGGTGATTCATGCTGTTAGCTTCCTCTAAGGCCTATGGCATGCCTTGACCTTGGATTGGAATAGCCTCCCCGCACCTAAACTTTATTGTTATACTCAAAAAGATTCAATAGAACTTTTTTGGATCTTCACCTCTTTACCTCTGAGAAGTCAATACTGGTTCAAGTTTTGAAGCACTGTTTGAAAGTGAATTATATAACTTAAAGGATTTGACAGAGGAAGTTTAGGTTCTGTGTCATATATTGTCATTATGCCACCCTTTGATGAAATCAAGCATCCTATTCATTCATATTGCTTTCTCTCCTAGGAGTAGGACAATTGCATTAGGTTTTTCTATTGGGTGTATGTGTTTAGGAACATCATATCCCATTTTGAGTCATCATTCAGTATGAAAAATTTATGAGAAGGTAGTCATTGTTTATTTATTTTGCATCATTGTTTTCATTTTTATGTTTGCATATTTTATTGTAACAGTGAACTGAAAGGGAAAAACATTAACAGATCGTTAAAGAGTAAATAGCAAAACTTTCTTAGGCATGTTCGGCTTTTTTCGTTTTTCAATTTAGAACAAGCATAAATGTGGTTAGCATTCATGGTGAAGATTATCTTTTCAACTTGAAGTGCATAGTGAAAAATGCTGTTCATTTGCATCTACTGGTTAGAAATTTTTTATGGCATTATAAATGTTCTCATGTTATTAGAGTTAGCTAAATGCAATAAAATGAAGGTGGACTACACGAATTATATTTTTTGTGTGTTTGGCCATAAATAGAGTATTTGTTATTCTTTATTATTTATTTCCCTGATATTCTTTTTTCTTGGGTCTAGATGTGATTTCATTAGTTTAACACCTAGATTACTGATGCTTTATCTGGTTGATTGCCATTTTCTCGGTTTAAAGGTTACCAAGAAGAGTGACTTGAGTGATTTTTACTTCAACCTCGGTAAAAATGTTGCATTTGGGGCAAACGAAGCAAAGCCAAGAAAGCCTGAATTAAGGGAACCTGAGAAAGAGAAAGAGAAAGAGAAAGAGAAAGAGAAAGAAGTATTAAACAGAGTAAACCTATTGCCTGACTCAATTGCTCCGGAGTCATCTGCTGTGATCGATCGGACTCGAGATGAATCAAGTTCTCGAGAAATATTTGATTCCCGAGATTCAAAGCCAATAACTGAAGATACAGTTCCAGACACTGCAGTGCAAGAGACCACTTCAGAGAAACAACCATCAGTTGATCAACCAAAAAGTGACCATCATAAAAGAGGTGCGGATGCTGTTGCAGCAGCTAGAGAACGATTTCTGGCACGGAAAAGGGCGAAAGAGCAATGATTGGCGACCTGCCGACCTCTCTCTGATAATGGATTTACAGTGGTGAGAGATTGAAAAATCTTGAAAGACCTTTTTGTTATACATTATGCATTGCAAACAAGTTTGAGAAAAAGTTTTAATTCTGTTCACTGAAATTCAATTGCATCTCACTTGAAATTTGATTAGCAAATATTACATAATCTGCAAATTTTCTAGGAAAATAGAAGGGAAAGAACAAAATAGATGCATATATAGGTCAAAATTTTAATATCTTATTGCTCTGCATTTTCCCCACCATTGCCTCTGTTTTGCTTTTACACTCCAGAACTATCCATCTCAGAGATCCATGCCAGACCGTCGACCACCTTGTCTACCATTCCTTAACAATGGTACATCATCTCAGAACCCCCAATCTCTACGCCATTCTCCTAAAACCATCCTTTCTGTCATGGATGCTGGCAGCGATATGGTTGGTTTGCCATGTCTGCAAAAACTGCTCTTTTTCTTCCTCCACCAAGAACATCCTATCTTACATCCCTAAGCTATCTTTATCTTCGAAATTGGCTGCCAAAAGCCTAAATGATCCTGGTTTCACCACCCCAACACGACCCAATGTGTTGATTGTAAGAACAATTCCATTCCCCATAATTGTACTCAAATCTACCCTCGTAGTCTTATGGTTGTGTTCAGTTGGAGTGTGTTGTATTGGTAAAAAAAATAATTTGAAATGGAAGATTATGTATCTAATACCGATATAATTAAACATTCCCTCTTCTCATTGGGCAGTGGCCTTTTCCTTACGCTAGATTAGTTCTCGTCCGAGTTAGGGACCCGTTGGGCATTGCAATTTGAGGGTAAAAAAAAAGCTTTTTAACCCCGAAAGCAATGGGTTGAGAATGCAGTGAAACTGTGTGATTTTAGGTTGAAAGTACGATAAGAAAGTATTTCTCCGCTCAAAGTTTGGATTTAGGTGTTTTTTTTTATAACTTAAATTAGTAAAAGTTTAAACTATAAATTTTTGTTTGTATCAAGTTGCATTATAGTCATTTTTGTTTGAAATGTTACCTTTTTTAACTTATGTTATGAAGTGATTATTTTGTCGTTAAGCTCTATCGGCAATCTTACGTGATAGTTCAAATGAGTTTTCAAATGAGTTTTAAATGCCTACTTGGATGTTCAATTGGAATTATAATAAGTTTTTAATTTAATAAATTTAATTAATTGAAAATTTTAAATTAATTACACCTTGAATTGGAAAAGAAAAACCGTTTGTTTTTTTTTCTTCTTTTAGTTTTCTTTTCTATTTTGATTAAAAAACTATTATCATCCAAGTTGGTATTTTAAATACATTTGGATTGTCACGTAACGTAGGATTGTCGTTAGGGAGGTAACGAAGCTTAATGACAGAGTGACTATTTCGTAACAAAATGATAATGTAAGTGACTAAACGTAACATTTCAAACATAAGTGACTAAAATGTAATCTAAGGCAAATATAAGTGATTATTTTTGTAGTTTACCCCTAGTAGAAAGATATTTAAAAACTTAAACTATCAAAATACTATTCTTTATATTAACTATTTAAAATGTATTTACAAATTTAAATGTATGCAAATATTTCATCTATCATAATATTATATTAATTTTTTTGATATAATGCCATGAACTATCTATAATCCCTCCTTAACTTTAAAATAAGAGGATAGATGTGTTTCAACATATTTGAACTCACGTCCTTCTACATTGGCAACAAGGTCGATGCCAACACTATGTATCATTAAAATTCGAAAACATCATTTATAATTATATTTAAAATTCTAAAATATTTAATATATCATTAAAATTCTAAAGTGTCATTTATTATTATATTTAAAATTCTAAATATTTTATGTATCATTAGATTTATAAATAATTTGTTAATTACTTTAACAATATTTAAAATGTATAATTATATTAATATTATCAAATTTAATGTGAATTTAAATTGTCAACATTATATTTAAAATGAATATTTTAATTTCTCGTTGTAATTTTTGAGAGAACACTTGAAATTAACAAACTATACTTTTAAAAACACTTTATTTTTTTTTTTCAAATCAAACCCTTTAAAAGTATTTCTCAACCACAATAATAAAACCAACACTTACTTCAAATCAAGGTTTTTAAAAGTATTGGTTGACAAACACAAAAAACTACTATATTGGTTAATTTGTGGAAGATAAACTTCGCAATAATAATAATAATAATAATAATAATAATAATAATAATAATAATAATAATATCACATTCCTATTATTCATAAATAAAATTTGATGTTAGGATTGAATTGTTATAACAAAACAATTAAGCAACATATGTAATGAATTAATAAACATATAAACACAGTATGATAATAAATAATTAAAAACCATCTCTCTCTCACATACACAAACACACAATTGATTTAAATAAATTAAATCATTTTTATAAAATATGCAAATATGAACTCCACACAAACATATATACATACTTTTTTTTTAATTTAAATTTTATTTATATATACTAATTTTATGATTAGCTTCAGTCCTTTATGGTGTTATTAGTGTGTTATATTATAGATACTTTTTTAAAGAAATATAGATATTACTATATTTTATATAAAAATTGGTAAGAGTCTAAGCTACTTTTATCCTCCATAATATAATTTATATATAAATATATTATTTTAAAAAAATTATCGAAATAGCTTGTTTTTTACGATGGGGTGTGCCTAGGAGTATTCAAACGATTAATCGATCAGTTAACCGATCCAAACTAATATTAACCGAATTTTTTTAATACTTTAATCGTTAATCGAACCAAATTTTTTTAAAAAAATTAACCGAATGAAAATATTTCGGTTAATTCAGTCGGTTAACCGAAACTTATATATTTTATTTTTTTAAATTAATATAAAACATGTAAAAATATTGATAATATTTATTTGACCGAATTAACCGAATTAGTAATAACTTAATACATATAATATATAATATTATTTGTTAAATTTAATTAATTACCTAATTTTAAATTGAATTAATTGTTAATCCACTTTTGATTAAACTAGATCGTTATTTGCATTTTTGTAAAGCGTGGAAGACGAGACACTTTTCCGCCTTACGTGCACATCCCGTCACCCAATGTAGGTTTTTTCTTAAAATAAAATGGGTCGTTGGATTCTAACGGTGAAAGTTTTCAACGTTAATTTCTAGACCGTTTCAATCCAACGATTATAAATGGGTATAAAATTTGTACCATTGGATTTTAAATTATTTGGAAATTCAATTTTAACAGCCGCTTCTCAGTCAAAGATACAGATGCCCTCCTTTCATCAATCGAGTTCGTCCACCCTTGTGCAGTCAGCTTTGTGCAAAGCATGTTTTGCTCAAACTCCCATACAAACTTATCTTTACAAATTGCCTCCCAACCAATGCTGATGATCTTTTCCCTTTTTGCAAGGCTAATAGGGAATCTTCCGGGCATCTCTTCTTTTAATGCAGTTTTGCTCCAGCTGTCTGGTTTCCCATTCCTCTTGCCCTCCAAATTTCTTCTTTATCTTCATGGTTTCTTCAATGGCTTGAATCAAATAACATTGCCTCCCTTGATTCCAGGAGATTTTACACTTATATGACTTGTACCCTCTTGATTATCTAAAAAATCAAGGAACGAACTCATATTCAGGATGGTTGATCCCTCACCAACAGAAGCAATAACAAGGATTCAAAATCTTCATGATTCTATAGCTAACGCTTTCTCTCTTGACATTTTGCAAAATCATTGTCGAACCATTTCTTTTTTTTTGGGGGGGGGGGGGAAAGAGTCGACTTTGATTTTAAGAATGAAAACGAAAGAAACGAGAGTCATCACTAATCCTTTTTTTATAAGGTATGATCAGATCACCTCGTAATTCAATCAGAGCTGTCGAAACCATTATTTTTTTTGAAAAACGGGGTCGACTTTAATTTTAAGAATGAAAACGAAAGAAACGTGAGTCGCCACTAATCCTTTTTTATGAGGTGTGATCGGGTCACCTCGTAATTCAATCATTTTAATAAAAAATTTAATTTACTAAAACAACGATTTTTGGTCTATGAAATCCAGAAAACGTGTTCGGGAGTCGGTTACGCACGAGGAAGGATTAGCATCCTCGATACGCTCAAAATTGGTACCTAGTTGATTAATTGATATCTTTAGTGTTGAAAATTGAAAATTTGAAGAAATTTTAAAATACGATCCTTTGTTGTAAAGTTGAAAATTTTCAAGAACAGGGCATACTTCACGTTAATCGAGGAAAAACAATTACGTCCCCTAAGCTAGAACACAATGTCTTAAATTCTTGATACGAGAATAAATGCCGAAAAATTTATTTATTTTGAAAAGTATTCGATTATCTAGGTTTTAGAAAGAAATCATATTCCATAAGTTAGAATACGATCTTTTCGTAATTCCCAAGATTATTAAAAAATGTTTTAAAAACGTTTGTTATTCGAATTTATCAAGAAAATCAGAACCTCGTAAGTTAGGGTACGACTTTTCGAATCTTGAAATACGAAGAATTACTGATTTAAAAAAACAAAATTTTATGTAATGGGTAAAGATTAATGTAACATGATTTTGTAGTAAAATGTAAAAAATGAATTACGGTACTAATATGCATAACAGACTAATAATAAATGCATTAATGTAAATGACAATAATGAGAACAAAAATAAAGATAACATAAAAAAAATAAACCAATTATATAAAAAATAATGAGTAAGTGAATAAATGAAAACTAAAAAAAAATTAATTAAAAATTTAATAGTGAACAAATAAATAAACAAATGAATAAATATTAGGTAAAACAGTTTAAAATAATAATAATAATAAATGAATAATAATAGTAAGTAAATAAATAAATAAATAATAGTAATGATAATTATAATAAAATAAAATAAAAATAAAAATAAATAAAAATAAAAATAAAAATAAAAAAAATAAAATAATAAAAATAATAATAAAATTGTAAAAATAATTAAAAAGGGTTAAATTGAACTTAAAACCGAAGTTTGGGGCAAATCCGAAATAAATAAAAAAGAAAAGGACCACATTGAACGCGCGAATAACAAAGAGGGACCAAAAGGGTAATTAATCACCGCCCTCCAAAATGACCTCGTTCGAATATGGACCTAATTGAAATTGAAATAAATCATGAGGTAAAAATTAAAAACAAGAAAAACTTGATTACAAAACAATAAAAAAGCGAAAGGGCTAAAAGTGCAATTAGCCCTTCCGTTAAAAACACGCGGATCCTAGGCCTGGAGCGGGTCGGATCTTAGGTCGGAGGACTAAACGACGCCGTTTTGGTTGTCTGATGCTTGCCCCAAAACGACGTCGTATGGGGGTGCTATAAAAATCAAAATTTTATAAAAAAAATTCATTTTCCCCTTTCTTAAAAAAAAAAAACTGAGAAGATGCTCTCCCCTCTCTTCCCTAGCCTCTTTGCTGGCGAGCTCCGACACCGATCGTCGCCGTCAGCGCCGCTGTGTGCGATGGTCGAACCCCCCAGGTACGTTCTTTCCCCTTTTTTTTATATACTATATTTTAATATATATGTATAGTTTAAAAAATAAAAAAAATCTTTATATGTATACATAAACAGTTTTGAAAAGGAAAAAAAATAAAGAAAAAGAAGATAGAAAGAACCTTTGCACGAGTTTTTTTCTTTGACCTGCTTCGTTATTTTTGGTTTCTTTCTATTATTGTCTGTGTAAAAAAAATACAATAGTTTGCCATTGCTTTATAGCCGAAAATAAAAGAAAAATACAATATTTTTTTCTCTTGTTTTCTTCTGCTGTGTTTTTTGTCCTTGCAGGTACAGTGGTTGACGTGCCGCGTGGTGGTACGTGGAGGAGTACGAAGGAGGTGCCGACGTGGCGAGGTGGAGGCGGCGGCTTTTAGAGGAAACCCTAGGGTTTCTTAGTTTTTTGAGAATGTTTAGGTTTTTTTTTTGGGCCATTTGGGCCTTATAATTTTGGGTCTTGGATTGGGTCTGTTTTTTTTGTAATGGACTGCTAAAAAATTTGGACTTTATTTTTTTTTTTGTTTTGGTTTATTTGCTTATGGGCCCCGGGTAAATTTGGGCCTGTACAGCTGCCCCTTTTTGCTCATTATCGTGTAACGGGAATGAAGCAAAGACCTTAAGAAAGGCCAAATTTGCCTAGCCTTGTAGAATCTCGACTTCTTTGGTGCTTCTATCTTTCAAGTAGCCTTGCTCTAACCCACTGCAACTTCAGAGGTATAGGAATTGGTGCTTTGATCCGCTCCACTGCAATTTCAGGGAGATAAGACTTGTAGCTTGAATCTACTCCATCGCAATGGCTTCACTGCAACCTCAGGGGGATAAGGTTTATAACTCGTGGTTTTGATCTGCTCTACTGCAACTTCAGGGAAATAAAATCCGCTATCTTCAACCTGCTCCACTGCGACTTCCGGGAGATAAGGTTAATTGGTTCAATCTACTCCACTGCAATCTCAAGGAGATAAGATTCATTAAGATAGATTTGATCCGACCTACTACAACTTCAGAGGTATAGGATTTGTGACTTGTAGCTTTAATCTTTTCCACTGCAACTTCAGGGAAATAAGATTCTCTATTTCCAATCTGCTCCACTACAACTTCAGGGAGATAAGGTTAATGGCTTCAATCTGCTCCACTGCAACTTCAGGGAGATAAGATTTGTCATGGTAGATTTGATCCGACCTACTGCAACTTCAGAGGTACGAGATTTGTAACTTCAATCTACTCCACTGCAACTTCAGGAAGATAAGATTTGTTATTTTGACCTGCTTCACTGCAATTTTAGAGAGATGAGGTTTGTGGATTCACCGATGTTGCTACACCGTCCTCTAGGGGACGTGACCTGTAGAATCTATTTCACGGGCCTATGCTTATGCCAAATGATTAGGATGCAAAAATGCTCCTAATTAGATGTGTTATGAATGATATTTGTATGAATGCAGAATGTCATGAGAATGATCCTTTTTTATTGATTAGGTTGTCATTGCTTGTTGTTCATTAAGGTTGTGTAACACCCCTTACCCGAGACCGTTGTCGGAGTCGAGCACGAGGCATTACTAGACTTAACTTACTAGTTCTGGGCATAAAAATTGAAACTGTCCGTCTGCGTCATGTTCACTAAATTAATTATAACTTGAGTTAAGAAACTCGAAATCTAGATCCGTAAATTTTCCTTGAAACTAGACTCATATATCTTCTTACTGTAATTTTTCCAGAATTTTTGGTGTGGCCAATTAGTACATTTTATTAGTTAAAGTCTCCCTTATTACACAGTTTGACCGTTCTGACCTCTCTTCACTAAAAATCAATTATCTCAAAATATACAACTCTTTTTCCTACAACGTTTTCTTTATATGAAAATAGACTCAATAAGATTTAATTATATATCTCATTCACAACCTAATTCAATTTATACTATTTTTAGTGATTTTTCAAAATCACGTCACTGCTGCTATCCAACTATTTCCCTGTATATAATTACATAATTTCTTTAAAATAACTATCAACTAGGCATTTCATAACATCCAAAACATGTTCCTAATTAACCATTTTAATGGCTAATCATTACCAAGCATTTACAAGCCAATATTAAGCCATATCATAAGGTCATACACACAAAATGGCTAAGTCCCTATACATGCCATAACTTAAAACGTTCGAATCACAAAATACCAATATGATCTTTTGATAGTGTGTAACGATCTCCGACGTCCTTTCGATCCCCGAGTTGGCTTGCAATACTATAAAAAAAAATTAAAGAATGGGAGTAAGCATAAAGCTTAGTAAGTTTAAAATTAAAGAATGGGAGTAAGCATAAAGCTTAGTAAGTTTACATGTAAATAGATAACAACATTCTTAATGAATTATCTTATTCTTTTCTTATCAAGATCACTTAAGCTTTTAACTCAATATACTCAAACTTGTATTCTTACCTTGCCTTTTAACATGAATTTATCTTACCTTACCTTTTTAACATGAATTTATCTTACCTTACCTTTTTAGCTTGAACTTGTCTTACCTTTACTTTTTAGCTTGAACTTGTCTTACCTTACCTTTTTAGCTTGAACTTGTCTTACCTTTACTTTGGTTTACTCTTGGAATATTCCTGTTGAACCACTTGGAATACTAAGGATACGCGGGTACCTTTCCTTATGAAACTTAACCATTGCCATGTCTTGACATGGTCTTACGTGGTATCCTTGCCTTGTGAACTCACCAATGCCATGCCTTGGCATGGTCTTACATGGGACCTTTGCCTTATAAATTCACCAATGCCATGCCTTGGCATGGTCTTACATGGGACCTTTGCCTTATAGTAACTTATCAGTGCCATGTCTTGACATGGTCTTACATGATTTCCACAAACCCTAATGTCATGACATTTGTATCCTACACATTCCTAAGGTTCAGCCGGAACTTTCTGAGATAGCTTTTCCGTCAATTCATACTTGAGTCTTTAAATAATAAATTTACAAAATAAATATGTAAATGCTGGAATTTAATAATATTAAATGTAAAATAATAGAATATTGCATTTATTTACTGCAAACTTACCTCGAAACAAAATCGATAAACTATATCGATTTAGTCCACTATCTTTTTCTTTCCCCGATCTAACTCTGGATTTCGTTCTTCTTGATCTTGAATCAAGCTTTAGAAATCGCCAAACCCTAAGCTTGTTCTTTTCTTTTTCTTTTCTTCTACATTCGGCTAGTAGAAAAAAGATGATAATGGCTTTTTAACTTATGTTTGTTTTATTATATTAACATTATATTATTTTATTATTATTAAACCATTATACATAATAAAACAAGCTATATAATTTGACATAACGCCGCCCACTACTCTCACTTATGGGTAAATTACAACATAAAGCCTCCAAATTATAAAGACAATAATAATTAGGCACTCTCTTGTTTAACCATCAAATTTTCATTTTACGCAATTAAGCCCTTTTATCAAATTAAGCACACAAATAATAAAATTAATTCACGAAACTTTCACACATGTAAATTCACATATTATAAGCACTGAAAATAATATTAAAATATTTTACTGACTCAGATTTGTGGTTTCGCAACCACTATTCCGTTTAGGCCCTATTCCGGGATGTTACATTTCTCCCCCCTTTAGGGATTTTCGTCCCCGAAAATCTTACCTGTAAAGAGATTTGGGTACTGTTTTTGCATAGTCTCTTCGGGCTCCCATGTAGCCTCTTCTATTCTATGCCTATTCCATAATACTTTCACAAGTGCAATACTTTTATTCCTTAATTGCTTAACCTCTCGAGCTAGAATTTTTATTGGTTCCTCCCCGTAAGTCATATCTGGCTGAATCTCAACCTCTGTTTGCGAAATCACATGCGATGGATCTGAACGATAACGACGTAGCATAGACACATGAAACACATTATGAATCCTCTCTAACTCAGTTGGCAAAGCCAATCGATATGCCAATGGCCCAACTCTCTCGATCACCTCAAACGGTCCAATAAAACGGGGACTTAATTTGCCTTTCTTGCCAAATCTGAGAACTTTCTTCCACGGAGATACTTTCAAGAATACCCTATCACCAACTTGAAATTCAATGTCTTTTCTTTTCAAATCTGCATAGGATTTCTGTCTATCTGAAGCTGCTTTCAAGCAATCTCTGATGACTTTTACTTTCTCTTCTGTTTCTTTGACTAGATCAACCCCGTAAATCTGATTTTCCTTAAGCTCTGTCCAATACAAAGGTGTGCGACATTTACGTCCATACAAAGCTTCATAAGGTGCCATCTTCAAACTTGATTGATAACTATTATTATAAGCAAACTCTATTAATGGTAAATATTTCTCCCAACTACCTTGAAATTCTAATACACAACATCTAAGCATATCTTCAAGTACCTGAATAACTCTCTCTGATTGACCATCAGTCTGAGGATGGAAAGCTGTACTAAAACTCAACTTCGTACCTAAAGCTTCCTGCAATTTCTTCCAAAACCGTGAGGTAAATCTTGGATCTCTATCAGAGATAATCGATAACGGTACTCCATGTAGTCTCACAATCTCTGTAATTTATAACTCGGCCAACTTGTCAAGTGAAGAATCCATACGAACTGGGATAAAATGAGCCGACTTTGTTAACTTATCAATCACAACCCATACTGCATCTTTCTTTCTCGGTGTCGAAGGCAATCCTGTCACAAAATCCATAGTAACTCGATCCCATTTCCACTCGGGAACTAATACAGGCTGCAATAAACCTGAAGGTACCTGATGTTCGGCCTTTACCTGCTGACAGATCAAGCATCTAGAAACAAACTCTGATATATCTCTTTTCATTCCTGTCCACCAATACATTTTCTTCAAATCATTATACATCTTTGTACTACCTGGGTGAATAGACAAGGAACTGCTATGTGCTTCCTGTAAGATTTTCCTAATAAGCTCATCATTCTTTGGTACACATACTCTGTCTCTGAACAACAAACAACCGTCAGAACCGATCTGAAAATCAGACTCTACACCTGACTCGCACTGAACTCTTTTGGCTTGCAACTCACTGTCATCCTTCTGAGCTTCACAAATTTCTTCAAGAAATGTCGATTTAACTCTCAAATCAGCTAAGATAGAACCATCATCTGATAATGCCAAACTAGTGTTCAAAGCTCTCAATGCAAATAACGATTTTCTACTCAAAGCATCAGCAACAACATTTGCCTTACCCGGGTGATAATCGATCACTAGCTCATAATCTTTAATCAACTCTAGCCATCTTCTTTGCCTCAAGTTCAGATCTTTCTGAGTCATCAAGTACTTCAAACTTTTGTGATCAGTGAATATTCGGCATTTCTCACCATATAAGTGATGTCTTCAGATTTTCAATGCAAATACAATAGCAGCTAGCTCTAAATCATGTGTCGGATAGTTTTTCTCATGTAGCTTTAACTGTCTAGAGGCATAAGCAATTACCCTTCCTTCCTGCATAAGTACACAGCCTAGTCCATTCAAGGATGCATCACTGTAAATCACAAACTCTTTACCCGGTTCTGATTGTACTAAAATAGGAGCTTTAGTCAACAATACTTTTAACTTGTCGAAACTCTGTTGACACTTCTCAGTCCATTCAAACTTGACAGCTTTCTGTAACAATCTTGTCAATGGAGTAGCTATCTTGGAAAATTCCTCTACAAATCTTCTATAATAACCGGCAAGACCAAGAAAACTTCTGACCTCTGATACATTTCTAGGAGGCTTCCAATCAACAATTGCTGAAATCTTACTCGGATCAACTCTAATACCTTCACCTGAGACAATATGTCCAAGAAAACAAACTTCCTGTAACCAAAACTCACTTTTGCTAAACTTGGCATAAAGCTGATTATCTCTCAAAATCTGTAAAACTGTTCTCAAATGCTCTGCATGCTCAGTCTCATCATGAGAATAAATCAAAATGTCATCAATGAACACGACTACAAACTTGTCCAAATAAGGTCTAAAAATTCGGTTCATTAAATCCATAAAAATAGCAGGAGCATTAGTTAAGCCAAATGGCATCACAAGAAACTCATAGTGACCATACCTAGTTCGAAAAGCAGTCTTTGGAACATCTGACTCTTTAACTCGCAACTGATAGTATCCGAATCTCAAATCTATCTTAGAGAACATAGTGGCTCCCTTCAATTGATCAAACAAATCATCTATTCTAGGTAATGGATATTTGTTCTTGATGGTTACCTTGTTAAGCTGTCGATAGTCTATGCACAATCTCATGGAACCGTCCTTCTTTTTCACAAATAACACTGGCACGCCCCATGGTGAATAACTAGGTCTTACAAAGCCTTTATCAGTTAATTCCTGTAACTGAGCTTTCAATTCTTTCAATTCTATTGAAGCCATTCTATAAGGAGCAATAGAAATAGGTGTGGTACCTAGAATCAATTCAATACCAAACTCAACTTCTCTGATAGGAGGCAAACCTGGTAGTTCTTCCGGAAACACATCAGGGAACTCATTTACCACAGGCACTGATTCAATTTTCAACTCTAGATCTTTAGTATTCAACACAAAAGCAAGATAAGCTTCACATCCATTCCTTAAACATTTCTGCGCAGACATAACAGAAATCATGGAAATTGAACTATCTGACTCATCTGAATTAACCCGAAGGAACTCACCATTTTCACATTTCAACTCAATGAATCTTTTTCCACAATTCACTATCACATCATGTGCAGTTAACCAATCCATACCAAGAATCACATCAAACTCATCAAATGGCAATAGCATGAGATCAGCCGGAAAACAGTAACCTCTAATCATCAAAGGGCATTTTTTACATACTTTGTTTACTAACACATGCTGACCTAATGGGTTCGATACTTTAATCACAAATTCTGTAAACTCTATGGGCATGTTCATACTAGGCATTAATTTCATGCAAACATAGGAATGGGTTGACCCCGGATCAATCAAAGCAATAACATTAACATCATGAAGAGAAAATGTACCCGTAATTACGTCGGGGGAAGATGCCTCTTCACGAGCACGGGTAGCATAAGTCCTTGTGGGTGCTCTAACATCTGATCTTGTTGCTGTATCTCTAAATGTACCTCTATCTGCCCCTACTCCTGAATTTCTCTGAGATCTGCCTCTAATGGGGGCATTACCTGATCTTGCACTCGGTATTACTTCTTTTTTAACCATCTCGGGACACTCCCGAATGAAATGATCCGGTGCACCACATCGGAAACAACCAGTCTTAGTTGCTCGACATTGACCTGGATGGCGTCGACCATATTGAGGACACTCGGGCCTATCAGGCTGAATACTGCCAACACTCGCAATCGAAGTGGTTTGAGCTTTTGAATCTATAAATCTTCCACCTCTGTTTCGGCTAGAATACCCGGTTGAAAAATTAGGTCTCGTAGAAAACTCTCTAGGCCTCTTGGATGTAGACTGAAATGACTTGCTCATCTGTCTTTTCTTCGTGTCTTGCATCTCAATTTCAGCTTTACCCTTTCTTTTTAACAACTCTTCTGCCTTACAGGCTCGTTCAACTAAAACAACAAACTCTTTTATCTCTAAAACACCAACTGACAGTCGGATATCATCATTGAGCCCATCCTCAAATCTTTTGCACATGATAGCCTCTGTAGACACACACTCTCGAGCATAATTGCTGAGTCGGATAAATTCACGTTCATAGTCGATCACAGTCATCTTACCCTTTTTTAACTCAAGGAACTCTTTTCTTTTCTGGTCAATAAACCTCTGACTAATGTACTTCTTACGGAACTCCTCTTGAAAGAAATCCCAAGTAACTCTTTCTTTCGGTACTACTGACACAAGTGTCTTCCACCACTGGTAGGCCGAATCTCTAAGAAGTGACACCACGCATTTAATACATTCTTCCGATTGCAGGATAACTCATCAAAGACTCTGATAGTGTTCTCGAGCCAAAATTCAGCTTTCTCTGCATCATCATCTTTGGTAGCCCGAAACTCTTCAGCCCCTTGTTTTCTGATCTTGTCAACGGGTGGTTTTTCTCTTCTAACTGTATTTATAACTGGGGGAGCTATGTGGGTGGTCTGTGGCTCATGAGGGGGTGGAGGTCTAACGGTCGGGTTCGTACGAACGAACACAGCAAACCATTCATTCATAGCTTGGAAGAAGGCTTCTCGAGCCCCTCCTACCTGACTAACTGTAACGGGCCTTTCACGACTATCTGGTGGCACCGTCCCTTCAGTGGGAGCGGGCGCATTACTTTCTACATCATCTGCACCATCTCGTTCGGGATCCATAACTATAAAAGAAAAACATTCTTAAAATTGTCAGGAGTCGTCACACTATCAAAATATAAGTATGGCATGTATAGTTAGACTCTTACTCATACTGAATATTCTGAGAACTGACTAAACTCTTGCTCTGATACCAATAAATGTAACACCCCTTACCTGAGACCGTTGTCGGAGTCGAGCACGAGGCATTACTAGACTTAACTTACTAGTTCTGGGCATAAAAATTGAAACTGTCCGTCTGCGTCATGTTCACTAGATTAATTATAACTCGAGTTACGAAACTCGAAATCTAGATCCGTAAATTTTATTTGAAACTAGACTCATATATCTTCTTACTGTAATTTTTCCAGAATTTTTGGTGTGGCCAATTAGTACATTTTATTAGTTAAAGTCTCCCTTATTACACAGTTTGACCGTTCTGACCTCTCTTCACTAAAAATCAATTATCTCAAAATATACAACTCTTTTTCCTACAAAGTTTTCTTTATATGAAAATAGACTCAATAAGATTTAATTATATATCTCATTCACAACCTAATTCAATTTATACTATTTTTAGTGATTTTTCAAAATCACGTCACTGCTGCTATCCAACTATTTCCCTGTATATAATTACATAATTTCTTTAAAATAACTATCAACTAGGCATTTCATAACATCCAAAACATGTTCCTAATTAACCATTTTAATGACTAATCATTACCAAGCATTTACAAGCCAATATTAAGCCATATCATAAGGTCATACACACAAAATGGCTAAGTCCCTATACATGCCATAACTTAAAACGTTCGAATCACAAAATACCAATATGATCTTTTGATAGTGTGTAACGATCTCCGACGTCCTTTCAATCCCCGAGTTGGCTTGCAATACTATAAAAAAAAAAATTAAAGAATGGGAGTAAGCATAAAGCTTAGTAAGTTTACATGTAAATAGATAACAACATTCTTAATGAATTATCTTATTCTTTTCTTATCAAGATCACTTAAGCTTTTAACTCAATATACTCAAACTTGTATTCTTACCTTGCCTTTTAACATGAATTTATCTTACCTTACCTTTTTAACATGAATTTATCTTACCTTACCTTTTTAGCTTGAACTTGTCTTACCTTTACTTTTTAGCTTGAACTTGTCTTACCTTACCTTTTTAGCTTGAACTTGTCTTACCTTTACTTTGGTTTACTCTTGGAATATTCCCGTTGAACCACTTGGAATACTAAGGATACGCGGGTACCTTTCCTTATGAAACTTAACCATTGCCATGTCTTGACATGGTCTTACGTGGTATCCTTGCCTTGTGAACTCACCAATGCCATGCCTTGGCATGGTCTTACATGGGACCTTTGCCTTATAAATTCACCAATGCCATGCCTTGGCATGGTCTTACATGGGACCTTTGCCTTATAGTAACTTATCAATGTCATGTCTTGACATGGTCTTACATGATTTCCACAAACCCTAATGTCATGACATTTGTATCCTACACATTCCTAAGGTTCAACCGGAACTTTCTGAGATAGCTTTTCCGTCAATTCATACTTGAGTCTTTAAATAATAAATTTACAAAATAAATATGTAAATGCTGGAATTTAATAATATTAAATGTAAAATAATAGAATATTGCATTTATTTACTGCAAACTTACCTCGAAACAAAATCGATAAACTATATCGATTTAGTCCACTATCTTTTTTTTTTCCCCGATCTAACTCTGGATTTCGTTCTTCTTGATCTTGAATCAAGCTTCAGAAATCGCCAAACCCTAAGCTTGTTCTTTTCTTTTTCTTTTCTTCTACATTCGGCTAGTAGAAAAAAGATGATAATGGCTTTTTTAACTTATGTTTGTTTTATTATATTAACATTATATTATTTTATTATTATTAAACCATTATACATAATAAAACAAGCTATATAATTTGACATAACGCCGCCCACTACTCTCACTTATGGGTAAATTACAACATAAAGCCTCCAAATTATAAAGACAACAATAATTAGGCACTCTCTTGTTTAACCATCAAATTTTCATTTTACGCAATTAAGCCCTTTTATCAAATTAAGCACACAAACAATAAAATTAATTCACGAAAATTTCACACATGTAAATTCATATATTATAAGCACTGAAAATAATATTAAAGTATTTTACTGACTCGGATTTGTGGTTTCGCAGCCACTATTTCGTTTAGGCCCTATTCCGGGATGTTACAGGTTGTGTTACCGACGTCCTCTTGTTCAGCTGATACAGAAAATTCGAAGAAATAGTCACAATTTAGACTCTCCTTTCTCAAATATTTCCTACCCTTAGGCTTGGCGAGTTCTAAATAATAGTCCTGTTTCAGGTTCTTGTACTATTTAGAAGCTTCTAGAGTAATACGCAGAACTCCTTTTGTGAAAGTATTTTTAGCCCATTAATCGTTATTTCAATGCAAAATGCTTGAAAAGGATTATAATAATTGGACAAAACTGAAATTTATTAGGAATAAAATCTGAAAAGAATGGATTAATTAAAGAAAACAACTATTATTGGAATATCAAAGAGGTGCAGGAACAAATAAGTGCCCTAGATGTCGCAACCTGAGCTTTTCTGTATGAACTTCTTGAGGACCATTTTGAGCTCAACATGTGTTTAGGAGATCTAAAGTACTTTGTCGATGCCCCAAGATGTAGTATACCTCTTCTTTGTTAATTTAGATATAGCAAAACTACTGCATGCACCACCTTTGATCAAAATTTGAATTGCCCTTTCACGGGTTTTCAATTCAAAATCCCTTTGGTCTCAAAGAGCCCTTTGCGGGTTTTCACCTTGGCCTCTCCTTTTTTTTTTTAAGAGAAGTACTTCTTTTACCACGTAAGGTCCTTCCCAGTTCGGCATCCATTTTCCTCTGAAATCATTTTGTAGGGGTAGGATCTTTTTCAATACCAAGTCCCCCTAATGGAATTATCTAGGGTGAACCTTTTTGTTGTAAGCTCGCATCATTCGCTTCTGGTACATTTGACCATAATGGATAACTTTCAGCCTTTTCTCTTCGATCAAATTTAGCTGATCATATCGAGATTGGATCCATTCTGCTTCATCCAGCTTCAGCTCTGACAAGACTCGAAGGGAATGGATCTCAACTTCGATGGGAAACACTACCTCCATTCCATAGACCAATGAGAAAGGAGTTGCCCCGGTAGAGGTCCTGATTGACTTTCGATAAGCGTAAAGAGCGAATGATAACTTCTCATGCCAATCTTTATAAGTCTCAGCCATCTTACCCACAATCTTCTTGATATTCTTATTAGCCGCCTCAACTGCACCATTCATTTTTGGGCGATATGGTGACGAGTTGTGGTGTTTAATTTTGAACTGACTGCAGACCTCTACTATCGTGCTATTGTTCAAATTCAATGCATTGTTTGATATGATCCTTTCTGGCATTTCATATCGGCAGATGATCTCTTTCTTTAAGAACTTGCTAACTGCCGAATTGGTGACATTAGCATATGAAGTAGCCTTTACCCACTTGGTAAAGTAATCGATGACCACAAAGATGAATCGGTGCCCGTTAGAGGCTTTTGGCGAGATTGACCCAACGACGTCCATGCCCCACATAGAGAAAGGCCATGGAGAAGTCATAACATGAAGAGGTAAATGAGGCATATGAATCTTGTCCCCATCAATTTGGCACTTATGGCACTTCTTGGCATAATTGATGCAATCCCCTTCCATGGTAGACCAATAAAACTCGAATCTCATGATTTTTCTAGCCATTTTAAAACCATTAGCATGTGTTTCGCAGACACCCTCATGGACTTCTTCTAGGATTTTCTTAGCCTCAACAGCATCCACACATCTTAATAGCACCTGATCCTTTCTTCTTTTATATAGGACTCCCCATCTAAGACGTAATCACTGGCTAGTCTTCTCAACATTCTTTCATCATTTTTAGTTGCTTAATCAGGGTATTCACGATTCTTCACATATCGCAGTATATCGTGATACCAAGGATGATTATCCATTTCTTCCTCTTTGTCGATGTTGTAGCAATGAGCCGGAGCCTCGTAAATACTCATTTGGATATGCTTCACATCCTTTTATTTATTTACTCTGATCATAGAAGCTAATATAGCCAAGGCGTCAGCCATCTGGTTTTCATCTCGCGGGAGGTAACAGAAGGTGATGTTGTCATACTTCTCAATTAATTTCAGAACTAGTTTTTGATAATTGATCAATTTGGGGTCTCTTGTTTCCCATTCACCTTTGAGCTGATAGATCACTAGTGCAGAATCCCCATGCACTTTTAGCACTTTGATTTTGTGTTCGATGGCCGCACTGATTCCCATGATACATGCTTCGTACTCTGCTATATTATTTGTGCAATCAAAATCAAATTTGCAAGTAAATGGATAATGATCTCCATTTGGGGATATCAGGACTGCTCCAATTCTGTTACCAACAGCATTTGATGCTCCGTCGAAATTCAGTTTCCATGGACGATCTTCTGGAGTTTTTTTTTGTAGTTGCTACATGCATTAGATCTTCTTTGGGGAAATCAAAGTTCAACGACTTGTAATCTTCTAGAGCACTACTAGCTAGAAAATCTGCTATTGCACTCCCTTTCACAGCCTTCTAGTTCACATAGACTATGTCAAATTCGAAAAGCAGAATTTGCCATCTGGCTATCCTTCCATTCAAAGCAGTCGACTCCATCATGTATTTTAGAGGGTCTAGTTTCAAAATTAGCCAAGTCGTATGGTACAACATGTACTGCCTCAATCTCTGAGTTGTCCAGATCAATGCGCAACATAGTTTCTCAATTGGCGAGTATCTCATTTCACACTCAGTAAATTTCTTACTGAGGTAGTATATCGCCCTTTCTTTCTTTCCTGTCTCATCGTGTTGGCCAAGCACATATCACATAGAATGGTCAAATACTGTCAAATATAGTATTAGTGGCCTATCTGGATTTGGTGGCTACAGCACTGGGGGATTAGACAGGTACTGTTTTACCTTGTCAAAAGTTTTCTGGCATTTGTCATCCCATACGACTGGATTGTGTTTCTTAAGAAGACGGAATATTGAGTCACATTTCTTAGTTAGATGTGAAATGAACCGGGCAATGTAATTTAGTCTTCCTAAGAAACCTCAAACTTCATTTTGAGTGCGGGGTGGAGGCAATTCTTGTATAGCCTTGACTTTGTCTGGGTCGATATCAATTCCCTTTTCACTGACTATAAAACCCAGCAGTTTTCCTGACCTAGCCCCGAAAGTACATTTGGTCGGATTGATCTTTAGCTGAAATTTTCTCAACCTCAAGAAAAATTTCTTCAAAACTTGCACGTGTTCCCTTTCTGTTCAGGATTTTGCAGTCATGTTGTCGACGTAAACCTCGATTTCCTTGTGCATTATGTCATGAAACAATGTTACCATGGCTCTTTAATACGTTGCTCCCGCATTTTTTAATCCAAATGGCATTACCTTATAGCAGGATATTCTTCATGGGGTTATGAATGTGGTCTTTTCCTTATCCTCAGGATAAATCTTTATCTGATTGTATCCAAAGAAGCCATCCATGAAGGAGAACAGTGAGTAGCCTATCGTATTATCCACTAAAGTGTCAATGTGAGGCAATGGGAAATTGTCGTTTGGGATGGCCTTGTTTAAGCCTCTATAATCTACACACATCCGTACCTTTCCATCTTTCTTAGGGACGGGGATAGTATTGGCTACCTATTTTGAGTATTTGACCACTTGTAAGAACCCAGCATTGAATTGTTTCTTAACCTCTTCTTTTATTTTTATCACAACATCGGGCCTCATCCTTCGGAGTTTCTACTGAACTAGCTTGCACTTTTCTTTTATGGGGAGGCGGTGTACCACAATATTAGTGCTTAACTCGGGCATATCTTGGTACGACCATGCAAAGACATCTTTGAATTTTTAAAGTAACTCAATAAGGTCTCGTTTTGTTTCTTTGGCTATACAAGTTCCAATTTTCACTTCTTTTCCTTCTTCTAAGGTCACAATCTCTACTGTCTCTTTGTGAGGTAGGATCTGTTTCTCTTCTTGTTCTACCATCCTTAACAAATCAGGAGATAAGTTACAGTCTCTGTCATCTTTAAAATCCTGAGATCCCTCTAGACACATGTCTCGCTGAAAAGGAGATTCTGGGCCAGTAGCAGCGTCGTTCATGTCGTTGATATCTGGATACCTATTGTAGGCACGAATGAATATCCAAAGAACAAATGAATCTAAGAATAGCTATTTGTATGGTGTGATTATGAATGAAATGAAAGAATAAAAGAATATTTGCTCAGAATGATATAAAAGAATGCATTTTTTATTGAAATAAAGATGTTGGACATGAGCCTAGTTCACAAATGGATTCTTATCACTTCTAGGCTTAAAGCAACAAACATGTTTTGAACATTACTCTGAATTTGCTCTAAAAACTACAGGAATCTCTTCCGCAGTCCAGTTGTTGAAACACTTCCAGGCTCATAAGGGCGGATGCCCGATAAGTTTTCTTCCACCATTCCATCTTCAAATATAGCGTTGATGCTCAGATTTCTCATCATATCTTCAACACTTCCTTTCCTTGTCATCTTTTGTTCAGGGTGAATAATTCCTCCTAACACAAATGTTCTGGATATATGGGGGAAGGTCATTAGTTCTCATTGGACTTCTATCCCGCTTAATCGCGCTCTCCTTCGGTCTTGCTTCCTCTCTAACTCCTTTTTCCTTTGCTTCCTCTCTAACTCCTTTTTCCTTTACTTCTCGTTTGGCTTATACCCTAAGCTAAAACGATCCCATTTATCAGCCAAGATTGGTACTTCGACCTGTCCATGCAGGTATTTCCCGAGTCCCCTTCCAGGTGATGCTCATTTTCCCACTGTCAGTTGTAAGCTCATCCTCGTGGCTTTGGATATTTTGGGCATTGAGATCTTGCTTCCCTCGACGATGAAGGTTGCATTTAAAAATTTTAGCGACCGAAAGGAACATTCATCGCTTCACCATCAGCCTCTATGTATAGCGTATTACTGGTAACGGACGCAATAATGTCTTTTTCAACGTTTATCGTTATCAGTCGGCCCTCTGTTACTAACTTTAGCTTTTGGTGCAGTGATGATGGTACCGTCCCTGTTGAATGAATCCAAGGCCTCCCCAATAGGCAATTGTAAGAAGGCTTGATGTCCATCACAAAGAAGTATACCTCGTATATGTTTGGACCGATCAAGAGAAGTATCTCAATCCTTCCCATTACCTTCCTTTCAGTGCCGTCAAATGCTCTCATTATGTTTTGGCATGTCTTCATGTGAGAGCCGTCCACAGGTAACCTGTTCAATATGGACAGGGGCAATACATTCAGTGCTGATCCATTGTCAATCCATACCCCCGATAATGTATACCCCTTGCAGCTGGTGGTGATGTGCAGAGCTTTGGTGGATCCCATGCCCCCCGGTGGTATTTCATCGTCATTAAAGACTATGAAATTATCGGCGCTTATGTTGTTGATGAGATGGTCTAGCTTGTGTATTGAAATATCATCAGCGACGTAGGTTTCGTTTAACACATTTATTAGTGCGTTACAGTGCATCTCCGAGCTTAAGAGTAAAGCCAGTACCGATATGCGAGCTGGCTGCTTGTGTAGTTGTTCCACGACACTATACTCGCTGTGTTTTATGAATTTCAAGAATTCTTTAGCTTCTTTCTCGTTTACCGGCTCATTAACAGGTAGTTCTGGCTTCTCTTTCCTTTGTTCGATCACCACAGATTTCCCTTTTACATGTTTGGCTTTTGTATTTGGGGCATCATAACGTCTTCCGCTACGTGTATAGAAACCCATATCCTAACCTTCCTCTAGCGTGCTGATCGGGCCTATGTCTTCCGGGATTGTCACATTGCAGTTATATTTCCAAGTTACTCTTTTGCTATCTTTATAAGGAAAAGCAACAGGTTTCTGGATTACAACTTTTGGTGCAATTCTTGCTCCGGTTTCGTTGATTCCTGGTCGTGAGATGATTATCGCTGGGTGGTTGGGCTCATATACCTTCTCTGTCGACCCTCCCTCTGAGGCGCACACCTCTTCACCTTCAGTATACTCAAAGAGACCCTGTACTAAGGCCCTGAATTTACTGCATTTCTGAATCTCATGATCTTCTTCATCATGGAATTCACAATAATTCCTTACTTCTCGGGACCTGTTCCTCGAGTCTTGTGTGACTAACCCCCTTTCCACTATTTTCTTCCAAACTTCTTTTAACGAGGTTTTCACTTCTGCAATATTCACCTTAATTTTCTTCCCCGCGTTCTTGACTATCGAATTTACCCCCTTATCAGCATGGTTGGGTAACAGATTTTCTGCACCAAATAGATCATCGAATTTTACAATACCCATTTTGATAAGCCTTTCGACTAACTTTTTGAAAGCGGTACAGTTTTCTATCGAGTGTCCCGTAATTCCTGTATTGTATTTGTATTGGGCGTTTGCGTCGTACCATTTGGGGTATGGGGGTTGCATTGGTTTTAGGTAGAAAGGGGATACAATATGTGCATCGAATAAATTTTGGTATAACTCCCTATACGTCATTGGAATAGGCGTAAACTGGAGTTTCTCCGTATTTTGCCTTGTGTTGGACTCTTGTCTTGGTGGGCCTTGATGGTTCGTGGCTACCGTTCTCGGTTGGTTCACAGTGATTGGTTTTGAATAACCCCTGCTATACGTTCTCACGTTATTTACCTTATTTTCTCTTTTTCTTGGGGCCAACCTCTTTGTGCTTTCCCTGACCTCTATTTTTCCGCATTTTATGGCATTTTCTATCATTTCGCCTGACATCACTATGCCTGATAAGCTCTTAGTTGCGCTTCCCAGCATGTGATTGATAAAAGGTACCTTTAGGTTATTAACGAAGAGCATGGTAGTTTCCTTTTCTAGCAGTGGCGGTTGGACTTGCGTGGCGACTTCCCTCCACCTTTGAGCATATTGCCTGAAACTTTTGTTCGGCTTTTTCTCCATATTCTGTAGTGTGATTCGGTCAGGCGCCATATCTGTCACGTGGCCGTATTGTTTCATGAAGGCCTGTGCCAGGTCCTTCCACGAACTAATCTGGGTACGATTTAGTTGATTATACTAGGGGTGAGCAAAACTCGATTCGACTCGAAAAATCGAAAAAATTTGAATTTCGAGTTAAACGAATCGAGTTATTCGAGTTAATCGAGTTATTCGAGTCAACTCTATTTTTTTTTTTTGAATTTCGAGTTCGAATCGAGTTGAGTTTTCGAATTCGAATAACTCGAATAACTCGAATAATTCGAATAATTCGAATATCAAACTATAATATTTTACATTTTTACCTCAAACTCCCAAACTTTTTTACTTTTCCCTCAAAACTTTTACTCCTTCCCACTTTCCCCCCAAAACTTTTACTCCCCTCCCATTCCAACCCCCCAATCTACCCAAAATCCATTTCCACCAAATTTTATTCTCCCATTTACTTTTTCTCAAAATTTTACTCCCAAAAACCCTCAAAACTTTTTATTTTCCCCTAAAATTTTTACTCCCTCCCACTTTTCCCCTAAAACTTTTACTCTCTTCCCATCTCACCTCCCATCTACTCCAAACCCATCCTCCCTCCAATTTTTTTAATATCTTCCCTTCAAAATTTTACTCCCCCTATTTATTTTCCCTCAAACTTTTATTCTCCAAAACTTTTTATTTTCCCCCTAAACTTTTACTTCTCATACTCTCAAATAAAAAATCAAAATTATCCAAAAAAAAATCACTAAACATAAATAGTAATAATTTTTTTTATATCTACTATTTATATTATTTAATTAAATTTCACATTTTATATTATTTATATTATTGAATTGTTTAGTCATATTGAATATTTATATTAAAATTAAATTATTAATTGTGCCATAAAATATTCGTGTTAAAATTTTATATTGGTATCAATTTCACATTTTATCTTTAAAATAACTTTTATTAAAAAATCACATTTTTACGTTTAATATATTTTTTTAACTCCAAAATACATAGTGACAAGAATCTGAAGGTAATTGAAAGAACTAAACAAACAAAGAAGCTAACCCGTAAATAAAAGATTAATAAATAAATTATTTGGTGTGAAAGTTAATAAAAAAATTTGGTTAAGGTGACAAATTTTATTACGATAGGTGACAATGGTTACAAGGACCCAAAATTATTTTTTAAAATTTAACTCGAACAAATATATTCGATTCGATTCGATTCGAATTCCATCTCACTCGACTCGATTCGAGAAAATTTCAAATCAAATTAGGATGATAAAATATGATTCGTCAACTCGATTAACTCGAATTTTTTTCATTCGATTCGATTCGATTCGATCGAACGCTCACCCCTAGATTATACCATTTGGCCGCAACGCCAGTCAAGCTGTCTTGGAAACAAGTAATCAATAACTGATCATTACTGATATATCCGATCATCCTCTGACAGAACATCGTAATGTGAGCATCAGGGCAGCTGGTCCCATTATATTTTTCAAATTCTAACATTTTGAACTTTAGGGGGAACATTAGATCTGGGACCATGCTTAATTCCTTAGCGTCAATTCCTTAATGGTAATCAGCGCTTTCCAACGTATTGAATTTCTCCTCTAGCCATTTGCATCTGTCTTCTAGTTACTTTGGGAGCTCCACTCTCGCCTTTCCCATTTCTGCTATATCATCAAGTCGGGGACAATGGGATTTGCTGGATTGTCTCCGAGGTTGGAGCCTGAACCCGTCGGGAAGTTTATTGGCGCCGAAGTACCGGTCTGATATTGGGATCTGATGTTGACGGACACCCTTTGTGGTTGTGCTTGGGTGTTCGTTAGGGTGAAGCCTGGAGGATAAGTAGGGTCCTCGTTGTCGTCTCTGGTATTGATCATAGGGCTCTTTCCTTTTTCTAGCCCCCAGCCAGCAACTGCATTAACTGGCTCATCATGTTTCTTTGGGATTCTAGCATTTGATCCCTCATATCCTGTTGAATTTTGGCCAACTATTTTTGCATTTGTATTTGTAGTTGATCCTGTATCTCTCTTTGTATTTGTTCCAATCTTTCTAACCTTTGGTCTATGGCTTTAGTCTATCTTCGTATACTGTAGTGATGTTCCAAGGTAACTGCCACGTATTTAGAGTCTCTTAGTGAGTTTTAGTGCACACGATGCAATGCAATGCAATGCTAATACGTGAATGCAATGAATGCAAAAAGAAAAAAAGACATATATTCTGATTCAATTTCATTAGAATAACGTTTCTTGAAAACAATTTTCTTTACATAAAATGGATTACATATATGGCTTTGCCCTAATGCTTAAAGTCTTGACTTGCTTAAGAAGCCAAGCTAACTCTCGGCCTCGATCTGACTCTGACTCATATTTCAAACTCAGTACATTAGCCTGGACTGCCAAGGTTTGTATATGAATAGCCACCTCTCGCACTTGAGCCAAAGCTTCATCCATAACGTAATCCCTATCCCTGACCTGGTCTTGAGATCGATGAAGTTGATCTTTCCACCGCTCATTATTTGCTTCCAGTAGTTCAACCCGGAGTTCACAATTTTACAGCGCGGTTTCAAGTTCTTCTATCCTCCCTTTTAGTTCATTAATCTTGTTTAGGTTGACCCTTAATTCGATTACGGAGTTACGGCTACGATGCTGGTGTAGAGACTTTTCTAACTCCACCACTCGAGCTCTTAGCTTCTCCTTTTCATTTTGGCTCTCCAACAAACTCTTTTTTAAAGCGTCCTCCCGTACTCGAGTATTATGGAACTTCTTCTCACACTGATCAGCTCTAGTCTTTTCTTCTTGAATTTCCTACCCTCATTGCTCAGACGTTTTACCCAAACCAGCGGTTCTTATTGACATACACAGCTTCTTGTAATCCATCTTCAAACTTTCCAAATCCTCTTCGGCCTTATTCTTTCCCTTCCTCAGTTTCTCGGCTTCTAGTTTCTGGACATCGACATCCAAACCCAGCTGCATTTTCTCCTCCTCCAATTGCTCGATCCTTTTTCCTAATTCTGAACTTTTCTTCTTAAAATCCTGTTTGATGATCTCTAGTTCAGTCGGGACCACCTGCAAGTGTTCTTCTATTGATCGAATATTTTTTTGATTTGACGAAGGGATGTAGTTCATTATTTTTTTTTTTGATTTTTTTGATCTCTAGTTCATTGATTCTCTGACCCCACCACCGGTCATACTCAGTGGTAGTCGTTGGATTAGTAGCAAACCTTTTCATTCTACGAGTTTGGTTCCAGGCATTCTATATCTCACGTACTTTCTTTTTGTAGTTATCTCCCTTGTATACGAACTTGCACTGAGTTAACCTTGTGTTGCTGGCGTGAACTGTCTTGACCTGTATTGCCTTAACACGAGTAGGGGAGCATACCCGATAGCCCCTATATCCGAAGCAGGGGAACTCAATCAAAATCTCTACAAAAATACAAGATCTCGTCGGGGACCATCCAAGGGGCCCTCCACTCGATGTCTTCTTCTTGCAGACTTTGGAGAATCATCATCCACTTTTCCTCCGTGATATCATCCCGTCTCGGCGTAGCCACTATCTCTTTCAGGAGAGAATAGTTTTCGGAGAAGATTTAATAGGAGACCTTTTCCACTTTCCAAAAATGGCTGTGGAACCATGTCAACAAAAGTTGCGCACAGCCTATAAATCTGCCCTCACCCGCTCTCCGGTACGCGTTCAAGGATCTGAAAGTTTCGGCCAAAATTGTAAGAACCAGCGTGACCCTTTTATCAAGTCGATCAAAGAGATCCGAGACTACCTCATCTACATGCTCCAATGCCTTGGGGAAGACGACCAAACCGTAGATACTCAAAGCAAAAACATCAACCCTTTTCTTTATATCCGGATGCGCTAGAATCAAATCCCTCAAGTTTTTCCAAGGGATACACTTACTATCTCATTTTTGCTTGATCTGGGCTGCCACCCACTGCTCACTCATCCCTGTGATGCTCATCAATTTCTTCAAAAAGGTCAGGACATTAGCGACTCTTGAATATGCTTTGTCGACTTGAATCTTTGGGCAATGAAGTAAGACCATATACTCCTCCACGGTTGGTACCAAATCAACTTTCCCAAAAGTGAAATTCCAGAACTGGGCGAGGGCTCGAAATAAGTGCTTGTCCACCTTCACATCGAATAAATATGCCAAATCTCCATAGTTACAGTAAAACAGCTGCTTGACCTCATCATTCCACTGATCCCATATCTCCTTTAATTCTTGAAGATTATTCTGAGTCACGCTGATGCGGGTGAAATCCCACAACTCTGATACGTATCCCTCGGTCAGACTATCATCTTTTTCTTGTTGTGTTGTTTCGGCCCAAATCCGAACGAGCGCATTCTCCTTAACTTTATCAAAAAAACCCCTTTTTTCCATGATAAGTTATCTATTTAGGAACCGGATGTGAATCAACACCTTTTTTCAAAATGCCATGCAATTAAAACAAAAACAAAGCAAGTCAGTACTTCACTCACCATTTAAAGTAAGTAAAGAATAATAAGTAAAGCACCTACTCGGGTGACCACTAGGGTTTGGCGCGGCTCTACTTAAGGTGGGCTCTTAAGGCTCGCTATATAGGGGGTTTGGTTTTAGGGTAAAGGTACCTGAACCGGTAGATTCCTCGATCCTCACCCATTATAGGCTCATGCGGACCAAGTTCAGTTCAGGGGAATACATTTCTCTATGGCTATACGGAGATGAAAATCTCACGAAGACATAGGTACGGAAATATCCCGAAAGCGATCCACTATCCTATACGGAGGTGAAGACCTCACGAAGGAATAGCTTCTCGCTCCCACTTAAAGGTGTAAAATTGACCGACTTATGCCATGCAAAAATGCAGAGACACGTCAACTATTTAAACCAACAAAGCAAGCATACTATGATGAAAACCACGAAAATAACGGATAAAATACAATAGAGCAATAGTAAATTTAAAACAAATTTTCAATTTTTTGATAAAAAGATAAAAATTAATCAATTTATGGCTTGACTCTCTTATTTTGGTCCCCATTGGAGTCGCCAAGCTGTTGAAACCATTTCTTTTTTTTGGGGGGGGAAAAGGAGTCGACTTTGATTTTAAGAATGAAAATGAAAGAAACAAGAGTCGCTACCAATCCTTTTTTTATGAGGTGTGATCGGGTCACCTCGTAATTCAATCAGAGCTGTCGAAACCATTCTTTTTTTTTGAAAAATAGGGTCGACTTTGATTTTAAGAATGAAAACGAAAGAAACGGGAGTCTCCACCAATCTTTTTTTATGAGGTGTGATCGAGTCACCTCGTAATTCAATCATTTTAATAATAATTTTAATTTACTAAAACAACGATTTTTGGTCTATGAAATCCAGAAAACATGTTCCGGAGTCGGTTACGCATGAGGAAGAATTAGTGCCCTCGATACGCCCAAAATTGGTACCTAGTTGATTAATTGATGTCTTTAGTGTTGAAAATTGAAAATATAAAGAAAATTTAAAATACGATCCTTTGTTGTAAAGTTGAAAATTTTCAAGAACAGGCCATATTTCATGTTAATCGAGGAAAAAGAATTACGCCCCGTAAGTTAGGACACAATGTCTTAAATTCTCGATACGAGAATAAATGCCGAAAAATTTATTTATTTTGAAAAGTATTCGATTATCTAGGTTTTAGAAAGAAATCATATTCCGTAAGTTAGAATAAGATCTTTTCGTAATTCCCGAGATTATTAAAAAATGTTTTAAAAACATTTGTTATTCGGATTTATCGAGAAAATCGGAATCCCGTAAGTTAGGGTACGACTTTTCGAATCTTGAAATACGAAGAATTGCTAATTTAAAAAAAACAAAATTATGTGTAACGGGTAAAGATTAATGTAACACGATTTTGTAGTAAAATGTAAAAAATGAATCACGTTACTAATATGCATAACAGACTAATAATAAATGCATTAATGTAGATGACAATAATAAGAGCAAAAATAAAGATAAGATAAATAATAAATAAAAATAAATAAAAATAAAACAAACCAATTATGTAAAAAATAATGAGTAAGTGAATACATGAAAACTAAAAAAATTAATTAAAAATTTAATAGTGAACAAATAAATAAATGAATGAATAAATATTAGGTAAAACAGTTTAAAAATAATAATAATAACGAATAATAATAGTAAAAAAAATAAATAAATAATAGTAATGATAATGATAATGATACTAATGATAGTAGTAGTAGTAGTAATAATAATAATAAAATTTCAAAAATAACTAAAAAGGGCTAAATTGAACTTAAAACTGAAGTTCGGGGCAAATCCGAAATAAATAAAAAGGAAAAGGACCACATTGAACGTGCGAATAACAAGGAGGGACCCAAAGGGCAATTAATCCCCGCCCTCCAAAACGATATCGTTTGAATATTGACCTAATTGAAATTGAAATAAATCTTAGCGTCAAAATTAAAAACAAGAAAAACTTGATTACAAAACAAGAAAAAAACGAAAGGTTTAAAAGTGCAATTAGCCCTTCCGTTAAAAACACGCGGATCCTAGGCCTGGAGCGGGTCGGATCTCGGGTCGAAGGACTAAACGGTGCCGTTTTGGGCGTCTGATGCTTGCCCCACAACGACGCAGTATGGGGGTGCTATAAAAATCAAAATTTTATAAAAAAAATTTCATTTTCCCCTTTCTTAAAAAAAAGGGAAGATGCTCTCCCCTCTCTCTTCCCTAGCCTCTCCTCCGGCGAGCTCCGGTGATGTAAGCATACCCGGGGCAACCAAGGATTCACTTTCCGATCCACTCGAGCTACCCAAAGGCCCTAAGACTTTTGCTCGAGCCAAGCAAATGCAAGAGGCCGCGACAGCCTTAGCAAGTCAGTTTTGGCGCGAATTCCATTCCGAAGACGAGGGACTAGCTTGGGCCCAAACTTTGAGCCATCCGTGCAGATTGGTGCAAGTTCAATTTAGCTCGGATTAGCCCATTTGAGCTCATTGCAGCTCATTGAGCTCATTAAAATATTTCCATCTCTTTACTTTAATTTCCAAATAAATTAATTAATTCCTATAGCTTATAAATATGTCCTAAGTGTTTTATTATAGCCGAATTTATGGTGTCTTAAGTTTATTTAATTTGTCCCGAATTATTACATGTTTAAATGGTGTCCTAGTCTTAGCCGATTATTAATGGGTCCTAGTTAGTTTTTTATTTAATTTGTCTAAGTGTTATTTAATTTGTCTAGATTGTGTTTTAATTATGTTCAGCTGATTATCGCTTAATTTAAAGTGTTTCTTGGTGTTAATTAGGTGCAACCAAATTTGTGGAGAGCATTTAACAAGGTGCATGCATGTAGGTTATATGAACTTGGAAGGTGCATGTTCGGCTGGTGCTAAGCTTTATTGCTGATCACTTTTGGCTCCCCAAGGCAACCATTCAGCCAAAGAATGTCTAGCCATTAACTCCCTAAGGCTTGGCCGATCCACTCCCCATAGCAGCCCTATTCCTTTCACATTTGGTGTTCACACCATGAGTCTATTCGAATGACATTGTTCACACTTCAAAGACTCTTCCAGATCCTTTTTCACACCTTCAAGGCTGTTCAAGTCCTCCTTTAATGCTGGTAATTTTTCAGCAAAAGTTCTCCAAGCGCATTTGTTCTTATAGAAACAGTCCATTAAAGCCATTGGCCGAACCTAGCTGCTACCATGCACCATGCAACTTCTCCAAGTGCATTTGTTCTTCTAGAAATCGTCCATTGAGCTTCAAGTTAGCTGAATTTAGCTACAGCATTTTAATGGTTTTAATTCTGGATTTTTCTAGCTTAATCTAGTTGAATTTACTTAGTCTTTAAGCATTGTTTGTGACCATTCGACTAGCTAGTAACTTACACTATAAATACTTTGTTGTTTTCATTTGTAAAAAAACTTTTGACGAACATTTGAATGAACATTTTTTCTCAAGTGAGTTTAATTCCTCTCCTATTTCGTGTGAGTCTCGAATTAACTTATCTAGCGAGCTAGTGGTGTCAACCGAGCTCCTGTTAACTTATCATCTATCTAGGTGTGGCGTTCTTCCTATCATTCCCATCTGACCACCTTACTTCATAAGAACCAGGGTGACACTTTTTAGTGTTGAATCGTTCTTTAGTTAAGTTTGATTTCCATCTTCCATTTCCCTATTTCCGTTTACCACCTTAAGCCTTATAAGTCCCAGGGCAATACTTAATATAGTATCGAATTGGTCTTGTGCTTAAGTTCGTTTTTCCACATCCATCACTTACCCAATTTATCCATCCTTTAATTCTTTTCATTATTAGACTGAACCTACAACTTTCTAAACCTACCAATTCCCTTTAAACTATCTTGGAGCTTCCGCAACGACTACACTAAACTACACTTTTGACAACCTAAGTTACTCCTCGTAGAAGATCGGGCAAACTTCGTGAAATGACTCGATTTACCCAAGCCGTCTCGCATTATTTGGTATCAGAGCTTGAAAATGAGGAGCGCTGAAGAGCGAATCAAGCCGGAGTAGGTTCGTAAAGTAAAAAACAAAAACAAAAAAAATTTGAAATTTAAAAAAAAAGTTCAAGTTGTAACTTATTTTTCGAGTATTCAGCCTATTGTATTGAAATATTAAAAAAAGAGAGAAATATGAAAATTATAAAAAAAAAGATATAGTGAAAGTTTGCAAGTTTTTAATCTCATTTCTTCTTTTCTATTCTCGATCATCGTATTATTTTCCATTCCCATTTCTTCTACCCCCAAAATGCCACACTTATACCTAAATATTCTTTTCTTTTAGCCTAACCTACACCTAACGTTATCCCTCGTTACCATTTTTTTTAAGCCGACCCCAAAGTCGCAATAAGTTCAAGCGAGACAAAATACGAACTTACGAGAGTGAGAAGAGCGGTAAAAGGCAAGAGTGTGCGAGCTTATTCAAGTGTATGAAAGCCTTAGAAAAGAGTGAAACACGAGTGAACTGAAATTTTCTTTCCGAGTAATTTTAGTGAGGTTTGTGGTGAGAAACTCATTTTTCTATTTTAATTTTAACACTTTTTCTTTTCAGCATTAAAATCATGTCTCGAGAAGAATTTTCAACCGATGAATTTCAATACTTGGTGAAAGAAATAGGCCGGATGTTTCAAAGACAACTAAGTCCATTACAAAGACGTTTGGACCGAGTGAAGGAAAAGGCCCGACGGAAGCAAAATCCACCAAGACGAGAAACGGAGTCACGACCATCTCGAAGACCCATTTTCGATGACTACTCGCGAAGAGATTCTTATCGGGATTCCTACTCGTCGAGGAATTCGAGACAAAGAGAAGAAAGCCTAGAGTTTAAAATCTTTCGAGATGACAAACGAGAAAGTACGAGTTATTTCTCGTATGCCTCAACGAAGTCCTTATAGGAGAAACGTTCCCGAAGAACTTATCGTGATACTTATGAGAATGCTTTCCCTTCTTTTGAGCAAAATACTAATCCTTTTGATTCTCTTGTATCATTCTCATGTTGTAATGACATCGAAAAAGAAATAGCAAGAGAGGAAAAAGAAAAAGCAAGTGAAAAAGAAAAAGAAATCGAAGACGTGAGAGAAAAAGAAAATGAAGAAAAGAAAATTGAAAAAGAAATTGAGATTGAGAAAGAATGTGAAAAACAAACGAAAGAAAATGAAGATACTGAGCGAGAATAAGAAAAAGAGAGTGATATTTTAACTAACCTACACGATAATTGCTCTTGTTCTGTTCTTTCTTTTCAGGTTTTCAAAAAGCCGAGTGAGGAGTATCAACTTCAATACCTTCCTGATGAAAAATGTTTTCGTATGATCAGCAAAGGTAAGGTTGAAGGTGAGAACAAACCATACGAGATCGAGGGTAAGTGCAGTAAGAATCACATAGCCTTTGATTTTCCACTATCCTCCTTGAATATTGGAAAAAATTATTGTCGATGACTTCATCTTTGGAAAAGCTACGTGCCTTGATATGGTTTATTTTCCTTCCTTAATTAAAATTGATGTTTTAAATAATGGCAAGGAAAGTTTTGTTAATCAAAATCTTTGTGATGACAAGCTTGAAGGTAAAGTAGTGTTTAATCGGCAAATGCAAAACTCGATTTTGCGTGACAATGAATTTTCATATAAGCAACTCAATTTATTCGATTGTGGTGAGTATGTGAATCATTTACTATCTTGTTTGAAATCCTCGAGTTTTTGCAAATCTGTTTTGAAGCATGTAAAGAGTTTTGATTGTTCGTTCCCGTGTATGCCAAAATCCTTTCGGTTTGACATGTTTGATTTACTAAACCCTTGGCTACACTTTGGCATAAGTAATCAAACTCATGTTTTTAAACCCAAAATTTGTTTTGGATCGTTTTGTGAAAAAAAGAAGCATCCTAAATCTCGGGATAGTGGTTTATATTTGTTTGATGCCTGGTTTTTGACTAAGAGAACGAAGCTTAGCAATTTTGATTATTTAAAATAGTTCCTAGATCAATTTATGTGGTTGTACATGAGGTTTATCTTTCGACTCGAAAAGGTAAGATCGACTTACGTTTATAAACCTGGCATTGAATCATATATTCAAATTATTAGTCACGTTTCAGCATGTCCCTCTGATTTCATCATCCACTAACTTCTCTCATCTTTGTGAAGGTGACCCTTTTAAAAACGCGAATTTTCGACTACACTACCTTCCCTAGGAAAGAAGGTTTTTGTTGGCTAAGAGAGGTACTGTCCAAAATGATCTTCGATCATTTGTTTCTAAAGGTGAGCAAGGTAAGATTCTGTTATTCCTTAAACCACCTCAATCAACTCGAATTGATGACTTTGTTCACGATTTGAATTTTGGAAAGGTAAAATACCTTGTTGAAAATAATTGCCCATCTTTCATTGATGAGAATTTGTTTGTTTTGAATGATGACATCAAGACTTCTGTTTTTGGAAAATGTGATGCGTTTGTTGGAAAATCCATGTTTAAACATCCTTTGCCAAGATTTTTTCGTGTTCCTGATTTTGATCGGAATGTGTGTTTTATGAATTATTATGAGACGTTGATTTATTTGGACCATGCCCAACTCAAGGTAAGTGAACGGTTTAAATTCTTTTATCGTTTGTGTGAAACCTTGTCTAATGTTCGGTTAGGCTGTGTCATGTATGCCAATATAAATCAAGTTGGTGATAATTTTTGCATACCTTTTAAAATGACTCCTGTGCCTAATTCACCGCCGAATATTGAGCTTTTATATGAACAAATTTATGCGAGATCATTCGCTCCACCTGTCTTAAGCAAGCCAAAAGAGAATGTAGTTTCGAAGTAAACGAGCGACTTGGTTGAGGACAAGTCGCTTTGAAAATGGGGGATGATGTAAGCATACCCGGGGCAACCAAGGGTTCACTTTTCGATCCACTCGAGCTACCCAAAGGCCATAAGACTCGAGCTCAAGCCAAGCAAATGCAAGAGGCCGCGGCAGCCTTAGCAAGTCAGTTTTGACACAAATTCCATTTCGAAGACGAGGGACCAGCTTGGGCCCAAAGTTTGAGCCATCCGTGTACCTTGGTGCAAGCTCAATTTAGCTCGGATTAGCTCATTTGAGCTCATTGAGCTCATTAAAATATTTCCAGATTATTACTTTAAGTTCCAAATAAATTAATTAATTCCTACAGCTTATAAATATGTCCTAAGTGTTTTATTATAGCCGAATTTATGGTGTCTTAAGTTTATTTAATTTGTCCTGAATTATTACATGTTTAAATGGTGTCCTAGTCTTAGCGTTTATTAATGTGTCCTAGTTAGTTTTTTTATTTAATTTGTCTAAGTGTTATTTAATTTGTCTAGTTTGTGTTTTAATTATGTTCAGCTGATTATGGCTTAATTTAAAGTGTTTCTTGGTGTTAATTAGGTGCAGCCGAATTTGTGGAGAGCATTTAACAAGGTGCATGCATGTAGGTTCAATGAACTTGGAAGGTGCATGTTCGGCTGGTGCTAAGCTTTATTGCTGATCACTTTTGGCTCCCCAAGGCAACCATTCGGCCAAAGTAAGTCCAACCATTAACTCCCTAAGGCTTGGCCGATCCCCTCCCCATAGCAGCCCCATTCCTTTCACATTTAGTGTTCACACCATGAGTCCATTCGGCTGACCTTGTTCACACTCCAAAGACTCTTCCAGCTTCTTTTTCACACCTTCAAGGCTGTTCAAGTCCTCCTTTAATGCTGGTAATTTTTCAGCAAAAGTTGCACATTGATTGAGCTCCATTAAAGCCATTGGCCGAACCTAGCTGCTGCCATGCACCATGCAACTTCTCCAAGGCATTTGTTCTTTTAGAAACCGTCCATTGAGCTTCAAATTAACTAAATTTAGCTACAGCATTTTAATGGTTTTAATTCTGGATTTTTCTAGCTTAATCTAGTTGAATTTACTTAGTCTTTAAGCATTGTTTGTGACCATTCGGCTAGCTAGTAACTTACACTATAAATACTTTGTTGTTTTCATTTGTAAAAAAACTTTTGACAAACTTTTGAATGAACATTTGTTCTCGAGTGAGTTTAACTCCTCTCCTATTTTCGTGTGAGTCTCGAATTGACTTATCTAGCGAGCTAGTGGCGTCAACCGAACTCCTTTTAACTTATCACCTATCTAGGTGTGGCGTTCTTCCTATCATTCCCATCCGACCACCTTACTTCATAAGAACCGGGGTGACACTTTTTAGTGTTGAATCGTTCTTTAGTTAAGTTCGATTTCCATCTTCCATTTCCCTATTTCCGTTTACCACCTTAAGCCTTATAAGTCCCGGGGCGGTACTCAATATAGTATCGAATCAATCTTGTGCTTAAGTTCGTTTTTTCCACATCCATCACTTACCCAATTTATCCATCCTTTAATTCTTTTCATTATTAGACTGAACCTACAACTTTCTAAACCTACCAATTCCCTTTAAACTATCTTGAAGCTTCCGCAACCACTATACTAAACTGCACTTTTGACAACCTAAGTTACTCCTCATCGACGATCGGGCAAACTTCGTGAAACAACTCGATTTACCCGAGCCGTCTCACATCATCCGGCGAGAGTTCTGGCGCCGATCGTCGTCGTCTGCCGTCGTCAGCGCCGCCGTGTGCGGTGGTCGAACCCCCCTCCCCCAGGTACGTTTTTCCCCCTTGTTTTTTATATACTATATTTTAATATATATGTATAGTTTTAAAAAAAACTTTATATGTATACATAAACAGTTTCGAAAAGAAAAAAAATAAAGAAAAAGAAAATAAAAAGAACCTTTACACGAGTTTTTTTCTTTGATCTGCTTCGTTATTTTTGGTTTCTTTCTATTGATTGTCTGTTTAAAAAAAATAAAATAGTTTTCCATGGCTTTATAGCCGAAAATAAAAGAAAAATACAATATTCTTTTCTCTTGTTTTCTTCTACTGTGTTTTTTGTCCTTGCAGGTACGGAGGTTGACGTGGCGCACGGTGGTGCGTGGAGGAGTACAGAGAAGGTGCCGACGTGGCGAGGTGGAGGCGGCGGCTCTTAGAGGAAACCCTAGGGTTTCTTAATTTTCTGAGAATGTTTAGGTTTTTTTTGGGCCATTTGGGCCTTGTAATTTTGGGTATTAGATTGGGTCTATTTTTTTTCGTAATGGACAGTTAAAAAATTTGAACTTTATTTTTTATTTTTGTTTTGGTTTATTTGCTTATGGGCCCCGAGTAAATTTGAGCCTGTACAATCATCATCCAAGGATTCAAGCTTCTCAGATAGCTACAAACTCCCTCCCCACTTGGACTCTTTCTCTTTGCAAGCAAAATAATATGGCTGGTGGAGCTGCCATTGCTCAGGGTTGTAGAGGCTCGGAAATTCAATTTTGTTAACAAAATTCAAGTCAGGCTTCTCACTCTCCGTTCTATCCTACTTTACTCTTAAAAATCATAATCTTTTTTCGTGCCAAAATAGGATAGAAACTCCAACCAACACTCGATGATATCAGTAATCTCCTCCACTTTGTTCATATACAAGACAAGCCAATGAACACTAAACGATGGACGACATGTGCTTCCAAGGCATATATTAATTTTCTGTGGTCTTAATCACTTTTGCTTTGTAAAAAACAAAAGAAGAAATTCACTCTTTCAAACTTTTTCTCTCTCACATTCATAGATTCTCTTGATTTTTCACTTTCTAATATTCTATATTCTAAATTCCCAAGTTCTCACATTCTCATATTTCTATGTTGTTGTTTATATATTTAATAGTTGAATTAGTTATTAATGATAAATATATATTTTTAGTTTAATTTTAAAAACTTTTATTAATATGTTAGGATATTAGATTAAAAATATGATTTGTTTATTGTGAATTAATTTAATTATTAGATTAGAAATATTTTATCATATATTACTTTATTACTTTAATATATAATATATATCGGTTTCATGGTATATAAAATAAAAAATTAGCATTTTATAATTTTGAAAACTATAAACACTTAATTAATTCAATTATATTCTTTTTCATATTATATAAATTACATAATATATAAAATAAATAATATATACTATTTTCATGGTGTATAAAATAAATTTTATTTATTTATTTTTATCGTGAATTAATTCAATTATTAGATTAGAATGTGTTGACGTTGCCTCTCATTGGTGATTTCAGGCATTTGGTGCATATATAGAAAGCTTGTGCTCAGGGCCAAAATTTGATATGCATGATTTTATTAACAATAGTGGAATTATAGTTCTAAATCAAAGAGAAAATGATATCCTTACATAAGCATGGTATGGATTGTGAAAATGAAAATTGAGCATCAATCATTTGTTTGGGACGAATGATTAATTATTGTTATTTGTAAGTAATGATTATTTTCATCATAGAAGATACAAAGATGATCATGAAATAAATTAGATTAAATTAGGTGAATAAATTTAATTTAAAGGATCAATAATATTCTATAAAGATAACACATATTACATACCAAAATTACATAATGTCTCCTTGAAGAATTTATTGAGATCTCTATAAATGGTAACTGTCGAAACCATTTTTTTTGTGAAACGGAGGTTGACTTGGATTTTTGAGAATGAAAATAAAAAAGGGAGTTGCCACTAATCTTTTTTTGATGAGGTGTGATCGGGTCACCTCGTAATTCAATCATTTCAATAAAAGTTTAAATTTATTAAAACGATGATTTTTGGTCTGCGAAATCCAGAAAACGGGTTCGGGAGTCGGTTACGTATGAGGAAGGGTTAGCACCCTCGATACACCCAAAATTGGTACCCAATTGATTAGTTAAAGTCTTAATGTCGAAAATTTGAAAAGATTTTAAAAATACGATCTCTTTTAAAAATATCTGAATTTCCTCGAATCGGATATTAAGATTCTTTCGCTCCGAAAGAATAAAATATCACATCCAGCACGTTAGGACACGATAATTTAAATCCTCGAATCCAATATCATCTCATGATTCCCGAGACTCATGCATTGAAAATATCAAAAGGATATTCGATTATTTGGCCAAGCAAAAAATCGAAACCCAGCACGTTAGGGCACGATTTCTCGAAATTCTAAATACAGAATATTGCCTTGGTTTAGAAAATCTTAACTCGGAATAACAAAACGTCACATCCAATGCGTTAGGACACGACGTTTTAAATTCTCGAGAATAAACTTTTTATTTAAAATTTATGTATTTGTTTTAAAAAGGATATTCGATTATTTAGATTAAATGAGAAAAGTCGAAACCCAATCGAATTTCTAAATACGGAATATTGCCTTTATGAAAGGAATCAATTTTGTATCGGTCAAAATACAGCACGAATTTGTAACAAAACACAGAAAGTGAATCATGATGCTAGCAAGTATATAGAATAAACGCATTAAATACAAATAATGATAATGAAACGAAAATAGAATAAAATGAATAAAACCAATAAGCTAAAAGATAATAAATAGAAAACAAAATAGCAAAATGAAAGTTTTACGAGAAGAAAAGAAAAGAAAGATAATAATGATAATAACAAAGATAATGAAAATAATATTGATATATATATGAGTGAAAATAGAAGTATATATGTGAAATAATATAAGTAAAAATAGATAAATGAGAATTAAATAAATAATAATATTATTAAACTAAGAAAATAAATATAGACATAAATATAGTAATAATAATAACACTAATATCAATAATGGTAAAGAGATAATGGTGACAAAATAATGTTGATTAATAATAATAATAACTGGTAATTATAATAGATGATAGTAAAATAAATAAAAAATAATAATATAATAGTGGTATTAATAATAAAATAATGATAATGGTAAATAATAATAAATATAATAGTAATAGTAAAAATAGTAAATATAAAAGAAATAGAAAATAAAAAAATAAAGAAAAATAGTATAGAATAAAGTAATAATAATAGATATAATGATGATAATAATAATAGTAACAATAATAATAATAGTATTAAAAGTGATTGATTTAATGATAAAGTGGTTAAAATAGTCAAAAGGACTAAAATTGAATTAAAGACGGACTTCTGGGGAAAATATGGAATAAAAATAAAAGGGGAGGACCTATCCGATGCGCGCGGATAACTTGGGGGACTAAAATGGGCAATAACCCCTTTCCTCCCAAACGCATAGCATCGGCGAGGACCCGATTGCAAACCAAATAAGCTTTCGGGGCGAATTTAAAAAAATGAAAACCTGATTGCAATAATACAAAAAAGCGAAGGGGCTAAAAGTGCAATTAGCCCCTCTGATGAAAAAACGCGCGGATCCTAGGCCGGAGAGGGTCGGATTGGGTCGGGCCAGGGTGAAACGACGTCGTTTTGGCGTTGAAGGCCAGTCCCAAAATGACGTCGTTTTGGGTGGCCTATATAAGTAAAAAAAATCCCACAAAAATTTCATTTTTAGCAGCTTGTAAAAAAAAAACTTAACCCCTTTCTTTCTTTCTCTACAGGGCCTGGTCTCCAGTGAGAATTCCGGGGCTCCTCCGCTGCCGTTCGTCGCCGGCGACCGCCGTACACGGCGGCGCCCAAGGTAAAAAATCCCCCTTTTTATATTTTTTATACTTAGTGCGTATGTATATGTATATAGATATAAAAATTTAAAAAAAATAAATGAAAGGGAAATATTCCAATATGACAAATTCGAAAATAAAAGAAAAAAAGGCAACCTTTATGCGATTTTATCCGTTCAGTTGGTGTTTGTTGATTGTATTTGAGTGTGTTTGCGAACTACTGTGATTTCTTGTACTGATAATTTGACTGAATCTCTTTGTTTCTTATTCAAAATCGTGTCTCCAAAAATACAAAGGTTTTGGACTGGCTTTTATAGCCTTTTTCAAATTGCTTGCTGTCGATTCCCATTTAATGTTTTGCAGGTGCCAGTGGAGGTGCTGAGGTGACAAGGCGGTGGCCGATGGCTGCAGGCGGCGTCAGAATGTCAGGGGTCGAAAACCCTAGGTGCGGCGCACCTAGGGTTTGAAAATTCTGAAAAATTTCTTTCTTGGGTTAGGGTTGTAATTGGGTTGTTGTCTAGGATTTTAGGCCCGGGCAATTTGGGCTTTGTACAGTAACTATTAGTATGTTGAAGTTGAAATCCCCAGGTGCTTACAGAAAGTTTGCCCAGCAATAACATAAAATCAATACAAAACTATTCTGTTGGGCTTTTTGCTTCAAATCGCTAACCACTAGTTTTTAAATGGTTCATTCTTAAACTATCACTGGATTTGAATTATAAATAAGGCTCTGTTTGTTTGTCAGGAAAATATTTTCCTTCTTTTACCATGTTTGTTTGATCGATGCCTGAAATCACCAATGGTGAGATTATAGTGAAGGAATGTAAAGCCACGATCAGCTCCGGCAGGATGCCATTTCTTCACATTATTGGACACACGTTTCAAAGTACAAAACAAAGATACAAACATGTTTCTGTTTAATGAATCACCAATAAACCTTGCACTGTTGAATATTGTTTAAGGCCTAATTTGCTTTATATTAACTAACTTTGAGACAGAGAGATGGGGGAAGTACCAATGTTGGTACCTCTGTAAGTGTGAAGAAACTGGAGGGGATTGAACGATGGGAGATCACAGTTACGATGTAACACCCCTAACCAATACTCGTCTCCGGAATAGGATTATAGAGCATTATCGGACTTATTTCTTAAACAATCATACATTTAATATTCATTTCTCAAATCCAAACAAAAGTCATTCAAATTCAGTCATATAGTCCCTAACACAAGCCTTCGGGCTTAAAACAAGCATTAGAAGTGATTCAGAACTAAATCGAATACTTAATAAACTTTTAGAAAAACATAGAAAAATTCCAAAGTGTAGGGGACACATGCCCGTGTGGCCAGGTCGTGTGTCTCACAAGGCCAAGAGACACGCCCGTGTCACAGGCTGTGTGGACATTCGAAATGGGATCACATGGCAGTGTCCCAGCCCGTGTTCGACCTCGTGTAACTCACTGACTTAGGTTACATGGCCAACCACACGCTCGTGTGACTAGCCTGTGTACCCTTCTAAATGGCCTCACACGCCCGTGTGCCAAGTCGTGTGAAAACTAGAGGGTATACTGACTTGTGCCACACGACCAAGCCACACGCCTGTTACTAGGCCGTGTGAAGCTACTGACTTGATTTCTAAATGAATATCAAGGGATACACGGCTGTGTCACCTGACCGTGTGTCACACACGGCTTAGACACACGCCCGTGTCTCTGCCCGTATGGACAAAAATAGGTCATTTTCCAAGCCTTATTTCTCACCCAAAGTGGCACCAGCCTACGCATACCAAATATTATATGACCACATCATCAATAGGCATTCAAACCAATCTCAACCAAGTCCAAATCATGCTATACCAATACCAACAACCATAATGCTCATAAACATCACAATTTTCCATTTCAAAACATACCAATATCACTTTCAAGAATTCACTTAAATGGTCATTTTCATATATGCATTATCTTGCTTAATAATTAGCATGCTAATATTTTCTCAATTACAACTATTTGGTACCAAAACACAATCTCACAAGAAAGGCATTCATATAGCAACTATACGCCACAATTCACAAGTCCATTTATATACATATACATTTCAAAATATGTGACTACTTACAAGCCAAATTCAAATGGCCAAAATTCATCAAGACATAAAGGCTACATTAGCCAAAAGACCTATACATGCCATATAACCAAAATTTTCAAAGTTCAAAAGTACCAAAACAACGGCTAGATAGTGTGATAGAATCTCCGACAACTTCCAATCCGAACAAGTTTTGAAATCACTATAAAACACGGAAAAGTAAACAAAGTAAGCTATTAAGCTTAGTAAGCTCGTATGGATAATAAGTACAACTTACCATTCATTCACAATTTAAAGAAACATAAGTAAACATAGGTAAGTTATAATCAAATCCAAAGGTTAGCACATAATCATAACCATGTTAGTCATGTATGAGTACATCAACTATGAGTTACTTGACATACTACTCACAAATATCTGAATTGATTCGTACCATATCTTATATCCTCGTACCGTCATCTGTGCCCGTTGAACTATTTGGAATACTATCGAATAATCGGGAATCTAGCACACTAAGTGCTAATACATGCTCGACACCATCTCTATCTCATATCTCATATAAATGCTCACTCTCGAGCTATCAATGGGTCTGCTCACACAAGCTGACGATCAAGACGTAGCTACACGGTGCTGCTCACACAAGCTGACGAGTAACCGCAACAAATGTCAAAAAACTCAGCCACCGGTAGAACGTACGGACTAGCACCAAAAACACGGTAACCCCTAATGACATGTCATTTGTATCCTATCTATTCCTAAGGTTCAAACGAGATTCATACATTGCCGATAACTCGTCGAGAATTTTCGTGGTGTCGTATCATCACAATTATATCAAATAAGCATTCAAACACATATAATTTAATGCTTATTAAACAGACGAACTTACCTCGAATTAATACGGAGAAAATCGAGCGATCAATCCACTACTTTGTTTTTCCCTCGATCTAATTCCGATCGTAGCTTTTCTTGATCTATATATAATCAAATTTAACTTATTTAAATATCATTCTATTCAATTTAACCCAAAATTTAAATTATGGAAAAATTACTATTTTGCCTCTAAACATTTGACTTCTTTAAAATTTAGTCCCTAGCTCATAAAAATGCAAATTCATGCAATTTAATCCACACCCATGCTAGCCGAATTCTATATATACCCATAGCAGCCCATAATTTTCATTATTTCACACATTTTTCACATAATTTTCACATAATTTTCACATTTCACAAATAAATCCCTAATTTGCAATTTCATTAAAAATCACTTAACCAATGTTGTTTATTTATCAACAAAGATTCATTTTCTTCCTTCAATCATCAAAAATCACATGCACCCATTCATGGCAAACCCTAACATTTTTAAAAATTTTGCAAATTAGTCCCTGGGCTAGCTAGATTAAGCTACAATGACTCCAAAAACATAGAAATAACTAAAAATGAGATGAAAAATACTCACATGCAAGAATAGGAGTGGAGGCCGAATGCTTAAGATTTCATGGAGCTTTTTATTTCATAATTTTGGTGGTATCATTCTTTAAGGAAGCTGATACATATTTTTTTTCTTTTGTTTTAATTAGCTTATTTATTAAATTACTTAATTAACCTTGATATATTAACCTTCAAATCACTTAATTCATGTCCAACAATGTCCACTCATAAAAATAATGGTCTAATTGTCATCCAAGTACTCATATATTTAAATTCTACAGCCCTTTAGTTCCTTTAACTAATAGAACTCAAGTTTTGTACCTTACTCGATTTAGTCCTTTTTATCTAATTGAGCATACAAACGATAAAGTTTCTTAGCAAAATTTTTATACGACACTACTAATATGTTGTAGACATTAAAATAATAATAAAATAATTATTTCTACTTCATATTTGTGGTTCCAAAGTCACTGTTTTGATTTTACTGAAAACGGGCTGTTACATACGAGGCTTCCATCGCCACTTAATGATGCCTCTCCCGTTGGATTTGTTGTTCAAAATGCAATTCCACCTTTGAATATCTCCTTGTAGCTACTATCGTATCGATCAAATCCTGCATTTGGATCGTAAACCCATGACCCATCGGAGTAATCGCATGAGGAATCGCCGGTTGCAGATGGGTCTAATCAGGTGGTGGGATTGGTGTCGATGGGTTTAAAATGGAGGAATTGGGGATGAGTTGTGGAAGAGGAAATGTAGGCTTTTCTAGAAATAGAGAGAAGAAGAAGAAAGAAAGAAAGAGATGAAGCAAATGAGAGACAACAAACGGAAAAGAGATGAAAGCTTCTTTGTTGCTGCCATGGAGGTCTTTGTTAACCATTAAACACTGATTAAATGAGCTAAGCAGCTAACCCCCAAGGGAAAAACACATGCGAGATCTAGCTTGAAGGTAAAAAACAAAGTAATGAGTGTCATATGACGTGCCACAAGGCGAATTTGAGTAATTTCATTTGACTGCTTTGACTCAAAAGCCAAACACTAGTTTCAATTCAAGTTTATATCTTTTTCACTTTCCTTTCAAATTTCTTAGCTTGTTTGGTTACTGCGAAAAAAAAAACCATTTCTCTTTCTTTTATCATTTCAATTCAACAAGTCCTTATATTTTACTTTTTTGAATTTGGGTTTAATGGGTGCAGAAGCCAGAGTGTTTCGGTTCCAGTGAGAAGCATCAATGTCTTCAAATGTTGTACCTCAAGAAAAACAGACTGGTGCTTATAGCTTTTTCTCCCTATTTATTATTATGGTTGAATTCTGCTATTAGTCCCTGCAATTTGTAAAAGAGTTATGAATTTAATTTCTATACTTCAATTTATCAACTTTAGTCCCTATACTTAAAATTTAATTTATCAATTTGAACTTAAACTCGGCTTGATTTAACTATAAAAAACCAATGACATGAACCCCTTTAATTTTAATCTTATTTAACCTTAAACTAATCAAATTAAAAATCACTCAAATAAATAATTCAAAAAGAGGGCAAAATACCCAAATATACCAAAAAAATATTTTATTTACGAAAAAGGGCCGATTTTTTTTAAATTTAAGGAAAAGGGTCATTTCCCCACAAAACGCGTCCACGTCGGCGCGTTTTGTGGGGATGCAGCAAGAAAGCGTGCCCTTGGGGGAGCGCTTTTGCCACATCAGCCAAAAACGCGTCCTTGAGGGCGCGCTTTGCTGCCGTGGCAAAAACGCTCCCCCAAGGACGCGTTTTAGCCCCTGTTTTTTTTTAAAAAAACTATTCTCGAATTTTTTAAAAATTTACGAGAATAAACCTTTATAAAAGCTCAAAATGACAACACCATTTTTTTTAAGGTGTCATCACAAAGGAAATCTTTATATAGACCTAAAGTCTCATTTCCCTTATTTCCTTGAGTAAAGTGGGATATGAAATATGTGTATATATAGACTCATGAATAGTTTTACAGCTTGTTCCTAAACAATGTAGGATTCCTTCCTCTTTTAACTAACAACATGAGATTAAAGGCTACACTATATTTGATATTTTTTTTACAAAAAAATTTCTTTTTTTTTTATATATTTTGTTAACATTTTCTTATATTATAAAATTATCTTTTGAGATCTTTAATCTTGTTGCATTTTAGAATTGTTAACATATACAAAAGAATTGATTTGATTTAGAATAGATTTAATATAATCATTTGACACATTGGAAGAATTTTCTTTTTATCTTTCGATTGAAGGCAATTTAAAAAAAAATTGTATATTATTATCAGTTATTGCTATAAAACTTAAGACGCGAACTTGTTTGGAAGATTAACATATAAACTTGATAATAGGCTGAGAGTAGGCTTATACTAAACTTTGAATGAGTCGAAAAACTGCATAATCAAAGTTGTGAAATGTACTTTAAGAGTATATTATTCCATTTAACGAAAATGATGCTTGTAAAATAGAATTCACAGGATTATGGTTTTAAGAAGAGATTGTAAGTAAATAGATACATTAGCAAGAAAAAAAATGAAGCTGTTAATTGTATGTGATATATTTTATTAATAAAATTATATGCGATAAATGATACTTGACATCATGATATTAATTTTATTTTTTTATCTAAGTAAGATTATTTAATTTTACTTTGTTGTATTTGTTTTATGTTGTGGGCGATGTAGCAATGGACGATAATGCAAGAAACAACTTATTTCGTCCAAATTATGATGAGTATTACTGCTATTGTTATTGCTGTCGTTTCTGAAAAGTTTAAAAAATGTCAATCACTTATTATGGAATCGTTGCATGATTTGGGATTCAAAAAACAATGTTATCTTAGCAGAATGCTTAATGGAAGAGAATCTAATTTTCGTGAACAACTAAGAGTTGGAGAAGCCATGTTGCAATCTTTCTGCATATTCTTACTCATGGTTTAAAATATAGAGTTATCCAATTTGATTTTTGTCGATTAAAAGAAATAATAAGTAGGCAGTTCAACAAATGTTCTACAGAATATTTGAAGCTTCACAGTTTCAATATCCAAGATACTAACAAATGGAAATGGAAATGGTTTTGTCGATTAATTATATGTGTTAACAATTCTAAAATGCAACAAGATTAAAGATCTCAAAAGATAATTTTATAATATAAGAAAATGTTAACAAAATATATAAAAAAAAGAAATTGTTTTGTAAAAAAATATCAAATATAGTGTAGCCTTTAATCTCATGTTGTTAGTTGAAAGAGGAAGGAATCCCACATTGTTTAGGAACAAGCTGCAAAACTATTCATGAGTCTATATATACACATATCTCATATCTCACTTTGCTCAAGGAAACAAGGGAAATGAGACTTTGGGTCTATATAAAAATTTCTTTTATAAGTTATATTTCCTTATTAATTGATGACACCTTAAAAAAAATGGTGTTGTCATTTTGAGCCTTTATAAAGGTTTATTCTCGTAAATTTTTAAAAAATTCGAGAATAGTTTTTTTTTAAAAAAACACGGGCTAAAACGCGTCCTTGGGGGAGCGTTTTTACCACGTCAGCAAAGCGCGCCCTTAAGGACGCGTTTTTGGCTAATGTGGCAAAAGCGCTCCCCCAAGGGCGCGCTTTTCTGCTGCATCCCCACAAAACGCGCTGACGTAGATGCGTTTTGTGGGGAAATGGCCTTTTTCTGTAAATTTTAAAAAAATCGGCCCTTTTCCGTAAATAAAATATTTTTTTGATATATTTGGGTATTTTGCCCTCAAAAAGACCCAAAATAATTTTAGTAAGTCTTTTTCTCACATCAAGAACTGGGAAAGTTACACTCATAATCATCTTAAAATAGGGTTCATTTTATTTTCATCACTTATTTAATTATTTTAATTAAAATAATTATATAAAGTAATGATTGCCACTAACAAAGTACATTGATCCATTAACTGAGAGGTAATAATTTTTAGTTTTGACTAATTCCAAAACACATTTCCTCTTCTCTTTCTCATCACTTTATTGCTGCACCATCATCCATCGTTTTCGGGTTCTTCTCTTTCTCTGCTAAAAACATTTAGCAGCCCAAAACAAGAACTACTCATGTACCAAAAACATTTAGCAGAAAGTGAAATACAAAACCCAAGATTAGCTTTGTTTCTTTACTGTCTAGTTACTGTTTTATCTCTTCGTTTTCTTTAAAAAAAGGTTAAAACAAATGCTACTGAAACAGGAAAAATAACATGCAAAGATGAGAGCAAAACAGGGAGCTTTTGTAGTGTGGAATTGGAGAGAGTATTTCATTTATATGTATATTTGATTTCTAAACATAAGGTAATCTAAAATTTGTTTGTTTTTACAGGGTAAGGATGTTAAGAAGCCAGACTCTTGCTTTGATCATAAACCTGAAGAGGCATTCAAGTCCATCTTCAAGATCTTGAATCAACAGCTCCAAGTCTTTCAGCTGGTTTTGCATCTCAACATTTATGATCTCATATTTCCTTATTTCGAAGGATTTCAAAGCAATGTCAACCTTTTCAAATTCATTCACGTTTCTTCCAGCAGCTTCGCATGCTATTCTTCTGTGATGCAATAGTTTTGAAACTGATAACCAACTTCTAGGCTTTGGTCCGGAGATGAGAGATAACAAATCCTCAACCATAGAACAAGTCACTACTTCAATCTCCTTCAGCATGCTAACAGTGGCATGTGAAAGAGAAAGAGAAGAACCCAGAAACGATTTGCATTGGTTCGTGGGCTGCTAAATGTTTACTTTCTTTTTGGGTTATTTTAAGAATGTCAAAGAAGTCATACTTTCAAGGTTTTAAGCAGATAAAGAGAAGAACCCAAAAATGACTGATGACGGTGCAGCAATGAAGTGATGAGAAAGAGAAGGGAAAATTGTTTTTATACTATTTATATAGAGTTCTATAAAATTTAATTAAAAGCAAAAGAAAAATGTGAAGTATCAGTTACTCAATTAGTTAACATGTCATGTTAATATTTTATTACTAGTGAATGAAATTTTGATCGTAGGGATTAATTTGTATAATTATTTTAATTAAAGTGGTTAAATTAAAAAAATTAAGGAGATTAAAATACGACAAATGTGATTAAAACCAAGCAATGATAAACATTGCGGATTTGCGAAAACTTGAGAATCAACTACTAGAAGCGCTTTACTGCAAAAGTGAAACAAATTCTTATGCATTGAAAAGTGCGTATAATTAGATGCGCTTTACTGAACAAGACATGAAAATTGTTTTTAAAATTTTAAAAAGTACATATTCCCGCACGAAAACTGGGAAAATTTAGATAAAAATATAGGGTTTAAAAAATAAGTTTAAGCAAAATATAATGCTGTTTAGAAAATGGGACGGGTTTTAGGTAAATTTTTTTTCGGGTTTGACCTGGTCTAGTCTAAATTTGTAGAAAAAAAATTATTATTTTCTCACTGTTTTGCTGTTGTTTTTCTACTATTTTCTCACTATTTTGTTATTATTTCACTGTTATATTGCTACTATTTTGTTGTTATTGTTTGGATATTTTATAACTATTGTTTTTGTTAATTTTGCTACTATTGTAGAGGCATTAGTCTTATTTAAGTATAAAGACTTTTTTTTAGAATTTATTTTCAATTTGTTGTGAAATATTTATTTTATTATTTTTGTGTTTTTCATGAATTATATTTTTAAATTTTTTATATAAAAAATAATTTTTTAATATTGGTGGCCAGGCCAGGCTCGAGTATTAGCATTTTTATCCAAGCCGAGCTTGGGTAAAAATTTAGGCCCATTTTTTTGCCCAGGCCCGACCCGATCCATGGATAACTCTATCAACAACTAAATTTTATTTGAAATAGATGTCACATAAGGCAAAAGCATGACTCATCGGTGGTGCTTTTAGAAAACGCTTTTGCTTTTTGTGGCACGTTCCGTCACCAAAAATAATCTATTTTCACAAATAAAAAAAAAGTGAAGTATTTTATTAAGATAATTGAAAGGAAAACCACATAATATAAGAATGTTCTCATATAACCTAGTAGGATCAATAATCATGAAAAGGGAGGATTGAATTGGTGTTTCAAAATTTTAAACAAAAATGGCAAACAATAAAGAAATAAAAATTTATAGTGTTTCGACCTCAATTACCTACTTTTATTGTGCTTACCACAACTAAGGAATTTTCAAATTCAATAGAATTTAACCTTTTAAAAACAATGTTTAACCTTTAAAATCTCTCTCTTGTTACAAGGCAAGATAAGACCACTACCCCTAAAGGTTTTCTACCCAAAACCTTAAGTAAATCCTCTCAACAATGAGAAATGAAGTTTAGAAAGAATTATCACCTCTAGAAGGTTGATATGTAACAATAAAAACACTTTTACACAATAATACAACATTTAAAGAATGAATCACAACTAAACCCACAAGTATGTACAAGAGAAAATGAGAAATGATTAAGCTCTTGATATTTATGCACTTGTTTCTTGTCTTCATTTGAGTTTTCTTGAATGATATTTATACAGTCTCATCGAATTATGGACGTTTGGAGCCGTTGGAAGGACTTTCTAGCCTTTGGGAGCATTTATTTCGCACATTTAATGCAACCTGCAGTAGTGCGTCTCAAGACACAGACCTTTTCCCTCGAGACAAGAAAAACAAAAATATGATTGTTAGAGCTAGAAGCTTTGAGACACAAATGGCTTGTCTCGAGGCACATGGAAAATTGTCTTGAGACAAGGCTCCCCTGAAGCAAGCCTTAACTTCAATGTTTGGTTGTCTCGAGCAAAAGGCCTTTTGTCTCTAGATAGGGTTCCCCTGTAGCTTACCTTGGCTTTGGTATTGGCTGGTCTCAAGACAAAGTGACTTTTGTCTCGAGACAAGGCTCCTTTAAAGTATTTTTAGCTTCGATGTTGGTTTGTCTTGAGACAAGACTGGGAACCTTAAAAAATGTGGCTTAGAAACATTTTAAAAGACTTGGGGGTTCTCAAAAACTTTTGTAGAAAGTTTAAGTCATTTAAAAACTTTATTTTTGAGTTTGTAATAGTTAAAAATATATTTGAATAAGATTGAAATAATTTATACAAATTTGATTAAAGGATCTTATAATTAAATTTGTTATATCAAAACAATTGAAAATCAAAGCTAACATAACCTTCTCATAAAATTGAATGGCACATTTTATGTGTCTTTAAATTAAGAAATCTTATTTGCTAATTAAGTAATCATGTGAATTTGGGAATTTAGTACAATATAAATATATGGAATTATAAGAATCAAATAACTCACATTTGTTTGTAAATCAATAGTGTTATAGTGTAGGTGTGAGAGCTTGGGTTCAATTTGGTAAAAGTATCATGGAGACCCCTATATTAAGAGTTGGATTACATTTTAACCCTCTACTCATAAAATGGGTAAATTAGTCTCTTTATGTTAAATCAAATAGCAAATTGATCTTTCTGTTAAAAATTTTATCCATTTCTACTATTAAAAACTAGTCCATGTATGTTAGCATGATGTACACGTGGCATGCCACAAATCATTGTCTAATTATTCTGTCAGCCACGTCAGTTTTTTACAATACAAATGGATGAAACTTTTAATATAAAGGACTAATGCGTTATTTGAACTAATGTACATGGACTAATTTTCCCATTTTATGAGTAGAGAGGTGACCGCGCCACGAGTAGAGAATTAACACAAAATGTAATAATTTAAAAGTGGCTTGATTGCAAGTGTGATAGCTCAGGTGTAATATTTTCAAATATTATAGTGGAACGCTTTGAGCATTCTAAGGATCGAACCCAAGAGAGATCTGGCAATAAGGCGGATGACATTGATCAAGCATGCAATTAAGAAGTCTAGCTAGCTAATCACTAAGTACTACATTACGACAACTGATCATTCAAGGTTAATTGCACTAAATTACACTTAGGATGACTAAATTGAATAATAGTCAAAAGTACGCAACTATCAATTCAATGAGATAAAGTGGTCGGTTGATATCCGTGTTGTGAGTTAATTCTTAGATTAGGGTTCTAAATTGCTCAAACTCCTAATTGGTCCAATTTTACCTCTCGGTTGTCATTTTACCCAATTAGACGATTTAGTTCAGTTTATCTCTAGACCTCATTAAACTAAATCGGGACAATCAAATTGGTTAGCAATAGGATCTCCTCTCGGTCTCACCTATCTAAATGTTCACCTAGAGGCGTCAATTCTAGGTTTTGAAGTCTATTCAATTTAGTCTAATTTTTACGATTTAGTCCCTAACCCAAAAATTAACCATGCAACATTTCAATCAACCAGTCACCATAAAACTTAGTGCCTATTCATCATAAACATACAAATATCAACCAAATTCATGCTCTGATGATTCATCAAATAACCATAAAAAGACAAGGTTTAGAGGTTCTTAGTGATTCTTGAAGGAGTCATTGTTGAAGATGATGACAAGAAAAAGGATGATGAATTCACAGCCAAAGATGATATTTTTTTTCACGTTTGAAAGCTAACAAGACGAAAGTCTATTGAATGCTTTAAAGAGAACTCAAAATAACAAGAGAGAGTTTTGTATCTACTTGCAAGAAAACTAAAGCTATAGTAAAAATAAAGAAGAAACTAACAACCATTAACTACTAACCTAAGAGAGGAAAACATAGAAAACTAAAAATGTTGAAAAGAATAAAAAAGATGATAAAGATCCTCCTCTTTTTTTTTTGTTTGGCATCAAGTTGCCTTTAATACTACAAATTCTATAACTCTAATGTTTGACAAAAATGCCCTTGGAGAGAATGAAGTGACTTAAGCTGATGTTGGATACAAAATTGCCTTTGTAGTTTTTTACACCCCGTTAGACTTTGGTGGCACAATCTTGGCTTTGGGGTTTTTGATGCCTAGCTAGTGTCTCGACATCATTGACCGTGGCTGTAACAGTCCGGTTTATACCCTAGTCGGAACAGTGATTTTGGGACCACAAATCTAAGTTCGTATAATATTTTAATATTATATTGTGTACTGTTGATATATGGTTTAGCATGTGTTAAATTTTCGTAAGTTAATTTGATTGTCTGTGTGATTAATTTGACCAAAAGAATTAAATTGCATGAAATGTGAAAGTTGCTTGCTATTGGCTAAAGCACCTATGTGTATGGTTTTATAAATGTGAGGACTTATGTGGCTAATAAGCCAATTCCATGATAGTGGATGGTAATAAATGTGGTACATGTATTTTTTTATATGATTATTAATTTATATTATATGTTATAAATATCTTAGTCCTTATTCATTAAGTTATAATTATTTTATAATAAAAGAAAGTTAGTGGATGATGGAATGACATAATAACCATAGTATGAGTTTGTCCTATATGTTTAATGGAGGGGCATTTTAGTAAGATGAATAAATGATATTAGATAAAAGAAACAAAAGATGAGTGTTCATCTTTTATTTTCTCTTCTTTGAACGAAAATTAGAAGAAAAAAGAAGAAGAAACTTTGAGCTAGGTTTTGGCATTCATTAAGCATAATTAAGGTATGTTTTGGTTTTGAATTTTGATAATTTTTATATTTTTGAGATTGTTATTAAGTATACTATCAAGCCCATGTCTCAATTTGATGAATTGAGTTTGTTCATGAAATGTGCCATTAATGATATGTTGTGTTTTATGGTGATTTATGGTGTTAAATGAAAGATTTGAGCTTTATGAACATGTTTTGTTCTTGAGGTTATGATGAATTTAGCTAAATAGGGCTAAATTGTGAAATAGCAAATTGAAGGACTAAATTGATGATTTGATGGAAAATATGGGCTTGTATGATATATATGTATATTCAGTTAAGTATGTGTTTGTAATGATTTTGTGAATTTGATGTTTTGAGAAAAATGGACTATATTGATAAAATGTGCAAACCTGAGGGTTAATTTGCAAATAGCCCTAAATGTATATCCATGGATTGAATTGAATAAATTAGTGAATAAAAGGGTTAATTCTGAATGTGTTTAGATCAAGAACCGAAGAAAACAGACTTAAATCGTGGGAAGGCAAAAGTAAACGAGTAGCCGTTTTCATTTCGAGAAACCGAATCCAAGGTAAGTCACTATGCAAATAAATGTATATGTATGCAATTATAATTGTTTTTATGATTGATGTCGATCATGAATACTATTGAGAAGCTATGCTTATAAATTCTGAGAAAAATTCGATATAGTGACTAAGTCCGAGAAGTCCCGTGTGAACCTAGGAGTAGATAGGATTAGCTATGTCATGGCATAGGTATCTATTCTGTTTTATCATGTAAGACCACGTCTGGGACGTTGGCGTTGATTTGAGACTCGTGTAAGACCACATCTGGGATGTTAGCATCAATATAAGTTTTACAAGTAAGACCACGTCTGGGACGTTAGCATCGATATAAGCTTTATGAATAAGACCACGTCTAGGACGTTGGCATCAATATGACTTTTACGTGTAAGACCCTGTCTGGGACAGTGGCACTAATATCTGAGTACATGTAAGACCTCGTCTGGGACGTTGGCATTGTACAGCTATTCCGAGCTTTCTGAATATCCTACTAGTTTCCTGTAACATCCCGAAATTGGGCCTAGTAGGAATGGGCCCAATGGGCCTTGGGCATAGGAGTGTTTAAAATTTCTGAGAACAAGAGAATGACATTATTTCAAGTTGGACTTATTAAGAAGATGATTTTAGAAAGTTACCAGATTCTATGAAGTTTCGAGTTCAAGTTGGGCCTTAGTAAAATTTTGTGTTTAAGCCTAATAAGGAGAGATAGTAAGTGGCATCAAGGCTTATGGAAATAAAAGAGTAAATTGCTAGCATAAATGAGCATATGGCAAGGAGGTTATGGCATCAAGTGAAGTACCTTGAGGGAAGAGGTTCAAATCCCATTGTGTGCAAATTTTGACTATTATTTTTGTACTATTTCCCTAAATTTTGGCCAAGCTTGTAAATATGGCAAAATTGGATTTTTAAATTATGGTAAGGTGGACTTATTAAATTGTGGAAAAGTATCGTAAGGAGGAAAATAAGGAAAAAGAAAATAAAAGGAAATAAAAGAAATAAAAGAATTTGGAGAGTGGAGTAGGTGGATGAAAAAGAAATAAAAGAATTTGAGGAGTGGAGTAGGTGGATAAAAAAAAAGAGATAAAAAAAGAAAGAAAGAAAGAAAGAAGAGATAAAAAAAAGGGTTATGAAAATAAAGAAAAGAGAAGTATCATCTTTTCTTCTCTTCATCACCACCTAGAATTGGTAGCAAACAAGGGTTGGAGAGCTCAAAAATTTCAGCAAACAAATCCTTTAGCAAGTAAGTGATTTTGATGACTTTAGTTGATAATTTTTGTATTTTTGGAGCCCCAAAGCTTAAGCTAGCTAATGAGGGGACTAATTTATAATATGGTTGAGAGTCTAGGGACTTGCCATGAGAGAGTTTATGCTGGTTGCAAGGTCTCGAAGTACTTTATCAAAGGTTCAATCGAAAACCTATCCCTCGTTATAAGTGACTCGGATTTTTGGTGCCGCGGAGAGCATCCCGTTACGGATTCCGAATAAGGTGTGTAATCTCATACTCTTCCAAATATATGTTTGAAATGGTGAGAAAATATCACATCTCTCTGAAAGTTTACATGAAATATTCTGTGATTCGGTAGAAATATCAAAGAAAATTGATAACCGGTATCCGTGATCAGTCGGACGTGCGTTTGATGGTAGTGATAATCATGTTTTGTAATAAAACAGTTTCAGTTAGAAGCAGTGACGTGTTTTTGAAAAATCACTAAAAATAGGAGAAAAGGAATTAGAAAGTGAATAAGATATCAAATTAAATCTTACTGTGTATATTTTAATATGGAAGAAACGGAGAAGGAGAAGGAATTTTACATTCTGAGATATCTTGATTTTAGTGATACTGGTTCTGATTAACTTCGGGGTTCACTGATCTGTTTTGGAAAAATCATATAAAATTGTACAAAATGAATTATTGGTTATAATTTACATGTATGGATTCCATAGTGAGTCTATTTTCAAGAGAAACAAGTTGAAGCAGTATATGAAAACTGTAAAGTGAGATATTTGAAATTAAGTCAAGAGAGGTCAGAATCATTGGACAGTGAAACAAGGGAAACTTTAAGGAATAAACTGTACTAAATGGATAGGCCAAAAAATTCTGGAAAAATTTCAGTAAGAAGATACATGAGTCTAGTTTCAAGGAAATTTTACGTATCTAGATTTCGAGTTTTCTAACTCGAGTTATATGCAATTTAGTCAGTATGACGCAAATGGACAGTTTAAATTTGTATGCCCCAAATTACTAGTTAAGTTTTAGTTGCGAAATTACCCCGTTTGGGCTTAAAAGGGATTTTTGACCCAATAGTTCCGTAGAGACCCAAATAGAGTTCTGTATCACTCGAGGCGATAGTGAATCTTCGAAAACACCGTTAAATATGAAATTACCGAATTACCCTTGTAGGGTAAATTACCGAATTACCCTTAGAGAGTAAATTATCGAATTACCCTTAGTGGGTACGATTACTGAATTACGAAAATGCCCTAATGGGCCGAATTACGAAATGTCCCTATGGGCCAAACTACGAAAATACCCTTTATGGGCCAAAATGTTATAATTGCTATATGAACCAAATGTTATATTTGCTACATAGGCCATATTTGGTATAAGTGGTGACCGATTGTGTATTTTGGTTTTTAAGGGTAAATCGACAGGCATAAGGAAGTTCCGGGATCGTGTTAAATTCAAGTAGCTAAGGATTTCGCTAAATAGTAAGGTGTGTGATTAACCCACTGTTTTCCGATTTTATGTTATATTGTATGTGTGGTGTAAATGCTAATGTGTGCAGTGACAATTATGAATGGATACCCTTAAGGGGTATATCGAAAATCAGGTCAGTGTTAAATATTAAGAATGTGAATATGCCAATGAGAATATGTTTGTGTGCCGAATAGCATGTGCATGCATCATTTTATTATGTTATGACATTATCATATGTTGCATGTGCATGGGATGGGATCTGAATGTGAAAGAAGAAAGGGTGTACATTATGTACGTGGTCTAATGTTAGCCTTGTGCTACATTAGCGCTTGATGTTAGCTATGTGCTTCATCAAGGGAGGTGTTGGCTAGGTGCCACATCTCGGCGGTTGATAGCTGTGTGCATCACCGTAAATTGATTGATATGTGGGATCACTTATGTGATCGGTGGCCTAGCCACGGCCTTGAGCAGCAAGTCTGCCAAGGTAAGATATGTGGATCACTATGTGATCGGTGGATTAGCCACGGCCTTGGGCAGGGGGTCTGCCAAGGTAGGTGTAAAGGATGGACCCTAGGCTGGGTTGGGTGCATTTTGCATAAATCTGTCTGCTATGTGAATTAATGTGGAAATGGGCCAAGCCCAGTATGTGGAAACATGTGGTTGATTACACCATTATAAGAATGTGATGTGGTTGTGGGCCAAGCCCAATAAGTGAAAGCATGTGATTAAATTATCTTAATATCTGTTATATGGGTTATTATATGGTTTGACATGTGGATGGAATTCAGTGGTCTAATTACACACTGAGTCTGTATGACTCACCCAATTTTTATCAAACATCGCAGATGATTTTAGGTGATCGAACCGGGTTGGAGTGGATACGAGGTGGCCCATGCAGAAGTTAATTTTATTTGTTTCCGTATTTTATAAATTTCAGTATTTTGATAAGCATTATTGTAATAAAGGCCACTTAAGTATTGAAGTTTATTATTATGTTTCATTATGGATTGACGATGAAATGTTATTTGCAAATGATATTATTTTCTTAAATTTATATATATATATATTAAAGTTTTCAAATCTGGATACTTTATGACATCAAATTTTTACTTAGCATTTTAAATAAACAATGTTTTATAAATAAACACAAATTTCTATGTTTTATTTTAAGGTTAAAATATTTTAAACGTTTTTCCGCAGTGACAAACCAGATCCGGTCAAGACTCGTGGGCCAGGTTTGGGGTGTTACATTTCCTATTGGTTCAACGGGCAAATTTGTGATACGTATTGCAAATCCGAGCTATGAACAAATATGTGATTGTAAAACCATTTCAGGTATGTTGATTATACACTAATTGTGTATACAAGGCAAGCATCTATGTGATCTTATTATGATGCTAAGAATATGGAATTGATAATATGATATGTAAAGTTTTGGTTAAAAGGAGTTATAAGTTTATGTGATTCTTGAAATGTCAATATGGCAAATGTGATCAAAGGTATATGAATCAAAGCATATATGTGATAATTTGCTAAGTGATTAATATATGTTAATGTATTTATTTGCATATAGGCCTCCTATGTTAAGTTTGCTTGTATATTGACTTACTAAGCTTTTGGAAAGCTTACTCTATGTGTGTATTTTCTCTGTTTTATAGGTCGTTAAAGCTATTGTAGGGTCGGGACCATCAAGGATCATCATCACACTTCTAAACTCTTTTGGTACCCTTTTTGAAAATGTATTTAGCTAAATATGGCATGTATAGGCTAGATATGTGTTTGACAAGTATTGAGTTGATAAATGCTTGAATGAATGAACTTTATGATACAAATTTTGATATGAGTTGATGCATATGAAATGGTTAAGTTTTGTTTAAACAATGGATGATTTTGATTGTGAATGAATTAGGTGTTTTTGGTGTGTTTCAATAACCTAAAAATGGTGAAAATTGCAGTTTTCACACGGCCTAGACACATGGGCGTGTGCCCAGGCTGTGTGGCAAAGTTAGTAGCTAAGACGATTTCCCACGGACTAGTCCCACGGCCGTGTGTAACAAGTCAGAATCTGCCCACGGGCTGTCCACCGCCATGTGAATTTCCCCACGGGCAGGCCACAAGGACATGCCCCAAACCACACGGCCATGTGCCCCTATTTTCAAGAAAAAGTTTTTAAAGTTTCTATTTTAGTCCCAAATCATTTCCTAATCATATTTTGGGTCTTGTAGGGCCATATTAGGTTCGTAAAGATGAAATTTGAAAAATTTTAAATTGTGCCTCGGGATTATGTCCCAATTTACTCGTTTATTTATGTTTAACTCCGGTAATACCTCTTAACCCTATTCCGGTGATGGTTTAGGGTTAAGGGGTGTTATATTTGATTGGTATCAGAGCTACGGTTTAGTCGATTCTCGGACTAACGTAGCGTGTCAGAGTCTAGCTATACATGCCATATATCTGAATTGTGATAGTGTGATGAATCCTGACATATAAAATGTGATTTTTGTATAGTAATAGATCCTGAAAGAGCCGTAGCTGAAGACGTAGAAAGTAATGCGCCTGATCCCGTACAAGGGACAAGGCCCTCTGATTCGAAACCGGTTACGAGCGGTCAAGGGGGAGAAGCTAAACAAGCTTTCTTCCAAATGATGAGTGAGTGGTTCACTCAATTCATAAGAAATAACCCAACTGTTTCACAACCCCCGCCCCCAGTTAATCCCCCTCACACATCCGATATACCTCTGACTGCAAGTTTAAATCTGTTGAGTAAGCCTCTGGTTGATAAGATTCGTAAATATGGGGCTGAAGAGTTCCGGGCAACTAAGGATGATGATGCTGAAAAAGCTGAATTTTGGATTGAAAATACTATCCGGGTATTTGATGAGATGTCGCTAACTCAGGAAGAATGCATAAAGTGTGTTGTATCGTTATTTCGAGATGCAGCATATCAATGGTGGAAAACTTTGATTTCAGTCGTTCCGAAAGAGCGAGTTACGTGGGACTTCTTTCAGATTGAATTCCGGAAGAATTATATCAGTGAGAGATTTGTCGATCAGAAACGGAAGGAATTTTTGGAACTCAAACAGGGTTGAATGACTATTTCAGAATACGAACGAGAATTTGTGAGACTGAGTCAGTATGCTTGAGAATGCGTATCATCTGAAGCTATAATGTGCAAAAGGTTTGAAGATGGCCTTAATGAAGACATTCGTTTGCTAGTCGGGATTTTAGAAATAAAAGAGTTTGTTGTACTTGTAGGCCGAGCTTGCAAAGCTGAGGCTCTCGAAAAAGATAAGAGAAAAGCTGAGTCTGAAACTCGAGATGTGAGAAAGAGATTTCAGAGTAAATCATTTCAGTCTGCTCCAAAAAGATCCAGAGATGATCAAAGTCGTTCCAGAGATAATATGGGACGTTTGAACAGAAATCGAGCTAGATCGCAAATGAGTTCCAAAACTCCAGCAACTTCAGTGGATAGTGTTGGCAATGTTCGATCCGATAGACCCGAATGTAAACATTGTGGAAAAAGACATCCGGGAAGCTGTAGATTAAACGACAAAGCTTGCTTCAGATGTGGACTGCTTGATCATTTTATCCGAGATTGTCCTGAGTCTGTCAAACCAGAGACTGTTCAGAATCTGAGATCTGATAATACACCTGTGAGAGGTAGACCATCGAAGAATGTAAGAAATGTTAGTGGTATTCAGAGAACTACGAGAGATAATGTTGTTAGATCTGAAGCCAGAGTGTCGGTCAGAGAGTATGCTATCCGAGCTCGAGAAGAAGCTTCGTCACCTGATGTGATAACTGGTACTTTTACTCTTTACGATACTTTTGTGATTGCTTTGATAGACCCTGGTTCTACGCATTCGTACATATGCATGAATTTAGTATTCAGCAAGACTTTGCCCATAGAGTCTACTGAGTTTGCTATAAAAGTATCGAACCCCTTAGGTAAAAGTGTCCTTATTGACAAAGTATGCAAGAATTGTCCGTTAATGTTTCGAGATATATGTTTCCCTGCTGACTTGATGCTTTTGCCGTTTGATGAGTTTGATATTATTCTGGGTATGGATTGGTTGTTTATGCATGATGCTGTTGTGAACTGTAAAAGAAAGACTATAGATTTGAGATGTCCGAATGATGAGATTGTACGGATTGAGTCTGATGAATTGAATGGATTACCTGCTGTAATATCTGTTTTGAAAGCTCAGAGTTATGTGAAAAAGGGTTACGAGGCATATTTTGCCTACGTGATTGATTCGAAAGTATCCGAGAAGAAAGTTGAATCAGTGCCTATTGTTTGTGAGTTTTCTGATGTGTTTCCTGAAGAGTTACTGGGTTTGCCTCCGATTCGTGAAGTTGAGTTTGGTATTGATTTGTTGCCTGATACTACACCTATATCGATAGCTCTATATAGAATGGCACCCACTGAGTTGAAAAATTAAAGTCACAATTGCAAGAATTGACCGATAGAGGGTTTGCTAGACCGAGCTTTTCGCCTTGGGGTGCTCCTGTTCTGTTTGTGAAAAAGAAGGATGGTACGATGAGGATGTGTATCGATTATCGTTAGTTGAATAAGGTGACAATAAAGAATAAATATCCGTTGCCTCGAATAGATGAATTATTTGATCAGTTAAAAGGAGCTACTGTGTTTTCCAAGGTTGATCTGAGATCGGGATATTATCAGTTGAGAGTTAAGGATTCAGACATTCCAAAGACTGCTTTCAGAACAAGGTACGGGCATTATGAGTTTTTAGTTATGCCATTTGGACTAACCAATGCTCCTGCTGTCTTTATGGATCTGATGAACAGAATTTTCAGACTGTATTTAGATCAATTTGTTGTGGTGTTTATAGATGACATCCTGATTTATTCACGTGATGAAAATGAACATGCTGAACACTTGAGGATTGTGTTGAAAACTCTGAGAGAAAAGTAATTGTACGTGAAATTCAGCAAATGTGAATTCTGGTTGCACGAGGTTAGTTTTCTGGGACATATCGTGTCGGCTTCAAGAATACGAGTGGATCCGAGTAAGATTTCTGCCATTTTGAATTGGAAACCTCTGAGAAACGTGTCTGAAGTCCGTAGTTTTCTGGGTTTGGCCGGTTATTACCGTCGATTTGTAAAAGGAATTTCAGCAATAGCTACTCCGTTGACTAGACTACTTCAGAAATATGTCAGATTTGAATGGTCAGATAAGTGTCAGAAAAGTTTTGATCAGTTGAAAACTCTGTTAACAGAAGCTCCAGTGTTAGTACAACCAGAATCGGGTAAAGAATTTGTTGTATACAGTGATGCTTCACTAAACGGTTTGGGGTATGTTTTGATGCAAGAAGGCAAAGTTGTAGCTTATGCCTCGAGACAGTTGAAGCCTCATGAAAAGAACTATCCGACACACGACCTTGAATTAGCTGCAATTGTGTTTGCACTTAAGATTTTGAGACATTATTTGTACGGTGAGAAATGTCACGTGTTTTCAGATCATAAAAGTCTGAAATATCTGATGACTCAGAAAGATTTGAACCTGCGTCAGAGAAGATGGCTTGAATTGTTGAAAGATTACGAGCTTATGATAGATTATCATCCAGGTAAAGCAAATGTTGTTGCTGATGCGTTGAGTAGAAAGTCATTGTTTGCACTACATGCTTTGAATGCTCAGTTAGACTTGTCTAATGATAGTTCTGTGATAGTAGAATTAAAAGCAAAACCGTTGTTTTTACAACAGATATATGATGCTCAGAAGTCTTATAATGAATTGCTAGCGAAGCGAGCTCAGTATGAAACGAATTCTGAATCTGAATTTCGAATTGTTGATGATTGCTTGAGATTCCGGGATCGTATTTGTGTTCCAAGAAATCCAGAGTTAATTCAGTTGATTTTGAATGAAGCACATAATAGTCGTTTATCTGTACATCCGGGAAGTACTAAAATGTACCATGATTTGAAGCAACACTACTGGTGGTCTAGTATGAAACGAGACATTTCTGACTTTGTTTCAAAATGTTTAGTCTGCCAACAAGTGAAAGCAGAACATCAAGTTCCGTCTGGATTGCTACAGCCGATTCTGATTCCTGAGTGGAAATGGGATAGAGTAACAATGGATTTTGTTTCTGGTTTGCCCTTGACTCAGAGAAAGAAAGATGCGATATGGGTCGTAGTTGATCGATTAACTAAATCTGCCTATTTTATTCCGGTAAGATCTGATTACTCACTTGAAAAATTAACTGAGCTGTATATTTCTGAGATTGTTAGATTGCACGGGGTGCCACTCTCTATTGTGTCAGATAGAGATCCAAGATTCACATCGCGGTTCTGGAAGAAATTGCAAGAAGCTTTGGGCACGAAACTCTATTTCAGTACAGCATTTCATCCGCAAACTGATGGTCAGCCTGAACGGATTATTCAGATTTTAGAGGATATGTTGAGATGTTGTATACTTGAGTTTAATGATTTGTGGGAACAGTATCTGCTGTTGATCGAATTTGCGTATAATAATAATTTTTAGTCAAGTATCAAAATAGCACCATATGAAGCTTTGTATGGACGTAAATGTCGTACACCTCTGTATTGGACTGAACTCAGTGAGAATAAGTTACACGGGGTTGATTTGATAAAGGATACAGAACAAAAAGTGAAACTGATCCGAGATTGTTTGAAAACAGCATCTGATCGTCAAAAGTCCTATGCAGACTTGAAACGAAAAGACATAGAATTTAAAATCAGCGACAAAGTATTTCTGAAAGTGTCTCCGTGGAAGAAAGTGCTTCGATTCGGACGAAAAGGCAAGTTAAGTCCGAGATTCATCAGACCATATGAGATCATTGAACGTGTCAGGCCGGTTGCGTATAGATTAAGGTTGCCTTCTGAACTAGAAATGATCCATAATGTATTTCATGTCTCAATGCTCCGTAGATACCGATCTGATCCGTCACATGTGATTGCTCCGTCTGAAATTGAAATCTGATCTGATATGACATATGAAGAGGAACCAATACGTATCTTAGCTCGTGAAGTGAAAGAGTTAAGGAACAAGAAAATTCCATTAGTGAAAGTATTATGGAATCGACATGGAATTGAAGAAGCAACGTGGGAACCGGAAGATTCAATGAAATAGCAATATCCGACTCTATTTAACGGTAAGATTTTCGAGGACGAAAATCCCTAAGGGGGGAGAATTGTAACAGTCCGGTTTATACCCTAGTCGAAACAGTGGTTTCGGGACCATAAATCTGAGTCTGTATAATATTTTAATATTATATTCTGTACTGTTGATATGTGGTTTAGCATGTGTTAAATTTTCGTAAGCTAATTTGATTGTCTGTGTGATTAATTTGACCAAAAGAATTAAATTGCATGAAATGTGAAAGTTGCTTGCTATTGGCTAAAGCACCTATGTGTGTGGTTTTATAAATGTGAGGACTTATGTGGCTAATAAGCCAATTCCATGATAGTGGATGGTAATAAATGTGGTACATGTATTTTTTTATATGATTATTAATTTATATTATATGTTATAAATATCTTAGTCCTTATTCATTAAGTTATAATTATTTTATAATAAAAGAAAGTTAGTGAATGATGGAATGACATAATAACCATAGTATGAGTTTGTCCTATATGTTTAATGGAGGGGCATTTTAGTAAGATGAATAAATGATATTAGATAAAAGAAACAAAAGATGAGTGTTCATCTTTTATTTTCTCTTCTTTGAACGAAAATTAGAAGAAAGAAGAAGAAGAAACTTTGAGCTAGGTTTTGGCATTCATTAAGCATAATTAAGGTATGTTTCAGTTTTGAATTTTGATAATTTTTATATTTTTGATATTGTTATTAAGTATACTATCAAGCCCATGTCTCAATTTGATGAATTGATGTTGTTCATGAAATGTGCCACTAATGATATGTTGTGTTTTATGGTGATTTATGGTGTTAAATGAAAGATTTGAGCTTTATGAACATGTTTTGTTCTTGAGGTTATGATGAATTTAGCTAAATAGGGCTAAATTGTGAAATAGCAAATTGAAGGACTAAATTGATGATTTGATGGAAAATATGGGCTTGTATGATATATATGTATATTCGGTTAAGTATGTGTTTGTAATGATTTTATGAATTTGATGTTTTGAGAAAAATAGACTATATTGATAAAATGTGCAAATATGAGGGTTAATTTGTAAATAGCCCTAAATGTGTATCCATGGATTGAATTGAATGAATTAGTGAATAAAAGGGTTAATTCTAAATGTGTTTAGATCAAGAACCGAAGAAAACGGACTTAGATCGTGGGAAGGCAAAAGTAAACGAGTAGCTATTTTCATTTGGAGAAACCGAATCCAAGGTAAGTCACTATGCAAATAAATGTATATGTATGCAATTATAATTGTTTTTATGATTGATGTCGATCATGAATACTATTGAGAAGCTATGCTTATGAATTCTGAGAAAAATTCGATATAGTGACTAAGTCCGAGAAGTCCCGTGTGAACCTAGGAGTAGATAGGATTAGCTATGTCATGGCATAGGTATCTGTTCTGTTTTATCATGTAAGACCACGTCTGGGACGTTGGCGTTGATTTGAGACTCGTGTAAGACCACATCTGGGATGTTGGCATCAATATAAGTTTTACGAGTAAGACCACGTCTGGGACGTTGGCATCGATATAAGCTTTATGAATAAGACCACGTGTAGGACGTTGGCATCAATATGACTTTTACGTGTAAGACCCTGTCTGGGACAGTGGCACTAATATCTGAGTACATGTAAGACCTCGTCTGGACGTTGGCATTGTACAGCTATTCCGAGCTTTCTGAATATCCTACTAGTTTCCTATTGGTTCAACGGGCCAATTTGTGATACGTATTGCAAATCCGAGCTATGAACAAATATGTGATTGTAAAACCATTTCAGGTATGTTAATTATACACTAATTGTGTATACAAGGCAAGCATCTATGTGATCTTATTATGATGCTATGAATATGGAATTGATAATATGATATGTAAAGTTTTGGTTAAAAGGAGTTATACGTTTATGTGATTCTTGAAATGTCAATATGGCAAATGTGATCAAAGGTATATGAATCAAAGCATATATGTGATAATTTGCTAAGTGATTAATATATGTTAATGTATTTATTTGCATATAGGCCTCCTATGTTAAGTTTGCTTGTATATTGACTTACTAAGCTTTTGGAAAGCTTACTCTATGTGTGTATTTTCTCTGTTTTATAGGTCGTTAAAGCTATTGTAGGGTCGGGACCATCAAGGATCATCATCACACTTCTAAACTCTTTTGGTACCCTTTTTGAAAATGTATTTAGCTAAATATGGCATGTATAGGCTAGATATGTGTTTGACAAGTATTGAGTTGATAAATGCTTGAATGAATGAACTTTATGATACAAATTTTGATATGAGTTGATACATATGAAATGGTTAAGTTTTGTTTAAACAATGGATGATTTTGATTGTGAATGACTTAGGTGTTTTTGGTGTGTTTTAATAACCTAAAAAATGGTGAAAATTGCAGTTTTCACACGGCCTAGACACATGGGCATGTGCCCAGGCCGTGTGGCAAAGTCAGTAGCTAAGAAGATTGCCCACGGGCTAGTCCCACGGTCGTGTGTAACAAGTCAGAATCTGCCCACGGGCTGCCCACGGCCATGTGAATTTCCCCACTAGCAGGCCACACGGGCATGCCCCAAACCACACGGCCATGTGCCCCTATTTTCAAGAAAAAGTTTTTAAAGTTTCTATTTTAGTCCCAAATCATTTCCTAATCATATTTTGGGTCTTGTAGGGCCATATTAGGTTCGTAAAGATGAAATTTGAAAATTTTAAATTGTGCCTCGGGATTTTGTCCCAATTTACTCGTTTATTTATGTTTAACTCCGGTAATACCTCGTAACCCTGTTCCGGTGACGGTTTAGGGTTAAGGGGTGTTACAGTGGCACTAGGCTCCTTCACTTCAAACATCAACTTGGAATCGTGACCTTGAAGGCTTGTAGTCGAGACATTAAGCTCAATGTCTCGACATTCCTAATGTCGCGACTTCCGTGGCAGATTGCTCCAAGTTGGTTTTTCATTGAAATTTGATTCCTTGAGGCTATATAGGGTCAGTGTCGCAACACATAGAACAGTTGATGTTCTCCTTAAGGTTTGGCCTTAGTCATCTTCCTACACAAACTCAAATCAACCGTTAGACTCCCAATGACATTGTTTTGTCAATTTGGGTTTCAAAAGGAGTAAATCGTAAGAAAAACTATCATTAACATTAAAAACTAAAAATCAATAAGAAGTATTAAAAAGGCTCGTAAATTGCTAGAGAATAAACTCGTCAAGTATTTGAGAGAGCCTAATTTTACATATCAAATTATGACGTATCAAGAGGGAAAAATAAAATCTGACTCCTTGCACAGAAGCCTCCATGGTACTTTAATTGTTCAATCCCATGCAACCCAATTCCCCACCCCTAGTTGTAAAAAAGAGTTATTGTCCAAAAATAAAGATATGATATAGGTACTATATATGAGATAAATTTCAAAATTATATATAAACTTTGGTTTAATGAAATTTCAAAATTATATATAAATTTTGATTAAATGTACAATTTGATATATGAACTTTGATTTTAATTCAATTGTATACATTAGAAAAAAAACAAATAATTCTACTTATTTTCACATTGATAACTATAATTATTTATGTATTACACATTGATAGCATTATTGGTGATTTCTGAAAAATGTATCAAAATAAAATATTATATACATAAAAAATTAAAATTAAAACTCACATATAACATTACGTAATAAAACGAAGTTGATATGTAATTTTAATATTTAGGTTTATTGCATGTTAATTTTTTTCATTAACATACCATTTTATTAGTTAATTATAAATATATATTAAGTGTTAGTATTCGGTATACTAATTCATTTAACAAGTAGTCTTAAAAAATTATCATAAGTCTCTCCTCTCTTTTTCTTAATATAGTACTATATTCTTATAAGACACTTGTCAACCTCCTATCTTATTTGTGGAGTCTAAAAATTCGTGAGAGTGTACCAAATATTTTTTCATATATTAAATATATTAAATGAAGTTAGTTGTGAGAAAGAACCAAACTAGTGTAGATGTCAAACCCCAATAAATATATAATTCCAAAGATATGTTGGAAGGTGAGAGGTGAAAGTGATCACCCTTCTTTTCTAGAATCAGCATTTCTCAACTCAGATCTTGCCACCAAAATGAAATCCGATGCCATGAGCTATATTAATAGCACCTAACATGTATTGACAAAAGTCTTCAGCAAGAAAAACAGTAGTGAAACATTTCTAAGTTTCTTAATTGACTTATATTTGATATTAGACCTTGTACTTTATATAAATTATGAATTTAGTACCTATACTTTAATTTAATACTTTTAGTTCTTGTAATTTTTAAATTTTGAAATTTTAGCCTTGACTTAATGGTAACAATTAAATTTGTTTGGTTAAATTATGTTATTAATCATGTATTATGCGTAAAGTTATAAATTTAGTCCATTGGATTAATTTTAGTAGCTATATTTTTTGAATTTCAAAATTCCAGTCTTAATGCAAATAACAGTTGTTAAATCTATTAACTGATTTTTTGTAAGTAATATGTGAAAATAATAAACAAATAGAGCATTACACATGCGATAATATATTTGACATATCAAATTTAAAAAATAACATAATTTAATGAATTTAATTAGTTATGGTTTGGTTAGAACTAAAATTTTCAAATTCTAAAAATACAGGGACTGAAAATGACCAAATTAAAGTACAAGTATTAAATCCACAACTTATATAAAGTAGAGGGTCGAATAGCATAATTTGACCTTATATTTGTATCTTAATGGAAGTCATTGAAATTGTCAGTTTTGTATAGTCCCGTTATCTTGATTTACCTAATGTTTACTGTTTAATTTAAGGTTAGAGAACGTGACTCGAATGACTCAATGTCCTGCTACCATGGAACAGGATCCAAAATTTGTGCTATTGCACATTAAACTAACCCCATTTTCAATGAAAGAAAAAAACAAAACAAAGACAGTCGTAATGATTCACTGGATTGAAGAAAGTTGCTGAAGCTTTTGCATTGCAGTTTCCAACGACATGCATACAACTCTAGAATTTCACAATAATGTATCATGACCTGACTCGGTTTGCTGAAGCTTGTTCTGGGTGCATAATTCGATATTAGGTTTTTCAAGATTTCAACCTGCATTCTCAAATATAAAGAGAAGGTGGCAAAAACTTGAGTGATTCGTAAGTGTTCAGAAAAGAACAATTTGGGATTATATCCACAATGTGGCCTAGTAGGTTGGGTCAAGTCCTGACAAAAAAGGGAATAAAGAAGGATCTGTTAAAGAGAAATATCAACTCTGCAAGTTTGGAGAAGTTGATACTTCATAGCAGAACCAACTTGGAAGCCCTTTATTCGATCACTAAACGAAATATAAGCAGGACAGTGGACGTTAATTTGATAGCGACGCGAAATCCAGGACCCAACTTTCCATTTTAAATGGCCGAAAACCTTGATGTCGAGCATCACCAACCCACCATTTATGTCAGCGCTCAAGCCAGCCTGAAGAAATGGAGCCACCGGCACATCATTACCGTACAAGAATGGGGACCAGATGGTGAAGTCTCGATGGCCCTGGTAGGTTGTGGGTAGGAGTGTGGGTAAAGTTATCTGCTGGTTACGATAGGATGCGAAGATATCGAGTTTGCGGTAGAAAATGCCGATCCTGCTATTTGGGTTCCTTGCAGCTAAAGTGATTTGGAGGTTGGAAGTGAGCAAGTGTGGGGCAGTACTAAGGTTGAAAGCGTAGATGGTGACGTCTTGGAGGAGGAATCTGGGCTTGGAAGGATGGAGAATTGCCCATACCAGGAGGACTACTATGGCGCAAACTATCAATAACCCGACAATGGCTATCGCTATGCGCTTCACTAGTTGGTTTCCGTCCTGGTGGTGGGGGCAGTATTCTTCTGTCATGATTTCAGGTGGCGGTGGAGATGGCAAAGATTGAAAGCTTTTGGAGTGGGAGATTTAGCAACACGTATAACAACTAAGATGCCACATATAAAGAGTTCTCAGCATGTGTATTAACTAGTAACATTAATTAGGTGAAAATGAATCAAGCATTCAATTTAAAAGTCTTTATTTGTTGGTATGCGAAATATTAATTTGAAGCATAATTTATAATTCTATATATAATGGGTGCACAAAATAATATCACATCTTTTAAAAATTTTAAAATTAATTTTACTTTTAATTTTATTTTAAAAAATTTAAAATAATATTCAATTTGAATATATATGTGAAATTTTGATTTGATTCTATTTTTACAAATCACTAACAATATTATGTTGATATATTGCACACACAAATAATTATATTAAGCTAATATGAAAACAAATGTGTATATATATATATATATATAAATGTGTATCATAATTTCATGTATACATATGAGCCATAATTTAAATTATATATATAATTATATCAAATTAAAGTTGATATATAAATTTAATATTTATCTCAATATATTAACATAAAAAATAATTTAATATTTAATTGATATAAAATAATACCCATACTTTAATTTGGAGTAATTTATAATTGTTATATGTATATGATTGGGATTTGGGAGTTGTAATTTGGAGTAAAAGGAAGGATACTTGATGTGAATTGGCATATGAAATTGTTTAATCACCCTTCAAATGTTAAATTTTTTTGAACAACATTTTAATTTCTGTATGTTGTATTTTTATTAAAAAAGGCAAACCTTTTATTAAGTAGTAAAAAATAATACTTATTAAGTAAACTCTTGAATTCGAATATTATAAATAAAAAAATGTTATAGTTTAAAATTTTAACCCGTTTAAAGTATTAATCAGAGATTAATAAAATAAATACAACCAGATGCCATCATTAATTATTATTTGGTTGATTATATAAAATTTAAGGGGATCAGTAAAAAAATATAGAAAGACCTAATTAACGAGATTCCATCATTAATAATGAGTCAGTCAAACCTATTTTGGGATCCAATGCAAAAGTTGACGTGTACAGATATATAGAGAAAATTAATATATAGATATATTTATAGCAATATTACTACTGTTTTTTTCTTTTCTCAAAATCAATAAAATGATTGTACAAGTTAATGCTAATTTCCCCTTCCACAATAATATATAGTTCACTATTGCACCAAATAGTTATGACTTGTTTTTGTTATACAAGGTTAATTTCTACTCCTAATATTTCTTTAATTTTTAAATTGGAAGAAAAGTGTATTTGTGTCACAGATCGGAGATCAAAACCCATTATCATTGCGCACAAAATGTCATATAGAAATCAACTTATTAAATGGAACCCATTTGACTCACGTGAATTAGCCTAATTTATAGAATTCATGAAAAAGCCATCTACTTGAAGCCTTGATAACCAAGCAAAACACTTCAATACAACTAGAGTTACCAGGATAATTAATATAAATTCTAAGGGATAAAGATGTATAAAATTTAAATCCCTTACGACTATCATCTTATAGATAGGTGCAAATCTTGACGGTCGATGTAACTCAACCTCTACAGTATGTTTTGGAGGAGCTCGACTATAAATAGAGGTATTCTCCCTCATTTGCATTCACCCAATTGTAATCTTTCATAGTAATTGAATACTATTGAGAGTATTTACTCAAATACTTGGTGTGCACTATTTTTCTGTGGTTTTTTGTTCATTGGTAGTTTCTTTTGTCTTTCGAGTTTGCTTCCGCTTTGCTTCAGTACTTTAGAGAGTTTCTGTAAGAATTTTCATTTTCTGAGATAAGGCTAACTTAGGCAGGATTTGAACCCAAAAGATCGCCTAAGGCTGCGCGATTTGCAAAACTAAACATCTAGCCCCATGACACTTGAATCTGCTCGAATCCACGTTCTCCATATTGTTATAATAACAACAGTTCTTATTGAGTTAAGATTCAATCGGTTGCACCCAACACTTGTTGGTTAAATATATTATTTTTAATGACACATATTGTGTTATGCATGATATTATCAAATCAAATCATGATAAATTGATTTAATAATTTTTAAAAATAATAATATAATATTAATTACATTTCATTAATATGAAAATTTAAATTTAAATTCAAAATATAAATAAATATAACAAAAAAACATATTATCAATTATAAAATAAATATATAATCGCTTTTTAAAAAATTTTCTATTGAATGATTTAAAATATGAATATTATAATATTTTATAATACAAATTAATTAATTAAATTAATGTAATAATATTTAAAACATATAATAGATAATGTAAGTGTAAGTTAATGTTTGAAAATAATAATTTCAATATAAATTTAATTAGCTACTATAAAGATAATGGTACTTATAAAAATATATAATATTTACTTAATTAATAAGTTATGTGAATTTTTACAATTGTAATTAACATGCAACTTGATCAATTAACTTATTAAATATTATAATATCAAATTTAAAGCATAATTAAGCTTTGATATTATAAAGATTATGACATGTAATAGTATAAATACATCTCTAGTCTCTTTTAATTTTGATATTGAGCAAATAAGGATAAATAATCGCGACGTTAGTGTATTCCATCAATAGTGCATAATTTTAATTAGTATAATAATAAATTTAGCCTTCGGTATTTACATATTCTGTCAATTTAAATAACTACTTGTACATTAGATTATAATCTATGATATAGTATTACATAACATAATAATATAAAATACATATATACATATATATATGTATAACTATTAATTATATTATATTATTGTATGTATAATATATTGATTTATATTATATATTAAAATTTTTAGCTAAATTCAGTTAAATTAACATGGTATAAATTGTAGATCATATTCATGATCACAATGTTTATATCATACCATATTTTATAAAGTTGATATAATGTAATATAATATAATATAATAATACAAATTATAAAAATAAATTTGTGTTAAAAGTAAAACTAGTTATTATGTAAAAAATAAAAAAAATATTTATAATTTAAAAAACATTAAAATTATTTAAATTCACTAAGCCAACCCAACCTGAAACAATTTGAATATGATTTGAGCTCGAAAAAATTTAAATCCAAAAGAGTAATCTAAAAAATATTCAAGATCGAAAATGCTTTATTCAATAAAATTCTAGCCCAAAATGATTTAAACCCAATAATACATAAGTCCAAAATAATCTAAATTTGAAAACGATCATGATATGAAACCCACTTATTTACCACCTCTACTACCATTTCAAAGCTTGTCTTAATTTACATTTATAATTGTCATTGTGCAGATAATTTTATACTTATATTTTTAGAAATTTAATCCTCGTACTTATATTTCTAGAAATTTAATTCTTCTATTTTTCAAATTTCACGATTCAAGTTCAACTGTCAATATTGTTAATTTTTTGGTTAAATTTGTTTGATATTTTAAAATAATAAAAAAATACTCATTTGGTAGCCATTTAATTAAAAAAATTAACCTAAATTTTTAAAAAATTAACTATATTAACAGATACATTTGAATTTAAAAAAAAAAAAAACTAAATTCCTAAAAATACAAATGCATAAACTAAATTCCTAATTTTTAAAAAGTAACATTTAATTTAAAAAATTATTATTGTAGTTGTGGTGAAAGAAAATGATTTAACTATATATATCATATGATCCACATACGGTATGTATGATGTGTCAAATTTAAAATAAAAATTTCATGAAAATTAATATGATCTCTAATTTATCTTTCATCAGACAAGATATATATTGAATTAATATGCTTGAAAAAAAATATATTTTTTGATAAATAAATTAAAAAGGTTAGCATGCTGTAGGAATTAATTTAATAAACCTCTATATTTTTGAGAACTAGATTTATTAATAAATCGCAAATTAGTAATTTATTCACTCTAGACTCAAATAAATATCACTTCTTGGCCGAAACTATAATTATAATTATATATAAATAGAACACCTAAAAAAGAACCATAAAAATTTACATTCATATTTAACACAGGATGAAAGATAAATAGAGATTGTTGGGGGCAGATTAACATCCCTCAAAACTACTCAAACAATTCCTCCCATTTGTGGTCTATTCATTCTTTCCCTGCCTCTGTTCTTCTCTTTCTCCCCCTTTTAACCATGAATGTCATTCATCTTAGTCATCTGCTCCTGAAAAATCCAAAATACAAACAAAAATCAAAAGCTGGAAGAATTTTGGTGCATGACAAAGAATGGCATATGCCATTGCAGATAAAGATGACAGCACATTCATCATCGCTCCCTCGCATCTCAAGTTTCATGAACCAAATTACGAGTGAAATTTGATTTACATTCCATGTCTGTCACCAAGAAAAACCTAGAGTCAACATATGTAACACAAGTGACCAAAGAGTGGAAAAAAGAATATCACCTACTCAGAGATGAGGACAAGAATATGATCATGAAAGGAAAAAGCTAAAAGATTTGACTCTCCCAAAAGAAGGTAAGGAGGACTATCAAGCAGTGAAAACACAGTAAGACAGCACAACTAAAATCGAAAAATGGAAAGCACAGATGTATAATCTGTTTCTAACATTAATTATAAGGGAAGATTTATTTCTCTGTAAAAGATGAGTACCTAGGTACCAAAATTCAGTTTCCAGTCCATTAACAAAACAGAGTAAGAGGAGCTTTGAATCTACCAATCCGCAAACATGAACATCAGAAAATAAAATTACTAGTTAGTAAATATGGAACCCAGTTCCACGAATAGGCCAAAAACAAGGATTAAACAAATCAACATAAATCTGTGACAGCTAATTAACATAGTGCACTGCTCTCCACTGTATACAAAAGGACTTACATTGAAATCCTCTCCCTTCCCATTAATCCTAAAATTTCCCCCCAAAAAGTAGTTCCATAGCCAAATCTCAGCATAAAACTGTTTAAAAAGATCTATCAGGTTTACGGGTATGATCAAGTTGGCCATCCTTCCACCACCAACGTTACCCCTTACACGAAGTACAAACTTCTGCCAACTGCCAAAGCAAATATTTACTTTCATGTTCGGAACAAAGTCAGCAGAGAGCCATCCACTCTTTTATGGCAATATTATACCAGCAGTGTCATTATAATTAGTTAGTACAATAACCAGTTCGATTGTATTTTGGATCAAATTTTGCCATTCTCAAAGCATAACCATAGCTGAAGGTTCAAACATAAAATCACTGTGCTTTAGCAGCATAAAACTTAAATCAATTCCGAATACATTGAAAAACCTTACACAACAACATTATGTCACGGCTGCAATCATTTTCATTGAAGTTGAAATGAAGATGAATTTTAGCTTCACAACAAAGAAACTTCAGAGTCAAAACTGAATTCAAAGGAGAATAAAAAAGGAATAGGAAAGTGAATAAAATAATTAACCAGGAACCATTAAACTACACATCCAACAACCTATTATTCAATAGATTAATACATAAAGACTAAAAATACGTTCTCATTGAAACTATTTTATCATTTTAAATCCTGGAAATTCCCTAAGTTAGCACATGATAAGGAGAGAAATTAAACTGAATACTCACAGTAAATCAATCAACACTGCATTTTTTGAAACCGCCGGTCATCTTTCCGGAGGAACCAGTAAGCGCCACGTCGTCACACCAAACCCTAAGTAGCCTACGCCGTCCTCTCCACCCCCCGTATCGAAACGCAACGTCGGCGACCACCTTTATATTGAACTTGATCTCGCCACGGCTCCTCTCCCCATTCATCGCGTCGACAACCTTTCCTTCCACGAAAGAATCCATCACCGAATAACTGGCCTCCACCGAGTTCACCTCGCGCGTGCCCTGCACGAACGGTCCGATCCTCGTCTCAGTCAAGAAGTCGTCCTTGTGGAAAACCGACGAAACGATGTCTCCGTAGTAGATGGAAAGCTTCTTGTTGGGGTTGGAGACCTGGAACTGGGCATTCCACGTGCCGTTCACGCGCTGGTTGGAAGCGTTGAAGTTGGAAAGGGAGATGGATTGGATGGAGAAATCGGGGAGGTGAGGGCGGAGGACGAGCCAGAAGATGAGAAGGATGGTGCCGAAGATGATTAAGAGTACGGCGAAGGCGACGAAGAGACGGCGGAAGAAGGTGGGGCGAGGGTTTTGAGGTGGGGGTGCTGGGTAGTAAGGGTATGGGCTGGGGTTAACGTAAGGGTAGGCGGTAGTGGAGGTGGCGGGGGGTGGCGGACCGCAGCCGTTAACGTTATGAACCGGGTAACCAGTTACCGGTCTGGAAGAGTCCTGCATTTTCTTGTTCTTTTTCTTTCCAAAAGGAGTTTGCTTTTGCTTTTGTTTTCTTTTCTTTGCTTTGCTTGCAAACAGTGGAATCGGAATCGAAGAGATATTGGGGCGGCAAATAATAATCCTTGCTGTCACCAGTTAACAGAAATTTGTAAATTTATTGTTCAAGAATTAAATTGATAGTATAATACATTTCATATCTATCTGGAATATATATAATATAATTTATAATCTATATAAAAATATGAGTTTAAAAAAATTTTAAAATTTTATTTTTCATTATATTGTTAAATTTATGTTTACAAATAATTATCATATTTAATTTAGAATTATTAGTTTTGAAAAGTTGAAATAAAATAAAAGTTGTGACAACTATACATTTAAAAATAATTAAGATAAAAGTTCGAGTTTGAAAAACATTTGAATTAACAAAAGTATCCATTATTTTTCATTATATTATTAAATTTATATTCAAAAATATTTATAATATTTAATTTAGAATTATTTAAAAAAATTAGAATTATTAGTTTGAAAAGTTTGAATAGAATTTTAAGTTCAATAATCATTTGTTAAATATGTTAAAATTGTTTTATTTATTATTTAAAATTTTCTATTATAATATTTGAATGGATAAGTTAATATATTTTAATTATCTTAAATAATTCAAACAATAAATATTATTTTACGCTAATTTCTGTAATTAAAAATATAATATTTAAATTCGCCTTTTTGGGTACAAATCCATGATATCTCAATGGGGTTCTTTTTTTTTTGAAATTTTGGCAAGGCAATTAGGTGATTTTTTTGGGCAAATTTCATATTTTCACATATTTCATTAATTTATTAAACAATTACTTAATTTTAATAACGGATTTAAGTAAAAAGGTGATAAATTACATAGGAAAAATCCTATATATTTTTCCGTTTACACGTGGCCAACGCAAATTGGATGTCTATGTTCCCTGAAGCCACCATTCAACATCTGGTGCACTCGATCTCTGATCATTGTCCTCTCCTAATCACCACAAAAAAAAAGACAATAGGAGGAGTTGAAAAACTTTTAAATTCGATGTAACATCCTAAAATTATGGGCCTATACATTTAGTGTAGGGATAGAATTAATTTGTTAATTTAAGTGATAGGGGTCTAAATTTGGGCTTAGAATTAGGCAAAGGCCCAAATTAAATTATTTTAAGGTGGCATCATTAACAATTAAAAAGGAACAAGTTTTGGGTCGCAAGGAGCCCATGTTTTTAGGCCAATTTCGGCACTTTAAATGAAGATAGGGTGACGCCACTCACAAGGGATTTAGGGGCCCAAAAATGTAAGTTTAATGAAGCCCAAATCTTTTAATTTAAATGAGTTAAATTTCGGCATTTAGAATTAATGAGGTGGACGACTACAAGGCTTAAAAATAGGAAGATATATATGGATTTTTTAAGTGATAATATCATAGATAAAAAGGAGAAAAGTTAGGAGCTTATCTTCAAAGGAAGTGTTGGCCGAAAATCCACCACCTAGAGGAGTGTAAAATTCAGCTACTGCATGGCATAGAGGGTGCCGAAATTCTCCTCACTTCTAGCTTAAATTTTAAGGGCGTTTTCGGTATTTAGCAGTAGGTGTCAAAAATCTATAAATAGGGGGCTAGCTCCTTGTTTCTGACAATGAAAAACCCTAAAATCCTCTCCCTTGGTGCCGAAATTCCCTAGCCTCTCCCTCTCCAAATTTATTTCTTTAATTTCTTCAAAAGCCGAAACTTTTCCCCACTTTCTTTTCCCTTGTGCCGATTTCTCTAAAAAGCCGAAGCATCCATCGCCTTTTCTTTTATTCATCCTATTTGAGAAATTATTCTATACTTCCGGCATTTAAATCTTCCATTAGCATTGCCGAATCCTCTCTCTAGTGCTAGCCGAATCTCCTAAGCTAAGGTAAGAGTCGATTTTTGTTTAGTTCTCATAATCTATTCCCGGTTTTTGAAAAGAAAAAGCCGAAAGCTAATAGTTTAATGGTTTTCGGGATTTGAAGGAAGCTTGGTCGACTAGATCAAAAAGTCGAAAATCATTAGTCTTCAATTTCGGGATTTTAAGGTAAGAAGAGTTGTTTATTCAAATACATAAAATTGGGTAGAACACTAACCATGGCCGAATATAGGAGAGGCCCTAGTTTCACATCCTTCCGGCTTTTTGAGCAAAGCTGTAGATCGGTTTAGCAAGGGTATCAACATTAATCAGGTGTGTAGATCTCTAACACACTACTAATAAACCTGTATGTAAATCTATTTATGTATGTTATGGGCTAAAAGCCGGAATAAGGCTGTATAAACAATCGAATGGAACCCTAAAAGGGTTAGGCAATGATGCCAGGTACGTAAACATAGAACTCCCTATGTGTATCAAAAAATATGTATGACTGCATGATGTTTTCTTTATGTATGTATGCATGGGATGGGATATTGATATGATGAAGGGGAAGTGCATGATAGGTCACGCAGTGATCGGTGGTAGAAAACCCACAAATATAAATGCTAGGTCACATTGTGATCGGTGGCTATGCCACGTTTAATGATTCCTACTTAATAGGAATAGGCAGTACGGCTGTCGTTTTGGTGTGTAGCGGATGGAGGGTTGATTGTAGAAATCCCCAAGGTGTGATGGTTGGTACGGGTTGGTGTGTAGAGGATGGAAACATAGGATGGGTTGGGTTATTCATTCTTTATTATTTATTATGTGATTATGATTGATGCCTTCCTGTATGGGCCAGGGCCCATAATGTGTTTGTGGGCTCAGGTCGATGTGTGTTTTGAGATTTATACACTGAGTCTTTGTGACTCACGCTTTCCTTTTCTCTACTCTTCTAGATGAACAGTAGATCGTGGACATGGGAGCCGAGACGGACTCGAGGGGCCATCAAATTCTATTTCTACAAGTTATTTTCTTTTGAGATTTCTTTAGGTTTAATTTATTTCAAGGTTATTTCAAGAATATTTATGTAATAAGGCCCCTAGTTTTCATTCAACTAAGTCGTTTTCAATGTTAAGCAACTTATGAATTTTATGATAAGGTTTATTTATACTTAATAATAAAAATACAAAGAGGTTTATTTTCAAAAAGTCTCTCCTTTATTCAAATTTAATTAATTTAACTTGTGTTTTCAAAATCCGATTTAATGTTATGTGTTGATAACATGCCAGATCCGGTCGAAACGTATGGGCAGGGTTTGGGGTGTTATATTCGAGGCATTGTGGGTCTTGGAGGAGTCATTCGATGCTGAAGTTCAATTCATCTAGGAAACGACACCAGTAGGTCTTCTACAGAAGTTGGATTGCCTTAAAAAGGGCTTGGAGAGATGGGCTGTACGCATTTGACAATCTAGAAGACGGAAAAATGAATTCTTAACTTCAAAGTTGTTTGAGTTGATGGAAGCTGAAAGGAGTGATAATAATTTAGCAGAGATGATTGATACGAATATGTAAATGAATTTTCAGATTGAGAAGGACGAAAGATATTGGGAGCAAAGAGCTTGAGTTAATTGGCTGAAATCGGGGATAGGAATACAACTTTTTTTCATAGTCAAGCAACACAAAGACGAAGGAAAAACTGTATTCAGAAATTACAGATTATGAATGGAAGAGAGACGGAGGATACAAAAGAGATGGCAGAAATTGCTAAATCCTATTTCCAAAATTTATTTGAGGCTGGTGAAAAGAGTCGTTATGAACATCTCCTAACAGGTATTGAACGTTGTATTTTTGAAGAGGATAATTAAAGGTTCACAGCACAATATACAAAGGAAGAGGTTTGGGAACTGTAAAAGCACCAAGTGAAGATGGATTTTTGGCCTTATTTTTTCAAAAATATTGGCATATCATTGGGGATGAGGTCACACTTTTCTGTCTTTAACATTTGAATGGAGGCATGGAGGTTAGTCCAATTAATACTACGCATATTGTGCTTATTCCTAAAAAAGCAAACCCGGCCAACCTTACTCATTTTCGTCCAATTAGCTTATGCAACATTATTTATAAAATAATGGCAAAGGCTATTGCTAATTGTTTTAGAGGAGTCTTGGAGAGGTGCATTGACGATGCACAGAGTGCTTTTGTGCTAGGAAGGTTAATTTTAGATAATGTATTATTGGCATACGAAATTTTACACACTCTAAAAAGGAAAAAATCTGGAAAAAAAGGGATTGATGGTGATTAAACTGGACATGAGTAAAGCTTGCGATAGAGTTGAATAAACTTTTGTACAAGAGATGATGAGAAAAATGGGTTTTGATCCTAACTGGATCTACTCTATAATGAAATGTATATCAACTGTTTCCTATTCAGTGGTACTTAATGGTTAAGTTGGGGATATTTTTCAACCGGTGAGAGGATTACGACAAGGTGATCCTTTAAGCCCCTTTTTATTTCTGATTTGTGGAGAAGGCTTATCTTGCCTTATAAGACTGGCACTTCAAGACGGACATTTAAAGAGGTTAAAGTAAGCAGAAGAGGGCCACAAGTATCACATTTGTTATTCGTAGATGATTGCATCTTGTTTGGAGAAGCTACTGAAAGGGGGGCTGGTTTTTTAAAAACAATTTTACGCGAATATAGAACCTGTTCAGGTCAGCGCGTCAATTTTGATAAGTCTACGGTTTTCTTTAGAACTAATACACAGGAGGAAGAAAAATGATTAGCCACTCGTATACTCGAAGTACGAAGCTCAAATGACCCAGAACGTTGTCTTGGATTACCTAATATGGTGGGTAGAAGGAAGAAATAGTCATTTCAAAACTTAAAGGACAGATTTAAGCAACGAATCGACAACTGGAGTAGTCGACATCTCTCTCAAGGTGGGAAAGAAGTTTTTATTAAGGTCATTCTTCAAGCTATCCCGACGTATACAATGGCATGTTTTTTACTACCTAAATCTTTATATGCTGATCTCGAGAGTATTATTGCGAAATTCTGGTGGCAGAAGGATCGTGGTAAAAGGGGCATTCATTGGTGTGTTTGGAAGGATCTTTGTACCGCAAAAGAAAAAGGTGGTTTGGGATTTCGAAATCTTGGTCAATTTAATATTGCTTTATTAGCCAAACAAGGTTGGCGCCTTATTAATTTCCCAAATTATTTATTAACAAAGGTCTTAAAAGCTAAATATTACCCAAATTTAGATTTCATCCATGCACAGCTAGGGAATTTACCTTCACTCACCTGGAAGAGCGTTTGGGCAGCAAAAGGGTTACTGAAAGATGGCTTATGCTGGCGAGTCGGTAGAGGAGACCATATTTCTGTTTGGAGCGATCGATGGATACCAGGAGTTGACATTGATAGGATCAATGATAGAAACAACAATACAGATATTGAATTAGTTTCGAACTTAATTGATGCATCAACAAGAAAATGGAAAGTTGATCTAATTGATAATACCTTTGAAGCAGACACAACATAGAAGATTCTGCAAATTCCTCTGGCGAAAGATGAACATGATGATTTTCAAGTCTGGTGAGGAGAACATTCTGGCGAATTTTCAGTCAGAAGTGCCTATAAACTATTACAAGAGGCAAATATGAATCCTAATGCTTATTTAATACAAATCGAAACAAAATTTCTACACAAAACTATGGAATTTACATCTCCAATCAAAAATTGCCATCACTATTTGGCGTATCTCCTGGAACTTTATTCCTATTCTAAAAAATCTAAGATTAAAAAGAGTTGCTTTAGATAGCTCATGTCCTCGGGGCCGAAATGCAAAAGAAGACAGCAACCATGTTTTTAGACAATGTCCTACAACAACAGAAACATGGCAAAATCTTAACCTATCATGGGTCATTAATACTATTCAAGATTTGTGGGAATGGCTGGCTTGGGTTTTCACTATGGGTAATAGTAAACAATGTCGTCTCTTTTGCTGTGCTGCCTGGATAATCTGGATTTTAAGAAACCAGTTTGTTCATGAGGGGAAAATAACAACAGGAAGAGACTTATCAAACAGGATCCAAAGTTACATAGAAGAGATCGATGGGTTGGAAGAAAAACCACTTACCTCAGGTGATGATAGAAGATAGAGACAGATTGAAAGAAATGCGAGAGTAACTATTTATTTTGATGCAGCATGTGACAGTAAACACTCAAGATCGGCCTCGGGTCTGGTGGTGTGGGGGGAGATGGGTGAGTTTTTAGCCTCAAAAACAGTACTCTACTCCGCAATATCATCTCCGTTCATGGCAGAAGCACATGCAGGGTTACAAACAATGAAGTTAGGGATTTCAATGGGTTTTCAATCAGTAGATATATTAAGGGATTCAAAAACAATCATAAAAAAAAATAAAACTCAACATCAACAGACAAGTCAGTCTTAGGGGCGATCATCCGAGATATTCAAAGGAAGAAACATTACTTCCAAGAAATCAACTTCCAGTTTGTTCAAAGATTAGGGAACAATTATGCCCATGAACTTGCAACAGAAGCTTTAAGAAAGGGAGAAGAAAAATACCTGGAGGGAGCAGATTTCACTCATCATCAACGCGAACGGGAGGAGAGATGGTTGTGAAACCCAGATTGAAGAAAATCTAGAGAAAATCTGAAGAGATAAGGATAGCAGAAATGAAAGCTTCCTTGAAAATTTCTATCGTTTGAAACGCTGGTATAGGAACTTGAAATGTCAGACAATTAATGGGTACCAGCTGATTGACAGCGACTGGATTTGACGTTCCATTTCTTTATTTTTTATTCTGTTTGTTATTTGTTTTTTACCGAGGGCCTTTTGTTTCTTTTGGGCCACTTTTTTCTTCTTTTATTTGCTTGTCTTTACTTAGGGCCCAATTCCATTGTTTTATAGGAATTTTTTCATTATGTTACTTATTTTATGTTCAATAAAATCTAGTCGAAATATTCAAAAAATATATATATAATATTTAAAAAAGCCAACTAAATATTAAATGCGTAAAAACACATAACACATGTGATATTAAAAACTACTATATATGAATGTATAAATTTGGAAAATCTTTTGAACTGATAAAAATATTTTTATTTTTTAACATATTACTAAATTCACATTTAAAAATAAAAAAAGTTGAAATAAAATATAAATTGTGATGATTATACATTTAAAATAATAATTTATTAAAAATTGAAGTTGTGAGAAATACACATTTAAAAGTAATTATAATTTAATTTACAATTATTAGTTAAAAATTGGTGTACTACTTTTAAAATAGAAGTTGTGCTAATTTTATTTTTGTAAAATAGAGTTATTACTGAATAAATTTCTAAGCATCTTAATTATTTCTTAATTACTATTAGACTTAATTATGTTAATTAATTATTGTTTTAAATAATATTACTTTGCATTAATTACATAAATAAACCGGTATTATATGTTAAGGGAAAATTAGGGAAATATTCCAATTTTAAAAAATATTCAGGGTTTTAAGTCATTTTTATCAAATTTAGGAAAAGAGGTTGTTTTTGGTAGACTCGAGTACCACGAGGCAAAAGCACACCGTGCAATTGATTTATTTAAAATAAATATATATTAACCGTTGGATCAACAATGGTTAGAAAATCAAAGACATTTTTTTACTCAACGACTATAAATCTCCAACGGTAAAATTTTTTCCTATATCCCTATACACTTTCAAATTTTTTTCATTCAATCCTATGCATCTATTCTCTCAACTCGTTTACTCAAATTTCTCTCAAATTATTCTTTTCTCAAATTTTATTCAATTTTCATCATTTTAAATATTTTAAAAATGATAATGCCTTTAATTTGTTTGGATCGCAAACACATTTCCGATGTCCAATTACAAATGGTAAGAAAATATTATTATATTTTTATCTTAATTAATATCATTATTTAATTTTTAATATTATTGTTTTTTTTATTTTTTTATGTTTATAAAATCAGGATGAAGATTGGACTATCGAAACATATATACATAATTTAAGTGCAAGAGCACCGTGTGTTATTGATACACATGTCTCGTATGCTCGGCGGGACTAAATTGGAGCCCACACTTATTAGTGCTTTGCTAGAAAGATGGAGACCCAAGACATACACATTCTTTCTTCCGTCCAGTGAGTGTACAATTACTTTCGAGGATGTGATATTACAATTCGGTCTACTAGTTGATAGGTCAATCATTTCAAAGTAACACGCGTTGGTGATTGGAGCGCAATTTGCCACCAACTATTAGGCAAGGTGTTGAACAAGTTTAGTGGTAACCAGATAGATATGAAATGGATAGAAGATAATTTCTCATATCTCGACAACTATTCTTGTGCGGTTAAAAGACAATAGTGCCCTCAAGCATTGATATTGAGGTTGATCGGGGTTTTTTAATGCTAGATAAATCTCAAAATCTGGTACATTTAAAGTGGCTTCTACAATGAATCGACCTAAAAGAAGCCGGACGACTTAGTTGGGGATCAGCTATCCTGACTACATTGTATCGAGAGATGTGTCGGGGAACTGAAGTACAGAAAATCAAAATCGATGGTTGTATACTCCTTCAGTCATGAGCATAGTATCGCTTATCATTTTTACGTCCCCGAGTAATCTTTTCTTATCAATTTACACTCGTAATAATGTAAGATTCATTTAATAATATAGTTACCATATTATTTTTTTTTCATTATTATATTTTTGGAATAACATATTATTTGAACAGATGGAACAATTACTTGAGTCATGTGGGTATACCAAACGAACTTGAAGATATCCATTTATTGTTAGATCAAAATTCAAAAGTTAATGTTAGTTTTTGAATTTTTCAATTACATAATAATTATGTAAGGATTTGAAATTTAATGTTAAGTATGTAATAAAATTTATAATTCATCCTGCAGTTTGAATGGATGCGATACTCTGATATGAGAATTCAAGAATGTATCCCAGTCGATTTTTGACAAATCTTAATATTTGGCACGTTAAAGTGCCATTGATAGTTTTTGCAATGATTGAGATGCATGAATTTGATCGAGTGATGAACCAATTTAGGTTTGTGCAAAATAGTTCCCCCTCACCCAAAACCTTGATGAACTTCACAAGATTAACTTGCGGAGGAGAATCGATGAAGATTGGCCTAAATTCCATGCTAAGTATATCTACTTGTGGGAACATAGGTATGACTTCATACCTATGCTCAGAACCAATTGTCAAACTTGATTTGGCAACATCTTCAGATTATATGACATGGTTTAGACTTCATGGTAAGCCATATTTATTGTTGGAGGAGGAAAGGAGTAGACAAATTCGTCGTAAAAGGCCAACACGACCCCACATGAGGCCACAATTGGGAGTACATGTATCAAGTTCATCATCATTATCAACTCCAACCTCAAATGCTATACCAATGGGTGTACCTCCCAGTCAGTATGGTTCTTATTTTTCTAGTGCATTTACTAACACCGTGTTTTTCACACAAGCACCAATTTATGCACCATCATACCATGCATCAACACATTCTCTAGAAATATTCTTTGCACCTATAACAGCCTGATTTAGGGGCTAGTCGGAACAGTAGTCTCGGGACCACTAATTTGGGGTTGGAGAAAATTTGTTTTAATTTTATTTATGGGTTATAGCATGATTATAAGAGTGCATGAAAATTTTGGTGCTTAAATTTTAGCGATTTCATGCTTAATCACGAAAAAGGACTAAATCGCATAAAGTGTGAAAGTTCTATTTTATTTGCTAGAGGTGCCAAATAGCTAAGGATTATTAAATTAAAGGCCCTTAATGTGCAAATATGCCATGGAAAAGTGATGGCGAGCCATAGGGGGGACAATGGACTCAAATTAGTCAAAATTGGGTGGGTTAGGTGGATTAAATTGAAGGAAATAGATAAAATAAGAAAAGATGATATCACCCATTTTTATTCATCTTCTTCCCACTAAAAATATCAGCTAAGGAAGGGTTTTGGAAGCCAAAATTTTTAGCAACTTCTCACCCTTGAAAGTAAGTGATTTTGATGGCCTTTCTTGAAATTTTTTGTACTTTTAGAACCCCCAAAGTTTAAGCTAGTTAATGAGGGGACTATTTTGCAAAATGGTTAAAAGTATAGAGACTTTCTATGAGAGATTTTATGTTGTTTGCTGAGTTCTTATGGAAGAAAATGAATCTTCGGGAGATGAGAAACAACTTTTGTGAAAGGTGTTGTCATGAAAAACACCTAAATGGGACTAAGTTGTAAATGTTGTAGTTTGGTAATAAATGCATGAAATAGTTGGATTTGTGAGTAGTTGTAAGATGAATAAATGTTCAGCTAGGCTTGTTTAATAAGAAAACGTGATGAAAAATAATTTACGAGCCTAGGGGTAAAATTATAATTTTGCCAAAGTCCAAGGGCAAAATAATAATTTTTCCAAAGTAGAAATTTTAAAATGTATTGATTAGTGTGGTGATTAAATGAGTAAATTGTATTGTTCTAGATCAAAGAAAACGAGATTCGAACTTAGAACGGGAGAAAAGAGAAATATGGACAAATAGGTCCTTTTCTACCCTTTTCGATATCGAGGTAAGTTTGTGTGCTAATAATGCAACTATAAGTGAAGTATTTAATATTTCGATGTTGTATGAATTGTATATTGACTCTATGAATATATTAAATATGTTTTGACGAGATGTCAAGAATCGAAAATCTTCAATTAAATCTAAGAATAGAGGGAATGCAAATATCATGACACTATGATGATTAAGGTCCCATGTAAGACCATATTTGGAATATGGCCTCGGTGTGAGATTTCATATAAGACCATGACATTGATATGATATTTCATGTAAGACCCTATCGGGGGTGTGATGTTGATATGATACTTATGTATGAGACTCAAAAGTATTCTTTAGCATTTTGAATGATTTAACAGGTATGTTGAAAATGAGAAAGTGTGTGGTTATATCATGAAAGGTACAAGAATGTGCCCAGAACTCATTCGAGGTAAATTCGGTATATGAGGAAATCATAGTGAGTTATGTGTAAATGATGCATTCTGATTGCAAATGTTATATTTATTAATGCATTGCGTGAATGTGAATGATTATTGTAGAAATCTATTTAAGAATGATAGAGTGTGAGGATATTCTTGGATGAACATTCGAAATAAGAAAATGTTTGTAGATAGATATCTGTGAATGTGTAATAATGGTGGGCTATTTGCGATACCACCTTATTAATTGTTAGCGATGGGCTGTGTGCGATACCATCGCCAATACTATCAATGGTGGGCTATGTGCGATACCACCTTATTAATTGTTAGCAATGGGCTGTGTGCGATACCATCGCCAATTTTATCAATGGTGGGCTATGTGCGATACCACCTTATTGTTGTTACCGATGGGCTGTGTGAGATACCATCGCCAATATTATCAATGGTGGGTTATGTGCGATACCACCTAATTAATTGTTAGCGATGGGCTGTGTGCGATACCATTGCCAATATTATCAATGGTGGACTATGTGCGATACCACCTTATTGTTGTTACCGATGGCCTGTGTGCGATACCATCGTGCTTAGTATTAATGGTGGGCTATGTGCGATACCCCCTTACTAATTATTGAATGGTGGGCTGTGTGTGAAACCACCGAGTATGTATTATTATTCCAGGGTGATATCGAGAAACTTGACTAAGTGAAATTTGCATATGGCTTTGTGGTGATAAATGCCGGGTATAATTGCTAGTAAAGGTGAACAATGTTTTACGTTATGTAAATGTGATATGTGAAGGTTTGGAATAAGTAAGCATTTTGAATGATTAAACGAGTAACCACGAGCTTAGATGTAAATCTCATTATATTACCTTGTGGTTGAGTATAATAAATAAATGTCAATAGTTGCTTATCATTTGCATATGAACTTACTAAGCGTTATTGCTTACTCCTCTTCTTTTCCTATCTCTTATAGGTTAACTTAACTATCTCGGGTTGGAAACCGCTGAAGATGCTTTCACACTATCGAGCAATCACTTGAGTATAAGGTTTCAAGTCTTCTTGAGATATGGCATGTATAGGGATCTTATTTTGGTTTAATAAAGTTATAGTTAAATTACCCAAATGTGTTGGCCTAAAAGAGTTATGGGTTGGTTGTGTATAGCCATGGATAATGGCTCATGTCGATTGTAATGGTGCTAGTAATAGTTCTCCCTCGTATATGGGAAGATAGTTTGATTTACATGGTTCAAATGTGATAATTTGAGAGTTACAATTGACGATTTGAAAATGTTATGGAATGATGTGTGAATGTGTGCAAGTGAGGGTGGCTAAATGGCTTGGAAAATAGCATTGTTCTTGTCCACACGGGTAGGCACACGGACGTGTGTCTAGGCCGCGTGTGACACACGATCAATTGCATGAGTGTGTGATCAAGCCGTGTGTCCCCCTTGCATGTTAAAATTGCAAGTCAGTAAGCTCAGTAGTAAAAACACAGGCAGAGACACAGCCGTGTGGGAGGCACGTCCATGAACATGGGTGTGTTCCCAGGCCGTATGAAGTCTGCACATGGAATTAGAAATTTAATTTGACACACGGTCTAAGGACACGGGCGTGTATCTTGGCCATGTGACCATAGTAAGGTGATGACGTCATAAACAAAATGCCAAGGTTTTGGCACATGGGCTAAGACAGGGGCGTGTCGAGGCCGTGTGAAACAAGTCAGTGTCGACCACGGGTGGAGAACACGGGCGTGTGGCCCCTGTTTAGGCAAAATTTTTCTAAGTGTGTAAACATTTCTGGATTGATTTAGATACCTTCCGAAAGTATGTTTAAGGCCTCGTAGGCTCAGGATAAGTAGATTATAAGATTGAAAGGAAAGTTTTAAGTTGAAATAGAAATTTGTATCTTGATGTATTATGTTTGAGTAAGATGTGATAGGTAATGCCTCGTATCCGGTTCCGGCGTAGGATACGGGTAAGAGGTGTTACAGCACCACCTCCATCTATAAGAGCATATTACACGCCACTACCATCAACAATACTAATTCATCCGCCATTGCCTACAATTCCAACATTTTATGCACAATCGGATTATTCAACACCATATATTTCTTTGCCAATAATGTCACAAACACAGCCAGAATTATTGTTATTCAAAGGTGAGTCATCTTCACTACCACTTACTAATACAACCAATGATATAAGATGGCAACTTAGGATGCAAAGAATAACAACATGAAGATAATGTTGGAGATGAAGATGAAGATGAAAATGGATGTGGATGCGGAGATGGAGATGAAGATGAATGACGATGATAAGCTGAAACCTCAACCAATAAAACATGCATTTTAATAATTTTATTTATTATAATAATTTTTATATAATTTTTCCAAACTTTATAATAGAACATATATTTTATCTATATATTACTAATATGTATTGTTGATTTTTTGTAAACCTGTCCATGGGCCAGGCCACCCGGCTTAGCCGAAGGCCCACTCGAAAAGTGGGAGATTTTGGGTAAAATATATGCTCGAAAAATGGGTTTGGGAAAGAAAGGCCCGTTTAGAAAATGGGTCGAGCCTCGGGTAAGGCTTTTTTGGCCTGACCCAAATATGCCAAAAAAAAAAAGACTGTTGCTTTTCCTTCATGTTTTTTATTGTTGCTATTTTACTGTTATTTTTCTTTATTTTGTTACCATTTCACTATTACGTTAGTATTATTTTGTTGTTATTGTTTGGATATTGTATAACTCTTATTTTATTGTTAATTTTTTTTACTATTTTAGAGGTATTTACTTGTTAAATTGCACCTATTTAGTATATTTTTTTTTGAGAAAAAACCTGGCATGCTTTTATTAAGTAAATAGAAAACCACATGTAAAGAAAAACAAAACAAATAAAAGGGAAAAAGGCCGAGGCTCAAAAGCATAAAACAAAACTCCTAAAATAATAATCTAAAAAACCTAACAAACCCTAAAAAATTAGCAGCCAATCTTCATTCATTTGACAAATCCCTTTTTTTTTCACAATTTCTTTATTTCATTTCCAGAGAGATTCGTTTAACAATCTAAGGAAGCAATGACTCAGATATCCCTTCAGAGAGAAAATTTATTCGCTAATTAGTTACTCTGGTATGTGAGTAAATTGAGCCCGATATCGTCACAGTCAAAAACAATTTTTTTCCCCAATCTTCCAAAGATTTAAATATAGGTATCTCTGTTTTTATCATTTCCTTATCATATCGTCGATGGTTCCTTATCCCCAACTTGAGCTCGTCGATTGTGTTCTTTTTCCATCGCGTTTATCCTTCTTGACGACCTGGATAACAGAATTGAGGAGTCTATTTCTCAGATAAGTATCTTCTTCCATATTGATTCCTTCTTTTGCTAATAGATGTGCCATTTTGTTCATTTGTCTCCCTGCATGTCTAAATCTACAGGAAATGAAGTAAATTTTTAATCTTTTAGCATCAATAATGTAAGCCCTAATTTCTGATCTATCTTATTCGTTATTAATCTTTTTTATTACGGACAGAGCATCGCCTTCAATGTTACTTCTTAAGACGCCCGATTCAGCCCCAACCTGGATCGCTTGAACACAAGCAAGAGCCTCTGCCGCAAACGCTGAAGGAATGTGTCTGTTAAAATGAACTTTTATTTTTAAGACTTGCCCACTTGAGCTTCTAATCACAATTCCAGTGCATGATTTCTTTTGTTGTTTGTCATATGCAGCATCAAAGTTGATTTTAACATAATTCTCCTCAGCAAGTCACCAATTTTCCTTCATCAGTTTGTTAACAGGTAACTACTTACATATTCCATCCAGCTCTCGCAAGTAGGTAAAAATGAATTGAGTCAGTTTATCACTTTTTTGCATTTGTTTGTTTATGAACCCATTTATTCCTAGCTGTCCATACTACCTATAAAGCACACATAATAGTTCAAATTTTATGAGTTGACTCATTTTCGAATAGAACCTGGATCCAATCTTTGAACTGAAATTGATTTTGCTCCAGGCTCCACCCAATCCCTAATCTGGCCCAAATATCATGTACTAGAGGACAATCTCTAAACACATGTTCCACCGTTTCTTCACTTTGTGAACATCTTGGATAGATTATGGAGCTTACCAGGTTTCTTCGAAAAAGATTAGTTTGAGTAGGAAGGAAACTATTTAGAGATTTCCACACTAGTATTTTAATTTTCGATGGTAAATCCATGAGCCAAATTTTCTTGTACATAGATTTGTATTGGCTATGTAAGGTCTGTAAATTAATGTCCCGATCATTTTGTAATAATAATTTGTAACTGTTACGTACTGTGTAAGTCCCCGAACCTTCTGCACTCCATACCATGCTATTTGCTTCTTTTTCGGTTGGGAGAGGAATGCATAAAATCTTCTCAAACTCTTCATGATGAAAAGGCATTTCTAATTAACTCCTCTTTCCATTTGTTTTCATGTTGTTCAATTAACTCAGAAATGTATACGAAATTTGAGTTAAAAGTTGATAGTTGAATCTTGTAATTTGTAGCACCTGGGACCCACGCTCCATTCCAAAATGAGATTTGCTCACCAAACCCAACTCTCCAACACATCCCTTTCTCAAGAAGGTCTTTTATTGCCCATAAGCTTCTCCAGGTAAAGGAAGGTAAATTCCTCAAACTTGCTTGCAAAAAAATCGAGTGTGGATAGTATTTTGCTTTTAACGATCTTGCTAATAACGAATCGGGTTAACAAATTAACCGCCAGCCCTATTCTACAAGAAGTGCTATATTAAAATTTGACATAACCCTAAAGCCCATTCCCCCGTCTTCTTTTAAATCCCCAAGTTTCCTCCAATCGCACCAATGGATTCCTTGTTTATTATGCTGTTTTTACCACCAAAATCGACCTATAAGATTTTCTAATTCCGAACAAAAAGATTTTGGTAGTAAAAAACATGCCATAGCATATGTAGGGATTGCATGTACACTGCTTTAATGAAAACTTCCTTCTCTCCTATGGATAAGAAATGAGCACTCCACCATTTAATCCTACTAATCATTCCATCTTTCAAGATTTGGAACGTTCTTTTCTTATTTCTTCCCACCATATTTGGCAGACCCAAATATTTTTCTAGACCTCTTGATGTTAGCATGCCCAATAAGGTCGCTATTTGTTCCCTTCCTTGTTCGGTCACTTTCGAGCAAATAGGCTAATGATCTTTCAAAATTGATACATTGACCTAAACATATTTCATATTCTTTTAATATGGTTTTGAGAGTTTGCACTCCTCTTTTCGTAGCATCTCTAAATAAGATGCAGTCATCCGCAAAAAATAAGTGTGTAATACTTTGACCCATTCGGCAAACGTTTACTCCTTTTATGGTTCCCTCATGTGATGCTAATCGCATTAAAGAAGAGAGTCTTTCACTGCATATAAAAATAGATATGGGCTTAGAGGGTCTCCTTGTTGTAATCCTCGCATTGGTTTGAAAGATTTCCCCATCTCATTATTCATGCACACTGCATAAGTAACTGTCTTGACACATTTTATAATTAAAGACACCCATGCATCAGCAAAGCCCATTTTCTGCATGACTCTCTCAATGAATTCCCACACCACTCTATCATATGCTTTGCTCATATCAAGTTTTAGAGCAAGATTTTCGTTCTGACCCAATATTATTTGTTTAAGAGAGTGCATTAATTCGTATGTGAGTAGAATATTGTTCGTGATATGTCTCCCAAGCACAAATGCACTTTGGGTTTTGTCAATACAGGCATTTAAAACTTTTGGAATCGATTTGCCATTGTTTTAGCAGTAGTCTTGTAAATTAATGTGCAAAGACTGATAGGTCGGAAGCTCTTAAGGTCGACTAGATTTGCCACTATGAGGACAATAAATGTCATATTAATCTTCTCAAATAAACCGTCTCTGTTCAGAATGTTAAGACAAATCACTAATTTCCTTTCCCACGATGTGCCAGTACTTTTGAAAGAAGAGTGCTGGAAATCCATCTCTCTCGGAAGCTTTAGTCGATCCCATATTTTTAAGAGCATAAACAATTTCTTCCAAAGTAAAATTTTCCGTCAACATACGGTTCATATTTTCTGAGATGCAACTTTCAATCCCAGATAGAATATACTCGAGATTACTTATTCCACCCGATGAAAATAAGTCTTAAAAATATTCTCTTGCCACATCGGCCATCTCCTTTTATTTTCTGTAACAAGTTGTCCTCTCCCATTTTCCAGCTCCTCAATTTTATTAGCTCTTTTTCTTTGGGAGGCAAAGGTATGAAAATTTTTTGTATTTTTGTCACATTCTATTAGCCAATTCATTCTCGCTCGCTGTTCCCAATACCTTTCCTCTTTATCAATTTCAAGATTTAGATGAAATTTTGTATTAATAAGCTCCTTTAAATTTTCTTCCGTTCTTTCCAATTCATCCAATTTTGCAATGTGAGTAAGAAGCTTCGTTAATAGCCCTTTGCAAGATCTTTTAATTTTCCATGACCATCTTTGTAGGCCTTTCCCAACATACTTTAATTTTTCCACCACTCCTGCTCTACTCGTTTCCCATAAATGCTTCACTTCTTCCTCACATGTTTGTTCTATAACGCGCCAAGCTTCGAATCTAAACCCTCTCATTCTTCTACTTAAATCTTCATGCTTTGTTTGAAATAACAAAGGGCAGTGGTCCGAAAAAGAATGTGTTAAACGCCGGATAGAATAATTAGGAAAAAGATATAGCCATTCTGAATTAGCCACTCCTCGATCAAGATGTTCTTTGATGTTTGTTTCCGGAAGGTTCCCTCTTTCCCACGTAAACCACTTACTTGAAAAACCCACATCCTCAAGTTGGCATAAATTAAGAGTGTTACGAAACTCCTCCATGCGTCTTTCATCTCTAGGCAGACCGTCTTCCTTTTCAAAAGAGTATAAAATCTCATTGAAGTCCCTACATACTAACCAAGGCGTGATTGGCTCTCTACCCAACGTCTTCAAAAGATCCCATGTCTCTCATCTACCTCTTGTCTTTGGGGCACCGTAAAATCCAGTCATTCGCCATTTAGCCCGAATTTTAAAATAATCAACATCAACATCAATAGGGTTATTTGAAAAACTTCTCAATTTCACTGATATTTCCTCTTTCTGACCAAGACTCAACCCTCCTTGTGTTCCAATTTCCGGTACATCAATGCCAAATTGGAAGCCACAGCGTCGTCTAATTTTTTCCATTCGATACTTGTCAATTTTCGTCTCCATAATGAAGACTATTTGGGGACTATTCTACTTCAATGCATAATGAAGCCTTCTAACGCCCCGTGGACTCCCCAATCCACGGACGTTCCAACTTATGATTTTTAATGTGGTCGGTCGGGTTGCCTATTGGCAACCACCGATATCTGATTTTTGCAATTAATTTCTTGTTGGTTTATTAGTCTACCATCTTCTCTTGATAAAATTCGACCAAATTCATTGATATTTGGCCGGTGTCTTTTCTTTCCCCTATCTTTTACTAGAGATAATTCTCCAACATCTTCGTCCATATCCTCACCCTTCTCCTCACTATTCCATACAATTCCCTTTCTTTTATCGCACCAATTCCTACCTTCTAAATTGATTCCTAGGGTTTATGTAATCAAACCCTTATTATGTCACATGCCAATATTGTATTCCCCATTATTATTCTTCATGGCTACTAGTTTACCTCCAATTTCCTTTGAGTTCCCTTCCATCTTATCATCCCTCAACCATTTGCTTGGAATAACACTGACTCTTCGTGATTGTGCCTTTAAAGAAATATCCCATCCATATTCCACTTCTTTTAGGCCTAAATTAATCCTCTTTCGAAAAAATTTATCGCCATGCCCCAAGCATCCACACAGGAAACAGAATAAAGATAATTTTTCATAACGAAATTTCACATAAACAAAACTAGATTGGGAGATCATGATTTTTTTCCCCTTTTTAATGGTTTTTTATGTAACACCCCTTAACCCTTATCCGTCGTTGAAACAAGGTTACGGAGTATTATCAGACATCTCAGAACAAATACGAACAATCATATAATAGTATAACATACACATCATAATTTAATCATAATGTCCCTTTATTGAGCCTGTAACACCCCCTACCCGTATTCGTTGTCGGAATAGGGTACGAGGCATTACCGGAGTTTACGAATTTTTTTTACTCAATATAGCCCCTTTATAGATATCTAGCCTTTCCTGCAAATTTTAAACCGAGACCAATCCACATCAACCAATCCAATTCAACATATTTTCAAAATAGATTCATGCATATTTTGTAACATCCCGGTTTAGACCCTAGTCGGAACAGTGGTTCGAGACCACAAACCTGAGGTCGTAAAAATATTTTAATATTATTTCCTGTGTGAATATTATATGATATAGTCTGTGTGAAAATTCTATGTGATAATTTAATCGTTTATGTGTCGAATTAAGAGAAAGGACTAAATCGCCTAAAGAGTAAAAGCTGTGTGCTGATTTATAAGTACTTAAATGTTGTTGGATTATTAAGGTGGAAGCCTTATATTGTTATTAATCCATTTTAAGTTAATGGATGGTGGAATGTCATGATAACCATAATATATATTTGTCTTATTTGATTTTTAAATGGGTAAATGAGTAAATGTATAATTATGTTATTAGTTAATCAAAGAAACAAGCATGATAGTGGATTTTATTCATCCATCTATCACCGAAAGTTTAAGGAAGTAGAAAGGGTTTTATCCTTTTAATTTTCGGCACATTTAAGCTTAATTCAAGGTTAGATTTCGATCCGTTTTTGATAATTTCTACGTTTTTGAAATCTTGCTTCGAGAGCTATCAAACCCATGTATAAATTTTGAGGATTGATGATGTTTGTGTGGGATGTTGTTGTTGATATGTTGAGTTTTGAAATGAGTTTAGTGGATAAATGAAAGATTTGAGTTAGATGAACATGTGTTGTTCTTGAAATTTTGATGAATTTAGCTAATTAGGGGTAAATTGTGAAAATAGTAAATTGAAGGGTTAAAATGTGAAATAAATGAAATGTGTGGGTTTGTGTGGATATTAGTAAAATTCGGCTAAGCTTGTGCTAGGTGGAATTTGGTGAATTTGATGATTTTGTGAATTAGGGACTAAAGTATCGAAATGTGAAAATGTGAGGGCTATTATGCAAAATGCCTTAAATGTGTGCATGTGGGTTAAATTGAATGAAATGGTGATTAAATGGATTGATTTTAAATGTGTATAGACCAAGAGAGAAGAGGTTCGGATCGAGATCGAGGCAAAGATAAAGTGCTCAATTAATCGACTGTATCGATAGTTCAACGTCCGAGGTAAGTTCGAACATAATACCTGTATTTAGCTATGTTTAATGCTATGAAATAAATGGTATGATATTATTACAAAGTGAATGCTATGTGGTAGATTGAGTTAAATGGCACTAAGTGTGCGTATTCGAAAACATGATCGGGATAAACAGCACTGTGTGTGCGGTGTAATTAAGCTTCGGCTATGTGGTTGGCACTGTATGTGCGATGCTGATTTAAGTTCGATTTGAGATGGATGTACTAAGTGTACGGTGCTAATTAAGTTTAGGCTAGCTATTTAGGCACTAAGTGTGCGAATGAATCGAGGAAGAAATGAATGTGGATTGAAATGAATCATGATTATTGATTAGCAAAAGTATTTGACAACTAAGTGTTGGCTAAGGTACGTTCGGAACCTATGTGGTTGGTGAAACTATGATAGTGTTTGGGGATGAGTTAATTGAACATGTTGGTTGTGAATGGTATTATATTTGTGATAGTAAAATTAATCTATGTAATGACATGTTGATATTATGTATTATGTTATGAACTTACTAAGCTTTATAAAGCTTACTGTGTTATTTGTTTCTCTGCTTTGCAGTGTCAGTAAAGCTAGCTCGGATCAGGGGATTGTCAGCTTCTCAATCACACTATCGGCAATCTATTTTGGGGTATTTTTGAGAGATGTACATAGTTAAAATATGGCATGTATAGGCTGATCATTTGGATCATGTTTAATGTTTGTATGTAGCCATGAGATGTGGCTAGATATGTGCTAGTTTTAACATGAATGAACTTGGTATATGTGATGCATCTTTTGGTATGGTTTGTGGGTTGAGAAATTGATTATTGAATGGTAACTTTGTGTTGATTAAATGCTAGCATGAATTAGTGAAATTGAAAGCAAAAATGATGTTTGGAAGGAAATGTATTATGCTTGTGATGAGATAAGTTTTGGTAGTGAAATTGCCATGATTGGAATTGGTATTGAATGCATAGATTGAATAGTCATATTGGTAAGTTTTTGGTTTCCTTGTGAGCATGATATGTTTTGGTATATGTTGCTTATAGGTTTGACCCTAAGTGGGTGGCATTTTGGCCTTGCAAAATGGCTTATAATGTCACACGGTCTAGGCGCACGGGCGTGCCTAAAGACCGTGGGTGAATTGGCAGAATGTTGTTTAGTAGCACACGACCTTGACACGGGGGCGTCAGCTAGCCGTGGTGCACAAGTCAGTGGCTAGCCACGGCCTTGGCACACGGGCGTGCTTGGTGGCCGTGGTAGGGAAGTCAGTATATAGCCTATTAGCACACGGCCATGGCACACGGGCGTGCTTAGTGACCGTGTTGATATAGTCAGTATATGGACACGAGAGGACACACGGGGGTGTCTAGAAGCCGTGGAGGGTACACAGTCTCCTCCCACGGGCGTGTATCCCCTGAATTTTAGAAGAAAAATTTAAGTGTTGAAGCATTTCTATTCGATTTAGTCCCGACCCTTCTTTAGCATGTGAATTAGGTCTCATAGACCTTAATAAAGGACAACATGATTGTATTTGAATGTGATTGAAGATAATTGACTTTGTGTCGTAAATTCTAGTTGTTATATGTTCTAATTGATCGGTAGTACCTCTTAACCCTATTCTAGCGATGGTCTCGGGTTAGGGATGTTACATATTTATAAGATAACCTCAACACATACCAAAACCAAGATTTGTTAGCCATACCAATGGCTGACCTTACATTCATTTCATATTAACATTTACTTTATTAGCTTATACATGCCATTGATTTCCAAAATAAAGTTTCTTTATATATCGAAATCTTGGGGTTGATAGTGTGATGTGTCTCCGACTGAATCAGACCTCCGAGCTCTTAACACTACAAAACAGGGGAAAAGAAAACAGGGTAAGTACTTTGTGCTTAGTAAGCCCATGTAACAAGAATTATACTTACTTAATATTTTCAATACAATGCAATAAACATTCATATATCCATTCAATGCACTATTACCCTAACATACACAAACTCAACATTCAAGTTAGTCCAATAATTTCCATGTATCAATAATATATATACCATGATTGATGAGCTCATCAATACCATGATTTCCATTTTCTTATTACTTTTCCATATTTATCCCGTTGAATTACTCGGAGTTTCGATGGATTTTCAGAGGTACACTTTAGTGTACAAATCCGGGTTCGTCAATTCATATTCATGTGCGCACATTTCCATTTCAGAGAGCACACTCCCGCGAACCTCATCTTTACAGCAAGATTACCGTCCAGGCTAAATCCCCTGTAATATAAACTCATAGAGTATTGTTGAGATTACCAGTCCAGGCTAAATCCTCTACAACGACAATTACTCTAATGAGCTTGGATCTGAATTACTAGTCCAGGCTAAATTCAGACCCTAATTCGGATTACCCATCCGGGCTAAATCCATTTTCCACATATTCTTCGGGAGGGCTATATCAGGATAGGATCACCCGTCCGGGCTAGATCCTTTTTACCGTCAATTCCTTTTCAGAGATCCATCGAATTTTCCTTTCATTCAACCGGGATTTCTTCCCCTTTTTATCAAATATATCAATGTTTCATCAATTTTCATACAATGAACATTCAAATTATATTCAGATCAATAACATACATTTCAAGTATTTAAGAATATAATTCAAGTTACATGAACTTACCTCGATACTAGTTCGTATACAAAATCTACTAATTCGAGACATTTTCCTTTCCTTGATCTAGCTTCGTATTTGAGTTTTCCGGATCTAAATAAATAAATTCAATCATCAATTCAATACATTTCATGTTCACATGTAGCATTTTCTATAATTCTATTATTATTTATAGTTCATTCAAAGCTGTCTACTTGAGTCATATTCACTAAATTATTTTTATCTTGAGCTACAGAACTCCAAATTAGGATCCGCTAATTTTCCCTGAAACTAGACTCACATATCTTCTTACCATAAAATTTTCAGAATTTTTAGTTTAGCTAATAAGTACAGTTTATTCTTTAAAGTCACCCCTGTTCTGCTGTTTGACAGTTCTGACCCTTCTTCACTAAAAATTAATTATCTCTTCATACAGGATCTGGATGATGTTTCTGTTTGTTTTTCTTGAAAATAGACTCATTCAGAATTCTAAACATATAAATTTAAGCCCCTAATTATTTTTATTTTTTTATGATTTTTCAAATTTAGAACAGGGGAACCTAAATTCTTTCTGACCTTGTCTCACAAAATTCATTATATCTCATGATTTACAAATATATTGCTTACATCGTTTCTTCTATGAGAAACTAGACTCAATAAGATTTAATTTCATATTTTTTTTCATCTTCTAATTCGATTTCAACAATTTATGGTGATTTTTCAAAGTTATTCTACTGCTACTGTCCAAAACTGTTTTAGTGCAAACTGTTTATTACCATTTTCCCCTAAGCTTTTAATAAATAATAATTTCGTCCCTACTCAACTAGCCTCTCAATTGAGCTGATTTTTCTCAATTAACACTTTATTCTATCACTTTAAATTACTTTATAACCTTTAGGAATCAGAATTTTAGTAATAGACTTTAATTCCAAACATTTTCACAATTAGGTCCTAAAAATCAATTTCTATTGAAATCACCTAATGAAATCTCTCATAAACAAATTAAAGCTTCAATTTCATTCTATTTCATAATAAACTTACATCACTCAACCATGGTGACTTTCAATTTCATCCATGAAATCAAAGACTAATGAGTTTAATAGTAGGACCTAGTTGTAAAAGTCTTAGAAACACAAAAATTACAAGAAAAAGGTAAGGATTAACTCAATTGGTGCAAAAATTATGAAATACCAGCTTAGAAAACCCTCCTATGGCGTTTTTGGCTGATGAGAATGAATAAAAATGAAGAGATTTCTAGATATCCCAAATTAATCCTACTTTTATTTAGTAAATTTTATTATTTTCCCATTTTGCCCTTATTTCAGTAATTCTCCTGATTTTTCTCAGCTTATGCCGCCCAAAATATCTCCTTTGGGATTATTTTCTCTTTAGATCCCTCCTCATTTGACAATTGAGTTATTTAATCATTCTAATAACTTTTACACCCTTTTCAATTTAGTCATTTTCATTTAATTACCTACCCAAACATTAAAATTTTCTAACGAAATTTTAATACCACATTACTAACATTTTATAAATATTTATAAAAATATTTCCTACTAAATTTTATGAGATCAAGGTCTCGATACCTTGTTTTTTTACCCAATTCCTTCAATAATTCCTTTTTCTAACTAACCACTAAATCGGTAAAATTTTTTTGTCGATATTTTAATACGATTTTCCTATCATATAAATATTCATGCAAATATATTGAAATAAGTTTCTCTTTAAATTGGATTTATGGTTACGAAACCATTGTTCCGATAACCTTGAATTTAGGCCATTACAGAGCCCTCGAAGCCCAAATCACGTGTTAGAAACAAATCGGGACTTAATCGGAAGTTCAGAAAATTTTTCGTGAAATTTTAAAACTTTTCCTAAGTACAGGGCTCACACGCCCGCATGGCCCAGGGAGATGCCTGTGCGACCCTAAACACACTCGTGCTTCAGGTTATGTCTGAACCTGGTAACTCTCTGACTTAGGTCACACGGCCAGATACACGTCCGTGTGCTAGACCGTATGCCTCACATGGCTGAGACACACGCCCGTGTCTCTGCCCATGTACAATTTCCTGAGCATTTTGTTTTAAAATTTTAAGATGTAGGGGACACACGACCTATCCACACGCTCATGTGTAAGCCGTGTGTCTCACACAGTCTGGTCACATGCCCGTGTGCTAGGCAGTGTGGACTTAAAATGAACCTTAAACATCAAGTTTACCAACCCTGCAAATCTTAAACAACAAGCAATTCAAAATCCAATTATTCAACCAATCCAAAACACATTTAAACACCTCTAAAACTTGTCAAAACATTCAACCTAATGACCTTGTTAATGTTTTTTCTTAGATATTTCACACATAATTTCCAAATCAATTCATTTAACTTCATTCAAACCAAATCTAATTTCATACCAAAATATACTATTTTGTAATCTTAACATAACATATAAACTTATATATAAGTAACTAATAATGTCTTATAATATATTTTACATTCACCTCTCAAAATAACCAATATAAAAAGTCCTAGGTACATGACATTACCAAAAGGAAATATACTTCACCAATTTGAGTTCGGGATCGACTTTGGATGTTGATTCAACGATCTGACTTTAACCTAATCTGCGCACGGAAACAAATCGTATGCTGAGTATAAACTCAGTGGTATTTCTATAATCTGAATACTTATTAAGCAAGAATTTATAATATTTATATATCTAAACACACATAACAAAATTCATTCAAACAAATAATCAATTTCATAAACACATCATTCATAACACTTTCAATTCTCATCTTTTACTATTTCAATCTCATAATTGCTATTCAAATAGCTTTTCTCACTTTGATTCACATATCATTTAGCAATAACAATACTCTTTTCATGAACCCCTGGTTCATGTATTTCATTTGTACAATTCAATTCAATGTCCAATTTCAAATTCACATTCAATATCAATCTTATTGCAAATTCATTTATTTACCCCTATTAACACGACACAGACTTTGACGGATACACGGATCCAACCAAAACACACCAGTATGGCACCCAGTGCCTCATCGGATAATTCGAAGTAATAAATTGACACCCAGTGTCTCATCAGCCATGCCGAAGTAAATTGGTACCCAGTACCTCATCGAATTTGTCCGAAGTAATAGTTTGACACCCAGTGTCTCATCTACTCGTGGTCGAAGTATCCCTGAACACTTCCAATCCTGTGGCATGCCAACTATATCTGACTCAGCCCGATACAGTTAATAGGGTTTTCAAATAACTTTTCAAATTCCAACCAATACACATTTCAAATAATCACATATACTCATAATTCAATTCAATTCAATACCAATGCTCACCTCAATTCCACTTACCATATATTAAATAATAAATACAACAATTAATAAGTAACTTCGGATTATAGAAATACAAACCGTAATTCTCGAGATACTCCTCGTTAATATTGTCTTTTCCTTTCTTAGGCGATGTCTCCGGCTCAACGTTAACTACGAAAATTAAAACAATTTAAAATCATCAATACACACAATTTCACATGGAATATTTCAATTTATACTCAACTTTTTCCCAAATTCCAATTTAGTCCTTAATCAATTCTAACTCCATTTTCATCACAATTTATTCTTTATTTTCATACAATTTCCACTTAAAACTAAACTTAACTCTCTAATTTCACCATAAAACCTTAAATTTTAAAAAATTCTCAATTTAGTCCCTATTACTTCAAAACTTATAATTTGTTTTACAATTCAATCTATTTTTTCTATTCTAACTTGAAATTCTATTAATCTAACCCCTAATACTTCAATATATTCAACATAAACAACATCTAGAAATCTATTAACTTTCAAAATTTCAACATAAATCAAGTAGTATTTTATTCTAGGATTCTAAAAACATAAAAATTATAAGAAAATAGGCTAAATTGACTTACCAAATTAAGCTTGAACTTTAAAACCCTAATTTCTCCCTTTCTTTTTCTTTCCCCTATTTCGTTCCCAATTTTGTTCTTTCTTTTTCTTTTTCATTTAGGTTTTGTTATTATTATTATTATTATTATAATATATATATAATATAAATAATATAATATAATAATAATTACTTATATAATAAGCAAATTTATCATTATTTAATATATGTATTATTTACACACATGGAATTATATTTTTCATACACTTGTCGCTTATGGTTTAATTACTAATTTAGTCCCTTCACTTTTCTTTAATCTATAATTAAGCTTTCACACTTTATTCAATTTAATCCTTATACCTAATTAACCACACAACTAACTTCGTAAATTTTTTAATAAATATTTACGAATTCGTTTAACGAAAACGGAGACACAAAAATACACTTTTCGATAATCATAAATTTTGGGTCGTTACATTTCTCACCCCTTAATAAATTTTGTTCTCGAAATTTATTTGAAAGGAGGTAGGGATACTGAGATCTCATTGTTTCTTCTAGTTCCCAAGTTGCTTCTTCAATACTATGACTACGCCATAACACTTTTACTAATGGAACCCGTTTATTACGCAATTCTTTTACTTCTCATGCTAAAATTTTAACTGGCTTTTCTTCATATGATAAATCGGGTCGAATTTCAATATCTTCCATTGAAATGACATGAGAAGGATTTGATCTATATCTTCTAAGCATTGACACATGAAAAACATCATGAATCTTTTGTAATTCCGGAGGTAAGACCAAACAGTAGGCAACTGGCCCAACTCTTTCCACAATCTCATATGGGCCAATAAAACGAGGACTCAATTTTCCTTTTCAACCAAATCTCAAAATTTTTTTCCAAGGTGAAACTTTAAGAAATATCTTATCTCCGACAGAATACTCAATATCACGACGTTTCAAATCTGCATATGATTTGTTTCTATCAAAAGCTGCCTTCAGTCTTTCTCAAATTTTCTTAATAGTGTCCTCCGTTTCTTGAATTAACTCTGGTCTAATCATGTTTCTTTCATTTAATTCCATCCAACACACAAGTGATCGACATTTGCGACCATATAGAGCTTTATATGGAGCCATTTGAATACTTTATTAGAAACTATTATTTTATACAAATTCAGCCAATGGCAAATAACGTTCCCAACCTGATTCAAAGTCAATAACACAAGCTCGGAGCATGTCTTCTAAAATTTGAATAACTCGCTCAGATTGTCCATCGATCTGTGGATGAAAAGCTATGCTAAAGTTGAGTCGATTACCAAGAGATTCATGCAACTGTCTCCAAGATCTTGATGTGAACCGTGGATCCTGATCAGAGATTATCGACACAGGAATACCATGCAATCTCACAATTTCTCGAATATAAACTTCAGCAAGTTTCTGGAGTGACCAATCAGTTCTGACAGCTATGAAGTGAGCCGATTTTGTAAGCCGATCAACAATCACCCAAATAACATTTTTCTTACTTGCTGATAATGGTAACCCCGTTAGAAAATCCATTGTAATACAATCTCCTTTCCATTCAGGAATGTTAATAGGCTAAAGTAGTCTAGTAGGAACCTGATGCTCTGCCTTTACTCATTGACAAGTCAAGCATTTAGCCACATATTCAACTATATCTTTTTTCATACCTCGTCACCAATAGGATTCCCGTAGATTACGATACATTTTTGTTCCTCCCAGATGCAACACAAAAGCACTGTCATGTGCTTCACGAAGTATCAACTTTTTTAATTCAGAAACATCTGGAACACAAATCTGATTATGAAATCTTAAACAACCATGATCATCAATGCTTAAATTCTCTGATGTGCCATTCTGAACCATTTCTCCCTTTTTCACTAACTTGTCATCTTCTAACTGTGCTGACTTAATCTGATCAAATATCACTAGTTTAATCTTTAACTCAACCAATAAGCTTCATCATCACTGACACTGAGTTGTGCAAACATTATTCGTAATCCAACTGCTGTTTTTCTACTCAATGCATCAGCTGCAACATTTGTCTTTTTGGGGTGATAATCAATAACACAATCATAATATTTTAAAAGCTCTATCCATCGACGTTGTCTCAAATTTAACTCCTTTTTGAGATAAAAGATACTTGAGACTTTTATGATTAGTATAAATATAGCATTTCTCACCATACAAGTAATGTCTCCAGATCTTTAATGCAAAAATTACGGCAGCTAGTTCCAGATCGTGCGTTTGGGTAATTTCGTTTATACGGTTTCAATTGACGAGATGCATAAACTATCACCTTTCCATCTTGCGTCAAAACACACCCGAGACCGTTCAAAGAAGCATAACTATAAATAACAAAATCTTTCCCCGATTCAGGTAATGTCAAAACTGGTGCCTCAGTCAGCATTTGCTTCAATTTCTCAAAACTTTCTTGGCACTAATCATCCCAAACAAATGGAACATTCTTTTGTAGTAGCTTTGTCATAGGCAAAACTATATTTGAAAATCCATTTACAAATCTTCGATAGTAACCAGTTAATCCAAAGAAACTACGTACCTCTAACATATTTCTCGGTGCTTTCCACTGGACAATTGCTTCAATTTTTTTCGGATCAACTCTAATTCCATTTGCTGAAACCACATGTCTTAAAAACACAACTTCTGATAACTAGAATTCAAATTTGCTAAGTTTCCCGTATAACTGTTTCTCCCGTAATATTTGCAAAACAATTATGATATGTTGCTCATGTTTAGATTCAGACTTTGAATAAACCAAAATATAATCAACGAAAACCATCACAAATTGATCCAGGTACGGTTGAAAAATACGGTTCATAAGATCCATAAAAGCAGCTAGAGCATTTGTCAATCCAAAAGGCATTATTAAAAATTCATAATGGCCATACCTTGTACGAAATGTTGTCTTGGGTACATCATTTTCTTTCACCTTCAAAAAAAGCTGTAACAATTATACATTTAAAAATAATTATAGTTTAATAGAAGTTGTGATAATTATTACATATTTAAAAAGATCATAATTTAATTTACAATTATTAATTAAAAATATTGTGCCAATTTTAAAATAGAATTATTAATAATGTAGTTTATTGAGGTTTTAAACCTCAATTTTTTTTTTGAAATGGAGATTTATCTCTCTGAAAATTTTGGTTCCGACAAATCCATTATGGAAGAGTTGATCCCTAAAAGGTTAGATTCAGAGATAAGAATGGAGAATCGAATGATGATATGAAGGTTGATTTGCCAACTACTCATCCTATCTCTTGGAAAGATATGCTAGTCGACCTTGTGGTGGAGGATGCTTCTAAAGAACCGAAAGAGAAAGAAGCCATTGATTTTTTGGAAGGTGACATTCAGAAGACCTTTGTGAATGGCGTGCCTTCTATTACCTTTTCAGATAGGATTCATCAAATTCTTTTCAAGGGTATGGAGAACACTATGGTTTTAAAATTACTTGGTTTTAACATTGGTTTTTCAGTGTTGCAAAATAAAATTTACAGTATGTGGAAACCTTCAGCACCTTTACACATAATGGACATAAAAATGGCTATTTTTTAGTCAAATTTCAGAATAAACTAGATTGCGAAAAAGGCTCTCTCTGAAGGACCGTGGATCAATTTTGGTCAATGCTTGACTGTTTAGCCTTGGACGCTGGCTTTCGACCCTGCCCAAGCCTACCCAAGCGTTGTCATGGCGTGGATCAAATTCCCTACTCTTCTAGCTATTTGTATAATCACAAGATCATTACAGAAATTGAGAGTTGGTTGGGAAAGTGGTCAAACTTGATATGAATACAGACAGTAGGGCACGGGGTCGTTTTGCCAGAATGGCAGTTTATGTCAATCTAGACAAACCATTGGTTTCTCAAATTCTGATCAATGGTTGATTGCAAGAGGCGGAGTACGAATCCTTATCTACTATTTGCTTCCATTGTGGGAGATATGGCCATGTGGAAAATATTTGTTCCTTTAGAATTGCTGGGCTATCTGTTGAGAAGAACAATAAGACATCGGAAATGATAATATAGGAGAATTTCAATTAGGTCAGGGAAGAATCGAAGAAGAAAGACGAGAATTACGGACCATGGATGATTGCGGAAAGAAAATCAAGGCAAAAAGTAAGGGATAACGGTCAGAAGGTTCTTGGATTCCATGGGAAAGGTAAGGAAGTTTCCCATACTAATGAACTAATTAATAGGAATCTTAATAAAGAAATTACTGATGGAGATTCTATTGCTGTTCGGAGCTCAAAAGGGAAAGAAATCATTAATGGGTTCCAGCATGGACATAAATTTGGGGATAATTATAACGGTTAGCCTAAATTAATTGGAACCAAGACTAACACAGGAAAAAATCTAGAGGTGGGTTCTATTATTGGATCTGGGCCGTTCAATAAGAATAATAATGGGCCAGAACTGAGACCAAGTCTGGTCTAAAGCCACTCTAAGGAGTACTTACAATTTTCAAAAGAAATCAATTCGGGCTTGGACCTTGTTGATTTAACGGCCCGCGATCAGATAGAGTAGATCGACCCAAAAGGAGTGGCCTAGCCAAGCCTCGTTGCTACTGGAATCTGCAGGCGAACCCTAGCAGCGGGAGCTGCAACTAGCGCCTCCACCGTCGGGAATTCCCCTAAAGACGCAAGCGAGTCCTCGACCAATCTTCTTTTTGCTGTGATTTCGAAAGGAGATAAACCCAAAGCGATGGCGGTGGCAGTGGGTCATCTTGATTCAGACAAGCATTCGGCGGTAACCTTCTTAAGGAAGAAAAGTGAAACTAGCCGGAGCAGTGTTTCTCCCACAAACAGTTCATTGGTCTCGACTCAAAAGGGGTTTCTTGGCTTGGGTAAAAAAGGCAAAATGAAAAGAACTAACCTTTTCACCAAACAGAACAAATTCCTTCACGGCAACAACACTCGCTTCAAGAACTCCAGTTCTCAAAGGGTATCGTTGAAAATGTCTATGGAGCAGCTTGCGAAAAATATTGCAACGTTTTCACAAGAAAATTTGGATCCTGGGGTTAACACCAGAAATGATAACAATTTTGGGGGTGTTAGTAACCCCGAACAGTAAGGAATTTCTTTTTTTTTTAATGTTGGTTTTGGGTTTTATTTGGTTTTTATAATTTTCATGTCTTTTAATTATTTAATGGATTTAAACCTTAAAATTTTCTCATGGAATTGTCAAGGATGTATGAGCAAGAACTTCAATCGAGCTTTTCGGGATTATAAAGTCGAGCATAATTCGGATATAGTTTGTTTGGTTGAACCTAGAGTGAGCGGTAAAAAAGCTAACGTTATTAATGAGCAGTTGGGTTTTAATTTTTCTCATCGGGTGGAATTTGTTGGTTTTTCAGGTGGTATCTGGGTTGTTTGGAAGGACTAGATTAGAATTCAAATTATTAGAAACCATTCGTAATTTATTTCTCTATGTGTTGATAATTTTATTCCTAATAAATCCCTTATCATATCATTTTTGTATGGAAGTCCGGACAGATCAAAACGAAAACTTCTTTGGGAAGGATTAAAAGCTACTTCCCCAAATTAACCTATACCTTGGCTAATTATGGGAGACTTCAATGCCATCTTGTCACCTGAGGATAAGAGGAGTCCATATACTAGAGGTAAGCGATGTGATTTTTTCTGGAAATTTTATTAACTCTTGTGATTTGCAGGACTTAGGGTATTGTGGATCCTCTTTCACTTGGCAACGAGGTAATACTTTTGTCAGATTGGATCGGGCCTTAGCTAATGATTAATGGCTGTCATCGTTCCCACAGTGCATAGTTCAACATCTTACACGCATTAAGTCTGACCATCAACTTCTCTTATTGTCTACTAAACCTTATCTTGGTTTGGCTATTAGAAGACCTTTCAGATTTCTTACAGGATGGACGCTACATAATACTTTTCCCTCCTTTGTTAAAGAAAAAGTGGAATTTTTAGGTAATATGGCTAATTCTGTGAGTAATTTTACTTCTTCTGTTAAAGTTTGGAACAGGAATGTATATGGTTTTTTGGGTACTTGTAAGCGGCACCTCAAGAGAGCTCTTCAGAAGGCCTTTGATCACTTTCCCTCTAGTCATTTAGCTAAAAAGGAGATGGAGGTTCGAAATGAGCTAGAAAACTTGCTGGAACATGAAGATTTACTTTGGAGGCAAAAAGCGTGTTGCGACTGGCTTCATTAGAGGATCGCAACATAAAGTTTTATCATAGTCGTACGATCAGGAGAAGGAAATTTAATCATATTACTACTTTATGTCTTGATAATGGGGATTGGTGTTTTGACCAAGATATTTTACAATCGAAGGCAGTAGACTTTTTTGAACGACTTTATGGTGAGGCCTCTCCCATCTTGAGTAGTTGTTCTAATTTTGATTTTCCTAGCCTCACTTCTATGAAGATTAATTTTTATGAGGAGGCAGTCTCAAATGAGGAAATAAAAAAACGTTATTTGACATGACGCCTTTGAAAGCGCCTGGTAGTGATGGTTTTCATGCACATTTCTTCCAAAGTCAGTGGGATACCCTTGGGGAAGATGTGTGTTAGTGGGTTAAAGGTGTCTTTGTTGGGCGTCCGATCGAGTAGAAGTTAAATAACACTTTGCTTGTTCTAATTCCCAAAAAAGAAAGCCTAGAAGATTTCAGCCAGTTTCGGCCCATCAGTTTGTGCTCTGTCCTTTATTAGTTGGTGATGAAAGTGATCGCTAACTGATTTAAGCTGATTTTTCCTAAACTGATCTCTCAAGAACAAGCTGGTTTTATAGCGGGCAGGAACATTTTAGACAATATTATTCTCGCACAAGAAGTCATCCATTCTATGCGTTGTAAGCGGCTGAGGAGAAATTGGATGGCCATTAAGTTGGACTTGGAGAAAGCTTACAACAGAGTGAGTTGGGTTATATTCATGACGCTTTGACTGCGGTGGGGATTCCTACCTTTTTACGAAAAGTTATTATGTTAGCCATAACATCCTCTTCTATGCAAATTCTTTGGAATAGAGTGCCTACTTGGAAGTTCAAACCGGTTAGAGGAATTCGTCAATGATGTCCTTTATCACCTTATCTATTTGTCCTTTGCATTGAGGGATTGGGTCATAGCATTCAGGCTAATAGGGATAATGGCAAATGGGAATCAATTCGGTTATCTCGCTTATGTCCAGAGATCTCACATTTATTTTGTGTTGACGACTTGGTGATCTTTTGCACAGCGCAACTAGAGCAAGCTAGACTATTGGATTCCATTCTTAAGCAATTTTGTGCAAATTCGGGGCATAGAATAAGTGCCAGGAAGAGCAATATTTATTTTTCCAAGGCTACTGAAGGTGGTGTTCGTAACCAAATTTTCCAAATGTTCGGATTTCCGGAAGTTCAAAATCTTGGCACTTATTTAGGAGTTCCTCTCCTACATGAGAGGATTACTAGCAGTACGTTGAGTTTTATTGTGGAGAAGGTTAGGCGGAAACTACAGAATTGGGATGCGAGGAAGTTATCTATCGCAGGGAGGATTACTTTGGCTCAGTCAGTACTCTTATCCATCCCTAATTATTTTATGCAATCCTTGATGATCCCGAAAGGTGTCTGCTCTGATATTGAGAAGTTGGTTAGACAATTTATTTGGGGGAGCATAGAAGGCCACACCAAAATGTCCTTAGTAGGATGGGATTCTATCTGTTAGCCATATACTCAGGGTGGCCTAGGCTTTCGACATTTGAGTGATCAGAACACTTCTTTTCTTATGAAGATTGGGTTTAGCCTTACTTCTAACAGTAATGTGCTCTGGGTGCATGTTCTCCGTTCTAAGTATGGATGGAAAGATCATCTTCTAGACTCTATTAGCAGGAATCAATGCTCACACTTATAGAGGTCTTTTTCCAAAATATGGCCTACACTCTGAGAGAATCTAATTTGGTCCATTGGAGATGGTGCACATGATTACTGTTGGAAAGATCCCTGGATTCTAGGTATGGGTTTTTTGATCTAAAAAATTCCATCTTTTTCTAACCTTGACTTGGATTGTTGTGTTAAGGAGTTTGTCAATTCAAATGGAAGTTAGAATTTGGACCTATTCCGTGTCTAGTTATCGGAGGACGTGATTTGTAGTATTACCAGTATCCCTCCTCCACACCCAGACTCAGGTCAGGATAGGGTGATATGGACTCGGTCTTCTTCTGAAACTTTCTCTGTTCGTAGTGCTTATTGGACTTTAAAAGAAGACACTTGGAATTCTAAAGATGAGCATTGGAAGCTTATTTGTAAGCATTCGGGACCATAAAGAGTAAGGGTTTTTCTATGGTTAGCTTTCAAGAATAAACTCCTTACTAATGCAAAGCGTGTAAGAAGAGGATTGGGTCACAGTAGTTCTTGTTCCTTGTGTGGCTATGAGTTTGAGGACTTGGCTCATGTTTTTCGTGACTGTCCTTTCACGAAGGATGTGTGGTTGCTTGTGCCTCCACAACATCTTAAACAAAGGTTCTTCTCTACCTCTTTTTCAAATTGGCATTTACTTAACCTTCGTTTTCATGAAAGAATGCAGGATAGTGGTCTCATTTGGTCATCTTTATTTGGACTAATTGCTTGGCGAATATGGAAGAATAAAAATCTTTTTATTTTTCAAAATATCTCCTGGACAGCTACTGAAGTGATCAAGGTTTCTAGTTGTTGGGCTCGCCAATATGAATCAAATGTTTGTGCCAGTAGAAAGAATGATCCCATTTCGAATTCAGTTAACAAGTTCGATGGTACTTGGATCTTTTTATCCACTGATGGGGCCGTAGACAGAAGTTCGGGGTACACTGCTACTGGGGGGTGGTTAAGGATTAAGACGGAAATTGGATAGTGGGATATACTCGCTTTTTTGGAGTCTGCTCCCCGTTTGAGGCTGAAGTTTGGAGCATTCTAGATGGAGTTCTTATTTTGCTTAACAAAGGCTACAGACTTGTCCTTATTCAAACCGACAATCTTGAAGTTGTCCAAAATTTGAGGGATTTGAGTTTAGAAGATTCTAGGATTGTCGTACTCAGAAGAAAATTGGAAGCTTAAGCACATTGCAAGATCTCAAAACTTGGCTGCAAATCGTCTAGCTAAACTCAGCTTGAGTTGGAAAACAAGCCTTCAAATCTTTAAGGAGGCTCCAGAGGAATTAATTGTTTTGTTACAAGAAGAAAAAGTCAATGGGTGGTTTATGTAGTTTATGTATTTCATTTTTCTCACCAAAAAAAAAAATAGAATTATTAATTGAATAGAACTCTAAGCATGAAATATAGGAAAAAAAATTCTGATCATTATAATTATAATAAATTAATTTTTTTTGCTAATTTCATGTATGTAAAATAGAGTTATTAATTGGACAATTTTTTGAGCATCTTAATTATAACTTAAATTAATATATTAGAGTTAATTATGTTAATCAATTATTATTTTGTATTAATTAAATAAAGTAAAACTATATTGAATGTTGAATATGTTAAAAATATTTTAATTATGATTTAAAATTTTCTGTTATGATATTTGAATTGATAAGTTAATATACTTTAATTATTTGATAATTCAAAAAAGAAATATTATCACTTAATTAATATATTAGAGTTAATTATGTTAAGCAACTATTATTTTGAATAATGTTACTTAGCATTAATTAAATTAAATAAAACTATATTATATGTTGAATATGCTAAAAATATTTTAATTATAATTTGAAAATTTTCTGTTATAATATTTGAATTGATAAGTTAATATATTTTAATTATATTTGATGAGTTAAATAAAAATGTTATTTTACATTATATTAATCACTATAATTAAAAATACAATTTTTAAAAATTATTTAAATATTAAATCCGTAAAATTACGTGCATATATTTTTTAAAATTTAAAGTGTGTCAAATATTAAATGCAGAAAAAGAGAAGATTGTATAAAATTTACCATATATTTTTTAATATAATGAAAGAATTATTATAATTTTACACACAATACTTAAAATTATTTATAATCTTTCCCAATAGAGATAATGTCCACTAGAAATAAATCGAAATTACAAAAATGGAAAAAATATTACGAAATTGCTTCAAGTTAAAACCCTGGCACCGTGTTACTAAAACCTCGTTTCTTTTGAGTGCCAGAGCCGCCTCCACATTCCTTTCACTCTTCCAAACATCGAATTTTCATATTCTTTTTGGCCGAAGCTCCGTCAATGGCGAAGAACAAAAGAGAGCGAAACCAAAATCCCCAGCCATTTTTAGCAGATGACGATTCCGTCGCCTCTACAAAGAAACATTCCAAAGCACCCAAACACCACCAGAAGCAAGACAAAGTAAGATTCCGCTTCAATCCTCCAGCTTTTTCTTTATTTTTTGAATTCTTTTTGTTGCTAGTTTATTTATTTATTTTTAAAATCTATGTGTGTGTGTTTTTGCAGATGATTTCGTCGGGGATGAGCTCGAAAATCCTGAAAGAAGCGCTTCTTCAACAGAAGGAAATAGAAGAAGAAGCGTCAGGAGGGATCGCTAAGAGCGCGTTCGGTTCGGTTGAAGAAGAATCTAACAAGCATGAGGAAGAAGAGGACATTGACGATTTTGGTGGATTTTCTGAGACACAAAGTCAATTTGGCAACTATGAAGTAACAACTTTTTATTTAATCATTTAATTCGATTTAATTAAACATTTCCATATTACTTTCCTGACTAGTTATCTTCACTAGTATGCTCTTTAGGAACTTAGGCTCCATTTACTGTTACTTTTTCCAATTTTCCTTTTGATGTGAAGTATGAACAATTGAACTTTTATTTTTATGAAGAAAATATCAGGATTTTGTTGCAATATCAAATATTAATTTTCTTTTTAACAATTTTAAGATACATAAGCAAATAGGACAAAGCAAGTTTCACAAGTAACAACCAAATGGAGCCTTAGTTTATTGAGGATCGCTTAGTTTTCCCCCCCTCTATTTGCAGATCATTGCAATTATTCTGGTTAAAAGGTCAGTTCTACGTTTATTTTATGTTGTAGGAGGAAATTGATGAGGATGATGAGAAATTGCTGGAGGCATTCTTATCAAAGGGTGCTGGTCCACAAAGGACACTTGCGGACGTTATAATTCAAAAGATCAAGGAGAATGATGCAAATGCTGTTTCAGGTAACTTTTTAAGTTGATTATATTCAGTTATTTGATCTACCGATATTGTGAAAGAATTTTACCTACTTAGAAATGGGGCTTTATGGTTGAAATTGTTTAATTGCAGAAAAACAACCTTTGCCTAAGTTGGATGACTCTCTTATTGATTTGTATAAGGGGTAATATTGTTCCCCTTGTGTTTGTAAGATTCTTTTTGTTTCTATAAAAGAAAGTGCAGAGCCCTTAACAGGTGAATGCAAACTAAATGTGCAGAGTTGGCAAGTTTCTGAACAAATACACAGCTGGGAAAATGCCCAAAGCCTTTAAACACATTCCGTCAATGCAACTCTGGGAGGATGTTTTGTACTTAACTCAGCCTGAGAATTGGTCTCCAAATGCGATGTTTCAAGCCACAAGAATATTTGCTTCCAATTTGGGTGCTAAGAAGGCAGAGCGTTTTTATAGGCTAGTCTTGCTTCCACGTGTTAGAGATGATATTCGGAAGAATAAGCGACTTCATTTTGCTCTATATCAGTCTTTGAAGAAGGCTCTATACAAACCTGCTGCATTCAACAAGGGAATATTGTTTCCATTATGTAAGGTATACAAATTTCTGCTCACTGCAATGAACCTTTGGTATCTAGTTTTCTTTTTCTATCTGAAAAAATTCAAATAATCCATGTCTTCATTATGAAATCCCTTTTGCTGCTACTGTTGTAAGCTTTTAGCCTTAAGACTTTCTCTTTAGATTGATATTTCAACTTCTTCATTGTTCTTCACTTCTACCTTTTTTTATTTGCATAAGTTTTTGGGTTTTTGGCCATGTGTTAGAGGATATTTTTGGATTGTATGATAGGCTGCTTTCTTTTATTTCGACATAAAAGCTTTTTTTTTTCTCCCCTGCTCATTTTCAGTCAGGGACATGCAATCTCAGAGAGGCAGTTATCGTTGGGAGTGTTCTTGAAAAAGTCTCCATTCCTATGCTTCATTCAAGGTATTTTACTGGTGGTTCAGTTATCTGATACTAGGAGGGGTTTTATTTCAATGTTAGGATTCAGGTAGTATGTTGAGCCTGTTACCAAACTTATTATCATAGTTTTTACTGTTACTGGAGATTGTAATTAATGTAGATTTTACTTATGCCTAAATAAGAATCACAATATTGGACACAGACTGAATAGGAGTTTGCAAGTCAGGATCTTGTGGTTGGCTTTGCCAGAAATTTTGGATAGCCTGCAGCTTCTTGTAGGAAATGAAATAATATCCTTTCCAGCAAGAATATTTTAAAGTTGGTACTCATCATTGTGGATGTTATAAAGTGGTCGGGAGGTGTTTTTTGAATCTTTAAAAGCAAGTTAGTTGCTTATAGTTTATTATAGTAAATGGAATTGATGATCTGAGCATGGTAGGTTTGTTTAATTCTCTCTAAGGCTGCTGGATTCTCATTCAAATTGTTTTAAGTTCAGATGATTACGAGGGCCTCTAATTTGTAAATGGAATTGCAGTGTTGCATTAATGAAGCTTGCGGAAATGGAATATTGTGGCACAACAAGGTATTTTAATATTTTGACATTTCCTTCTGTTGTTTCTCTCTCTCTTAGAAGCAAAACGGTGGATGGAGGTAGAAGTAAAGTTTCAGCATGTTTTATGGTTCATGGTTTCATGATCTTGATATCTTGTTGATGCGTTAATCTCTTTCAGTTATCAGATAGGGATCAATAATCTAGAGATTAGCAATCCATTTTTTTTTTCTTGTAGTGCCTTTTCTTACAAACTGTATCATGTTTGTCGGTAAAATTGTTACAGTTATTTTATAAAGCTTCTTTTGGAGAAGAAATATGCTCTGCCATATCGGGTTGTTGATGCTGTTGTTGCTCATTTTATGAGGTTTCTTGAGGATACAAGGATAATGCCAGTAATATGGCATCAGTCTCTTCTGGCATTTGTGCAACGGTCAGTGAAATTTATTTGAGATACTCTTTGCCTCCTGAGTATACCACTTCTCATCTTATTTAATGTGCACCAAATTATAATAATGAGTTTGAGATAGTATCGTAGACCTTTACTGAGGAAAATATTTATGTCAAGCATCAATGGAATTGTTCTAGTTTACATTGAAGCAAAATAAGGTAAGAAATGGGTAAAATGGATGAGAGAAAAGTAATGGAGAGACACCGTCCCTCTTTACTCTCTGCAACCATAATGACATTGCTGGCTCACTGGTTCTGCTATACTTGGCATTCATATTTGTTGACTGGTAGTTTTATTTTTTAGATACTATTGAAGTTTCTTGATCTTCCCTTTTTGTTATTAAATGGTCTTTTACAAGTTTTTTAAAGAAGATCTCTGTTCATCTAAGGAAGTGAGGAGACATTTTATTATTGTGTCTCTTTATTGAGGTATGGTGAAATCGAAGGCTGAGATATCGTTTCAGTCATCAGTTTTCTCAATTGATGAATTGATTGTTGCTTGTCCACATTTTATTCTCTTAGGTTATATCGTGTGTTTGTGTAGCAAAAGATTTCTGTTTTTAACTTAATAAATATGAAAAAAAAAGAGGATGCTGGTGATTCGAATTTCCTTTTCTGCACTTGGAACTGATGAATTATGAAGTACCCATGCGGATCGTGATGCACTTGTATGTATTTGTTTTCCCTTTAAAATTGCGAGGGAGTGTTTCATGAATTAAAAGTTATTTGAAGTTGATTAATCTGATGGAACTATAGCATATCTTTAGTATCTCACTAGCTCATGACACCTCTGCGATGTCCCCATTTACCGCATTTTTATCTAAATACTTACAGGTACAAAAATGAACTGCTGAAGGAAGATAAAAATAACCTTAGAGTTCTACTTGAGACTCAAAAGCATAAATTAGTAAGACATCGCTCTCACATCCATAATAGCTTCTTTTAACTCCCCCCTCCCCTTTGGTCCAATTTTGACAGTCAATGATCCTTATGCTCATCATGATATAGGTTACACCTGAAATAATGAGGGAGCTAGATAACAGCCGTAACCGAGGCGAGAAGGAGGATGATCCTATGCTATTAGATATCCTTTTCTTTTTAAGTGGTCATTTTCTTTTTCATGTTTATGAATGTAAGAATTAACTTATAAATTTTGTTGCTTTGTGGTAATGGTGCTTGTTGAGGTTTTTAAAGATGACATTAGTTGTACTGTGTTCGAGGAATAAGTTAAATTAGTACGTATAAGTATGGAGTTTGTGCTGTAATGCAATAGAAAGCAAGATGCCATGTTCATTTAAGGGCAGAATATTAGGATTGACATGCATTAATTCTAATCCTAGAAGCAAGAATTTACTGTGCACGTTTGGAAAATTGGATACACTTGATATTAATTTTATCTGCTAAAGGAAAAGCAGACGAATATCTGTTATATAAATGGTTTATTTATAATATTATATCCTTTATGAGGTTGCCTATACCTGTTTGCAATCTTATTTATGTCTGCTTGAGTTCAAGTGTCACGTAGATACATTTCAGTATTAATATTAATTATATGTATATATCTGAAGACGTCTCCAATATTGAATAAAGAGTATAATGTTATACATTGTATTTCTCTGTTTTTCTCATATTGGTATGTTGGCGGAGTTGGATTTTTTGTCACCTTGACTTGATATTACCATCTTCTGTTCATGTGATCAATAAAACCATTGAGGAAGACAGGTTTGACATTCCTGAAGTACCTATGGAGGAGGATTGACTTTACGATTGCTGACCCCATTGATGCTTTGGTATGATTGATTCCTGCTTATGCATAATATAAAATTATATATTTAGGATTCTGAATGTGAGCTTTTCTTCAAATGCATCTGGCATGATTATTATTTAAATTGTTTTATGTTGTTCTCCTATGCTTAATCCAGTTCTTATGTTTCTGAGCAAAGTTTTGAACAAGACATTTTTTATTATTTGGACTTCCTGGTACAGGATTTTGATAGGGTTGCTGGATGAAGCCCCTTAAGTAAAAATGGTAAAACTGGGTAGCTGAGATGGGAAGTACGCGAGGAGTAAGCATGAATTCTTGGGTGGGGTCTTGCCAATTAGAAGTTATCGACAAGGTTATACCATGATTGCATGTAAAATATGATTGCTAGTAGGGGAGCTTTACAATTCTTTGAACTTGTTAAAGATTTAGGGTTCACATAGGTGACAAATTTTGCCATGAAGATTGTAGGATGAATTTTGTTTATGCCATTTATAATTTTGTGGCACCTAAATTGTTTTTAAACAGTTCATACCAACTTAATTATTTGTTTGATGAGTGTTAAACCGTTTGTTATTCTTTTTAATGTTTGGGGGCCGGCAAAGCAAAGGCCTTACCATGAAGTTTGTCCTTTGTTCTTCACATGGATCAGGCTGGCCGAACTCTCTAACGAGCTCTCAAAGTGTAAGGTTCCTAGCTCAAATGCCGTGCTACATATATTACAGAATTCATGTGAATCGTGTGTTTTATACAAGTATATCTAATTTTTTTATGATCACATCTTTGTTTTAGTATGTTAAGCACACGTGTCAGATTCGAACTTGTAATAGAAAATAGTTTTAAAAATGTGAAAATAAAGGATACTTTGTTTTTTTTAAAACATATTGACAGTGTGAGTTTAAGGCTGTGTTTCTTATGGAAAGTGCTTTTGGAGTGCAGCAAGGTTAAATTAAATATGTTTTGTTTGGGGTCAAAAAGTACTTCTACATCCAACTTGGAAACTAGTTTTGGCTTTTGCCAAAAGCATTTTGGTTATCTTTTTACATTCATTTAACCCACCATCCCAACCCCAGCACTAAAATTACTTTCATGCTGAATTTTGAATACTTTTCCTTATTCCATTAGGGGCAAGGTTTTTTTCTTTTTTAAATTTTCTTTGAACAATTTTTTGCTTGTTTTTGTGGAATTGGAGTAGAGAACTTTCCCGAGTTAATATTTTGTGCTTATTCCTATAATTTTTGAATAAAAATAAATTTTAAAATAATTCATTAAATTATTGAAATATAAAATATTCTTTTTGCTATGTGGAAATAATTAATAACACATTTAATATAGGTATAGTTACTAAATTCTAAAATTTTGAAAAGTGCAAAAGCGTACGGTAGACTTTAAAAATGTTTAAAATTTAGTGTCAAAATGTTGATAATGAATTATAATAAATTATTTTTATATTGCACTGTAATTCAAGTTGATATATTTCATACATCAAAATATTAACTAATTTCAATATCATTTAAATGTATATTATTTAACTTTACAACGTTATGAATTTACTTATTAATGATTCAAATGTATTAATTCATTACTTTTTTTGTATCAACTGTACATATTTATTGTTATTATAACAATAAATTTGTCTTCAAAGTTTTCATATTTTGTCATTTTGGTATTAATTTAACAAATTTTATTCATAGCATTTATACGCTTTATTGAATTGACAGTGATTTAATAAATTTAAGTTGTAATATTTACATAAAATATATAAACATTAAAGATTAAACTATTATTACACTAATCAAAATTATACACAAAAAATAATTTTTTTTAATATACAACAAGGAAAAAACACAGAGATCAAATAAACGTGGTCAATGTTTAGGGGTCTAACGATTTCATCCGGTAGTTTCAGCAAGCAATGAAGTCCAAAAGATTGTAAGTACGCCATCAAAGTTAAACTGTTAATAACTTTGTTTACTTCTTTCTTTAAATATTAATGCCATAATTAATTCTTTTTAGTTGCTCATTTTTTAAATTGATAGAATAAAATTATTTTAATTTTTTTAAAAGAATAAATTTAAATTGAGAATAGTAAAAAGTATTTTTATTTAGGGTAAACTATAAAAATAGTCACTTTTGTTTGCCTCATATGACATTTTAGTCACTTATATTTGAAATGTTACGTTTTAGTCACTTACGCTATCGTTTTGTTACGAAGTGGTCACTCTACCGTTAAGGTTCGTTATCTCCCTAACGGTAGTCGTACTTGATAGTCCAAATGAGTTTTAAATGCCAACTTGGATATCCAGTTGTTGGGATGAAAATAGGTTTTTAATTAAATAAATTTAATTTGGACTGTCACGTAAAACATCTAAGTTGGCATTTAAAATCTATTTGGATTGCCAGTAGGACTACCGTTAGAGAGGTAATGGAGCTTAACGGTAGAGTGATCACTTCGTAACAAAACAATAATGTAAGCGATTAAAATGTAATATTTCAAATATTAGTGACTAAAATGTAATCTGGAGTAAATAAAAGTGACTGTATTTGTAGTTTACTCTTTTATTTCTTCATTTTATACTTACATGGGAGAAAGGAAGATTTAAGATTAGAGGTTTTGACTTAATGGTAGGATAGCATCGCAAGCATCCTTATCCCATGTTATTTGACCTTTAATTTATTTAACTTTGTAGTTGTCCTGAACCTGAAAAGATAATAGGAAACCGAACGTGAAGGAAAAGTTAACATCCTTTTCCTTCCTTATTTCATACAATTAAAGAAAATGAAATATCATTTTGTAAATTAGGATAAAAGAGAGTTTAAAAAATCAGTCTTTAGGCCGGTTCACTCTAAACTCAATTTCACTTAAATAAAAACAAAATATTATCAATAGAAACTAATAAATAATATCAACTTCAATTTAAACAATTTTTATTGGAATCTGATTAATTTATTTTTACCTACCTACCCGTAAATACTTTTTAAGCATTTGTATCAAATTATTCTAAAATGAATAAAAAAATTACTATGTGTTAACTTTGTTGATGTGGCATCTATTTGTATATTACGTTAGTAACTAATTAATTTTTTAAAAATTAAGAAAAAACTTTTTTATATATTTATATTTTTTGATAACTTTAACAATTTTTAAAAATAATTTTTGTACTTTTTTGAATTTTTAAAATTTTTAAAAATTAATTAATTATTAATGTGAAAATTCAAGTGTATGTCACATTCACAAAGTTAACAAGCGTTAACATTTCTATTCATTTTAGTGTGATTTGATAAACATCAATATTTAAGACTAAAAGAAATGAAAAATTAAATGAATTACTAAAAGAATTTATAATTAAGTTAATCATATATATAAAGCAGTATTATCGCAACTAATCCACCCTACATATATTGTTAAAGATTTTATAATTAAGATAATCAGACGAATATTTTAGGGAATCATTCATATTTCGTGATGTAATAAAATAAGCTGAAAAATTCAAAATACTATCATCGCTAGAACTTTCGAGCTTTGAACGGCCACTTTAATGGTGCTATAAAATAGGAGGAAAGAAAATGAAGACAAATTTAATTGTACTTCATCTTGGATGATTATTTATTTTTGAGAGTCAAAGAAATATAAAATTCAACAAAAATATTGAGGAAACAAACAAATTTCTCATTCGTTTCTCAGAAACTACACAAGGTGATAATAATTAATAATTATTATCAATTGTGTCAACGTGGTACCTATATTATAGAAATGTTCATCCATTATTGACTCTCTTTTTTTTTTGGTTAATTTTTAAAAAAAGAATAAAGTTATATTTAAAACATTTAAATTTTTTTAAAAAGAAATCATTTGTTAAAAGGGTAAATTATGCTCATGGTTACTTTTGTTTACTTTAGGTTATATTTTAGTCACTTATGTTTGAAATGTTACATTTTAATCACTTACGTTATCGTGTTGTAACATTTTAGTTATTGACCCGTTAATTACTATTAACGGTGTAACGGTAAGCTGACGTAACATGTTAAATCATATTTCAAACAAAAATTTTAGGTTAAATTATACAATTAGTCATCATATTTTTTCGTTTTGAGCAATTTAATTTTTTATTATTTTATGTTCTTTAAACATTTTGTTTCCATTCTCTTTTGCTTCTCCTTTTGTTTTACTACTTCTCCATTTATTTTAACATATCAGGAAGTCGAATTGGTAGTGAAGAAAGAATCAGGGTTTTGATAGTTAGCAGATGGTATGGGTTTATGGGTTTTGACGGCTTTCGACTTCTTGCTTCCTTTTTCATTGCCAATTTTTCGACTTCTTGATATGTTAAAAAAAATGGAGAAAGTAGGAAAACAAAAGGAGAAGCTGAAGAGAGTGGAAAATAAAGAAGAAAAAAGAAAGTTTAAAGAACATAAAAGAAAAAATTTATAGTGCTCAAACGAAAAAATATGGAGACCAATTGTATAATTTAACCTAAATTTTTTGTTTGAAATGATGATTTAATGTGCTATATCAGCTTACTGTTACACCGTCCACGGCAATTGACGGCTCAGTGATTAAAATGTTACAATACGATAACATAAGTGACTAAAATGTAACATTTCAAACATAAGTGACTAAAATGTAACCTGAGATGAACAAAAGTGACCATGATTGTAATCTACCCTTTGTTAAATTAAGAAAATATTAAAAAAGGAAATGAAATTATTTTCAAAACATGAAAATTTCTTGATTGGATAATGATTTCTAAGTAATTAATTAGCGCAACTCCGCGTTGAATTAGTTTGTGAATATTTAATAAATCAAGGTGGATAGTGAAATCAAATCAAGATTATAATATTATGAAGCTTTGAAGTGACTATAAAATGGAAAATGAATCAAGCAAAATCTTTAATCTCAATAATGATGTCCAAAATGAAGGCGTTCCTTATGGCTATCATTCTCTTGGTGTTCACTCTTCTTGCTTTCACAGCTCCAGCTTCAGCTCGATCTCTAGCTATCCACAGTAAGATCAAATTGATTTATACCAAAATTCTTCTTAATATTCCACACCATATGTTGATAAAAGAGGTTCTTTTTTCTTTTTGAAGATGTAGATACTAATTTTTCAGATTTGGGTTTGGTTTAATTAGCTTATATATGGTATTGTTAATATTTGCAGAAAAAAGTAGCTATCCGTTGCCGAAGCCAACGCCGAGTCACAGGTGTTCTAGGGTTCGTGGTAAGCGTGTTTGCGTGGGATATTGATATGAATAAGGCCAAGTTGCTTCCCCTTTATCTTGTTCTTCAGGCTCCGATTATATTATATAAAAGATGGCTTTGAATCGTGTGTATTTGCACTTTGGAAATTGGAATTGGAATTTGTTGTTTGATGCAAGTGTTTAGAAAATAAAACATTTTTGTTTGGATAAGTAGAAGTTTTTATTTATGCGTACGTTTAGCAGTAATCTGAATTCAATCCTTATCCATTACTTAGTTTTTGTTCAATTTAATTGTTTTTTAATAATTAAAAAAATACCAATTGAGTCTTAGTTTGATTAGTATGGATGTTGTTATCAATGCAAGAGGACATAGGTTTGAATGCGTTGAAGCGCATTATCCTCCTAGTTATGGGTTGAGGAGGAGCTATGGGTAATTTTAACTTTTGTGTCAAAAAGAGTAGATATCATCAGAACCTATTATGAGATTGTTAAAAAAAAATAATTGAAAAAGCACACTATTGAAAATCATATAATAATAACTGTTTTGATAGAATTGTGAAACAAAGTGTAATAGAAGAACTAAAGTGTAGAATAAAATTGTAATTGTTTAGGTGGTTGAGATAATAATTTTAGCTGTGTGGAGAATGAATTCACTAAATAATTTTTTCAACACACCCAATGATTAAGCCTGAACTATGCAATAACACAAAGATAAAAGTAACCTAATTGGTGGATTTGTAACACCTCGATACTTGATTCGATTGTCGGGTTCGAGTTACAAGGTATCACATCCATTTTCGGAGCAACTACGACCAAGCTACATTCGACTGATACTATAAAATGGTTAATTTCAACCAAAACATGCATACAATACGATAGAAAACTATTTCCGAGTCTTATACAAGCCTACAAATGCTCTAAAGCTAACCCAAATTCAAATTAGGACCAAATTATAAAAATTCCAAAACACTATGTTGACGTTGTGATGATAGGGGGTTCCTCGTCGCTACTTTAGGGGTTCCTTATCTTACCTTATTAGCCATCAGGCTCATTAACTGATTTACATGGTCTTTCACATACTATCGATAATCAAATATTGTATATTGTATATTCCCTATTAACATGACTCAGACTCGAATGGAAGTTGTATATTGTATATTGTATATTCCCTATTAACTGACTCATTAATTGTATATTGTATATTGTATATTGTATATTCCCTATTAACACTAACATACCAATTTGATACCCAGTGCCTCATCGGAACGTCTGAAGCAAATAGATTGCGCCCAACACTCATTAGTATAACCGAAACAAAAGTTGCACCCTGTATTCATTGGAACATCTGAAGGAAAATGCACCCAATTCTCATCAGCATATAGCCAAAGTAACCTGTATTCAATCTATCCTATGGCATGCTAACTATATCCGACTCTGCCTGAACAGTTAATAGGGTAACTAATAATCCAATTTTATTATAAGTTCAATTCACATTCTATTAATCTTAATATATCATTAATTCATCATTTCATCATTTCATCATTTCATATATCATGTTTTAGCTTAATATCATACATAAGACCATAAAATAAGTTATGCTACTTTTCATTCTATCCAATTTAGTCCTCTATCTTGATAATCCATCCAAATCATATCAATTCGATTCAATTAACTATTTTCAACTCATCTCAGAACCATACCAAGCAAAACATCATGAATATGCAATAAATAGATTGATTCAAACCATAGAAATACAAACCGAAAACTCGAATTACTCGTCGTCGGCTCTCGCCTTTCCTTTCCCTTTCGACAGTCCTATGTTGTCTTTAGTTACGAATAATAATTCAATAGTACAAAATACCAAATTCCATATCAAATCACATTCAATTATAAAGTCATACAAAATTTTCAATTTATTCAATTTAGTCCCTAAACCCGGGACGAGCATAACTTTCTATCTAGACCTTTGGATTAAAATTCGATTTCGCATATATTCATTAGGGACCTTCTACTTTCTATTAGGGGTAGGGGTGAGCAAAATCTGATTTGATTCGAAAAACTCGATAAAAAAATTCAAATTTTGAATTAAATAGTTTGATTTATTTGAGTTAATTTGGATAAACTCGAATAAAAAAAATTAAGTTTTTCGGTTCAAATCGAATATGAATTACACAATTCGAGTTATCTGAAAATCCAAATAAGAAAAGGCAAAACTACATTGTTTTGGTAAATGTTTACCTTTTCTAAAGTTAAAAGTTAAAACCATTAAGTTAAAAGGCAAAACCATTAAGTTAAAACTACTTGATTCGACTCAACTCGATCGAATACTCACCCCTAATTAGGGGTGTTCAAACTTCGGTTAAAACCGAATTAATAGATTGAACTGATCTAATTCGATTAATCAGTTGGTCAACCGATCTAGTTTGTTCAGAGGTTGGTTAAAGTTTTTTTTAGAATTTAGGTTAACAATTAATTCGGTTCGAAATTAGGTAATTAATTGAATTAACTAAAATTAATAAATAATATTATATATTATATGTTATGGTGAGCAAAACTTGATTCGATTCAAAAAAATAAAAAAAAATTGAATTTCGGGTTAATTGAATTGAGTTATTCGAGTAAACTCAAATTTCAAGTTCGAATTGAGTTAAATTTTATAATTCGAATAACTTGAATAATTTGAATAACAAATTAGTGTAAATACCTTTTTGGTCCCTGTCAAGTTTGAAAATGAGTAAATTGGTCTCTCTCTTAACAAAGATTACAAAGAAATCAAAATAAATTTTAAATTTTAAAATATTTATAAAAAATCCAAAATATATATTTAAAAATTTATAAAAATTTCAAAAAAAATTTCTAAAAAATATAAAGTAAGTTAAAAAATTAAAAATTTCTAGAATAATAATTTTGGGACCTAAATAAGTTAATTAACAATTTAAGTTTATCATACTAAAATATTTTTTTATTATTTTTCTTTGAAAAGGTTTTCAAATATTTTTGGTTTCAAATTTATGTGCTCTAATATGGAATTAGTTATACTGTAACAAGATTTTAATTTGACATGTTTAATTTCACTCGATTTGAAAAAAAATTAAATCGAGTTAGGATGATAAAATAGGACTCGTTAACTAGATTAACTCGAAATTTTTTCACTCGATTCGATTGAACACTCACCCCTAATTAGCCCACTGCCCAACCAAACCCTAACCACCGGCCCACCCCCTGCCAATATAAACCCAACCCAATACTAAAAACAAAAAACAATTTAATAATTTAATAAAAAACCTAAAAATCCTAGAAAAACACTGAAATTCCCTAAGACCCTAATCCTATTATGATTTCTGATATCCCAAAATTGAAAGTCCTCTGAAATCTCTCAAAATCCCTACTGCCGATAGCCCAACATCGGCAACACGCTCACTGTAACACCCTAAACCCTACCCGCTTTACCAGATCTGAATATAAGTTGTCACCAGAACTTAAAACACTTAGCATAAAATTTAAAATGGGTGAAGACGTTATTGAACATACTTCTTACCTATTTATTATTATTCTAAGTCATAGGTTTTGAAGATAAACGTTTATTTGATTACAACTGATTCTCAATGATAGTATAAGATAATATCACTTAAAACTTTATTAAAACAGACCCAATCATGGCATATAACACCATTCACTATTTAAAAACATATTCTCAAATGTGTCCCTCTGTATGCAAAATATTGCTATTCAATCAACTACTTTGGTGCGTCCCTGGTTTATTCCCTTTTGGTGAATTGGTTCAAACTTAATAACTTGCTTTGCAAATAAGCACCCATAAGTTCTGTCGAAACCATTTTTAAAGTTTGATTTTAAAAATGGGGATCGACTTTAAAACGAAAATGGAGTCGCCACCAATCCCTTTTTACTTAGGTGTGATTGGATCACCTTATAAAACGTTTTATTTCAAAATATTTTTTAGTCCGTGAAATACAAGAAAATGGGTTTGGGAGTCTATTACGTACGAGGAAGGGTTAGCACCCTCGTAACGCTCAAAATTTGGTACCAAATTGATAACCTCACGTCCTAATGTTGAAGATTTGAAAAGATTTAAAAAAACATGATTACTTTGAAACTTGAATAATTTAAGTTAAAATTTGAGATTTCTTTGTTCCGAAGGAATATAAACATCACATCCAGCACGTTAGGACACGATGTTTTAAAACCTTCGTAATCAAAATCATCTCATGATTTACAAAACTTATTAGAAGGATATTTAGTTATTTGGACGAACCAAAAATCGAAACCCGGCACATTAGGGCACAATTTCTCGAACTTCCAAACACGAAATATTGCCTTGTTTTTTAAAATTCTTATCTTGAGATAACATAACGTCATGTCCAGTGAGTTAGGGCACAAAGTTTTGAATTCCCAAGAATAAGTTTCGATTTGAAATGTGTAAGTTTTGGTTTTTAAAAGAGAAGGGATATTTGATACCTTAAGTTCTACGAGAAAAATCGAAGCCTAGTGGCACAATTCTTCTTGAAGTCTCCAAATATCACATATCACCTTTTTTTTTTAAATTATTAAAAATGCATAAAAAAGTATTTTTATAAAACAATGGTTTGAGTATATAACCTACATATTTAATAACAATTTTACATAATTACAAATTATACTAATAATAAATAATAAAAGAATAATATTACATAAATGAATATATAAAGAACTATGTTAAATAATAATAGACAATCTAAGAATAAATAAATAAACATGTAATAAATTGCAATAATCGAAATTGTCAAGAAATAAAAAAAATTAGACAAGAAAGGGGAAAATATATTTAAACACTAAATAATTATTATAACAAAAACCAAAATAAGAAAATAAAACATGATAATTTTGTAAAACAATTAAAATGTATCACAATAAAAAAAAGTAAAAATATTATATTAATAATGTAATACCTATGAATGATAATATATGATAAAAATGATTAATAGATAGTATATAATAATTTTAAATAAATAAAATAAAATATAAATAATATAAATGAAACATATTTTATAATATGAAAATAAAAATATGTGATATATAATATAATATAATACTATACAATGTATTAAATTTTTAAAATATATGATATAATAACTAATATATAAAAATAATATGTAATAAAAATAATATTAAACAAACTAAAATAATAAATAATGAAAATATATGTATATATGTAGTACATAATATAAACAATATAAATAAAATAGACTAGATAATATAAATAAATTTTGTATAAAATAAAGCTTTAGAAATAATATATAATGTAACATAATGCTATATAATATACAAAATATAATATAATAAATAAATATAAATAATATATAATAATATATAAATTATTAACAAGTAAAATAATATAATAATAATTAAATAAAGATAAATATATATATAAATTTATATTATTAATAGATTAATATTCAAATAATAAAAAATTTAACATAATAAAATATTTCAATATAATATTATAATAATTTTAAAAAAATAAAAAAAGGTTTGAAAAATAAATAAGAGACAGGACCAAATAACAATAAAAAGAAATATAGAGTGGTCAAACTATAATTAAAAAGAAATAAATGGACTTAATTATAAAGCTGGAATAATGCGGAAGGACTAAAGGGATAAATTTCCCATTTTCTGAAAACACGCGGATCCTCTATGCGGGTTGGGTCAGTGCACGGGTTACAGGCTTTAAAACGGCGTCGTTTTATGAGTTAAAAGCCAATCTTAAAATGGCGTCGTATGGTAGCTTTATAAAAGCTAAATTTTACCTTTTTTTTTTCAAATTATTTTAAACCGCTTTTTTAAAAAAAACTTTAAAATCCTTTTTAAAATCCTCTCGGTCCATTGGCCTTTGGCCTGGACTCCGCTCCGACGCACGGTCGCGCACCATCACACGCGCCCCACGTGCCAACTGCAACGACGGTCAGAAGCCCAAGCACTCTTGTCTTTTAACGCCGAACAAAAGGTAGATTATACTCTATTTTTATTACTGGACTAGGTACTGTTTTCATGAATCGAAAAGAAACAAAAAAGACGCGAATATAAAAGTAGAAAAATCACCTTCTGTTTGGTGTTTTTATTTCTATTTTTTTTAATATTTGCTTGTCTCTATTTCTCTCTGTTCGTCCTCTCTCCCCCTTTTGATTTACAGAATAATCGGCTTTTATAGCCTTGAAAAATAAAAATAAAAAAGGAAAACCATATTGTTGTTATTCTTGCTGTGATCTACTGCCGTTATTTCCTTTTTCGTGCAGGAGAAGACGAGAATCTGGCGTCGAGGGACCTCCACGCGTTGATGACGACACGACTGGGTGCGTGGATTGCGGCGCGACCGGGTGCGAGGCTTGCGGCGCAAAAGGAGCTGGGGTGCGAAGTGCTGCGGCGCCTAAGGTTTCAGAAACCCTAGGCCACTGCTGATTTTTCTAAGGTTTTGGGCCCCTTTTGGGCCATTTCTGTTATTGGGTCTGGGTCACGGGTTTAGGCTTGTTTAGTTGGGCCACGGGTGTAAATGGGTTAGCTTGGTGGGTAATCTGTTTAGGCTAATTGGGTAGTGGGCCATGTGTTTGGGCTCAGTTGGGTTTTAGTAATGGACTGTTCAAAATAAACATTTTTTATTTTTTGGTTTTATTCTGGTTTATTTCATTCAGATGGGCCTGGACAAAAATGGGCCTCTACAAGTACAAATTCAATGGAACTTAATGAGTCCCAATCAATATTACCTTTTAACGTTATTGTTGAAATCTTTGACTTTAAGATTCTGGACTTCCTTTCAGACATTGGCAAATGCTTTTCTGATCCCCGGTTGGTGGATAACCATACGCCAATCTTTACACTTAACCATTTTATATAGACTTCACTCGATTCGTGGATTACATATTTTATACCAATTTGCAAATCCCATTACACAATTTCTTTACAGATAGTAGTTGGATACACTTCTCAAAATGATACTCAGCGGATGCTACTCTTGACGGATTCTTCTACAGGATTCAGTGATTATCAAAATACCAGTTAAATCGTATCTTCAAATTAGTCTAGACAAACAGACTTGTTCAAAAGGATATAACAATTTAATTCAAGCAATAGATTCCTAGATCTCCAATACAAGACCTAAGAAATTCCAAGTCTGGTGGAAACTTGCACCACCCAACATTCCAAATACACAAAGTTCTCTGTCCTGACTATCACTGTGGTATATTCCCCAGTCTATCACACTTGTTTTGAGAATTCATTCAGAAAATGCCTCTAAGGCATACCCACATTTCACCATATGACTGGTTAATAACTTGTCAATTAGACTCGTATGCTAGAATTCAATACACAGGTTTTCTAGATGGCTTGTCACCAAGGCTCTCCATATAAGACCCCGCATAAGATTTACAAATTTTGTCATACAAGCTCTTCAGATAATTCCTCACTCAGGATTTCTAGATTGCTATGCCATTAAGGCTTTCCCCTATAATACGCCACAAAGGCTTTTCAGGTAATCCATGTTTACTGTCCCGGCATACCATTTTTGTGGATGCCATGGGGCTTCTCCCACATGGTTTTATACCTTCACGCTCTCTTGGCATATTATCATATAATGCGATGGCCATGGATTTTCCATAATTTTATTTTGTGATTTGCCAGTCTGGTTAGCATTATAGTTGCCTTACCGGAGACTACAAAATAAATCTCCAATTTTACATTGATATGCTAGTCCAGTTAGCAATGTACCTGCCTTACCGGAGGCTACACAATATATTTCCATCTTCATAGTGACTGCTTGTTTGGTTAGCAATATACCTGCCTTACTGAAAGCTACACAATATATCTCCTCTTTGACTATAAACACATATAACACTAATTATTATCACCCACACATTCTGGAGACGACGTGCCAACTCTCTAACAATAAAGACATTTATCATACAACTTTGTATTCAAAAACACATCAATACTCTTCCTTTACATCTATACAAATATCTTCTTAAGGAGACATACCTATCTACAGAGGTATCTAACATTTATTCAAATTAGAATGATATACAAAAGTTGGTTCTAGAGGCTCACAAAGACTTACCTTCACCTTGGCTCAGAACGCCAGTTTCAATCATCTTTCCCGATCCAACAACAACAACTATTTAAAAGATCACGGAACTTCCATTAGAATCCCTATTTACAGTTATTTTAATATTGTTTCAACTATGCGTAACCCTTAAGCAGGGCCTTACACTCACACCCTACTGCTCTTACAACTTTCATCATTCTCACTCATCAACAATTATAACATATAAGGCTATAAGACTTACCAGAAGGTTGAATCATCCATTGATTAAAAGATAGCTTAGTTCGGTCTTAACGAAGAGAATGTTGATGTTAGAAAGAAGAACCTGATCATTAAGCAAAAGAAAAAAAACCATCTGAAATATCCCCATTCTCATAAATATACTCTTGGTCCCCCCTGATTTCCTACCAAATCCAGGGTAGGTAAAAGAAAATCCGGCGAAGGTTTACCTTATTGTTGACTAGTCATGGGGAGAGTTAAATCAAATCCGATTGACTCCTGTTAATTGGCCAACCATGCCTCTATGTTGATGTGTTTAGTTGGCTTATTTTAGTGTATAAGCAATCTTTCATACATCTTGCTATTCTGCTATTTACTCTGATCTTTGTTTTTTTGCTGTAGAATCTTAACAACTCCTAACTAGACCCGATACAAGATCCACTTGAATAATATTTATGCAAATCAGGCATGCTATTCCTTAGACGTACCCGTTTTCGAACATAGTCTTTCTTCACTTGAAGACACTCTAAAATTAAATCCTTAGGTACTGCCAATGGATGAATTCTTTGTTAGTATGCTCTAAACCTTTATCTCGCCAACCAACCAGACTAGTGGCGAATCATGCTATCATAGTGCACCAAAATAGAATTAACATGTATTATCTCACTCTCAATTGGATTCACTAATTTTGGGGTGTGACACTCACCACCAGTCACTATCGTCCAACATCCACCATGTCACCATCATCGTTCAACGTTTGCCCTCCATCGTTAACAATCCTGTTAGGTAAGAAATGAAACTTGTTCTTAATTAACATAAAAAACCAGTTCCCCTTCCTCTCTTTTCTATTTTTATTTTTCTCCTTTAGTTTTTGTTTTGCTTCTACTTTGTAGGCTTGAGTATGAATGAAAGAGGCCTTTTTTTCTCTCTTTTTTTGCTACTTTATCTTTCTTTCTTTACAATGTTTATCGGTTGCTATCTATTTAGATTATCGGGGTATGGTGGTGGTGGTGTTGATGATGGTGGTGAAGATGGGAGCCTGAGTGATGATTGTTAGATAAAATAGTTCACTTAACTAGAAAAATAGTTTAATGAGCAAAATGTAGTAGATTACGACATATTTTTAGTATTTATGTAAAACAAAGCCTGACAACCATAACCACAAAGCTCTTGTTATAGAGGACAACTTTGAGATTTTTTACAATGGTTACTTCTTCATTCATCTCTTTCTCATCACTTCTTCCAACTAAGCCCTTACCAATTCATCACCAAAATCAATATCATTACACCATATCATGTGTTTGCTCCTTTTTTTGGAGAGGGGACGTTAAAGTTTATTTCAAGTTGGCCAGCATAAACTAGAGGAGGATTGACTGAGGAGTTAGATTTTAAGTTTTAAGTTCATTGTTGGCAGTATTTTTTGGTTCTTAATTTGATATTACTGTAGATACTTGATTAGCACTTTCTTTTGAGGTCAATTTTCCTTTTGGTTGTCAATTGGTTTCAATTTGTGACCAGTAACTTAGTGTGTACGTCTTTGTTAGAACTCTTAAGTTATTTGAATACTTTAGATGTATGATGTTGCTGTTTATATATGGATTCTTCAGAGTATGATGGAAACTAAATTCATTATCATTATCTTTTTGGGTTTTGGTTTTGGTTTTTTTTATATTATTTTTTAAACGATTGTTGAATATTATTTTTTTGCTGTAAGGGTTGTTGAAAGTGTTGTACATCCTAAATTCAAAGTTAGATTTAAGGCTCGTTTTGATTTATATTATTCTTATATTGTGGTGACCTCTATTTGATATGTATGAGTGTTGTTATTTATTATAAATTAGATGTTATTTGTTGCATTTTGATGTTATTATAATGTGTTTGGTTATTTTGCTTTTTATTGTTTGTAGATATTTGTTACTTTGTGATTTGGTTTGTGTTCAATAAGTTGAGAGAGAAATGGATTAGAAAGTTGGGATGTTTTTTTAATTGTTGAAAGGTTTGAAAATATTAAAGTTTTTTTTTTTGGCGAAAGAAGGGATAAAAGTTTAATGAATGAGGCAAAAGAAATTCCATCACTTAAAAGAGGTCTTGAATATATTTTTTGTTGAGGGAAAAATAATATAATATATTTATTTGCTAATTGAAACCGCTTGAATAATGGCCATAATAATGTATTCTAGAAAGTATAGTTAACACATCCACTATATTATACAAGATTTTAGTATTCATTAAAAACAACTTAGCTTAAGCTGTAATTTTATTTATGATAAAGAAACAACTTATTGGGGGGTCTTGTTGAGCTTGTAGGAACGATACTTAAACATAATTTTACCTTTTGTGGGTCAAAGATATTTATGACAAAAAAACAATGTCTTTAATAAATAAACATTATCCTTACGTTTAAAACACTATAAATATGATAAGTTTTGCAAATCTTATCATGTTGTTTTAATGATATTTATGCTAGTTGTTGTTGAAGCTGTTAGAATTAAGTGACCCAAATTCTTATTTAAATAAAATAAAAGAAGAATCCCTATAGAATTACACTTCTTTTATTTTATTTTAAATAAGGTTTTTTAAACCTTATTAAACTCTATCTATTTGATATTGATTAGAATAAGGAGTTTCAATCTTACTACACTCCTATTGAATATGGCTTTATAAGCCTATAAATAGACATGGTCTATTCCTCTTGTAATTGATTCGAATTCGACATAGTGAATTTTCTTCTCCTCTGCCCGTGGTTTTTCCCGAAAGGGTTTCCACGTAAAATCTGTGTGTTCTTTATTTTTATTTATATTTCTTTTTTTCTTTGTGATATATTGTCATTACCGACGTTATATTTTTCACAAATTGGTATTTGAGCTTCCGGGTTTTTTTTCATCTCAATCACGGTAATGGCATCTTTAAAGTATGAAATTCCACTGTTGGATCGCAACACCAGATTTGCGTTGTGGTAGATAAAGATGCAGGCAGTTCTTGCACAGATGGATTTAGAGGAAGCCCTGCTAGGGGTAGATAAGATGCCTTCGACATTGACGGAGGAAGATAAGAAGCGCAATGATCGAAAGGCGTTAACACAGTTACATCTGCATTTATCTAACGAAATTTTGCAGGATGTGATGAAGGAGAAGACTACCGCAGCATTATGGAAGAGGCTAGAACAAATATGTATGTCGAAAACTCTAACTAGCAAGTTGCATATGAAGCAACGTCTTTATGCTCATCGTTTGGAGGAAGGTGCGTCTGTGCACGAACACTTAACAGTGTTTAAAGAAATTCTCTCAAACTTGGAGGCCATGGAGGTTCAGTATGATAAGGAAGATCTAGGGTTGATTCTACTTTGTTCGTTGCCCCCGTCTTATTCAACCTTTAGAGACACGATTTTATATAGCCGCGAGTCTCTCACAGTTGATGAGGTTTATGATTCTTTGACCTCGTATGATAAGATGAAGCATCTTGTGGTTAAACCTGACTCCCAGGGAGAGGGTCTCATTGTTCGTGGGAGACAAGATCGGAATGCTGATGATGATCGTGGAAGGACACAGGATCGGAGTCCTCGCGGTAAATCTAAGGGTAGATCGAAGTCTTCAAACAGAGGTAAAACTTGTAACTTCTGCAAGAAGAAAGGACACATTAAATCTGAGTGCTATAAGCTACAGAACAAGATTAAAAGGGAGGCTACGAATCAAAAGGGAAAACAACCAGAAAATTCCGGTGAAGCTGATATTGTAGAAGACTACAGTGATGGTGAACTTCTAGTCGCTTCTGTCAATAATTCTAAAGAGAGCGAGGAGTGGATACTTGATTCAGGCTGCACCTTCCACATGAGTCCCAATCGGGATTGGTTTACAAATTACGAAATGGTGTTTGAAGGTGTTGTTTTGATGGGAAATAATGCTTCGTGTAAAATCGCAGGTGTTGGAACAATTAAAGTTAAGATGTTTGATGGAGTTGTCAGAACACTTAGTGACGTACGACATGTTCCAGAATTGAAGAGAAATTTAATTTCGTTGAGTACTCTTGATTCAAAAGGGTACAAATACACAGCTGAAAGTGGGATTTTGAAGATTTCCAAAGGTTCCCTCATTGTGATGAAAGGGCAGAGAAAGACTGCCAAGTTATATGTTTTGCAAGGTTTTACTGTTATTGGTGATGCAGCTGTCGCTTCCTCTTCTTTGTCAGATGATGATATTACTAAACTTTGGCATATGCGCCTAGGGCATATGAGTGAGAATGGCATGGTAGAATTGAGCAAAAGAGGACTTCTTGATGGGCAAGGAATTTGCAAACTGAAGTTCTGTGAGCACTGCGTTTTTGGGAAGTAAAAGAGAGTTCGATTCACCAAAGGAATCCATAACACGAAGGGAACATTGGAGTATATTCATTCTGATCTGTGGGGGCCATCAAGAGTGCCTTCGAGAGGTGGAGCTAATTATATGCTAACTTTTATTGATGATTTTTCTAGAAAAGTTTGGGCATTCTTCTTGAAGCAGAAAAGCGATGTGTTTTCCGCATTTAAGTTTTGGAAAGCTATGATTGAAAAATAGACAGGAAAACAAATAAAATACCTCCGTACAGACAATGGCTTAGAGTTTTGTTCTGATGAGTTTAATAAACTGTGCAAGTCAGAAGGGATCGTGAGACACTTGACAGTTCGTCATACTCCACAGCAAAACGGCGTTGCAGAATGAATGAACAGAACGATCATGGAGAAGGTTTGATGCATGTTGTCAAATGCCAACTTACCAAAGTCATTTTGGGCCGAAGCAGCCTCTACTGCATGTTTTTTGATCAACCGATCTCCATCCATTGCCATTGAGAAAAAGACTCCACAAGAGGTATGGTCTGGTAATCCTGCTAATTATTCTGATTTAAAGATCTTTGGATGTCCTGCGTATGCTTATGTTGATAATGGAAAATTGGAACCGAGATCTATTAAATGTGTTTTTCTTGGTTATAAAGCTGGCGTAAAAGGGTATAAGTTATGGTGTCCTGAAAATAGAAAAGTTGTGATTAGTAGAGATGTTATTTTTGATGAAACTGCTATGCTACCTAACTTATCTCTTAAAGAATCTTCCAATAAAGAAAATCAAAAGCAGGTGGAGCATCAGATTAATACAGAGTCAACTCCTCAAGCCAGTACAAAAATTGAGAATAGAGTTGCTTCTTCACCACAATACTCTATTGCCAAAAACAGAACTAGAAGAGAAATTAAACCTCCAAAGAAGTATGCCGAGGCTGATCTAGTTGCTTATGCTTTAAATGTGGCTGAAGATATAGATGCAAACCAAGAGCCGTCTAATTATTCTGAGGCGGTTAGCTGTGAAGACTCAAAAAGTGGATGTGTGCTATGCAAGAGGAGATGGAATCACTCCACAAAAATAGAACATGGGATCTTGTGAAACTTCCTAAAGGTAAAAAGGTTGTTCGCTGTAAATGGGTGTTTAAAAAGAAAGAAGGGACTCCAGGAGTTGAAGAATCCAGATATAAAGCAAGGCTTGTTACAAAGGGTTACAGTCAAATTCCAGGAGTCACAGATGTGTTCTCCCCAGTTGTGAAGCATAGTTCGATTCGAGCTTTGCTTGGTATTGTGGCCATGCATGATTTGGAGCTTGAGCAGTTAGATGTAAAAACTGCATTTTTGCATGGAGAACTTGAGGAAGATATTTACATGCAACAACCAGAGGGTTTTACAGTCTCAGAAAAAGAGGACTATGTTTGCTTGCTGAAAAGTCTCTTTACGGTTTGAAACAGTCACCAAGACAGTGGTACAAGAGGTTTGATTCCTTTATGACTTCTCATGATTTTAAAAGAAGTAGTTTTGACAGCTGTGTTTACTTTAAGAAAAACAGTGATGGTTCTTTTGTGTATCTACTTCTTTATGTTGATGACATGTTGATAGCAGCAAAAGATAAATGAGAGATAAGAAAGGTCAAAACCCAACTAAGTGAAGAATTTGAGATGAAAGATTTGGGACCAGTAAAGAAGATACTTGGTATGGAGATTCTCAGAGATATAAAAGAAAGTAAATTGTACCTAAGTTAGAAGGGGTACATTGAGAAAGTTCTTTGCAGGTTCAATATGCAGAGTACTAAGCCTGTTAGTACTCCTTTAGCAGCCCATTTCAGACTTTCATCGGCTTTGTCTCCACAATCAGATGATGAGATTGAGTACATGTCACATATTCCATACTCTAGTGCAGTGGGATCTCTCATGTATGCTATGGTTTGTTCACGTCCAGATTTATCATATGCAGTCAGTTCAGTTAGCAGATACATGGCAAATCGCGGTAAAGAAAATTGGAAAGTAGTTCAGTGGATTTTAAGATACTTACGAGGTACTACAGATGTTTGCTTACAGTTTGGAAGAACTAGAGATGGAGTCATTGGGTATGTTGATGCTGATTTTGCTGGAGACCTTGATAAAAGAAGATCTCTTACTGGTTATGTCTTTACAATAGGAGGTTGTGCAATCAGTTGGAAAGCTACTTTGCAAACTACAGTCACTTTGTCTACCACTGAAGCTGAGTACATGGCAATTACTGAGGCTTGTAAAGAAGCTATTTGGTTTAAGGGACTCTTTAGTGAGCTCAATGAAGACCTTCAAATCAGCACAGTATTTTGTGACAGTCAGAGTGCCATCTTCCTTACAAAAGATCAAATGTTTCATGAGAGAACAAAATACATTGATGTTCGGTATCATTTTGTTCGTGATATTATTGCTCGTGGTGATATTGTTGTGAGCAAAATTAGTACTCATGAAAATCCTGCAGATATGATGACTAAGTCACTTCCTATAACCAAGTTTGAGCATTGCTTAGACTTGGTTGGTGTTCATTGTTGAAGTTAAACCCTTAAGGGGTTTTATGGAAGATGTGGAGAACTTGTTCGTTGAGAGTTCGCGATGAAGAACTTGTTCATTGAGAATTCGTGTCAAGGTGGAGATTGTTAGAATTAAGTGACCCAAATTCTTATTTAAATAAAATAAAAGAAGAATCCCTATAGAATTACACTTCTTTTATTTTATTTTAAATAAGGTTTTTTAAACCTTATTAAACTCTATCTATTTGATATTGATTAGAATAAGGAGTTTCAATCTTACTACACTCCTATTGAATATGGCTTTATAAGCCTATGAATAGACATGGTCTATTCCTCTTGTAATTGATTCGAATTCGACATAGTGAATTTTCTTCTCCTCTGCCCATGGTTTTTCCCGAAAGGGTTTCCACGTAAAATCTGTGTGTTCTTTATTTTTATTTCTATTTCTTTTTTTCTTTGCGATATATTGTCATTACCGACGTTATATTTTTCACAGAAGCACTATTAAATTTTGTTACATTTATGTTAGTTGTTGTTGAAACACTATGAATATGATAAGTTTTGCAAACTTTATTAGATTTCTTATTTTTATGGATTGAATTAAACTCTTGGAAACCATATTAAAATGTATATACAATGCAGAATGTCTACCGAACCAACATTTATTGAGGGTAGTGTTAAACCTCCTAGTCTTACTTCGACAAATTTTGTAGGTGAAGCTTCAAGCTAAACAAAGGGGACTGTTGGAAAAAGAAAAGTCATCCCTCCAAGGTAACATCCTCAATATTTAACAATATTGAAAAATATGACATGAGTCAACAAGATTAAGCTCCTAGGATTCTGAAAATATAAAAATTATAAAAAAAGAGACTAAATTGACTAACCAATTAAAACTTAAAAATTTCTAAACCCTTGGCCCGTTCGTCTTCTTCCTCTCCCTATTTGTTTCAAAAGTTGCTGCATTCAAAGAGAAATAAAGCTTCTCTTTCCTTCCACTCTTATTTTATTTCCTAAGTTTAATTAACTATTTTATTATTAATGTTATTTTACTTAAAATTTCATTACAAATTCTAATGTATTGGAACATGTTACCGTCCACTCAATTAAACCATTGTTTAATTGCTATAAAAGTTCCTTAATCATGTTCTACACTATAATTTAATAATAATTAAACTTTTGATATTTTTATGATTTAGTCATTGTACTATAATTAAGTACTAATTCGATACAATTAACTGACCGAAATTCAATTCACATATAAAATAATCCTGTAAATATTTTTATTAAATATTTAAAAATAATTACAAGCTCAATTTATGAAAATGAAGTCCCGGTACCTCATTTTCCAAAACCACTGACTTCCGGTACAGACCACTTGTACCTTTATTAACTGACCATTTAATAAAATCTGTCAAATCAAAATCCCATATAATACTAAAATAAATTCATAGATATTATTAAATAATATTTACAGACTCGACCATTGAAGAACGGGGTTTCAAAACCACCATTTTCGGCACCACTACCTTTCGGGTCGTTAAAGATGAAATTAATTTTCTTGTGTTTTTCACTTGTGTTTAGATCCTAGAAAAAAATTGAAGTATATTAAATTTGCACTTAGTGAAATGTCTAGTACTGAAAAAGCTTGTGAAATGATGTAAAAGTTGAAAGAAGCTTTATATAAATTGTTTGATGAGTGTAAGCCTCCACTTCATAATGCTTGTAGCCAATCGAGTGTGTTTTCTTGTGTTTGTTGCTTGTGTTGAGATCCTAGAGAAAAATTGAAGTATATTGATTTTGCACTTAGTGAAATGTCTAATGCTGAAAAAGCTTGTAAAATGATTCAAAAGTTGAAAGAAGCTTTATATGAATTGTTTGATGAGTGTAAGCCTCCTCTTCATAGTGCTTGTAGCCAATCGAGTGTGGTAGTACATATTTCTCTCGATGAACCACAACAAAAAATGAAAAGGTGTATGCAAGCTTTGTATAAAAAGTGTGAGTTAGAAAATGGTGGTGAGGACAAAACATTTGAATTAAATAAATATCTAGTTGAGGCTAATGAGAATTTTATCGAAGATCTTGATATCTTATTATGGTGGAAAGTGAATAACCCTAGATTTTCCACTCTTTTAAATATGGCCAAAGATGTGTTAGCTATACCGGTTTCTACGGTTGCTTTAGAGTCTACATTTAGCACCGGGGGCGTGTGCTTGATCAATTTAGGAGTTCTTTAACTCCTAAAATTGTACAAGCTCTTGTGTGTACTCAAGATTGGATTCAAAAATCATCATCAAAAAATGACGTCGAGAAGATTGAAGAAAAAATCCAAGAGATAGACAATATTGAAAATGATATATTTATTTTTAATTTAATAGTTTCAATTTTTTACCACATCACTTCTACATCAACTTATTTAATCATTTCAATGTTTAGGCTTTTCTTGGAATGCATCAAAGCCTATTCTAAACTCATGAGCTTTCGTGAATTGAAGGGTATGCTTGCTATCTTATTCTTGTTAACTTACAATTGATTCATTTATTTATATTATTTGACTTTTTGAAATGCATATATTACTACTATATGCTCATTTTTTGCACATAGTTTGTAGGTATAATGCAAATGGAGATCTTCTGGAGAGAAGAAATGGATGCAAATGGAGAATATTAAAGACTATTACATTTTAATTATGTGCTAATTTCAAGACTTATGTAGTGTTTTTAATTATGTAGTGTTTCAAGACTTATAATTTGGTTAATTCGATCAAATGAACATTACCAATTTATTTTTTTGATATGCTTTATACTTTTTTTTAACAAAAAAAAACATATAAATTTTGGTTAACTGAAATATTTCAGTTCCGTTAAATTTTTTTTGAAAAAATTTCGGTTCGATTAGCGGTTAAAGGATTAAAAGGTTCGATTAATTCGGTTAATACTAGTTTGGTTCGGTTAACTGTTTGAACACCCTAGCTGCTGCAGACATAACATGGCTCGAGTAGTTGTTGAGTGAGCTTTGCTTGGATTCAAAAGGCAAGTCTGTTATTTGGTGTGACAATTCAAGTGTTGTTGTTGTTTCTGCTAATCCTATTCTTTATTCGAAATTCAAACATGTTGATCTTGATTTGTTTTTTTTTCTTCGTGAAAAGGTTGTTGATGGGAAATTAGCCTTGGGTGAAGTTCTCACACATGATCAGGTTGCTGATATACTTACCAAGCCGTTGTCATCGACATTTTTTTCTCTATTGCGGAACAAACTAAGAGTCACAAAACATGGATGATGGGTGAATATTAGAATAACTTAAGTCGGTTGTGAGTATAGTTAAAGTTGTTAATTAGTTAACAACAGTGCAAAGAAAATCTCTGTATAAATTCACATCAGCATTCATCTATGAAAGCAAGTAACTCTCTCTATTCATAAATGAAGAGTCAAAAATATTTTCTTCATTTGTTTACTGTTATGTTCTATCAATGTTTCATCCATGTCAACCACCTCGACTGAGATGGCATGCCACATAGGATAAAAATGTTGGCAGTTAGTTGACTGACAGTTTCCATCAATTCTGGTTATATTTGAATTTTTTTCAATGTTGTGAGTGAAATTGAAAAAAAAAAAAATTAAGGATTGAAGTGAAAAATTCCTGAAACATTAACAATGATTTTTATAATTATGCCTATTTTCTAACGTCGAGAAGATTTTATTTTATCGCATTTGAATCATTAAAAATGCCACAAAAATCTAAGTTCTTTCCTTTGAAGTATATTATTTGATAATAATTAGAATAGATGTCTCTATTCATTAAGGTAGTATTTAGTAGGATGAAAAGTGACCACTTTCCTAAGAATTTAATCAGCTGAAAAGTGATTCTAACATTTGATACGTCAAATTTTATTTATTTTTTTGAAGCCTAACTTCTTTTGAGAGTTGCTTTCCCATGAACATAGTAATATGATTCTCATGATAAAAAGTGAAGAAATTACTTTCCCATATATATTGGAAAAAAAAATATCAAGAAAAAATTAACCTACTTTATATTAGTTTAGGGCTTTAGTCTAGTAATAAACATTAAAGAGAAGAAGAAGAAGAAGTTATTGCCTTCCTCTTACTTGATTTTATCTACTACTTCAATAGATTTTTTGGAAAGTAATTTCTTTTCCTTAATTTTATTTTTTATATGTATGTTTAATCATCTATAGATTATATCTGTCGAAACCAATTTTTTAAAAAACAGGGTCGACTTTAATTTTGAAAACGAAGAAAAAAAACGGGAGTCGCCACCAATCTTTTTTGATGAGGTGTGATTGGGTCACCTCGTAATTCGGTCATTTTAATAATATATTTGATTTATTAAAACAACGGTTTTGGTCTACGAAATTCAAAAAAACGGGTTCAGGAGTCGGTTACGCACGAGAAAGGATTAGCACCTTCGTAACGCCCAAAGTTGGTACCTAATTGATTAATTAGTGTCTTAGTGTCGAAAATTGAAAATTTGAAGAGATTTTAAAAATACGATTCTTTGTTTAAATATTGCTAAATTGAAAATTTTTACGGAAAAAAGGCGCATGTCACGTTAATTGAGAAAAAAGAATTACGTCCCGTAAGTTAGGACACAATGTCTTAAATTCCCTATATGAGAATAAACGCCGAAAATTTTATTTTGGAAGATGTTTGATTATCTTGGTTTTAGAAAGAAATCGTACTCCATAAGTTAGAACACGATCTTTTCGTAATTCCTGAGATTATTTAAAATTTTTAAAACGTTCATTTGTTTGAATTTATCGAGAAAGTCGAAACCCCGTAAGTTAGGGAACGACCTTTCGAATTTTAAAAACACGAAGTGTCGCTTATTTAGAATAATATTTTTAGTGTATCGGGTAAAATGTAATACGAATGATAAATAATTTAGGGTTTGGAAGTCTGTAAAAGGATATAAATGGATAATAAACAATAAAACAATAAAAAGAGTGATAAAAATAAAATAAGTATATTTAAAACGATAATAAATGACACGATAATAATAAAAGAAAAGATAAATAAGTGTAATAATAAAAAAAAGTAAATAAACAAAAAGAAAATAATAATAACAATAATAATACAATAATAATAGTGGTAATAATAATAATAAAAATAAAAATAAAAATAAAAATAAAAATAAAAATAAAAATAAAAATAAAAATAAAAATATAATAATAATAATAATAATAATAATAATAATAATAATAATAATAATAATAATAATAATGTAAGAGGGTTGAAAATAAATAAATTAAGGTAAGATTATCATGAATTAAAAAATAGAAATTTAAATAAAATAAATAAAATGTAAAATATAAAATGCGAAAGTATTGAAAAAAATAAATAAATAAGGACTAAAATTGAAAGTCAAACAAATTTTAAGGGAAAATTCGGATAAAAAAAAGATAATGGACCCCTTTGAAGATCGCGGATGAAATGGGGGACCAAATTGGAAATTATCCCTGTCCCCCAAAACGCACAGCTCCAACGAGGACTGAAGTGAAACAACAATAAAATTAAAGGGGAAAATTAAAAAATTTAAAAAACTGAATTTAAAAATTTTAAAAAATGCGGAAGGACCAAAAGGGTAAATAACCCATTTAATAAAACGAGCGGATCGTCAATCTTGAGTGGGTCGGGTCTCGGGTCCCCCCTCAAAACGACGTCATGCTAAAAGGGGGGACTAAAACGGCGCCGTTTCATCTGGGTATTTAAACCCAAAAAAAATTTTAATCTTCATTTCAACCCCTCACTCCAAAAAAATCAAAAAACTTTTCAAAAAACTCTCTCCCCCCCCATTTCAGCCGTCCGATAGTCGAACATCAAAAGGGGGGGAGAGAGTTTTTTGAAAAGTTTTTTGATTTTTTTGGAGTGAGGGGTTGAAATGAAGATTAAAATTTTTTTTGGGTTTAAATACCCAGATGAAACGACGCCGTTTTAGTCCCCCCTTTTAGCGTGACGTCGTTTTGAGGGGGGATGTAACACCCCAAACCCGGCTCATTCACTACGACCGAATTTGAAATGCCACTACAGAAAACTTTTGAAAAATATTTCTTTGACTTGAAGGAAAAACATATAAATTTATTGTCTTTGGAAAAACATTGTGTATTTAAAAGCCCATTAAAATTTAGTTGTTAAAAATTCCCGGATTAAAACTTTTATATAAGTTATTATAATATAAATTGATTCAAAGAAAAATATTTCCCATTATTAGTCAATAATAAAATAAACTTCAAAACCATAAATAATGTTTCCAAATACTATAAGTGGCCCTTATTACATCAATTAAATTCCCAAAATATTGATAATATAAAATATTTAAAACAAGTAAATCATCTTCTGCATGGGCCACCTCGTATCCACTCCAACCCGGTCCAAGCTTATGCATCACCTGCGATGTTGGTAAAAATTTGGGTGAGTCATATAGACTCAGTGCATAGTTATTTCACATGTCTCCACATATGGGCTTGGCCCATATTCACACAGTTCACATACAAAAATTATGCAATTATGAAGCCCAACCCATCCTAATGTCCATCCATCACACCTACCTTGGCAGACCTGCTGCCCAAGGCCGTGGCTAATCCACCGATCAACCGAGTGATCCACATATCCTACCTTGGCAGACTTGCTACTCAAGGCCGTGGCAAAGCCACCGATCACATAAGTGATCCCACATATCAATCAGTCTACCGTGATGCACACAGTTATCAACCGCCGAGATGGGCACCTAGCCAACACCTCCCTTGATGAAGCACATAGCTACCATCAAGCGCTAATGTAGCACAAGGCTATCATTAGACCACGTACATAATGTACACCCTTTCCTTCTTTGTTCATCCCGAATCCCATGCATAGATATGTCATGCCACAATATCATTAAAATAAGCATACATCACATGCTATCACAATTTCATACGTATACCATAGGAAACTTATTGTCATAAAGTACTGACTTGTTTAATCGCTTACCCACCATGGGTATCCACCCTTTTAGCCATTAATTCGGCTACCATGCACATCATATACATACATATAATAACACATTTAAACATTCAAGAGACAGTGCGATAACTACGCACTTTTTTGGCACAGTCTACTCAATCCCCAATACTTTCCCTACTTCTGTCGACTTGCCCCCTTGCTTAACTAGATCCCGAAATGTCGGCTTGTTCCTTGCTGAATCGAATCCAAGAGACTCCTTTAAGGCTCCTTCACTTTGCTACATAAAAGAAATAATTATTATGGCGATAAGAACATTCGGCCATCCCATAGAAACTAAGGCCATCCCTTGATTCAGCACCTTTTAAGAAAAGAATCCAAAACCGACTTCTAAAGGAGAAATACTTACCACCCAAGACACTTTCGGCTTCTCAAACTAGCGACAGGTGTAGGAGAATAATACCACTTGAAGATTCGGCTAACAATAAAAAGGAAGAAGCTTGAGACAAAGAAGTAGATTCGGCCAAGAAGCAAATAGGTTCAAAGTGATCAAAATTTCGTCTTTAATGCTCTCCACAAGGTTCGGCTAAGCTTTTAAAAAGGGTAACTGCATATTCGGCTATCAAGAGGAGTAGGTATGGAGTTGAAGAAAAGAAGAATAAAGGAATGGAAGAGGCCTAGGAGAATTCGGCAAAAGGAGAAATAAGTGAAGAAAAGAATTTCCAAAGGATGACCCCCCTTATATATACTACTCAAATTCGGCCACTAGTTCACCCTCCATTCATATCCCCTTATTTCTTTCCTATATTCTCTCCATACCTCTCATTCAAAATAAATTAAATAAACCCAACATTTAAAAAAAATAATCTATCACATTATCCATTATCTTCCTATTTAAAATTAAATAAACTAAAGTCACCATTATCTTCTATCTATACTAAATAAAATAAATCCCCACTTATTCAAAATAATTTAAATAACCCACATCCATCCACTATCTTAATATTTAAAACAAATAAAACAAAATCCTCAATTATCTACCCACTTAAAATAAATAAAATAATCCACACTTACTCAAAATAAATTAAATAGCCCACATCCATCCACTATCTTAATATTTAAAACAAATAAAACAAAATCCTCAATTATCTACCTACTTAAAATAAATAAAAATAAAAACACACTTATGTTGCCATCAAGACTCGAACTCCAGACCTGCACCAAACTTATGGCGTCATTTCCAGGCCCTTAAGTAGCGCCTTGCAGCCACTTTACCAAGGCCTGTTTCTTGTCCAAAAGCGCCTAAAATTTTCCTTAAGGCCTCCTTCACCTAGCTTCTCCTTTAGACTTAAAATTCTAATATTTTTCCAAAACTTGCTCCTACATCGTTGGATTCTCAAAACCCTTAAAACACTCCCAACTACATACTAAGCCTTCTCTTACATGGATTATGCACTAACCGCATAACCCCTAATCTAGGATGTTACAGTTCTACCCCCCTTAAAAATAATTTCGTCCTCGAAATTACTTGGCTAAATAAACTTCTTCTCGCCACACTACGCTTATGCTGCGCACTCTGATTTTAATAAAACTAACACCTTTCCCTAGATACCATCTCAAGATTCGCATTCAAGGTTCCATACACTTCACTAGCAACATAAGAACGAACTAGCTCTATAACAATCAAAGCAAATAAGGGTATTCGAGAACCAAGGATCGTACCCGTTGTCACATCTGGCACATCCTCCTCGCGACGGCCAACTACATAAACCAACCTTGGCTGCCTTGCATCAGAACCTTCAGCACCTCCACTTGGTGCTCCACGACCTCGGCCGGAACCATTTTCTCCATGGTTCAGACCACGACCCCTTGTCGCCTGCTGACCACCTCTGCCTGGCTGCACATAACCTTGGCCTGCTGTCCGAGCCCTATTCGGATCCTGAGGACAGTCTTTAATCAAGTGAGACTTAGACTTACATCTAAAACATTCCCGATTTCGGTTCCAGCACTCACCAACATGATACCTTCCACACTGAGCACACGGACGGTCCGGATTTCCAGTAGCTGGCTTAGAAACACGAGCAGAATTCTCAACCCTCGGTCTTTTCTGAAGACTCTCAGATGATTCTGACGATCCAAAATTCCTCTTATCCCGGTTCCTATCCCTATCTCTGTTCTGTCTCACAGAGTCCTTAATCCTTTCAGCTACCTTAGCCTTTTCTACCAACACGACAAACTCTCGCTCCTGATGTGGAGCTATCAACAATCTCAGGTCATCCATTAGTCCGTCCTCAAACCTGACACATCGCTCATGCTCCGTAGCCACCACTCCTCGAGCATATCGACTTAACCTTAGGAATTCGGCCTCGTATTCCGCCACGGACTTGTTCCCTTGAACCAGCCCCAAAAACGCCTTCCTTTGCGCATCAATATAATGGGTACCAATATACTTCTTTTGATAAGCCGCCTTGACATATTCCCAAGTCAAATCCTCAGCTGTGGCACCATCCCGAACTGTGAGCCACCATTGATACGCTTCATCACGTAGCAGTGCCACCATTCCTTTCACTTTCTCCTCAGGGGTCAGATCTAACTTATCCATGATCCGTTTCGTCGCTTCCAACCAATACTCAGTCGTACTGGGTGCCACACCAGATACTCCACGGAACACTTCAGCTCCATTAGCTCGGAGTTGCTCGGGTACGGACTTCTTAGCTCTCATATTTCCACCTATTCCAGCCACCATCTCTAAAACTCGCAGCACTGCCTGCGATACAGCATCATCCCCCGTCTGATCTTGCTCCTCAACACCAAAAGCTGGTGGTGGTACCTCATTCTCAGACCCTTGACCCGATCTAGCGGGTTCTGATACAGCCATTCTGCCTCTACCGCGTCCACGACGACCACGCCCCCTAGAACTCATTTTCTAACGTCGCGATTTAATCTGATTAAGAAGTTTTATGCATTAGTACTTTTGTTCCACTTATTACCCCGCGAACAGTTTTATGATAAGAAGTGTTTAGAGGTAATTCTTTCGATCAATCAAAGTTTCAGTTCAAGTTCACTATTCTAATTCAGAGAATCACATTCACATTCATTCATCCGCGACACTTTCTTAAGCATTCCATCCATTTCCCCACCCAAGGGTAAATTCGTCATTTGTCCTACAGGGGGTATTTTAGTAATAAATCGGGGTCAATTTGAAAATCACAAAAGTCATTTGGAAATTTTTCAAACTCATGGGTATATTGAAAGAAAGATTTTCCAAATCAAGGTATTGCAGAAATTTCAGAAATCGGGGTTATTTTGGTAATTTCGTAAACCAGGGGTAATTTGGTAAATTTTCCCGATTAGGGTATTTTAAATTTTCGCAAAATAGAGTTTTTGGACACTTTTGCAAAGTAAGAAAATTTTATTGAAATCGAGAGTAGTATGGTAAAAAAAAATTTTTCCAAGCCAGGGGCTTTTTAGTAAATCTCCCAAATCAGGGTATCTTAACATTTCGCAAAACAGGGTTTTGGTATTTTGTAAAGTAAGAATATTTTCATAAAAGTCGAGGGTAATATGGTAATTTTATGAACCAAGGGCATTTTCGTAATTTTTCAACCAGGGGCATTTTTGTAATTTTTTTTTTCAAATCGGAGATATTTTGGAAAAAAATTTTCACAATAATCCTTTGCTACAATTAAAAGGTTAATTTAAGGATTCTAAAACTACGGTTTTTTTTTTTGAAAACATGGCTAGTCCCTTTCGGGTTTTATTTATTGGGTTTAGCCCGTGAATAAGTCCTCTTGGTTAGGGTGAACCATTACTACGCACCAGGTAGGATTCGAGTAAAGAGGAGGTGAGTCGCTAGGACTGCTTAAATACCAAGCTCTTACTGAATCCACTCCTAGACATGCGCACAACAGTTGCCACACCTTAACTCGGCGACTTAATCACAGGTTTGTTTAATGGTCCTTAAGTCTTATGCACTTGTGTTTGAGTAGACTAGTCCTAGGGTTCAATAGATCCTAGTTCACTAATCTACGTTCCCATAATGCCCATAAAATTCACATACAAACCACTTCAGCAGTCAAAGGTACTTACCTGGTGGACTTCGGGTCGGAGATACAGGTGCCATGCCAGAATAACCTGAAATAAAAGTCCATATTTTGAAAAGCCCATTTTTGAAAACTGTTTTCGGGCCCAAAACCTCAAAGCCGAGTTTTGAATCGGGCTCTGATACCAAACTGTAACACCCCAAACCCGGCCCATTCACTACGACCGAATTTGAAATGCCACTACGGAAAACTTTTGAAAAATATTTTTTTTACTTGAAGGAAAAACATATAAATTTATTGTCTTTGGAAAAACATTGTGTATTTAAAAGCCATTAAAATTTAGTTGTTAAAAATTCCCGGATTAAAACTTTTATATAAGTTATTATAATATAAATTGATTCAAAGAAAAATATTTCCCATTATTAGTCAATAATAAAATAAACTTCAAAACCATAAATAATGTTTCCAAATACTATAGGTGGCCCTTATTACATCAATTAAATTCCCAAAATACTGATAATATAAAATATTTAAAACAAGTAAATCATCTTCTGCATGGGCCACATCGTATCCACTCCAACCCGGTCCAAGCTTATGCATCACCTGCGATGTTGGTAAAAATTTGGGTGAGTCATACAGACTCAGTGCATAGTTATTTCACATGTCTCCACATATGGGCTTGGCCCATATTCACACAGTTCACATACAAAAATTATGCAATTATGAAGCCCAACCCATCCTAATGTCCATCCATCACACCTACCTTGGCAGACCTGCTGCCCAAGGCCGTGGCTAATCCACCGATCAACCGAGTGATCCACATATCCTACCTTGGCAGACTTGCTACTCAAGGCCGTGGCAAAGCCACCGATCACATAAGTGATCCCACATATCAATCAGTCTACCGTGATGCACACAGCTATCAACCACCGAGATGGGCACCTAGCCAACACCTCCCTTGATGAAGCACATAGCTACCATCAAGCGCTAATGTAGCACAAGGCTATCATTAGACCACGTACATAATGTACACCCTTTCCTTCTTTGTTCATCCCAAATCCCATGCATAGATATGTCATGCCACAATATCATTAAAATAAGCATACATCACATGCTATCACAATTTCATATGTATACCATAGGAAACTTATTGTCATAAAGTACTGACCTGTTTAATCGCTTACCCACCATGGGTATCCACCCTTTTAGCCATTAATTCGGCTACCATGCACATCATATACATACATATAATAACACATTTAAACATTCAAGAGACAGTGCGATAACTACGTACCTTTTTGGCACAGTCTACTCAATCCCGAATACTTGCCCTACTTCTGTCGACTTGCCCCCTTGCTTAACTAGATCCCGAAATGTCGGCTTGTTCCTTGCTGAATCGAATCCAAGAGACTCCTTTAAGGCTCCTTCACTTTCTACATAAAAGAAATACTTATTATGGCGATAAGAACATTCGGCCATCCCTTAGAAACTAAGGCCATCCTTTGATTCGGCACCTTTTAAGAAAAGAATCCAAAACCGACTTCTAAAGGAGAAATACTTACCACCCAAGACACTTTCGGCTTCTCAAACTAGTGACAGGTGTAGGAGAATAATACCACTTGAAGATTCGGCTAACAATAAAAAGGAAGAAGCTTGAGACAAAGAAGTAGATTCGGCCAAGAAGCAAATAGGTTCAAAGTGATCAAAATTTCGTCTTTAATGCTCTCCACAAGGTTCGGCTAAGCTTTTAAAAAGGGTAACTGCATATTCGGCTATCAAGAGGAGTAGGTATGGAGTTGAAGAAAAGAAGAATAAAAGAATGGAAGAGGCCTAGGAGAATTCGGCAAAAGGAGAAATAAGTGAAGAAAAGAATTTCCAAAGGATGATCCCCCTTATATATACTACTCAAATTCAGCCACTAGTTCACCCTCCATTCATATCCCCTTATTTCTTTCCTATATTCTCTCCATACCTCTCATTCAAAATAAATTAAATAAACCCAACATTTAAAAAATAATCTATCACATTATCCATTATCTTCCCATTTAAAATTAAATAAACTAAAGTCACCATTATCTTCTATCTATACTAAATAAAATAAATCCCCACTTATTTAAAATAATTTAAATAACACACATCCATCCACTATCTTAATATTTAAAACAAATAAAACAAAATCCTCAATTATCTACCCACTTAAAATAAATAAAATAATCCACACTTACTCAAAATAAATTAAATAGCCCACATCCATCCACTATCTTAATATTTAAAACAAATAAAACAAAATCCTCAATTATCTATCCACCTAAAATAAATAAAAATAAAAACACACTTATGTTGCCATCAAGACTCGAACTCCAGACCTGCACCAAGCTTATGGCGTCATTTCCAGGCCCTTAAGTAGCGCCTTGCAGCCACTTTACCAAGGCCTGTTTCTTGTCCAAAAGCGCCTAAAATTTTCCTTAAGGCCTCCTTCACCTAGCTTCTCCTTTAGACTTAAAATTCTAATATTTTTTCAAAACTTCCTCCTACATCGTTGGATTCTCAAAACCCTTAAAACACTCCCAACTACATACTAAGCCTTCTCTTACATGGATTATGCACTAACCTCATAACCCCTAATCTAGGATGTTACAGGGGACCCGAGGCCCGACCCACTCAAGATTGAGGATCCGCTCGTTTTATTAAATGGGTTATTTACCCTTTTGGTCCTTCCGCATTTTTAAAAATTTTTAAATTCAGTTTTTTAAATTTTTAATTTGCCCCTTTAATTTTATTGTTGTTTCACTTCAGTCCTCGTTGGAGCTGTGCGTTTTGGGGGACAGGGATAATTTCCAATTTCGTCCCCCATTTCATCCGCGATCTTCAAATGGGTCCGTTATCTTTTTTTTTATCCGAATTTTCCCTTAAAATTTGTTTGACTTTCAATTTTAGTCCTTATTTATTTATTTTTTTCAATACTTTCGCATTTTATATTTTACATTTTATTTATTTTATTTAAATTTCTATTTTTTTAATTCATGATAATCTTACCTTAATTTATTTATTTTCAACCCTCTTACATTATTATTATTATTATTATTATTATTACTACCACTATTATTATTGTATTATTATTTTTATTATTTTCTTTTTGTTTATTTACTTTTTTTTATTATTACACTTATTTATCTTTTCTTTTATTATTATCGTGTCATTTATTATCGTTTTAAATATACTTATTTTATTTTTATCACTCTTTTTATCGTTTTATTGTTTATTATCCATTTATATCCTTTTACATACTTCGAAACCCTAAATTATTTATCATTCGTATTACATTTTACCCGATACACTAAAAATATTGTTCTAAATAAGCGACACTTCGTGTTTTTAAAATTCGAAAGGTCGTTCCCTAACTTACGGGATTTCAACTTTCTCGATAAATTTAAATAAACGAACGTTTTAAAAATTTTAAATAATCTCAGGAATTACGAAAAGATCGTGTTCTAACTTATGGAGTACGATTTCTTTCTAAAACCAATATAATCAAACATCTTCCAAAATAAAATTTTCGGCGTTTATTCTCAGATAGGGAATTTAAGACATTGTGTCCTAACTTACGGGACGTAATTCTTTTTTCTCGATTAACGTGACATACGCCTTTTTTCCGTAAAAAATTTCAATTTAGCAATATTTAAACAAAGAATCGTATTTTTAAAATCTCTTCAAATTTTCAATTTTCGACACTAAGACACTAATTAATCAATTAGGTACCAATTTTGGGCGTTATGAGGGTGCTAATCCTTTCTCGTGCGTAACCGACTCCTGAACCCGTTTTTTTAAATTTCGTAGACCAAAACCGTTGTTTTAATAAATCAAATATATTATTAAAATGACCGAATTACGAGGTGACCCAATCACACCCTTTTTTTTCCTTTTCGCCCCCTAGAACCCAAATCTTGGGTTATTTCTTTTAGAAAATGGCCGAAAAATGCCGAAAGGGGAGAGGACTCTTCGGTGCCCGACGACGGAGAAGATGAAACGACTCCGGTAAGCCCCTCTTCCCCCCCTTTTTTTTATTTCGTGATTCTTCTTTTAAAAGTAAAAATGAATATTAAAGCAAAAAAGATAGAAAAGAATAGCAACCTTAATATTCGAATTGCTTCTGTTTCTTTGTATTTCGAATTCATGTGTAGAGAAAAACAAACAAAATTTTTCATGGCTTTTTTATAGCCAAAATTGATGCAAAACTGCTCAGTACCATTTTGTTTTTTCTTCTGCTTGGCGTGTCTTGCTTGTAGGTACGGAGGTCAACTGTGTACGGAGGTGCTGACGCGCGTGGGAGAAGCGACAGCTGAAGCTCTTAGAGGGTTAGGGTTTTTTGCTTTCTGAAAATGTTAAGAGTGGGCTAGGGTTTATTTGTTTTGGGCTTGTAACTGGTAGTGGGCTTGTTTTTTTTGTAATGGACTATTAAATTTTGGACTTTTTATTTTATTGGTTTGGTCTTTTTGTTTTATTTGTAATTTGGGCCCAGGCCAAAATTGGCCTATTACAGCTGCCCCTCTTTGCTCATTGTCGTATAACGAGAATGGAGCAAAGACTTTAAAAAGGGCCAATTTTGCCTAGTCTTGCCGAATCTTGACTTTTTGGTGCATCTTTTCTTCAAGCAGCCTCATTCCATCCCACTGCATCTTCAGGGGCATAGGAATTAGTGCTTCAATCCACTTCAGGGAGATTAGACTTGTAGCTTCAATCTGCTCCACTAAAACTTCAGGGAGATAAGATTTACTATCTTCAGTCTGCTCCACTGCAACTTCAGGAAGATAAGGTTTAGTTTTGGTAGATTTGGTCCGACCTACTACAATTTCAGAGGTATAGGATTTATGACTTATAGCTTTAATTTGTTCCACTGCTACTGCAGGGAAATAAGATTCGCTATTTTCAATCTGCTCCACTGCAACTTCAAGGAGATAAGATTTGGTAATTTCAACCTGCTCCACTGCAACTTCTAGAGATAAGGCTGGTGGCTTCGATCTACTCCAATGTAACTTTGAGAAGATAAGATCCGCCATCTTCGATCTACTCCATTGGAACTTCAATGAGATAAGATTTATTACTTCAATCTGCCCCTCTACTACTTTAGGGAGATGAGATTTGTAGATTCACCGATCTTGCTATACTGTCCTCTAGGGGACATGACCTGTAGAATCGATTTCATGGGCTCTGCTTATGCCAAATGATTAGGATGTCATGATAAGAATGAATCAAATGCTCCTAACTAGAATGTGTAGGAATGATATTTGCATGAATGCAGAATGTAATGAGAATGACCCCTTTTTAATATTTGGGTTGTCATTGCTCGTTGTTCATCAAGGTTCTGTCACCGATTTGTTACCCTGTCTTCTTTGCTCAGTTGGTATCTTTGATAGAAAATTCGAAGAAATAGTTACAATTTAGACTCTTCTTTCTCAAATATTTCCAACTCTTAGGCTTGGCGAGTTCTAAACAATAGTCCTGTTTCAGGTTCTTGTACTATTTAGAAGCTTCCAGAGTAATATGCAGAACTCCTTTTGTGAAAGTACTATTAGTCCATTAATCATTATTTCCATGCAAAATGCTTGAAAAGGATCATAATGATGGACAAAACTGAAATTTATCAGGAACAAAATCTAAAAAGAATGGATTAATTAAAGAAAGCAAACATTACTGGAATAAAAAATAGGTGAGGGAACAAATGAATGCCCTAGATATCGCAGCCTGAGCTTCTCTGTACGAACTTCCTGAGGACCATTTGGGGCTCAACATGTGTTTAGGAGATCTAGAGTACTTTTTCAATGCCCTAAGATGTAGCATACCTCCTCTTTGTTAATTCAGGCATAGCAAGACTATCGCATGCCCCATCTTTGATCAAAATTTGAATTTCCCTTTCGTGGGTTTTCAATTCAAAACCCCTTTGGTCTTAAAGTGCCCTTTGCGGGTTTTCGCCTTGGCCTCTCCTTTTTCTTTTCTTTTCCTTTTCTTTTCCTTTTTTGTGGTTTTTTTTAAGTGAAGTACTTCTTGACTGAGTCTGAATTCACTAGATTAGGCAAAGTTTTGCCATCCATTTCAGTTAATATCAACGCTCATCCAGAAAATGTCTTCTTTACCACATAAGGTCCTTCCTAGTTTGGCATCCATTTTCCTCTGAAATCCTTTGGTAGGGGTAGGATCTTCTTCAATACCAAGTCCCCCTCATAGAATTCTCTAGGGCGAACCTTTTTATTGTAAACTTGCATCATTCGTTTCTGGTACATTTGACCATGACAGATAGCTTTCAGCCTTTTCTCTTTGATATAATTTAGTTGATCATATCAGGGCTAGATCCATTCTGCTTCATCCAACTTCAACTCTAACAAGACTCGAAGGGAAGGAATCTCAACTTCGATAGGTAACACTGCCTCCATTCCATAGACCAATGAGAAAGGAGTTGCCCCGGTAGAGGTCTTAACTGACGTTCGATAAACATAAAAAGCAAATGGTAACTTCTCATTCCAATCTTTCTAAGTCTCAGTCATCTTTCCCACAATCTTCTTGATATTCTTATTAGCCGCCTCAACTGCACCATTTATTTTTGGGCAATATGGTGACGAGTTGTGGTGTTTAATTTTGAATTGACTGCAGACCTTTGCTATCATACTGTTGTTCAAGTTCAATACATTGCCCGATATGATCTTTTCTGGCATTCCATACCAGCATATGATCTCCCTCTTTAAGAACTTGTTGACTGTCGACTTGGTGACATTGGCATATGAAGCAGCCGCTACCCACTTGGTGAAGTAATCGATGACCACAAAGATGAATCGGTGCCCGTTAAAGGCCTTTGGCGAGATTGGCCCAATGACATCCATGCCCCACATAGAGAAAGACCATGGAGAAGTCATAACATGAAGAGGTGAAGGAGGCACATGAATCTTGTCCCCATAAATTTGGCACTTATGGAACTTCTTGGCATAATTAATATAATCCCCTTTCATGGTAGACCAATAATACCCGAATCTCATGATTTTTCTGGCCATTGTAAAACCATTAGCATGTGTTCCGCAGACACCCTCATAGACTTCTTCTAGGATTTTCTTAGCCTCAATAGCATCCACAAATCTTAATAACACCTGGCCCTTTTTTCTTTTGTATAAGATCTCCCCATTTAAGACGTAATCACTGGCTAGTCTTCTCAACGTTCTTTTATCATTCTCAGTTGCTTGATCAGAGTATTCACGATTCTTCACATATCATAGTATATCGTGATGCCAAGGATGTTCATCTTTTTCTTCCTCTTCGTAGATGTTGTAGCAATGAGCCAGAGCCTCGTAAATACTCATTTGGATAGGCTTCACATCCTCTTGTTTATTTACTCTGATCATAGAAGCTAATGTAGCCAAGGCGTCAGCCATCTGGTTTTCATCTCGCGGGAGGTAACAGAAGGTGATATCATCAAACTCCTTAATTAATTCCAAAACTAGCTTTCAATAGTTGATCAATTTGGGGTCTCTTGTTTCCCATTCACCTTTGAGTTGATAAATAACTAGTGCAGAATCCCCATACACCTCTAGTACTTTGATTTTGCGTTCTATAGCCGCACGGATTCGCATGATACATGCTTCATACTCTGCCATATTACTTGTGCAATCAAAATCCAATTTGCAAGTAAATGGATAATGATCTCCATTTGGGGATATCAGGCCTGCCCCAATTCTGTTACCAACAGCATTTGATGCTCCTTCGAAGTTCAGTTTCCAAGGACGACTTCTAGAGCGTCTTTTTCGATAGTTGCCACATACATTAGACCTTCATTAGAGAAATCAAAGTTCAAAGGCTCGTAATCTTCTAGAGCTCTACTGGCTAGAAAATCTGCTATTGCACTTCCTTTCACAGCCTTCTGGTTCACATAAACTATGTCAAATTCGAAAAGCAAAATTTGCCATCTGGCCATCCTTCCATTCAAAGCAGTCGACTCCATCATATATTTTAGAGGGTCTAGTTTTGAGATTAGCCGAGTAGTATGGTACAACATGTATTGCCTCAATCTCCGAGTTGTCCAGATCAAGGTGCAACATAATTTTTCAATTGGCGAATATCTCATTTCACACTTAGTGAATTTCTTACTAAGGTAGTATATCACCATTTCTTTCTTTCCTGTCTCATCGTGTTGGCCAAGCACACATCCCATAGAATTGCCAAATACTGTCAAATACAGTATCATGACCTATCTGGAGTAGGTGGTGACAGCACTGGGGCATTGGACAGGTACTGGTTTACCTTGTCAAAAGTTTTCTAGCATTCATCATCCCATACGCCTAGATTGTGTTTCTTAAGAAGATAGAATATAGTGTCACATTTCTCAGTTAGTTGTGAAATGAATCGGGTAATGTAATTTAGTCTTCCTAGGAAACCTCGAACTTCCTTTTGAGTGCGCGGTGGAGGCAATTCTTGTATAACCTTGACTTTGTTTGGGTCGATCTCAATTTCCTTTTCACTGACTACGAAACCTAGCAGTTTTCCTGACCTAGCCTCGAAAGTACATTTGGCTGGATTGAGCTTTAGCTGAAATCTTCTCAACCTCAAGAATAATTTCCTCAAAACTTGTACGTGCTCCTTTTCTGTTCGGGATTTTGAAATCATATCATCGACGTAAACATCGATTTCCTTGTACATAATGTCATGAAACAAGGCTATCATGGCTCTTTGATACGTTGCTCCCGCATTTTTTTAATTCAAATGGCATCACCTTATAGAAAAATGTTCTCCACAGGGTTATGAATGTGGTCTTTTCCATGTCTTCAAGATGCATCTTTATCTAGTTGTATCTAGAGTAGCCATCCATGAAGAAGAACAGTGAGTAACCTACTGTATTATCCACTAAAGTGTCAATGTGAGGCAATGGAAAATTTTCTTTTAGGCTGGCCTTATTTAAGTCTCTGTAATCTACACACGTCCATACCTTTTCATCTTTCTTAGGGACGGGGACAATATTGGCTACCCATTTTGAGTATTTAACCACTTGTAAGAACCCAGCATTGAATTGCTTCTTGACCTCTCCTTTTATTTTTATCACAACATCGGGAGCTTCTGTTGAACTGGCTTGCACTCTTGAAGTATCTTGATACGACCATGTGAAGACATCTTTGAATTCTTGAAGTCACTCAATGAGGTCTCGTTTTGTTTCTTCGGCTATGCAAGTTTTGATTTTCACTTCTTTTCCTTTTACCAAGATCACAATCTCTACTGTCTCTTTGTGAGGTAGAATATGTTTCTTTTCTTGTTCTACCATCCTTAACAAATCCAGAGATAAGTTACAGTCTCTATCATCTTAAAAACCTGAGATTCCTCTAGACACATGTCTCGCTCAAAAGGAGATTCTGGGTCAGTAGCAGCGTTGCTCATGTCGTTGATATCTGGGGACCTGTTGTAGGCATGAAGGAATATCCAAAAAACAAATGAATCTAAGAATAGCTATTTGTATGGTAGGGTTATGAATGAAATGAAAGAATAAAAGAATATTTGCTCAGAGTGATATAAAAAAATGTATTTTTTATTAAAATAAAGATGTTGGACATGAGCCTATTTCACAAAAGGATTCTTATTACTTCTAGGCTTAAAGCAACAAGCTTGTTTTGAACATTACTCTGAATCAACTCTAAAAACTACAGGAATCTCTTCTGCAGTCCAGTTGTTCAGAACACTTCCAGGCTCATAAGGGCGGATGCCCGATAAGTTTTCTTTGACCATTCCCTTTTCAGATATGGCGTTGATGCTCAGATTTCCCATTATATCTTCAGTAATTTCTTTTCTTGTCATCTTTCGTTCAGAGTGAAAAATTCCCCCTGACACGAATATTCTGGATATATGGGGGAATGTCATTGGTTCTCATTTGACCTCTACCTTGCTTAATAGCGCTCTTCTTCTCTCTTGCTTCTTCTCCAACTCCTTCCTTTGCTTCGCGTCTGGTTTATACCCTAAGCCAAAGCGATCCTATTTGTCAGCCAAGATTGATAGAGCAACCCGTCCATGGAGGTATTTCCCGAGTCCCCTTTTAGGCAATGTTCATTTTCCCACTGTCAGTTATAAATTCATCATTGTAACTTTGGATATTTTGGGCATCGGAATCTTGCTTCCTTCGATGATGAAAGTTGCATTCATAAATTCCAACAACGGAAAGGAACATTCTATCGCTTCACTATCACTCTCTATGTATGGCGCATCACTGGTAACGAAGCAATAATGTCTTCTTCTGCGTTTATCGTTATCAATCGGCCCTCCGTTACCAAATTTAGCTTTTGGTACAGTGATGATGGTACTGCCCCTGCTGAGTGAATTCGAGGCCTCCCCAATAGGCAATTGTAAGAAGGCTTGATGTCCATCACTAAGAAGTCTACCTCGTATATGTTTGGACCGATCAAGAGAGGTATCTTAATCCTTCCCATTACTTTCCTTTCGGTGCCGTCGAATGCTCCCACTATGTTTTGGCATCTCTTCATGTGAGAGCTGTCCACATGCAACCTGTTCAATATGGACAGGGGCAATACATTCAGTGCCGATCCATTGTCAATCAGTACCCCTGATAATGTATACCCCTTACAGCGGGTGGTGATGTGTAGAGCCTTAGTGGATCCCATGCCCCCGAGTGGTATTTCATCGCCATTAAAAAAGATGAAATTATCGGCGCTTATGTTGTTGACAAGACGGTCTAGCTTGTTTACGGAAATATCATCAACGATGTATGTTTTGTTTAACACCTTCACTAGCGCGTTACGGTGTGTCTCTGAGCTTAAGAGTAAAGCCAGTACCGATATGTGAACTGGCTGCTTGTGAGTTGTTTCACGACACTATACTCGCTGTGTTTTAGGAATTTCAAGAATTCCTTAGCTTCTTTCTCAGTTACCGGCTCATTAACAGGTAGTTTTGGCTTCTCTTTCTTTTGTTCGATCACCAATGATTTCCTTTTTATAGGTTCAGCTTTTGTATTTGGGGCATCATAACGTCTTCTGCTACGTGTATAGAAACCTACATCTTGACCTTCCTCTAGCGTGCTGACCGGGCCCACCTCTCTTGGGATTGACACATTGTAGTCATAGTTCCAAAGTACCCTTTTGCTATCTTTATAAGGAAAAGCAACGGGTTTCTGGATTACAACTCTTGGTGTAATTTTTGCTCCAGCTTTGTTGATTCTAGGTCTTGAGATGATTACCACCTAGTGGTTGGCCTCATAGACCTTTTCTGTCCACCCTCTTTCTGAGGCGCACACCTCTTCTCCTTCTGTATACTCAAAGAACTCTAGCTCATTGTTGTCCATTAGACCTTGTACTAGGGCCCTGAATTCACTGCATTTCTGAATCTCATGATCTTCTTCATCATGGAACTCATAATAGTTCATTGCTTCTCGGGATCTGTCTCTCGAGTCTTTGTGATTAACCCTCTTTCTACCATTTTCTTCCAAACTTCTCTCAATGGGATTTTCACTTATGCAATATTCATCTTGATTTTCTTCCCTGTATTCTCGACTATCACATTTACCCCCCTATCAGCATGGTTGGGTAACGAATTTTTTACACCAGATGGATCATCGAATTTTACAATGCCTATTTTGATGAGCTTTTCGACTAACTTTTTGAAAGCGGTGCAGTTTTCTATCGAGTGTCCCGTGATTCCCACACGGTATTTGCATTGGGCGTTTGCGTCGTACCATTTGGGCTATAGGGGTTGCATTGGTTTTAGGTAGAAAGGGGATACAACATATGCATCAAATAGACTTTGGTACAACTCCTTATATGTCATTGGAATAGGTGTAAACTGGAGTTTCTCCGTATTTTGCCTTGTGTTGGGCTCTTCTCTTGGTGGGCCTTGATGGCTAATGGTTACCGTTCTCGGTTGGTTCACAGTGATTGGTTTTGAATAACCTCTGTTATACGTGCTCACATTATTTACCTCATTTTCTCTTTTTCTCGGGGCCGACCTCTTTGTGTTTTCCTTGACCTCTATTTTTCCACACCTTATTGCATTCTCTATCATTTCGCCAAACATCACTATGTCCAAGAAACTCTTAGTTGTGCTTCCCAGCATGTGATTGGTAAAAGGCGCCTTCAGGGTATTAATGAAGAGTATGATTGTTTCTTTTTCTAGCAGTGGCGGTTGGACTTGCGTGGTGACTTCCCTCCACCTTTGAGCATATTGCCTGAAACTTTCGTTTGGCTTTTTCTCCCTATTCTGTAATGTGATTCTGTTAGGTGCCATATTTGTCATGTTGCATATTGTTTCATGAAGGCCTGTGCCAGGTCCTTCCACGAATTAATTTGGGCATGATTTAGCTAATTATACCATTTAACCGCAGCCTCAGTCAAGTTGTCTTGGAAACAGTGAATCAATAACTGATCATTACTGACATATCCGGTCATCCTCCGACAGAACATTGTAATATGAGCCTCAAGGCAGCTAGTCCCGTTATATTTTTCAAACTCTGGCATTTTGAACTTTGGAAGGAGCACTAGATCTGGTACCAGGCTCAATTCCCTAGCATCAATTCCACAATGGTAATCAGCGCTTTCCAATACCTTGAATTTCTCTTCTAGCTATTTGTATCGATCTTCCAGTTGCTTTGGGAGCTCCACTCTCGCCTTTCCTATTTTGGCTATATCATCAAGGTCGGGGACAATAGGATTTGCTGGATTGTCTACAAGGTTGGGGTCTGAACTTGTCGAGAAGTTTATCGGTGTCGAAGTACTAGTCTGATATTGAGGTCTAATGTTGACGGACACCCTTTGTGGTTGTGCTTGGGTGTTCGTTGGGGTGAAGCCTGGAGGATAAGCAGAGTCCTCGTTATCGTCTCCGGTATTGATTATAGGGGCTTTTTCCTTTTTCTAGCCCCCTAGCCAGCAACTGCGTTCACTAGCTCATCATGCTTCTTTGGGATTTTAGCATCTGATCCCTCATATCCTGTTAGATTTTGGCCAATTGTTCTTGCATCTGTATTTGCAGTTGATCCTGCATCTCTCTTTGCATTTGTTCCAATCTTTCTAACCTTTGGTCCATTGCTTTAGTCTTTCTTCGTGTACCGTAATTCTAGGGTAACTGCCATGATTTTAAAGTCTCTTTGTGAGTTTTAGTGCACACTATGTAATGCAATGCTGATGCGTGAATGCAATGAATGCAGAAAAGAAAAAGGCATTGATTCTGATTCAATTTCATTAGAGTAACCTTTCTAGAATACAAATTTCTTTACATAAAATAGATTACATACATGGCTTTGCCCTAATGCTTAAGGTCTTGACTTGCTTAAGAAGCCAAGCTAACTCTCGGCCTCGATCTGACTCTGACTTATATTCCAAACTCAATACATCATCCTGGACCGCCAAGATTTGTAAATGATTAGCCACATCTCGTACTTGAGCCAAAGTTTCACCCATGACATAAGATCGATGAAGTTGCTCTTTCCACCGCTCATTATTTGCTTTTAGTTGTTCAATCCGAAGTTCACAGTTTTGCAACGCAGTTTCAAGTTCTTCTATCATCCCTTTTAGTTCTTTAATCTTACTTAGGCTGGCCCTTAATTCGATTACAGAGTTGCGACTACGATGCTGGTGTAGTGACTTTTCTAACTCTGCCACCCGAGCTCTTAACTTCTCCTTTTCATTTTGGCTCTCCAACAAGCTCTTTTTTAAAATGTCCTCCCGTACTCGAGTATCATGGAACTTCTTCTCCCACTGATCAGCTCTAGTCTTTTCTTCTTAGATTTTTTGCCGCCATTGCTCAGACGTTTTACCCAAATCAACGGTTCTTATTGACATACGCAGCTTTTTGAAATCCATTTTCAAATTGTCCAAATCTTCTTCGGCCTTATTCTTTCCCTTTCTTAGTTTCTCGACTTCTAGTTTCTAGACATCGACATCTAGCCCCAACTGCATTTTCTCCTCCTCCAATTGCTCGATCCTTTTTCCTAGTTCTGAACTTTTCTTCTCAAAATCTTGTTTGATAATCTCTAGTTCAGATGCGACCACCTGTAAGTGTTCTTCTATTGATTGGATGTTTTCTTGATTTCACGCAGGGATGTTGTCGTTGATTCTCTGACCCCACCACCGGTCATTCTCAGGGGTAGTCATTGGATTAGCAGCAAACCTTTTCATTCTACGAGTTTGGTTCCAAGCGTTTGATATCTCACGAACTTTCTCTTTGTAATTATCTCCCTTGTATACAAACTCGCACTAAGCTAACCCTTGTGTTGTTGGTGTGAACTGTCTTGACTTGTATTGCCTTAACACGAGTAAGGGAGCATACCCGACAGCTCCCCATATCCCAAGCAGGGGAACCCAATCAAAATCTCCACATCGATATAAGATCTTGTCGGGGACCATCCAAGGGGCTCTCTATTCGATGTCTTCTTCTTGCAGACTTTGGAGAATCATCATCCATTTTTCCTTCGTAATATCATCCAGTCTCGGCGTAGCCACTATCTCTTTTAGGGGAGAATAGCTTTTGGAGAATATTTGATATGAGACCTTTTCCACTTTCCAAAAATAGTTGTGGAACCATGCCAACAAAAGTTGCGCACACCCTATAAATCTGCCATCGTCCGTCTCCGACACGTGTTCAAGGATCTGAAAGTTTCAGCTAAAGTCGTAGGAACCGATGTGAACCTTTTGTCGAGTCGATCAAAGAAATCCAAGAGTGCCTAATCTACGTGCCCTAATGCTTTGGGGAAGACAACCAAACCGTAGATACTCAAAGCGAAAACATCAACCCTTTTCATCATATCCGGATGTGCTAGAATCAGATCCCTCAAGTTTTTCTAAGGGATACACTTACTATCTCCTTTTTGCTTGATTCGGGCTGCAACCCACTGCTCACTCATCCTTATGATGCTCATCAATTTCTTCAAAAAGGTGGGGACATTAGCGGCTCTTGAATATGATTTTTCGGCTTGAATCTTCGAGCAACGAAGTAAGGCCATATACTCCTCCAAGGTAGGTACCAAATCAACTTTCCCAAAAGTGAAGCAACTGTAAGCAGGATTCCAAAACTGGGCGAGGGCTCAAAATAAGTGCTTGTCCACCTTCATATCGAGCAGATAGGGCAAATCTCCATAGTTATAGTAAAATAGCTGCTTGATCTCATCATTCCACTGGTCCCATATCTCCTTTAATTCTTGAATATTATTTCGAGTCACGTTGATGCGGGTGAAATCCCAGAACTCTGATACGTATCCCTCGATTAGACTATCACCTTTCTCTTGCTGTGTTGTCTCGACCCAAATCCAAACGGTCACATTATCCTTCACTTTATCAAGACCTTTTTGTGATGAAAATGCCATGCAATTACAAACAAAACAAAAACAAAACAAGTCAGTACTTCATACACAGTTTAAAGTAAGCAAAGAATAATAAGTAAAGCACCTACTCGGATGACCACTAGGGTTTGGTGCGGCTCTACCTAAGGTGGGCTCTTAAGGCTCGCTATATAGGATTTGGTTCTAGAGTAAAGGTACCTGAACCCGCAGATTCCTCGATCTTCACCCATTATAGGCTTATGCGAACCGAGTTCAGTTCAGGGGAATACATTTCCCTATGGCCATATGGAGATGAAAATCTTACGAAGACATAGGTACAGATGTATCCCGAAAGTGATCCACTATCCTATACGGAGGTAAAAACCTCACGAAGGAATAGTTTCTCGCTCCCACTTAAAGGGGTGAAATCGACCGACTTATGCAATGCAAAAATGCTGAGACACATCAACAGGTTTAAACCAACAAAGCAAACATATTATGATGAAAACCACGAAAATGACGGATAAAATGCAATGGAGCAATCGTAAATTTAAAAAAGATTTTCAATTTTTCAACAAAAAGACAAAAATTAATCAATTTATGGCTCGACACTCTTATTTTGTCCCCAGTGGAGTCACCAAGCCGTCGAAACCATTTTTTTGAAAAACGGGGTCGACTTTGATTTTGAAAATGAAGAAAAAAAAGGGAGTCGCCACCAATCTTTTTTGATGAGGTGTGATCGGGTCACCTCGTATTCGGTCACTTTAATAATAGATTTGATTTATTAAAACAACGATTTTGGTCTACGAAATTAAAAAAAAGGGTTCGGGAGTATTGATATAAAATGCGAAAGTATTGAAATAAATAAATAAATAAGGATAAAATTGAAAGTCAAACAAATTTTAAGGGAAAATTCGGATAAAAAAAAGATAATATACCAATTTGAAGCACGCGGATGAAATGGGGGACCAACTGGGAAATTATCCCTGTCCCCCAAAACGTACAGCTCCAACGAGGACTGAAGTGAAACATCAATAAAATTAAAGGGGCAAATTAAAAAATATAAAAAATTGAATTTAAAAATTTTAAAAAATGCGGAAGGACCAAAAGGGTAAATAACCCATTTAATAAAACGTGTGGATCCTCAATCCTGAGCGGGTCGGGTCTCGGGCCCCCTCAAAACGGTGTTATTTTGGACACCAAAAGGGGGACTAAAATGGTGCCGTTTCATCTTGGTATTTAAACCCAGAAAAATTTTTAATCTTCATTTCAACCCCTCACTCCAAAAAAAAAATCAACAAACTTTTCAAAAAACTCTCTCCCCCCTTTTGATGTCCGGCGATCGGACGGCCGACCACCTGCCGTGTCGTCCGCCAGCCACCGACGACGGTGCCGCTGTCCACGGTGGCTAGAGAGCCCAAAAGTCGCCCTTTTTTCTTTTCGCCCCCTAGAACCCGAATCTTGGGTTATTTCTTTTAGAAAATGGCCGAAAAATGCCGAAAGGGGAGAGGACTCTTCGGTGTTCGACGATGGAGAAGACGGAACAACTTCGGTAAGCCTCTCTTCCGCCCTTTTTTATTTCGTGATTCTTCTTTTAAAAGTAAAAAATGAATATTAAAGCAAAAAAGATAGAAAAGAATAACGACCTTAATATTCAAATTGCTTTTGTTTCTTTGTATTTCGAATGCAAGTGTAGAGAAAAATAAAAACAAAGTTTTTCATGGCTTTTTTATAGCCGAAATTGATACAAAACTGCTCGGTACCATTTTGTTTTTTCTTCTGCTTGGCGCGTCTTGCTTGCAGGTACGCAGGCCAACTGTGTATGGAGGAGCGGCGGCTGAAGCTCTTAGGGGGCTAGGGTTCTTTGCTTTCTGAAAATGTTAAGAGTGGGCTAGGGTTTATTTGTTTTGGGCTTGTAACTGGGTAGTGTGCCTGTTTTTTTTTTTTTTTTGTAATGGACTATTAAATTTTGGACTTTTTATTTTATTGGTTTGGTCTTTTTGTTTTATTTGTAATTTGCGCCCAAACCAAAATTGGCCTATTACAATATCGTTTTCATATTATATTTATTTTCTATTTTTTTTCCTCTTTCCTTTTCGTTATATTAATTGAAAAATAAAATTTATCATAGTATTTATGAATCTTTATGAGCAAAAGGGGAAAAAATTTAGGACACAATTAATCAAGAAAAAGAATTACGTCCCATAAGTTAGGACACAATGTCTTAAATTCTTGATAGGAGAATAAACGCCGAAAATTTTATTTTGGAAGATGTTTGATTATCTCGGTTTTAGAAAGAAATCGTACTCCGTAAGTTAGAACACGATCTTTTCTTAATTCTTGAGATTATTTAAAAATTTTAAAATGTTCGTTTGTTCAGATTTATCGAGAAAGTCGAAACCCCGTAAGTTAGGGAATGACCTTTCGAATTTTAAAAACACGAAGTGTCGCTTATTTAGAACAACATTTTTAGTGTATCGAGTAAAATGTAATTCGAATGATAAATAATTTAGGGTTTGGAAGTATGTAAAAGGATATAAATGGATAATGAATAATAAAACGATAAAAAAAGTGATAAAAATAAAGTAAGTATATTTAAAACGATAATAAATGATGCAATAATAAGAAAAGAAATATAAAAATAAATAAGTTAAATAATAAAAATAAGTAAATAAACAAAAAAAAAAATAATAACAGTAATAATACAATAATAATAGTAGTAGTAGTAGTAGTAAATAGTAGTAGTAGTAATAATAATAATAATAATAATAATAATAATAATAATAATAATAATAATAATAATAATAATAAATAATAAGTAAAAATGTAAGAGGGTTGAAAATAAATAAATTAAGGTAAGATTATCATGAATTAAAAAAATAGAAATTTAAATAAAATAAATAAAATGTAAAATATAAAATGCGAAAGTATTGAAATAAATAAATAAATAAGGATAAAATTGAAAGTCAAACAAATTTTAAGGGAAAATTCGGATAAAAAAAAAGATAATGGACCCATTTGAAGCACGCGGATGAAATGGGGGACCAAATGGGAAATTATCTCTGTCCCCCAAAACGCATAGCTCCAATGAGGACTGAAGTGAAATATCAATAAAATTAAAGGGGCAAATTAAAAAATTTAAAAAATTGAATTTAAAAATTTTTAAAAATGCGGGAGGACCAAAAGCCGCAAAAGTAACATATTTTAAGCCCACATTTAGCATACTTTTGGATGATTTAAGCCTTGAATTGTGTAATTTGGTGCTCTTAATCCTTTGTTTTCAAGTTTTTTACTCAGAAGAGCACCGGGGGATGAAAAGAACGGAAATCGGGCCCAAAACGGAGTAAATGGGCCATATCACGAAATCTACACGGCCTGGGCCCAAGACCACACGGTCGTGCCTCATTCAACAGACTCGAACACAGCCTGGCCACGACTTACACGGGCGTGTGCCATGGGCGTGTCCCTACTGCGGCCAAGAGGAGTTTTACTCAGATTTGGATATTTGGAGTCAAAGAAACACATTCCAAAGCCTACTCAAACACCCTAGTAGGAATTCTACTTGAATTAGGATATTTAGGGACCAACTAAGGCATCTCAAAGTCTATATAAACACCCAAGGGGGCAAGTCGAAGGGGAAGTTCGGCAGAAGCCTTCTGCCAGGGTTTTTGTCGAGGGGAACCCAGGGCTTTAGTCAGGGGGCATCCAGCTAGGCCAAAGAAGGCAAAATTGTGGAGATTTACTCGTAGATAGCCAGTTGATCCATCTCAAGAAGCCGGAGTTATACTCAAGACGGAGGATCTCCCCTTCAATTCCTTCAGGGGGGTTTAGGGATTTCTTATGTTTTGTTTTATCTTTTCTTCTGAGATGTTTTCTTTTATTGTTATGAACTAAACCCTCAAATACTTGAGGGGGATGAAACCTAAGATGAATCTTGTTATCGTTTGCTGAACTATATGATAAATATTTGACTTGTTCTTAATTATGTGTTCTTAATTCTTGTGTTGATATTTCTGGGATATTAATTCAAGTGTGATGTGCTTAGGTGGATGAGCAAAAGTCCCTGCTTATGAGTAAATCTAGCATAATTAAGAGGAGTTGATCGCACGCCTAGAGATAGGGTGACGAGATTTTGCCGGATTATGGTGAAACCTAATATGGGAGTCCATAGATCAAGTTAATGCAATTCTAGGGGTTTTAATTAGAAAGAGATTTCAATTAATCAACCTAGGGTTAGACGTTAGTCGCCTCAAGAGAGAGATTAATATAACTTAGGGAATCTTACGGATCAAGTCAACTGAATAAATTGTCTGGTTCAGAATTAGATAACAAGTGAAGTCTAGGTGGATTCTTCCTTGGGTGTCGTCTTAATCAATTGGATTTTTCCTAAAAGTTATTCTTCAATTTCATTCTTCTTTGTCTTAGAGTTTTTAGTTTAGTAGTTAATTAATTTTAGATTAGATAAACAATTTCCTTAATTCTTAGGCTAGATAATAAAAAGAGAGTTAGTATTAGTACTTTTGGTTCCTTTGGGTTCGACACTCCGGTCTTGCCTTAACTATACTGTTGTTCGATAGGTGCGCTTGCCTCAAATCGTTGTCATAGTTAGTTTCCAGGTTCAATCATTCTTTATATAAATTTCAAGACTTTGACATCGCATAAAACAATGATCAAGTTTTTGGCGCCGTTGTCGGGGAACTAAAATATTAAGAAAGCTTAATTTTTATTACTTTAGCCATTTTTAAATTTTTTTTGCAGTTGGCTTTTATTTTTAACTTTGCTAATTTTCTTTCTTTTGTTCCTTTCAGGTACCTCTAGTTTATGACTAGAATGAACCCAATAGGACCCCTACTTTACGATAGTGATACTGAAGGTACCGTTCGCAGAAATAGCAGAGAGATAAGGCGAAGCCTAAACTACATAAAAGAAGAGCAAGAAGCCGAAATTAATATTACAGAAGAGATGGCTGAAAATCATCCACCACCTCCAAAGATGGCCGAAAATCATGCTCCTCGAACTATGTATGATTATGCTAAACCTAGTCTAACAGGAACTGAGTCTAGTATTGTTAGGCCTACTATTGCTGCAAATAATTTTGAACTGAAACCTAACACTATACAGATGATACAACAGTTTGTTCAGTTTGTTGGTTTGCAGGATGAGGATCCTAACACACACTTAGCAAATTTTCTAGAATTCTGTGATACCTTCAAGATAAATGGCGTTTCTGATGATGCCATCCGTATTCGGTTATTTCCCTTTTCTTTGAGGAAAAAAGCCAAACAGTGGTTGCATTCTCTTCCACGAGGGTCAATCACTACATGGGATCAAATGACCAAAAAATTTTTATTAAAATATTTTCCACCGACCAAAACGGCCAAGTTAAGGAATGATATCTCTTCTTTTGTGCAGATGAATTTAGAGACACTTTACGATGCATGGAAGAAATACAAAGATTTGTTGAGGAGGTGCCCACACCACAGATTACCTTTGTGGCTACAGGTCCAAACTTTTTATAATGGGGTGAACCCTTCAACAAGGCAACTAATCAATTCAGCTGTCAGTGGAACTCTGAATAACAAAACTCCTGAAGCGGCCTATGAGTTTATAGAGGAGATGTCACTGAATAACTATCAGTGGCAAGTTACAAGGACAAGGCCAGCCAAAGCAGCCGAAGTTTTCAGCATCGACGCAGTGATCGCGCTATCCAATCAGGTAGAGTTGTTACATAAAAAATTTGATGGTTTATATGGTTCTTCGCAGGCACATCCAGTTATGCAGTGCGACGCAAATGAAGGAGTGGCGAATCCTGAGTACCCACCCCACGGACAGGGCATGGAAAGCGAACAGATGAACTATATGGGTAACAATTTCCGATCTAACAATAACCCTTATAGTAATACTTATAATCCAGGTTGGAAGAACCACCCCAATTTCTCATGGGGAGGTCAATAAAATCAAAGGCAACAACCATCCCAAAACTTCCAACAACATCCCTACCCAAAGGAAAAGAAGTCGAACCTTGAAGAAATGCTGAAAAAATTCATAGCAGCCTCAGAAATACGTTTCCAAAATACATAAACACATTTCCAAAATATAGAAACAAAACTTGAGGCATTGACACAGGAGCTCAAGGATCAAATCGGGCAACTTGCTAAGCAGATCTCTGAAAGACCACAAGGAAGCCTACCAAGCAACACCGAGACTAACCCAAAGGAGCAAATTCAAGCCATAATAGCTCAAGACAGTGACAGGTTAGTGGAATCTGACCCAAGGCAAGAGCTTGTGGTAAGTGAAGGTAAGGTTGAGGTAAGCCATGATTTACCAAACCTGGTAATTACCATACCCCGATGCGACAAAAAAAGACCACACAGAGGAACAACTCGGTAAGTCTCTTAAACTTTCAAGGAAATTTCATATTAACTTGCCGCTTGAAGCCCTTTCACAGATGCCAGATCCTAGACCTCGTGTCAATAAAAAAGAAATTCATGAGGAATGAAAGCTTTAGACCGATGAACTAGATGAGTGGAAGACACACTTCAAAGAGAAACTAAAAACACACGAAGTAAAAACGAGGTAACTCCACGACAAACTTAACGAGGGGATAACCCAGCTTAAGATAGGAGATCAGGTACTCAAAATCTTCCCGACGGAACAGTCGAGGTAACTAGTCCTAAAATTAGCACCTTTAAGGTAAACACTACTCGACTTAAACTTTATATCAATAATCGAATTGATCGCATGAGAAAGGATTTCCACCTCCTCAAACCACCATGATTGTGCGAATAACAAGTGAGTCTAGCTCAAGACTTTAAACAAGCGCTTCTCGGGAGGCAACCCGAGCACTAAATCTACTAATTAGTTTCGTTTTATTTTTTTCTCGTATTTAGGCGTAGGTTTCCATACCCACACAGCCGTGGCCGTGGCCGTGGCCGTGTGGGCACCACAGGTAGGTAAAAGGGCGTGGCTGTAGATGTGTGGCAACAGGACAAAAATTTTCCCAAAGCACGGGTTGCATCTCTATTTAAACCCCCTTCTACCTTTTTCTTTTCCAGTTGTCTTTCTTTTTTCATTTTCCATTAATTACTTTTATTTTTATCTTTATTTTCTTTATTATTTTCTTCTTATTCTTCATGCCATTTAGATTTAGCTTAGGATATATCAAGCCGGCTACTTCAAGGACTCAATTTCAAACTGTTCAAGACGCTTCCCCACGTTCACCTCCAACCCTATCCGATTTCTTTTCATTGACTTCATCCAAAATTCAAAAAGTTTCACTTCTCTCCCCATCTTATGATTTTATGATTATTTTGATATTATCTATATTTGTACATTGAGGGCAATGTACATCTTAAGTGTGGGGGGTCAACTATAGTATTATTTAAAAATCCCTGAATTATGCCATGAATGATATCTTGTCTTAAAGTGAGTTACTCATATTATGATTAGAATGAAATTTCCTTTGATTTATGATTTTTATTGATGTGTTTTGGATTAAGTCATTGATAATTGTGCATTGATGATTAAATTTGAAGGATATTAGAGAATCAAGCATGATAAGTCTATTTTTCAAAATTAAAATTTTTAGGTTGTCTACCTGAATTTAATTATTACCTTGAAGTTTGAAATTTGCAAGGTTGACATCAAATACCCATAATTTTTGTGAGATTTTGAGCCTTATAGAGCATATATTCTTTTTCTTGCTCACTTTATTGATTATAAGTGTGTTAACATTGATTTGTTATTCTAGAACTTGCATCGATTATACTTGTCGAGACCACACCTTTGATTTGATATACAGAGATGATAAAGACACCTAGGTTTTAACCCACTCACTCCACTAAAAGCCTATCTTTACAATTAACCCTTAGTGAATCCCGTTTAATCCTAATGAAACACCCCAAACCCGGCCCACGAGCCTTGACCGGATCTGGTATGTTCCCCGGTGTAAACCGTTTCAAATTCTTTTGTGACTTAGGAAAAACTTGTGTGTTTTGAAAGAAAATTTGTTTTGGGTTGGGCTTGAGTTGAAAACAAATTTATCTTATATTGAAATCCATTTATTTAAGGTGACAAAACATTCAGGGTTTATTTTAAATATAAATTTACTTAATCTTTCAATTAATAAATATTTGTAACATAATAAATCAAAGTGAAGTAAAGAAATTCAACTATGGCCTTATTACATCAAATAATCCCAAAATTAAATTAAAGTACTTAATAAAATAAAAATCCAAATCGTAAATTTTCTTGCTGTGCATGACCATCCCTAAGCTTCTGCCAAACCCGGTCCATTACTAATCGTCACCTGAAAATAGTTCCCACAACGGGGTGAGTCAACAGACTCAATGTGTACACAACACTAAGTCCAAATAGAATTAGGCAAACCATACATATCATATTCACATAATAATACAAGATAATGATGCAATCCCGAACCCAAACCTATTAAGCCATCCGCTACACTCCCCCGTACCAACCTGTACACCGTGGGGACTACTAAGTCGACCCTCCTTCCGCTACACTCCATATCGCGGTCTTAAGTCACCGCATTCGTGGTCTTAGGTCACCACGTTCAGATTACTGTGGTCTTAGGTCACCACATTCAGATTACTGTGGTCTTAGGTCACCACATTCAGATATCACGGTCTTAGGTCACCGTGTTCGTGGTCTTAGGTCACCACATTCACTTCCCCTTTTCAATAACCCATATGCCCCATATCATATTATGCATTAACATGCCAAAGTTCACATTCTTATCATTATTCTCATGTTAAATATAACATATTTCATAATCCTAGTAGGAGTAGGAAACGTACCTGAGTACTTTGTACCATACATGGTACCTTAGCCACATTCTTACACTCTCATATTCTTAATATCACATACATATATTTATTAAACATGCCATAAAACATATTAAGAATTAGTGTGGGGTACACACCTGATTCGCTTAGCAATTTCTTGATATCCCGAAAAGCTTGATCTAATGCTTAGATCCTTAATCCCTACATTTGATTTATCACTTATTACTTTAATAAAAAGCCATTCGGCCACAATTCCAAATCCTAGTAGGATTAGTATTCTTAAAACTTACCTTTGATGCCGATTTGATGATTATTCAAATCCCGAAATAGATCCTTGCTTTCTTAGTGCTATCAAAAATCCTATAAGCACATGTTAGATTGATTTCTAACACTTAATCATCATTAAATGGCCTATGGCCGAATATCAGATGTCTTACCTTAATCTTAGAAATCCCGAAATATTCTTCCTTGTAGTCGACAGCTGCCGAAATCCAAAAAGAACCCTTCAAAGTTTCGGCCATGAAATCCTAAAGGAGTTAGATTCCTATATTTCGGCTAAAAAGGAGAGATTGAAAATCAAATAACAGTTGATCTTACCTCTATGGATGAAATCGGCAACACCCTTCTGTCACAACAAAGATTCGGCTTTGGCTTTAGTGAACAATCGGCTAGGTTCTAACAATTACCTAGTTTCGGCTTTTGAAAGAAAACTATGAGAAGAGAAGGGATATGATCTTAAAGAAAATCGGCAAGGGGAACTAAGGGTGAAGAGGAATTCGGCTAGAAAAAAGAAAAAAGAGGAAAGAAGAGAGGCTAGGGAATTCGGCAGAGAAAGAGGAGGAAGAAAATTGATGAGTAGCCCTATGTTCTTCCTTTATAGCCGAATTTATCCCCTAGAATCCCTTACTTGGCCACCACTCTTCTTTATTTGATAACTTTATCTCTTTAATAAAAAGATAAATAAAGAATAATCCTTATTATCTCTTAGAAATAATCCAAAACAAAATCCTTTATTTATCTCCTAATTAGCCGAATTTAAAAGAGAATGAAACTCCTCTTTTGCAAGCCTTGTGTCGTCCACCTCTTTGCATCTAGAAGCAAAAATAAAACTTCTTTTATTTACTTCCCATGTGACTCGAACTCAGGCCCAATACCCTTGCATGTGGCGCCATTTCTAGAGGCCCTAAGTGGCATCTTCAGGCCACTTTTCCAAGCCCGTTTGTGTGTCAAATTTCACATACTTTTTCTCTTAAGATCACCTTGCCTCAGTTTCCTCTTTTAAACTTTAAAACTCGACATTTCTAAGTCATTTCTAAGTTTCCAAAAATTTTCGTTTGGCTCTTTAAACTTGACATTTCCTTACATTTCCAAGTTTCCAAAAATGTTCACTTTCCTCTTTTGAATCATTTCCAAATCATTTCCTAGTTTCCAAAAATGTTCACTTTCCATTTTTAAACTTAACATTTCCATACATTTTCAGGTTTCCAAAATGTTCATTTCTAAATCTTTTCCATACATTTCCGGGTTTCCAAAAATATTCAAAATTTATTCATAATACTTAAGACATGTCATTTCGTACAATTAAACCGAAAATGCATAGGCCCTTTTCAGGATGTTACACCTAACAACCCTTTTTATTGACTCACCCACTAATATTAACCCAAAACCCTTTGTACTTGTTATCACCATTCCTTTTAACTACCCTTATGTCGAGAATTTATTTGATCAGCTGCCTAACTATTTTATTTATTTCAATGGTTAAATTTATCCTTTATCATGTATATTTGACTTGTTCTTAAAAAAGAAGAAGAAGAAGTATATTCATTATTAGTTTTGTGATTAGGTGAGCTTATACATTAAATTCCAATTATTGAATAAGCTCATACTAGAGTATTATCAACAGTAGTATTATTAGTTTCCAATTGATGAAATTACTTATATTCAGTTTGTCGCTTCTAGTTAGGTAATTTGTCAAGTCAATCTCGATTCTAACCCTCTGATTAAGCCTTTATCCACACCTTTTACCCAAGCCCCGTTACAACCCTGTTAAAGACCTTTTAATTTATGTATCATCTCATATTATAGTGGCGGAGATTTGATTCTCATGCAAGCCTATGGGATTAACTTTTTATGTTCGACTTTCGAGTACTTAATTCCAAACCTTAAACACTTTGAGTGATTTGAGTGAATTTTTTATGAGGATGTCAACTCTTTTCGATTTTGAATCAGAGGTAATTAATTAGGTAAGGGGAAACACCTAATGTTTTCGGGCTATCAATGTATGACTTTGATTGTTTGAATCTTTAGGACCCTTTGAGTTGAATTATCTATGTATGAATTATCTTTGAATTATGACGAAACATTATTGATGAATATTATGAATCTAGGAAGTTTGTTTTAATTGTGAGTTGAGAATTTTGCTTGAGGACAAGCAAAAGCTTAAGTGTGGGGGTATTTGGTAAACAGTAAAAGTAACATATTTTTAGCCCATCTTTAGCATACTTTTGGATGATTTAAGCCTTGAATTGTGTAATCTGGTGCTCTTAATCCTTTTTTTCATGCTTTATACTCAGAAGAGCACCGGAGGATGAAAAGAACGGAAAATGGGCCCAAAACGGAGTAAATGGGCCATATCAAGAAATCCACATGGCCTGGGCCCAAGACCACACGGTCGTGCCTCATTCAACAGACTCGAACACGGCCTGGCCACGACTTACACGGGCGTGTTCCATGGGCGTGTCCCTACCGCGGCCAAGAGGAGTTTTACTCGAATTTGGATACTTGGAGTCAAAGAAACACATTCTAAAGCCTATTTAAAATAATTGAGGGTATTGCATAGGCCCTTTTCAGGATGTTACAGTTCTACCCCCTTAAAATAATTTCATCCTCGAAATTTCCTATCTAAAATAATTGAGGGTATTGCTGTCGCATTGTCTCTTCTGGTTCCCACGAAGCTTCTTCCGATCCATGATTGCGCCATAACACTTTGACTAGAGGAACTGACTTCCTCCGTAACACTTTCTCATCACGTTCCAATATCTGAATCGGCTCTTCCTCGTAGGATAAGTCTGGCCTTAGCTCCACTTCTTCAACTGGTACCACATGAGACGGATCGGATCGATAACGACGTAGCATGGATACATGGAATACGTCGTGCATCTGCTGCAACTCTGGTGGCAACTCCAATTGGTATGCCACTGGCCCAACTCGCTTCAGTACTCGATAGGGCCCTATAAACCTTGGGCTTAACTTCCCTTTGCACCCAAACCTTATTACTTTTTTCCAAGGTGAGACCTTAAGGAATACTTGATCTCCCACTTCAAACTCTTTTTCCTTTCGCTTAAGGTCAGCGCACGACTTCTGCCTGTCAGAGGCTTCCTTTAACTGTGCCCTGATTATCTCAACCTTTTCTTCAGTCTCTGCCACTAACTCTGGACCCAAAACTCAACGTTCTCCTAACTCAGTCCAACAAGTAGGAGTTCTACACTTCCGACCATACAACGCTTCACATAATGCCATCCGAATGCTAGCCTGATAGCTGTTGTTGTAGGCGAACTCAGCTAAAGGCAAGTAATCTTCCCAACTTCCTCGGAAATCCATCACACAGCCTCTCAACATATCCTCCAACACTTGTATAACCCGTTCAGACTGCCCGTCTGATTGTGGATGAAAAGCCGTAGTGAAGTCCAACTTAGTGCCTAAAGCTTGATGAAGTGCCCTCTAAAACCGAGACGTAAACCTTGGGTCTCTATCTGAAATAATTGACACCGGCACTCCATGTAACCTTACAATCTCCGCCACGTATAATTTGGCTAACTTCTAAAGAGAATAGTCAACTCTTACGGGATGAAGTGCGCGGACTTGGTCAAACGGTCCACTATCACCCATACCGAGTCCTTCTTAGTAGGCGTAAGGGGAAGCCACTAACGAAGTCCATGGTAATTCTCTCCCACTTTCATTGTGGAATCTCGATTGGTTGAAGCAATCCCGATGGAACTTGGTGTTCAACCTTAACTTGCTGACACGTCAGACATTTTCCCACGAATTCAGTCACTTCCCGCTTAAGATTAGGCCACCAAAATTGTTCCCTTAGATCTCTGTACAGCTTAATGCCTCCGGGATGCATAGCATAAGGGCTGCTATGCGCCTCCCGAAGAATTCTTTGTCTTAACTCCTCGTCCCTCGGCATACAGACTTTTCCTTTGTAGCACAATACTCCTTCGTCATTAATTCCATAATCCTTTAATTCTCCGTTCTGTACTTGCTGTAACTTAGCACTTAAGTCCTTATCAGCCAACTGTCCCTGTTTTACCTCATTGAGCCACGTGGGCTTGACTTGCAACTCTGCCAACAGGCTTCCATCATCATATAAACTTAAGTGAGCGAACATAGCTCTTAGATCCGATACAACCTTCCGACTTAGGGCATCAGCTACCACATTTGCCTTGCCCGAGTGGTACTCTATCGAGCAATCATAATCCTTCAACAACTCCACCCACCTTCGCTGCCTCAAGTTCAACTCCTTCTGAGTCAACAAATACTTAAGGCTCTTGTGGTCTGTGTAGATTATCGACCTTTCTCCATAAAGATAGTGCCTCCACACCTTAAGAGCGAAAACCACTGCTGCCAATTCCAAATCATGGGTTGGATAGTTAACCTCATGAGGCCTTAACTGCCGAGACGCATAAGCGACTACTTTTCCATCTTGCATTAGCACACAGCCTAATCCCGTATGCGAAGTGTCACAGTACACCACAAAATCCTTTCCTGCCTCCGGATGAATTAACAATGGAGCTTCCGTCAACACCTTCTTAAGCTTTTCAAAGCTCTCCTGTTGCTTATTAGTCCATTCAAAGGGTACTTCCTTCCTCAATAACTTTGTCAAAGGCACGGCTATTGACGAGAACCCTTCCACAAACCTTCTGTAATAGCCTGCCAAACCTAAGAAACTTCGGATCTCAGCCACGGACCTAGGTGGTTTCCAATCCAACACTGCTTCGATCTTCCTAGGGTCTACTCTTATTCCCTCTGCGGATACCACATGCCCTAAAAATGCCACCTCTTTAAGCTAGAATTCACACTTGCTGAATTTGGCATAAAGCTTCTTCTCCCTTAATACTTCCAACACAACCCGTAGATGCTCATCATGCTCCTCTTCAGACTTGGGGTAAGTTTGGTTCACTGTAATGGAATAGGGCTGTAATTGAATAGAGAAGTAATGGAATAGAGGTGTAATGGAATAGAGCTGTAATAAGTAATTCAACTGTTTGGTTGAATGGAATGGAATAGAGCTGTAATAGAATTCTTGTGTTTGGTTGAATGGAATGATGTTGTAATAGCATAAGGAAAAGAACTAAAATGACCAGAATACCCTTAGCAGAATTTTTTTTAGGTAAATGATTATTGTTAATTATTGTTAAATTTTAATAAGATTATTATTGAAAATAATTTAATAAAAATAATAAATAATTTAATCATATTTTAACATAATTATTATTAAATATAATTTAATCAAAAAATAATTTAATAACATTCTTAATATAATTATTATATAAATTAAAAAATCAAAATATATAATACTATAAAATATATATAATCTACTTTATTATTTTTAAACTGCAATACATATTTAATGTGCTAAAATATCATAATTGAAACAAATAATTTAATTATTCTACAATAAAAAAATATTAGAAGTAATAAATAACTTTAGAATTATATTTTACATAAACATAATATTCATATATTAACAAAAGGTTACATGATTTCATTGGTTTATATGTCATAATCCATATGTTACATCAAAAAGTTACAATATTGTAATGACATATATCATGTCATTTTACCGCCCCAAATATTACAAACACAAAAAGTTACCAAAATATCATCAATACAACTATGATTTTTAATGGTCAGCAAGAAATCTTCTTACCCATTCCAATCGTACAGAAGAAGGTAAACTAAAGAAAATGAGCATTTGCGTTGGATGATCTGGAATTTTGCTCAATGCTCAAAAACGCTCATCCACAGTTAAATCTTCTATTTCACATAATGTTGGATATAAATTTATAGCTTTTTCTTGGATGGTCTGAAATTCTTCTGACTTTTGTTGAATTACCGCATCGGAGGCAAAACTCCTACTAATTTGTTCGCCAACGGCCAGCATTTTTTCCGCCAATAAAGTGGCAGCATCATGAAATGAAGAAGAAACATGATCACTTGAATCAGAATTCTTTTTTTTCTTCTTTGAAGATGTGGAACCCCCTTGGTTTCTAGCTGGTTACGATTCTGTAGCTGAAACATCCATGTCATCCAAAGAGATATTAGCTTCACATCCATAGAAATCGTTTCTTTCTTCATGAATATTTGTAGTAGCCACATCCTCAAGATTTATTTCTTCAATGATATCAGCAGCTGTTTGAGCATCTTTCCCAGTGGCTCGATCTTTTGCGTAGATGGCAGTAAGTTGGTCGTAATAAGGGAAACTACGATGTTTGAATTGACCTGCTTCTTTATGGCTCTATAAAAAAGAGGAATTCATATTAGTTATAAGTGTTGTGAAAATAAGATAATACAGACTTGAAATAATTCTTACATTTATATATGAGTTCCACACCGCATCTTCAGCAACAACGAGCTGCCTATGCTCATCCCAACCAAAACCGCTATTGTTTTTTCCATTAAGCATGTCATAAACGATTGACCAATCCCTTTTCAGTAGTCTAATCCTCGACTCAATATTAGGTTTAGCCTTCAACATTGCATTGGGTAAAACTTTTTCTAACATTTTTTCCAACTCATTTAAATAACCGGCTTTAAATCCCGTATCAGCATTAAAGGTTCCAACATTGTGCAAGTCGACCATACAAGAAACCAACGCAGCATCTTCTTCTAGAACCCATTTCCTTTTGGGTCCTCGAGAACTTTGGGAAGAAGCATTTGATTCTGAAAAACCTGACATAATTATCTTAAGAAAAAAAAAAACAAATTAACATTTGACAGCATTAAGACATAATAGGTAGCTAGATTCTGTAATAATTGTAATTGGAAGAGAGAATGAAGCAGGCGGTGTGTAAAAGCTAGAGATTAATCGAAAACCAGAATGGTTCAATCAAAACTGAGTTCCCATCATTGGGCAAAATAAAAAAGTAACTCAAAAGAACCCAAGGAAATTATCTAAAACCCAAAGCACATTGATTACAAAGGATCTAACCAAGCTATAAATACCATTCCTTAAGTTATAACAAGCAAAGAAGCTGTAATTAAAAAAAGAAAAAAAGAAAAAACTCAAATTTCATTAGTATTTGAATTCAATTATAGTGATTGGAAAGATCCAACTAATAGGAGGTTTTTCTTGGATTCTTACGAAGTAGGCGAGCTTTGTTTTGCTGCTAAACAGATTTTTAACATGGATAGTTTTAACATGGTTTAGGTAACAATTTACATGTACATTTTTTTCTTTTACCTGCAGGACTATTTTTCTGTGGTGCACCAGGATTAACAAGGGAGCTAAGAAGGTCAGCTCAAGAGTTTTCAAGGAAGACCAGCACCAAATTTGATTTCCACAAGGGAAACTTTTAAAAAATTGGTCGTATTGGGTTCATTTAATTCTTTTTTTTTTCTATATATTTTGGGAAATGCAACAAAGCAGTACTAGTACATATAATTATGTTTCTCATGGGATAATATGGGCTGTAATGTTTGGTAACTATAGCCTGTAATGTTTGGTAACTAAGTTATCAATTATCTTGTAATTTAATAAAAACACTTCTCCCACAGATTGTCAAGGATTCACAAAAGTAAATGAATGAAGTTGAGATTTATAAATTATATATGTTATTTTTTATTTATTTTATAAAGGAAAAAAAGAAGAAAATAAAAGAGAGTTGCAGACTTATGAAGGTTATGAAGGTTATGAAGGTTATGAAGGTTATGAGATACACACACTTAGATGAAAAGAAAAGAAAAATTGCAAAACAAGAAACACGAAACAAACTTTCAGACTACTAGAGACCAACAGAACCTTAATTACATATTTTTAGATTAAAATTAGTTTTAATTACTAGTAATTAGTGAGAGATTAGATCTAGAATGGCCACTCCACTCTTTTGAAGAATTTGAAGTTCTCTTCTAGGAAGATGCCAGATCAAGCTTTGAAGATTAGCTTGGAGAATTGAGCATTTATTTTCCTTTTTATCTAGATTTGATTGGATTGATTGGATTAATGTTGCTGCTTAGATCTAAGATCACTTATGGAAGAGTGTTGAACTAATTTACTAGATTTCAGATTCATGATAAATCTTATTATGAATTCTTGATTGATTCTTGAGTTTTATCTACACAATATTTTGGCTATTGGACTTAATGTGGATTAATTGATTAACCCCCCCCAATTAATCCGATTTCATGCTTATGATCTGGAGAAGTTGGTTCTTCTTGGAACACCCAAGCACCATAAGTCCATTAGAAGCACCAAATCAAAACCTCCTAGGAACAAACACTATAGAGTCTCACAAAGCAAGTATAGCAGCTACCATAAAGGCTCTTGTAGCTAGTCTACTGGTCCTGCTTAAGATATGGATCTAAATACAGTGTAATGATGCCTATAATATGATCCATGTATCAACCCAACATAAAAGAAAGGGATACTTTTTGCTTGCTTATTCTAACTAATAGCCAAAAACATTTTAATTTGACAATTTCTAAGAATTATATACCTTAAAACAGGGCCATTTCAAGGTAGCCATTTCTAAGAAATGCATCCTAGTACACGAAGCGCGTACTAATGCACGAACTGCATCTCAACACATAAGCGCACAAATACGAATACTATAAAAACAAAATTTATTCTTCTTTTCATATAAATAAATAAAAACTATTTAAACTGCAAAGCTAAGAAATAGGATGCATGAGAGAGATCTATGGGGTATTGTATATATTTTAACTGCAAGACAAAAGCCATTCTTTTGACTAGTTTTGTTCGGTGTATCCGAGTTGAATCGATCAGAAAACTCAGCTGCAAGAGGAGGTATGAACTCAGTGGAAGGTTTAGTGACTCAATTCCAGGGGCTATCAAGCACTGCCTCTAATGTTTTAATGCTGCAAAATTTGCTTAAACATGCTAATGATTCCCTCCATGCCGAGTCGACTCGGTTGTTGCCTTTTCTCGACCAACTTGACCCTTCCAAGCACTCTCTCGGTTACCTCTATTTCCTGTGAGTTATTTTCTATGCAAAATTTTGTTTTTTGTTGTCTCTTGGTCTTTTTCAGAATTTGATGTTTGGTTGCTGAGAAATAAAGAAATATAAAATCTATTTTTTTATATATTTTTTTTATGTTTATGATGAAAAATAATTGGTATGAGTTTGATTAATGGTTGAACAGTGAGGCATGTACTGCTGGTCCAATTACAAAAGAGCAAGGTAGTTCATATGTTCTAATCGTTGCTAGGTTTCTCAGTTCATGTGTTTCCAAGAACCAACGACAAGCATAGCCTCACCTGAACTCGACGCCGACAGCGGCAGTTGGAGACGACGGTGGCAACTAGCGAGCTTCAAGTCAGCGGATACGACAGCAACTGTAAAGGGACAACACCATAGCACAACCCCTTAAATCCTGAAACAAAAATTAAGATAGATAAGCCCTTTGAACCACAAATTTCCCCTATTCTCTTCAAGACCAGGAAATACCCAAAACAATTCAATTAACAAAACAAACTCTAGAAATCGAGAAGGATCAGAGTGATACCAAAAAAGAACTTTAACTAATTATTCTTCGAGGGAGATTAGTAAGGATCGATGGGTGAACATAAACAGGGAAAACAGATTCTGGGAATTGAGATAAAAAGGGCTCTTTTTGAGGTTGAAAATGAAAGCAGAAATGGCAGCGACAGTGGCAGTAGCAGAAGAAATGTAAATTTTGGGTTGTGAAGTGGAGATTAAGGGAGCGTAATTGGTGTTTCAGGTGAGAAATGGGAGAGGGCAAAGTGGGGATCTTTTTTGCGGTGAAGGTCTCCTTAAACACCGAATCAGTAATCGGTGATGAGGAAACGTAATAGAAATTAAGCAATTTCATTGTATAGGAACGTAATGGAATAAGCCCGTAATAGGCATTCCATTGAACCAAACGGGGGATTAAGGTGGGCCCATGGAATAGGGGTGTAATGGCATAGCCATTACACCCAACCAAACATGCTGTTGGAGTACACCAAAATGTCATCGATAAACACGACAACGAACCTATCCAAATAGGGTTGAAAAACCCGGTTCATCATATCCATGAACGCGGCTGGAGCGTTCGTCAATCCAAACGGCATTACTACAAACTCAAAATGGCCGTACCTTGTCCTAAAAGCTGTCTTATGGATATCTGCCTCCTTCACCTTCAACTGATGATATCCCGACCTTAAGTCTATCTTCGAGAATACTGCTGCCCCCTTCAGCTGATCGAACAAATCATCGATCCTCGGCAAAGGATATTTGTTCTTAATGGTCAGCTTGTTCAACTGACGATAGTCTATGCACATACGCATAGTTCCGTCCTTCTTCTTCACGAACAGGACTGGTGCTCCCCATGGAGACACACTGGGTCGAATGAACCCACTATCCAACAATTCTTAGATCTGAGCCTTGAGCTCAACCAACTCCTTCGGCGCCATTCGGTATGGAGCGATTGACACAGGAGCCATTCCCGGTAGCAAGTCTATTCCAAACTCCACCTCCCTATCTGGGGGTATTCCTGGTAATTCCTCCAGAAATACATCTTCAAAATCCCTTACAGTTCTAACTCCACTAGCACCTTCTTCCTTTCCACCCAACGCACTTACAAAAGCTAAGAACGCCTTGCACCCTTTCCTAACCATTTTCTCAGTCTTCAAAGCCGAAACTACGTTAGACAGGTAGTTTCTTCTTTCTCCGATCATTACTACTACTTCATCCTCCGGGGTCCTAAATTCCATTCATTTGGCCGCACAATCCAACACGGCTCGGTGCTCTACTAGCCAGTCCATTCCAAGTATGAGTTCAAACTCCCCAAAGGGTAGTTCCATTAAGTCAGCCCGAAAGTTTACTCCCTGAATCTCTAGGGGTACATTCCGAAAGATCTTATCCACTACTACAGTTTGGCCTAATGGGCTTACTACAGTCATCTGCCTATCAGAAAGTTCAGAGTCTAGGCCTAGTGTTTCCACTACACTACATGCAACATAAGAATGGGTCGAGCCCACATCAATAAGAGCAAAATAGGGCTTGCCATAAATAAAGAACGTACCGGTTATAACATCCAGCGCGTCTCCATCTTCCTTCCGGTGAACCGCATAAACCAAACCCGGTTGCCTTGCCTCAGCATTAGCAGCACCTCTGCCCTGCGTTCCACGGCCTCTGCCAGCACCATTACCTCTATTACTCGAACTACGACCTCGTTGAGGCTGCGGTCCCCCTCTACCAGCCTGATTAACATTCTGAGTTGCTGGTCGGCTTTCATCTAGGTTCTTAGGACAATCCTTGATCACATGGTCCTTGGACCCAAACCTAAAACATCCTTCTGTTTTCTTCCAGCACCCTCCTAAGTGCTTCTTCCCACACACATCACAAGGACAATACCGCCCTTCTGAACCAACTTGCTGACCTCGCGGCCCATCAACTCTAGGCTTCTTATGAACCTTTCCAGACGATCCAAAACCTTTTTTGGGCCTATTCCGGTCCATAGCCTAGAATCCTTGATTCCTTCAGCCACTTTAGCCTTTTCCACCAACGCAGAAAATTCCCGCTCCTGATGCGGTGCTATCAAAAATCTCAGGTCATCCCTTAGCCCGTCCTCAAAACGGACACAGCGCTCATGCTCAGTTGCCACTACCCCTCGAGCATACTGGCTCAACCTCAGAAATTCAGCCTCATATTCCGCAACAGACTTGTTCCCTTGAACCAGCCCCAGAAAAGCCTTCATTTGCTCATCAGCATACCTGGTTCCCATATACTTCTTTTGAAATGCTTCCTTAACATATTCCCAGGTCAGATCCTCAGCTGTGGCACCGTCCCGCACAGTTAACCACCATTGATACGCTTCATCGCGTAACAGTGCCACCATTCCTTCTAACTTCTCCTCAGGGGTCAGATCAAGCTCATCCATGATGCGCTCAGTTGCTTCCAACCAGTACTCAGCTGTACTGGGTGCCACACCAGATACTCCACGAAACATTTCGGCTTCATTAGCTCGAAGCCGTTCAGGCACAGACTTTCGTTTTCCCGAATTTCCTCCTGCACCAGCCACCAACTCCAAAACTCGCAGCACAGCCTGCGATACAGCATCCTCCCTCGTCTGAGCCTGCTGCTCAACACCAACAGCTGGGGGTGGTGGTGGCGGTGGTACCTCATTATCAGACCCTTGACCCGATCTAACGGGTTCTGACCTAGTCATTCTTCCTCTGCCGCGTCCACGACGACCACGTCCTCTAGAGCTCATTTCTAACGTCGAGATCTGATTAAAAAGTTTTATGAGAAGAATTTTAGGAGTGGTTCTTTCGTATTCATACATGCACACAGTCTTTTCACTCATACATCCATCAATCAATTATGAACTTTCGTTCATTCAGAGAAATGTTGTAGTTTTCATTGTTGTTGTTCTCCCACTACCCAGGGGTATTTTCGTAATTTGCCCTACAGGGGTATTTTCGTAATTTTTCAAAAGAAAAAGTTCCTTGGTGATTTTGTCAAGAAGTATTTTGGAATTTTTAAATTCCTGGGGTATTTTGGAAAATTTTCGAAATCCGGGGGTATTTCGGTAATTTTGGATCTCGGGGGTATTTTGGTAATAAACCAGGGTAAATTTGTAAAGTTTAATGTTTCCGGGGTATTTCCAAATTTTGCAAAACTTTGAGAGTTCTTTTTTGAGAATTGTACTTTCCAAAACGGTGATGTTGCAAAAATTTTGGAAATCAGGGTCATTTTGGTAATTTTGTAAGTCAGGGGCAATTTGTAATTTTCCAAAATCAAAGTATTTTGATATTTTGCAAATTAGGGTTTTTGGACTTGTTATAAAGTAATGAATTTTTTTTTTGAATAAGAACTGTGGGTATTTTGGAAATTTCATAAACCAAGGGCATTTTTGTAATTTTACCGCTAGGTGTATTTTAGTAATTTTGTAAATCAAGAAATATTTCAGAAAAATTTTATGGGATAGCTTGTATAAATCAAAAGGGTAATTTAGTCATTTTAAAACTAGGGTTTCCATAAAAATGTGGCTAATCCCTTTCGGGTTTTAGTTATTGGGTTTAGCCTATGAATAAGTCCTCTTGGTTAGGGTGAACCGGAGCTACGCACCAGGTAGGATTCCTGCGAAGAGGAGGTGAGTCACACGGACTGCTTAAGTACCAAGCTCCCACTGAAACCATTCCTAGACATGCGCACAAAGGTTGCCACACCCTAACTTGGTGACTTAGCCATAGGTTTGTTTAAGTAGGTATTAAATCTTATGTATTTGTTGGGGTACACTAGTCCTAGGGTTCTCATACTTATCATACTATTCTACATGCCATTCCATTTCTACCCTTCAGAATATAATCACATAAAGCACACAGATGGTTAGGGGTACTTACCTGGTGGACTGCGGGTCGGAGACTTAGGTGCCATGCCAGAAAACCTGCTTACTTCCAAAAATATTTTCATAAAACTCATTTAGGCTCGATTTGAAAACATTTTGGGCCTTAGACCACAGGCTGAGAGTTTAAAACTGGGCTCTGATACCAAATTGAAACACCCCAAACCCGGCCCACGAGCCTTGACCGGATCTGGTATGTTCCCCGGTGTAAACCGTTTCAAATTCTTTTGTGACTTAGGAAAAACTTGTGTGTTTTGAAAGAAAATTTGTTTTGGGTTGGGCTTGAGTTGAAAACAAATTTATCTTATATTGAAATCCATTTATTTAAGGTGACAAAACATTCAGGGTTTATTTTAAATATAAATTTACTTAATCTTTCAATTAATAAATATTTGTAACATAATAAATCAAAGTGAAGTAAAGAAATTCAACTATGGCCTTATTACATCAAATAATCCCAAAATTAAATTAAAGTACTTAATAAAATAAAAATCCAAATCGTAAATTTTCTTGCTGTGCATGACCATCCCTAAGTTTCTGCCAAACCCGGTCCATTACTAATCGTCACCTGAAAATAGTTCCCACAACGGGGTGAGTCAACAGACTCAATGTGTACAGAACACTAAGTCCAAATAGAATTAGGCAAACCATACATATCATATTCACATAATAATACAAGATAATGATGCAATCCCGAACCCAAACCTATTAAGCCATCCGCTACACTCCTCCGTACCAACCTGTACACCGTGGGGACTACTAAGTCGACCCTCCTTCCGCTACACTCCATATCGCGGTCTTAAGTCACCGCATTCGTGGTCTTAGGTCACCACGTTCAGATTACTGTGGTCTTAGGTCACCACATTCAGATTACTGTGGTCTTAGGTCACCACATTCAGATATCATGGTCTTAGGTCACCGTGTTCGTGGTCTTAGGTCACCACATTCACTTCCCCTTTTCAATAACCCATATGCCCCATATCATATTATGCATTAACATGCCAAAGTTCACATTCTTATCATTATTCTCATGTTAAATATAACATATTTCATAATCCTAGTAGGAGTAGGAAACGTACCTGAGTACTTTGTACCATACATGGTACCTTAGCCACATTCTTACACTCTCATATTCTTAATATCACATACATATATTTATTAAACATGCCATAAAACATATTAAGAATTAGTGTGGGGTACACACCTGATTCGCTTAGCAATTTCTTGATATCCCGAAAAGCTTGATCTAATGCTTAGATCCTTAATCCCTACATTTGATTTATCACTTATTACTTTAATAAAAAGCCATTCGGCCACAATTCCAAATCCTAGTAGGATTAGTATTCTTAAAACTTACCTTTGATGCCGATTTGATGATTATTCAAATCCCGAAATAGATCCTTGTTTTCTTAGTGCTATCGAAAATCCTATAAGCACATGTTAGATTGATTTCTAACACTTAATCATCATTAAATGGCCTATGGCCGAATATCAGATGTCTTACCTTAATCTTAGAAATCCTGAAATATTCTTCCTTGTAGTCGACAGCTGCCGAAATCCAAAAAGAACCCTTCAAAGTTTCGGCCATGAAATCCTAAAGGAGTTAGATTCCTATATTTCGGCTAAAAAGGAGAGATTGAAAATCAAATAACAGTTGATCTTACCTCTATGGATGAAACCGGCAACACCCTTCTGTCACAACAAAGATTCGGCTTTGGCTTTAGTGAACAATCGGCTAGGTTCTAACAATTACCTAGTTTCGGCTTTTGAAAGAAAACTATGAGAAGAGAAGGGATATGATCTTAAAGAAAATCGGCAAGGGGAACTAAGGGTGAAGAGGAATTCGGCTAGAAAAAAGAAAAAAGAGGAAAGAAGAGAGGCTAGGGAATTCGACAGAGAAAGAGGAGGAAGAAAATTGATGAGTAGCCCTATGTTCTTCCTTTTATAGCCGAATTTATCCCCTAGAATCCCTTACTTGGCCACCACTCTTCTTTATTTGATAACTTTATCTCTTTAATAAAAAGATAAATAAAGAATAATCCTTATTATCTCTTAGAAATAATCCAAAACAAAATCCTTTATTTATCTCCTAATTAGCCGAATTTAAAAGAGAATGAAACTCCTCTTTTGCAAGCCTTGTGTCGTCCACCTCTTTGCATCTAGAAGCAGGCCCAACACCCTTGCATGTGGCGCCATTTCTAGAGGCCCTAAGTGGCATCTTCAGGCCACTTTTCCAAGCCCGTTTGTGTGTCAAATTTCACATACTTTTTCTCTTAAGATCACCTTGCCTCAGTTTCCTCTTTTAAACTTTAAAACTCGACATTTCTAAGTCATTTCTAAGTTTCCAAAAATTTTCGTTTGGCTCTTTAAACTTGACATTTCCTTACATTTCCAAGTTTCCAAAAATGTTCACTTTCCTCTTTTGAATCATTTCCAAATCATTTCCTAGTTTCCAAAAATGTTCACTTTCCATTTTTAAACTTAACATTTCCATACATTTTCAGGTTTCCAAAATGTTCATTTCTAAATCTTTTCCATACATTTCCGGGTTTCCAAAAATATTCAAAATTTATTCATAATACTTAAGACATGTCATTTCGTACAATTAAACCGAAAATGCATAGGCCCTTTTCAGGATGTTACACCTAACAACCCTTTTTATTGACTCACCCACTAATATTAACCCAAAACCCTTTGTACTTGTTATCACCATTCCTTTTAACTACCCTTATGTCGAGAATTTATTTGATCAGCTGCCTAACTATTTTATTTATTTCAATGGTTAAATTTATCCTTTATCATGTATATTTGACTTGTTCTTAAAAAAGAAGAAGAAGAAGTATATTCATTATTAGTTTTGTGATTAGGTGAGCTTATACATTAAATTCCAATTATTGAAGAAGCTCATACTAGAGTATTATCAACAGTAGTATTATTAGTTTCCAATTGATGAAATTACTTATATTCAGTTTGTCGTTTCTAGTTAGGTAATTTGTCAAGTCAATCTCGATTCTAACCCTCTGATTAAGCCTTTATCCACACCTTTTACCCAAGCCCCGTTACAACCCTGTTAAAGACCTTTTAATTTGTGTATCATCTCATATTATAGTGGCGGAGATTTGATTCTCATGCAAGCCTATGGGATTAACTTTTTATGTTCGACTTTCGAGTACTTAATTCCAAACCTTAAACACTTTGAGTGATTTGAGTGAATTTTTTATGAGGATGTCAACTCTTTTCGATTTTGAATCAGAGGTAATTAATTAGGTAAGGGGAAACACCTAATGTTTTCGGGCTATCAATGTATGACTTTGATTGTTTGAATCTTTAGGACCCTTTGAGTTGAATTATCTATGTATGAATTATCTTTGAATTATGACGAAACATTATTGATGAATATTATGAATCTAGGAAGTTTGTTTTAATTGTGAGTTGAGAATTTTGCTTGAGGACAAGCAAAAGCTTAAGTGTGGAGGTATTTGGTAAACAGTAAAAGTAACATATTTTTAGCCCATCTATAGCATACTTTTGGATGATTTAAGCCTTGAATTGTGTAATCTGGTGCTCTTAATCCTTTTTTTTCATGCTTTATACTCAGAAGAGCACCGGAGGATGAAAAGAACGGAAAATGGGCCCAAAACGGAGTAAATGGGCCATATCAAGAAATCCACATGGCCTGGGCCCAAGACCACACGGTCGTGCCTCATTCAACAGACTCGAACACGGCCTGGCCACGACTTACACGGGCGTGTGCCATGGGCGTGTCCCTACCGCGGCCAAGAGGAGTTTTACTCGAATTTGGATACTTGGAGTCAAAGAAACACATTCTAAAGCCTATTCAAACACCCTAGTAGGAATTCTACTTGAATTAGGATACTTAGGGACCAAGTAAGACATCTCAAAGTTTATATAAACACCCAATGGGGCAACTTGAAGGGGAAGTTCGGCGGAAGACTTCTGCCAGGGCTTTAGTCAGGGGGCGTCTAGCTAGGCCAAAGAAGGCAGAATTGTGGAGATTTACTCGCAGATAGCCAGTTGATCCATCTCAAGAAGTCGGAGTTATACTCAAGACGGTGGATCTCTCCTTCAATTCCTTCAGGGGGTTTTAGGGATTTCTTATGTTTTGTTTTATCTTTTCTTCTAAGATGTTTTCTTTTATTGTTATGAACTAAACCCTCAGATACCTGAGGGGGATGAAACCTAAGATGAATCTTGTTATCGTTTGCTGAACTATATGATAAATATTTGACTTGTTCTTAATTATGTGTTCTTAATTCTTGTGTTGATATTTCTGGGATATTAATTCAAGTGTGATGTGCTTAGGTGGAGGAGCAAAAGTCCCTGCTTAAGAGTAGATCTAGCATAATTAAGCAGAGTTGATCGCACGCCTAGAGATAGGGTGACGAGATTTTGTCGGATTAGGGTGAAACCTAATATGGGAGTCTATAGATCGAGTTAATGCAATTCTAGGGGTTTTAATTAGAAAGAGATTTCAATTAATCAACCTAGGATTAGACGTTAGTCGCCTCGAGAGAGGGATTAATATAACTTAGGGAATCTTACGAATCAAGTCAAGTGAATAAATCGTCTGGTTCAGAATTAGATAACAAGTGAAGTCTAAGTGGATTCTTCCTTGGGTGTCGTCTTAATCAATTGGTTTTTTTCCTAAAAGTTATTCTCCAATTTCATTCTTCTTTGTCTTAGAGTTTTTATTTTAGTAGTTAATTAATTTTAGATTAGATTAACAATTCCCTTAATTCTTAGGCTAGATAATAAAAAGAGAGTTAGTATTAGTACTTTTGGTTCCTTTGGGTTCGACATTTCGGTCTTGCCTTAACTATACTACTGTTCGATAGGTGCGCTTGCCTCAAATTGTTGTTATAGTTAGTTTCCAGGTTCGATCATTCTTTATATAAATTTCAAGACTTTGACATCGCATAAAACAACGATCAGTAAATAACCCATTTAATAAAACGTGTGGATCCTCAATCCTGAGCGGGTTGGGTCTCGGGCCCCCTCAAAACGATGTCGTTTTGGATGCTAAAAGTGGAGACTAAAATGGCGCCATTTCATCTTGGTATTTAAACCCAAAAAAAATATTAATCTTCATTTCAACCCCTCACTCCAAAAAAAATCAAAAAACTTTTCAAAAAACTCTCTCCCCTCTTTTGATGTCTGGCGATCGGACGACCGACCACCTGTCGTGTCGTCCGCCAGCCACGGCCGATGGCACAGCTGTCCATGGTGGCCGGAGAGCCCAAAAGTCGCCCTTTTTTCTTTTCGCCCCTAAAACCCGAATCTTGGGTTATTTCTTTTAGAAAATGGCCGAAAAATGCCGAAAAGGGAGAGGAATCTTCGGTGTTCGACGATGGAGAAGATGGAACAACTTCAGTAAGCCTCTCTTCCCCCCCTTTTTTATGTCGTGATTCTTCTTTTAAAAGTAAAAATGAATATTAAAGCAAAAAAGATAGAAAAGAATAACAACCTTAATATTCGAATTGCTTTTGTTTCTTTGTATTTCGAATGCAAGTGTAGAGAAAAAAAAACAAAGTTTTTCATGGCTTTTTTATAGCCAAAATTGATACAAAACTGCTCGGTACCATTTTGTTTTTTCTTTTGCTTGGCGCGTCTTGCTTGCAGGTACGGAGGCCAGCTGTGTATGGAGGTGCTAAAGTGCGTGGGAGGAGCGGTGGCTGAAGCTCTTAAGGGGCTAGGGTTCTTTGCTTTCTAAAAATGTTAAGAGTGGGCTAGGGTTTATTTGTTTTGGGCTTGTAATTGGGTAGTGTGCTTGTTTTTTTTTTTTTTTGTAACGGACTATTAAATTTTGGACTTTTTATTTGATTGGTTTGGTCTTTTTGTTTTATTTGTAATTTGGGCCTAGGCCAAAATTGGCCTATTACAATATCGTTTACATATTATATTTATTTTCTATTGTTTTTTTTTTCTCTTTCCTTTTCGTTATATTAATTGAAAGATCAAATTTATCATAGTATTTATGAATCTTTATGAGCAAAAGGGGGAAAAAAATTTAGGACACAATTAATTAAGAAAAAGAATTACGTCCCGTAAGTTAGGACACAATGTCTTAAATTCTCGATACGAGAATAAACGCCGAAAATTTTATTTTGGAAGATGTTTGATTATCTCGGTTTTAGAAAGAAATCGTACTCTATAAGTTAGAACACGATCTTTTCGTAATTCTTGAGATTATTTAAAAATTTTAAAGCGTTCGTTTGTTCGGATTTATCGAGAAAGTCGAAACCCCGTAAGTTAGGGAACGACCTTTCGAATTTTAAAAACACGAAGTGTTGCTTATTTAGAACAACATTTTTAGTGTATCAAGTAAAATGTAATACGAATGATAAATAATTTAGGGTTTGGAAGTATGTAAAAGGATATAAATGGATAATGAATAATAAAACGATAAAAAGAGTGATAAAAATAAAATAAGTATATTTAAAACGATAATAAATGACACGATAATAATAAAAGAAATGATAAAAATAAATAAGTGTAATAATAAAAATAAGTAAATAAACAAAAAAAGAAAATAATAACAGTAATAATACAATAATAATAATAGTAGTAGTAATAATAATAATAATAATAATAATAATAATAATAATAGTAATAAGTAAAAATGTAAGAGGGTTGAAAATAAATAAATTAAGGTAAGATTATCATGAATTAAAAAAATAGAAATTTAAATAAAATAAATAAAATGTAAAATATAAAATGCGAAAGTATTAAAATAAATAAATAAATAAGGATAAAATTGAAAGTCAAACAAATTTTAAGGGAAAATTCGGATAAAATAAAAAGATAATGGACCCATTTGAAGCACGCGGATGAAATGGGAGACCAAATGGGAAATTATCCCTGTCCCCCAAAACGCACAGCTCCAATGAGGACTGAAGTGAAACATCAATAAAATTAAAGGGGTAAATTAAAAAATATAAAAAATTGAATTTAAAAATTTGGAAAAATGTGGAAGGACCAAAAGGGTAAATAACCCATTTAATAAAACGTGTGGATCCTCAATCCTGAGCGGGTTGGGTCTCGAGTCCCCCTCAAAATGGTGTCGTTTTGGACGCTAAAAGGGGGGACTAAAACGGCGCCGTTTCATCTTGGTATTTAAACCCAAAAAAAATTTTAATCTTCATTTCAACCCTTCACTCCAAAAAGAATCAAAAAACTCTCTCCCCCCTTTTGATGTCTAGCGACCGGACGGCCGACCACCTGTCGTGTCGTCCGCCAGCCACGGCCGACAGCACCGCTGTCCACGGTGGCCGGAAAGCCCAAAAGTCACCCTTTGTTTCTTTTCTCCCCTAGAACCCGAATCTTGGGTTATTTCTTTTAGAAAATGGCCGAAAAATGCCGAAAGGGGAGAGGACTCTTCGGTGTTCGACGATGGAGAAGACGAAACAACTTCAGTAAGCCCCTCTTCCCCCCTTTTTTTTATTTCGTGATTCTTCTTTTAAAAGTAAAAATGAATATTAAAGCAAAAAAGATAGAAAAGAATAACAACCTTAATATTCAGATTGCTTTTGTTTCTTTGTATTTCGAATGCAAGTGTAGAGAAAAAAAACAAAGTTTTTCATGGCTTTTTTATAGCCGAAATTGATACAAAACTGCTTGGTACCATTTTGTTTTTTCTTTTGCTTGGCGCGTCTTGCTTGCAGGTACGGAGGCCAGCTGTGTATGGAGGTGCTAAAGTGCGCGGGAGGAGCGGCGGCTAAAGCTCTTAGGGGGCTAGGGTTCTTTGCTTTCTGAAAATGTTAAGAGTGGGCTAGGGTTTATTTGTTTTGGGCTTGTAACTGGGTAGTGTGCCTGTTTTTTTTTTTTTTTTTTTTTTTGTAATGGACTATTAAATTTTGGACTTTTTATTTTATTGGTTTGGTTTTTTTATTTTATTTGTAATTTGGGCCCAAGCCAAAATTGGTCTATTACAATATCGTTTACATATTATATTTATTTTCTATTGTTTTTTCCCCCTTTCCTTTTCGTTATATTAATTGAAAAATAAATTTATCATAGTATTTATGAATCTTTATGAGCAAAAGGGAAAAAAAAAAAGCTGTAGGTTTAGTTCTAAGGCTAATTTGATCATAACCTTTTTGCATGCTTTTTTAAATTATGGTTTGTTGTATGTGATTGAGAAATCTATTGGAATGATTTTCGAGAATGAGCAAATGGTTGACAACCCATTTAGAAGTAGAAAAGATAATGCAAGTGATTAATCAAATTCCAAAGCAATTATATATTATGTTCACGTAAATTATATTCTTTTTTCAATATCCAAAATAAATTATGTTACTCTAGGCTTTGAAAAAAAAATGTAAAAATTATCAATTAAATTTCAATATCAAATATTTAATCCAAATATTTGTTAAGAATAACGTTTATTATAAAAATTAAATACATGAATATTATATTTTATTTAATAAGGGTAAACTGTAAATTATCATTATATTTCTAGGAAAATACTTAGTGAACCAAACATGATAATGTAACTTTTCGGGATTTTAATCAAAATCATATTCCAAACATTATAAAATATTTTTTCTGACAATTACATTCCATTAGAAACGTAACATAGAAAAATATCAAACACTATCTTTCTTTTAATTTTCAAATATGTTTGAATTTTATTTATTAAAATTAAATATTCAACTTGATAGGGAGAAAATCAACATTTTACCAACAATCATCATATTTGAATTTGACTCTTTCTCCTTGTTATTCAATTCTGCAATTGTTCAAAAAATTATATATAAGTTTATTACGTATAAATGTGGATTTCATTCCAAATATGAATACAAATGTATGTTCTTTGACTAAATTATGATTGATTAAATTGTATCGCAATAATTGTAAGTATGTTCTTTGACTTAAAAATGTTAGCCTTTAATTGGACACTATCTCTTTTTTAAGTTTTATAGAATTTGGAAGTGAGTTATGGAATAATATTTTAATAATGTATCATTTTTTCAGCCTGTTTCAATTTCATTTAGGTATATTGTATATGTAAAGTTTTGAATAAAAAAATTATTTTATTTTAAAAAATTGTTGATAATTAAATATATATTAATAAAAACGGTATATTAAATTGATATAATAAAGATATTATATTGATTCGAAATTTACATGCATAATAAATATAAATATAATAAATTTAATAATTAAATTGTTAAAATTTTAAGATGTAAAAAGTTGTGAACCACTTCAATTTACATTAATATAAAAAGATAAAAAATATATTTTAGAGTAAAGATTGTGTTGAATTAGTCATCATTATCTAATAAGTTAAGGTGATTGTGAAGATTATAATATAATCAAGCTTGAGTATAAAACTGAAGGGAAAGAAGTTTATGCTTTGAACGACAAATTTAGCAATTAATTGAATCAAACAAAACCTCGAATCTCTATAATGTCGTCCAAAATGAAGGCGTTTTCTGCAGCTTGCATTCTTTTGCTGTCCACTCTTGTTATTTTCACTACTCCAACATCAGCTCGTGCTCTAGTTATCCAAAGTAACACCAAATTTATTTATCAGCTTAATTGTGAGATTTGGGTCTGGTTTTATTACCTTATGTTTTACTTTGATCCATATATAAACAAAGAATTTTTTTTTTTTTGGGTTTTTAGTATATAGTAAATTAGCTTAATTATGAGATTTGGGTCTGATTTTATTAGCTTTGGTTTTTGTGTTTAAAATAAGTGATATTGTTGATTTCTGCAGAAAAGGAAAGGAATCCAATACCGAAGCCAAAGCCAGGTCCCAGGTGTAGTAAGGTACATGGTAAACGTGTATGCATAGGATATTGATAAAACCAAAGAAAAACTACATATATATACATATATATATACATGCCCAAGTTGCTTCCTCATCTTGTTCTTCAGGCCAGTATATGTATATAAGCTGGCTTTCATTGATGTATTTATCTGCACTTTGGAAATCGGAAGTGTAATTCGTGGTAATGTTTGATGTAGTTGAAAGTGTTCTTGAAAATAATACGCGCTCACATCTTTTTTATTATTATCATATCAGTGATGGTCCGCAAAATCATAAAATTAATAGAGATAGAATTGTATTACAAAGCTGATGAAAATACCAACCTTCTATAATGTTGTGAATTCAACCCATTTTTATCTCAACTTTCTTTAAATCAGATTAAAAATAATAATTGTGGTGAAATTAGTTATTATAACGGTGTGATTGGATATTTTAGTAGCGAGATTAAAATTAATAGTAGGATGTGTGTTTAAATTTAAACATAGCTATAATGGTGAGAAAATAAAATGAGGTATTATATTAAAAATGATATATAATAGAAGGTTTAAATTATTTTATTTTTATGAAATTATTAAAAATATGTGAAATTATAGTTTTATTTAATAACACAATATGTTTCACATGCAAACATATTAAATTATTGTTTTATAATCAATTTAAATTATTTAGGCTTAAAGATTAAAATGCAATTCGGTACTTAAACTTGCCGATTTTTCCTAATTTGGTACTTGTAGTTTTTTTTTACTAACGTGATACCTAATTTTGATAAAAGTTACATATATTAGTCCAATAACTTAACACCATTTGTTCTTTTTTTTTTTTGTTTTTTTCCTGATATGGTGCATCGAACTAATGAAGGATAGAGACATATACAGGAAATTGATAAGCGCAAACCGAAAATCGATCACTCCTATAACACTCTCCTTCCCCTTGTCCTTAGATTTTCGACCACCTAATTTCATTAACACAATCAAAACAATAATTTAAGTTAGTATTACAAGAATCAAACATCAAATCATCTAAATCAATTAAAGTTAATGCATTCGATGCAAGAACCCTATTTCACTTTTAAAATTGATAAAGAACAATCACTCAAACTCGAATCTAAACTCAACTAAATTGAAATCTAATGATGTAATTAGCATCTAGAATTTAAAAACACACTATCTTCACTAAATTACGATCAAAATCTTAAAACAAACCTTGGCTCATTAGGAATACCTATTTTTTGGTACAACATCAAAACAACTCTATAGAATGATCACAACAAATTGAAGATACAAAACAAACTAGATCACAACAAATCAAAATATTGCAATGAGTATCAAGTTATGACCTATGAACCAGATGTTTACTTACCAATGAATAGTCTGGATTCGAATATGATTGTAAATCTGAATCACAAACAACTGCGATCCTAAACTCAATCAAAACAAAAGAAAAGAAAGAGAACAATAGAATCATCCCAACACAAGACGAAGATTTGAGAAAGAGCTAGGAAAATCTTAAATGAAATTGGGAGAATTTTCGTTAACGAGAAAACTGCACTCATTTTAGAGAGAAAACCAACAAAATCTCTGCTTAATCCTCTATGAGAAAACTTGTATGGTAGTCAAGATTTTAATTACTTCCTTTTCTTTTATTACATAATTTGAATTTTCAGTTTGTGTTAACTATCAATTACTAAATCAGCCATTTAGTTTTGTCAAAAACTCCATTTCCCTCAACTACTCCCCCCATCTTTTGCCACTTTTCAGAAAGTTTACAATTTGTTATCTCCTATAAACAAATTATACCTTGCTTAAGTAATTAGATAAAGGGTCGTATGTCTATATTCGTTTGTATTGGAAGTAACTGTTAGTAATTTAATAATTTGTATACGTGATTAGTTCTTCTTATCATTATTATTTTTAAAATATTATATATTTATGTAAGTTTTAGTTTTGCATATTACGATTTGGGATTATTATTTCCAGACTTGTTTTAATTATTTTTAGTGTCGTATTTAAATTTACAATATCAACCTCAGTCTAGATTTTATTCTAATAAAATTTATTATATATGAATCTTATTCAAATTTAAATCCAAATATTATTTTTCTATTTTAATCTAAGTACAGATATTATTTCGATTATCAATAGTTTCATGATAATTGTTCATATGTGTAATTATATATAACAGTGATTGTACTTCTAAAAAATATTTTACAAGATCAAGCTTCCGTTTCTGTTTTTGCAGCCACATTTACAGAAGAATTGCAGGCAATGGGATTAACTTACTTAACGCCGTTATTCAAAAGCATTACCAGAATGGAACCTAAATGGTAATAAAATTGAAAATGAAAAGCACTTACAGCAAAGCTACAAATGATACGCTCAAAACATCCAATAAATCCACAGATATTGTAAACTGCAATGCCATGTCGATTCAAACTTATGTTGCTCCGCCTCTTTATTGTTATTGAACAGTTCATGTTCAGACACATTTCTGAACATGTATATGGGGATATAATCCTATAAGAACCCCCTAGATTCATGAAAAAAAAAAAAAGGAAAAATTAAACATACTCATATCAAACATGTCTCCCTCGTATCCAGCAAACAACCAATAAAAATCGTAAAACGATTCCAATTTGCTTTGCATTCAGTACGTTCTACAGCATATGCATACATATATCTGGGACAAGTTTAATTGATCCGTATTGTCAATTATGTACAATAAGACATTGCATTGAAAGAATGAGAGAATGTGGTGAAAAGACAAGACCTGCTGCCTGCTAGTACCGTTTAAAAATTTTCAAATGCAAGTAAAAGGGGGTAGGCATGGTAATCACGGAGCTAAGAACTAGAGCAGCAATGTGAATAAACAAAGGGGGAATAAAAACTTACCCCCAGAAATAATACTTCATGAACACCTTCCCGAGTCCTCGATCATCATTCCTTTCAGACTCTTGGCTAACCAGATTGCCGTCTCCCTTGGGGACACCTTATCTTTCCCAAAAGGCTTCAAAACGACTGCGAGCTCTTCCAACCTGTTCTGCTGCAGTAACTCTGCAGACAATTCTAGAAGCCCTTCAAGTGCCTCTGCCCTTTGCCTAAAAGACTTGACATCCAAAGTTTCCTTTGCTGGTATCTCCTCTTCTGGCACAGAAGAGCTGGGTTTTGCAGGCTCTGGTGAATTAGATTTTTGAGATGAGGAAATGGAGTTCCTAACATCCATTTCTTTAACACCAGAATGATCAGAACCATTTAATTTTGAATTTAAAGCTTCGGAGCAACTTGATGACTTAAGGGTCACTGGACTACTCATGTTTCCTATATCCAATTCATCCCTCACAACATTTATGAGTTTCCCAACATCCATATTTTGTGTGCCCGTTTCTACTTTTTCGATTACAGGCTGCTCACTGCCAACACGGAAACTACTATGCCTTATAACATGAATAACATCACCGAAAGCTGGAGGATGACAGGTCTCAGCTGGTTTTTCAGTTGTTTGATTATGAACATTTGATCCTTCATCTGGCTGTGAATTCTTCTGGCTGGATGAAATTGGTAAGGCAACGCAATGCATAGTTTCTGCAACTGATGAGAGAAGTTCCATTACAGTGAACTTGTCATCACCGTTCGATGCAGAAGAAATATGAGAGTGGAGCATCATGTCAGGCCTACTAGGTCCATTTGCCACAGTTTCATCCTTCGCACTTGACCTGATAATGGAGCAGTCTTCCCCAGTAGTTGGCCCACTTAAAGGGGCATTTCCCCCAATACTTAACCTGATTATTGAGGCATCATCGCTGCTACTTAACCTGCTTATAGGGGCACCATCACTGCTACTTGGCCTGCTTATTTGAACATCATTCCTACTACTTGGGCTGCATATAGGGGCATCATCCCTGCTACTAGTCCGGATTAAAGGAGCATCAACCCTACTAATTTTTGTCCTGCTTACAGAAGTATCATCTTTAGGAACAGATATTTCTTCAGAAATCATGCCTGTAAGGTCCAATGGGACACTCAGACTCACTTTTGCATCAACTGAAGTGGAGTGTGGAAGATCCTGGGTTGGAGCAGACTCTTCAGTTAAACATCTGACAGATTTATGATTGTGCCTGTGGCTTTCCCTTGATAGAACCTCAGGCATCTCGGATTTCAGACCAGGGGAGCTGTATGGTGGATATGATTCCAAGCTATTGACGTGGGTGATTATCTCATGATTATGTGCCTGTTCCTTCATGCTGCTAAAAGCGGTTGTTGCATCATCACAAATTTCAAATGCTTGAATTGAGATGGAAGATGAGACAGAATTGCTGCTCTCTGTTTGCACCCCCTCAGTAGCTCCAGTTAGAGCTATCTCAGCTTCTAGTTTTATCTCCCTAGAATCATTTGTAAGGCAACCTTTGTGCAGCTGAGGAGGAATAGCATCACGCTCCTGGTTTGTCTCTGTAGATCCTAACTTTGTTATGTTGCTTTGCCCATTTGAAACTTCAGTTCCAGCATGCTTCATTCTTCCTGTAATAGTTGATCTTCTTGCAACAGTGGGAAGAGTTCTTTGCCTCGGCTTAGAAATTTGTCCATCTTCAGCAAAATGCTTCCCAGGTGCAGGCGGAGGAAGCCCTTCATGTCTAGGTTTAGTCTTCGGGGAGGATTCAGTTAAAGGTAACTAAAGAGAAGAATCTTGCAAAATAAGTGACGATACCAGTAACGAATTAAATTAAAACAAATTTACTAAGTGGCATTCATACCTGGTGCTTCAAATGGTTTGATCCTGGCATCCTTTTTGCAGTATCTAGAGGTAACTTTGCCGAGGGAACAGTTGGTGAATCTGCATTGGCCTTTGAAGTGCAAGAAGGTGGTTTGAGAACTTTGGGAGATGCATCCACATTATTTTTTTGAGTCAATCCATCCACAGTTTTTGTGCTGTTGCCTCTCATTGGCGAACCATTTTCTATTACTTTCCCTATGCTTTTGATGGTTTTTGTTTCCTTTGATTGAACATTAGATCCCTGTTCAGAATTAGAACGTTGTGTTGTTCCTTTTCCATCAACTTTGCAAGTAAAAGTAGTGGGGCCATTCTCTTCTTTACGCGGCAGGTGCTGTTTGGTGCCATCTTTATCATTATTAGAAATAGTATCAGTGTCAATGACCTCACTATTGCTATTTGTAACCATTGTGGCAGTGTTTCTGTCATTTGAAAGCAAACTATCTTTATCACTACATGAGCTATTACTATTCTGGCTCTCGTCCATATTTTTCCTGTTACCATGACCAGAGGAAATGTGCTCATCTGCAGAGCAATTCATTGAAGAGGAGCTAAACGATGGACGATATTGATCAACATATGGCTGCAAATAAGGGTGCTTCAAAAGCTCCGTTGCCTAGAAAATCCAAACTGTCACATTGAAGTCCTGCAGGTCAAGAATTCTGAGCTGAGTGAAAAGAAAAATAACTTACGCTGGGTCGATGCTCTGGATTCTTTCTTAGCATGCCCTTGATAAATGTTTTCCTGCGAGTGTAACAATATACATATTAACTATCATGTATGTGAGGAGCTGATTAATAGACAGATGATAAAGCATTAATAATACCACCCCCCAAATACAGATTATTGAGTCCCTTGGGATTTTAAACAAAATTCACAAATTGTGCTTTATAAAATAAAATAGATAAAAGAGTTTCTGAGACATGTAAGAAGGAATTCAATTAAGAGATCTACACCTGGTCCAAACATAATATATAAAATAATAATTAAAAGCAACAAGGAGGAATGGAATCACAGTCAGAGCATGAAAAATCATGGAGAATACTTGGTCATCATGAAACATACTACAGTGAACTCTAAAAATAAAAATTAAGACTTACAAGGACGGAGAGTAACAAGAAGGTAAAGGGCCAATGGCGGAGCGATTTATCTTGCTTATTAAACCTGCCATGTCCTACAACAAGTTTGACAACAAAATTAGTTGAATAAAAAAAATTAGTACATGGTTAAAGGAGGCAAAAAGAATTAGAAGTTGCAGAAAACCTCTCAAAGGACATTACATTACACCAGACAGGTAGAGAACAGTAAGAACTTTGCCAGCATTTTTTAAAAGAGCAGAGGATGGATTCATGGAAAGCTGTTATGAACCTAACAAAGCTTACTACTAATAATAATTCCTAATTCGGAAAAACAGACTGAAAGTTGTGTTACATTTGGCAATGGAGAAATTCCACCATAAGATTAAAGGAAGAAAAAATAAAAATAAAAACATAGAAGTTTTAATGTTTCCTATGCTTGCCAACATGGGATATATGTTACACCTAAAATGAAGGTTATCATAGCAGAATACAAGAAACAGATCCAACCAAAGGAACTGTCAGAACTCTTACAAAAGCTTTAAATGCAGGGCGATGAGCAGCCATCTCATACATACAGCAGCCTGTTCAACAAGAAGCCAGTTAGCCAAAATAGAATCTATACAAGTCAACAATTTATTTAGGAAAAGGCATACCCAGAGACCAGATATCAGACTTGAAACCATAAGGAATATCTGCAAGCAGTTCAGGACACATGTAATTGGGAGTGCCAACCACCTGAGACATGCATAAAACAACCATTATCTTGCACATTCTTAGGTAAGGAAGAATAAATGCGTATGAAAAATGAGATCCAAGGTAAATAACTTTTATCTTAATTGAAAGAGCTCCAAACTCTGTAAATGGTTGGCTGTCAGTATGAAGGCTTGAGAAAATCAAGTTTTAGTAGATTAGTGGCACGTACAAAACTTGTGTCTTTAGACACCATGTACCTAATGTATACTGTGATGTATGGAACTTAAGTCTTTTGGCATTTATAACTGACATGACATATTCATTGAATATAAGCCCCCTTTGATAAAGTAGCGAGAAGTGGCATATATGTATATATTCTCAATTTTTCAGTAATGGAGTCATCCATCCAGAAAGTGATAAGGTATCAATCAATAATTTTTTTTTATTTCTTCCTCGAAGAAGAAAAGTGATTACTTAAGTTAGTCTAATTGGTCTAATTATAATTTTGCTTGCCAATTAATAACAATTTGTTCTCAGAGGATAAAGCTCTAATGTAACTGAAAGCCGTGCCACACACACTATGCTTGTTCCTTTTGACAAGTCATATTATTTTTCTACTCTATCAGTCCCTCAACAGGTTGGGCTGAGACAGCCAACCTTGAAAGAGTGGAATGAGTTAGCAAAGCTATCAATACCATGCTATGATGTGCGATTTTGCAATAGAATGCACAGGGGAATTGAGGCATCAGAAAACAGAAAACAAATAATAACAGCAAGCTCTGTTTTTGAGCTAAGTAGCAGATCTTATTACCCAACTGTAGGAAGAAATAAAAAGAAATGGTAGAAAACAATGAATCAAAAACATCTTTTCGATCACTGGAGATGGTTGGAAAAGATTTCAAAAAGTTCATCAAAAAGTATTTCATGACATAGTACATACCGAGGAAGCCAAATCATCTGCCTTTAGAGTTTTGGCAAGTCCAAAATCCCCTAAAACAGGACAGACCAGAAAGATAGTTTAGGATAACAATCAAAGAATATGTAGTCAGGTAGGATATCTAATATAATTCAATGATGATAAAGAAAAGGAAAAAGAGAGAAAACCTATAAGAAACCAAGGATAAAAAGGAAAAGACAAACTCACCAAGGCGGACATCTTGAGCTTTGGTAAGAAAAATATTGGAACACTGCCAAGATAGTGCAAAAAGTCAGTCCATAAATCATCAAGTTAATAGAAAGACTAATCTAATTAAAAACAGACCTTTAGGTCACGATGCAGAACATAATTTGAATGCAGATATTCAACTGCCAGAAGCAGCTGCACAAACCACTTGCAGAGTTTCTGGAACATGTTTACAATCAGTGGTGTTAACTGCAAGTCATAACTCAATAAGAAACTAGGAAAACCAACAGGTATGGTGAAATTAGATTACCTCCTCGGGGAAATAGACCCCATTTGATTTTTTCATCAACCCAGCCCTGTGGTAAAAGAATAACAAAAAGAACAATATTGGCACATTGCTAATATTGCAGAAATTGAGAAGCAAAGTTCTCCATACAAGCTTGGAAACTCACATATCACCGCCTTCACAGTATCCGGTAACAATGCAAACAAAGCAACCCTACATTACGATCACAAAACTCAAAATCAACATTAATAAAAGGCAGTCACGTACTCTACAAGCTACTATTTAAAAGTAGATTTCTATTCGAGAATCCTAGCAAATGAAAAAAAGAGTAGTAGAGTATACTTTCTCAACCCAAGCTTCCTTAAACTCAACAATGTAAGGATGCTGAAGTCGCGCGATAAGTGCCATCTACATTCCACAAAATTCAAACCAAATTAAAGGAAATTTAAACTCTCTATTACAGATTAAATTATTTAAACAAAATAAATTAACTAACTTCTTGATGTGCAGATCGTCTGCAACGCTCCGTTTGCCGCGCCAGTCTGATCTTCTTCAACACATACCTGAAATTTTTGAAAAAAACACCAAAAAATTCAGAATAGAAGAAGAAAAACACACGTTATTAAAAAATTGGAAAGTAGAAATTAGAAGAATACTTTTTCTTCTCGGATTTGTGGTGGACGAGAATGGCAGCACCGAAAGCACCACGGCCGATCTGTTCCATGATTTCGTATTGATCCATTCGAGACTCCATTGCTTTTAACTCTTTGCTCGATCTTTTTCTTCTTCCAAATCAAATGTTCGAAATAAGACGAGAAAAATAAAATTAGAGAGAAAGAAAATCAATTCAGTTTCGTCTTAAAAACTCCCCCCCCCCCGGGATCTCGACAACATTGCCGGATACTTGGCTTCAATTTCAATGCTGCCAATGCGTTTCAGCAAAAACAATAAGAAACCATTTAAACGATCATAATTTTTCAAAGCTATCGAAAACTTCGTCTACGATTCTCTCCTCTTTTTTCCATTGCCGTTGAGTTCTCGAAAGATATCTCTTAAGCTTCACTCCATAAAAAACCATGGAGAAAATAAGTACGGAGAAATGATTTTTCTTGTTTTTTAATTAGGATTTTTGTAGACAGAGAGCGGTGGTTAAGTAACTAAGCAAGACGGCTAGCAGTTAACCGAAGGTAAAAGTAAAACTTAATTCGAATATTTTCAGATATTTAAGTAAACAGCGATTACAAAATTAACACTCAGAGCAAGTTAAGTCAGTCATATCCTCGATCAAAGGAAATTGGGAATCCTTAAAAATTTACAAATTGTGATTGTGAAAGTATGCGATATTCGCCATCAATTCTGTTTCCCAACTCGCTTTTTGAAATTTAACTTGTCTTTTATAAATTTAAATTCACTATTCTAATTATTATTTACAAAATATTTGGAGCATATTTTGGAATCCATTATCCTTTTTATCTTTTTACAATTTCTTTAAACTTACTAAATACAAATAATTTAAATTTAGAGTCGGATAATAGTACCAGATTTCATGTAATACTAAATGGCTGCACCCGGAATTAAATTCCCAACCAGCAAATGAAAATAGTTTGTGACATCATACGCTATTGTGACATAAATATTACTTAAAAATAATTAAAATAACAAACATATAAAATATAATATAACATGGATAGACTAAATTTATCCAAACTTATCTTAAACCAATTATAAACATAATTGAAATTATATATAAATAATATTTTTAAATACTTTTATATTGTAAAATAATATAAATATATGAATTTTTATTGGTTTGGAAGTCATTTCTTTGGTTTGAAGACTCATAATTAGTTGAGACTCTTCCATTCATGCAATAAGCTTTCTTTTTGAATAAAAATTTTCTTAAAAAATAATTTTCAGTGCTAAGACAACGAAAGAAACAAAAAGACACCCGCGTTCAAACAAAAATTCAATATATTTAGTAAATTTGGATTTATGCACTTCATTTATTGAGCTCAACTTCCTTTTTCTTTATAATAATAGAAAATTAGAAATGTCTTTTTTTTTAACTACTAAAAATTATGGGTTATTTACCAAAATATACCAAAAAATAAAAAAGATTTACGAAAATGGGCCGAAATCTGAAATATTTACAGAAAAGGGTCATTTCCCCCAAAAACGCGTCCACGTCAGCGCGTTTTGGGGGGATGTATCAGGAAAGTGCGCCCCTGAGGGCGCGCTTTGTGCCACATCAGCACAAAACGTGCTGACGAGGACACGCTTTGATGATGTGGCACAAAGCGCGGGGCGCGCTTTCCTAATGCAATGGTCAAATTTTTTTTGACCGTTGGGCCTCCAACGGTCAAAAACAAAAACCTATAAAATCCCTCCACCCTTTTATTTTTTTAACAACAAAGTCCTTATTCATTTTTCTCTCAACTTTCTCTCAAATTCTTCTCAAATTTCTCTTAAATTTCACAATAGTCATTTAATATTTACAAAAAAGCCCTTTTTTAAATTTTTTAAAATATATTTTTTTGATAAATTTTAAAATATTCGATCGTATTACCAATGGCCGGGCAATTAATTCGTCTCGACGACAAACACATATCCGTCGATCAAATGCAAATGCTAAGTTTTAAATTTAATTTTTCAATACTATTTAATATTTTTTAGGTTTATGCAATTTTAATTAAAATTTGTTTTATAATTTTTTAAACAGTCTGTAGATCGGGTGTTGCAATGCTATATTCGCAATATTCCTGGTCCGCCATCGCCGTTGATCGAGAATTACCTGCGGGAAGCGGGTTTTTGGCACGTGGCCACGATAGGCCGAGGGTCCAAGATGGAGCCGAAGTTAATCAGTGCATTGATAGAGAGGTGGTGACCCGAGACGCACACTTTCCATCTTCCATGCGGAGAGTGTACTATCACTCTGGAAAACGTGCATTTGCAATTGGGATTGCCGGTAGATGGGTATGTAGTCACCGGGTCCGCAACTTCTGGTGATTGGGGAGCCGTATGCTACGAGCTTCTGGGTGTTATTCCAGATAACATTATCGGAGGTCAGATCGAGATGGGCTGGTTACGAGACACATTCCCGGAGCCGGATAATAATTCGACCGAAATAGAAAGAATACGGTATGCTCGAGCATACATTCTTGAGATTATTGGAGGCTATCTGATGCCGGACCTGTCACGAAACCTCGTACACCTGAGATGGCTGCTGAAACTCGTTGATTTTAGAGCAGCCAGTGAATTGAGTTGGGGGTCTGCCGTGCCATCAAAATTGTATCGGGAGATGTGCGGGGCGACTCGGCCGAGTAAAGCTAAAATCAGAGGTTGCCTATCACTACTGCAGTCATGGGCACGATTTCGATTTCCATTTTTACGTCCTCGAGTCGACCACCCATATACATTCCCACTCATAACGAGGTAAATTTAATATTATATTTTACAATTATTACGTAGATTTAAAGTATAATTGTATGCTAAAAATTTATTTAATTAGGTGGAACCATTCGGCGAGTTATGTTGGAATACCTACCGAGCTTGAAGATATACGGCTTCTATTAGAGCAACGGTCGAAATCACAAGTAAGTATTAAATAAAATATATTTTCATAATAAAATAGTCGTTTCGTATTTCATATTTAGAATTTAGTATTTCGTATTTAGTATTTAGTATTATGTATATAACTAATATTTTTATCATGTTAATATAGTTTCAATGGACACCATACGAGGATCCGGCAATTCGGGCAGTAATTCCGGAGGAGTTCTTTCAAAATCCGAACATTTGGCATGTGAAGGTTTCATTGATCAACTATGCCACTGTGGAGATGCACCAGTCAGATCGGGTTCTGCGACAATTTGGATTCCAACAACCGATTCTCGTGCCACCTGAGGTGCTCGATGATGAGCACAAAATCGACTTACGGCAGTTGCACACGGATTGGCCAAGATTTTGGTCAGCACATATCGAAATGTGGGAGAACTAGTATGATTATATACATATTCGAGAACCGGTCGTCGTTCCTGAGTTAGCGTGCGTGCCGGAATGCATGCCATGGTTTAGGATCCAAGGCAAGCCGTATTTATTGTCGGAAGAGGAGAGGCGACGGTAACTTCGTTAACAAAGGGAACGGCAGGGCCTTTTAAATCCAAGGAGAAGGGGTGATGAGACGGGACCATCAACAGCGTCGACACAGTCACCGGGCCCAACACTTCAACCAACGACACCGACATCACAGCCTTTGGCCTTTATGCCAGGTGCGTACCCTAGCCCTTATATGTATCCTAACCCATATATGTTTCCTTTTCCCAGTCCCACTGCAGGTTGGAACGCATGGCCCGGTTCGAGTCCGTTCCCGAGTACTCCGACTGTCCAGCTGATCTTGAGGCAGTCGTCGCATGAGGGATCACACGAGGCGCTGTTGTGGAGTCTCCTTCGCCTTACGGGATTCAGACACCTCCGCGGTTATTATTTTATCAAGGTGGGTCATCCTCCCAACAGCCATAACCAGACCCACTGCCGGAGGAACCAGAATCCCCGCCTGAGGTTCCACGACCCCCGCCGAAAGCTAGAAGAAGGAGGAATCCAGAGCGTAACCGCCGACCACCCCCGTGTGGCATTGATTTTGACTGGCACCAATATTGATTTCGATCGCCTTTTTTATTTTTTAATTGTAATATAATTTTTTTATTTTTTAATAAAATAAAAGTTGCTTTTTATTTTTGTTTGTAATTTAATTTTAATATATTTAATAAAATAAAAGTTATTTATTTTTTATTGTAATTTAATTGTAATATCTTTAATAAAATAAAATTTGTTTATTTTTTTTATTGTAAACCGTAGGTTGTCGCGATCATGACACACTGTGTGCATGGTGTTGGCCCGTGCCTTCCCCTTGTTAATTTCTCGTAAGACCTTCGCGCACCATACATGGCCTCCTTGCATTTGGCCTGTATAACTCGCTGCTCGCTTCAAAAATAGTGTCGCTAAATGAAAATATGTCTCTCACACAACCGATGTTATCGGCAAATGACCCGTTCCTTTTAGAACAGAATTTATGCATTCGGCCAGGTTTGAGGTCATATGACCATATCGTAGGCCGCCGTCGTATGGTTGTGTCCACTGTTGGAAAGGAATATTGCATAGGTAGTTTGCGCCTTCTTCGTTAACTGATCGCAAACTCGCCAATATCTCGTGAAAACGATCCTTATTGATCTCGTACCCTGCCAATATAAGTTGATAGCGAATATTACATACCACTCTTCAATTAAGAATAAATTGAATATTACAAACGAAATTATATTAGTCGATATTACATACCTATATTGGTCACTTGACGTCGTTGACTTGTAGATCAATGTTGCCGGTGGTAGTTGGACGCAACATGCCTTAGGCAATATCGATGTGTGTACGATGCCACAGGTTTCCCTGTCGCTCTATTGCGGCTAGTATTCCAGGGCCCCGATCCGATATAACGCATATATCAGGTTGGGGGCAGAAATACCTTCTTAACATAGATAGGAAGACATCCCAGTCATCAGCTGACTCCCCCAGTGTTATTGTAAACACAATTGGAAGGATTCTTCCACTGCCGTCCTGTGCCACAGCTAGCAATAACCGATGCGTATATTTACCATACATAAAGGTACCGTCAATTTGTACCAATGATTTGCAGTATATAAACGCGTCTCGACATTGCTTAAATGTCCAGAAAAGACGCTTGAACACTGCGCATCCACAGAGCAATCGATCATTGTAGTACGTCGGTTCCGTTTCAAGGTCTGTTATGCTGCCTGGGACATATCTCTCCAGCACCTGACACCACTGTTACACTTCATTATATGAAGCGTCCCACCGACCATGCAACTTTTCCAACGCCTTCTGCTTGGCTATCCAAGTCTTCCGGTAAGAGGGCGTGTACCCCAGTTGGCTACGAATATTGCCAATTAAGGCCGGCACTGTAGTCTTAGAATCGGCCTTCACCGTCGGTATTATTAAGTCAGCCAACATCTCTGAATCCATCTTTGAATGATCTTGTGAAACATCTGTCAACGAAGTACGTTAAATAATGCAACATTACGTAATATTAGTATTATTCAAAAACACTGAACACATAGTGAAACTGTACCGGCAAGACATGTATGTGGACCTTTATACTTTTTGATCTCCCACAAGGCTGTCCTTTTCCTCAACGAGGCCATAATTTTCCATGAGCATGTACTGTCTTGCACTACACACTTCGTCTCGTACTTATCGAGGTTGGATTTAACCACGTTGTAGTTAACCCTGTTCTTGATGCTGTATTGTTTCAATGCACCAAGAAAAGCATCCTTGTTGGAAAACTCTTTACCAACTTCTAATTCGCTCGAATCTAATGACAAACTTGTACGGTCACGTGTCCGGTGTGGTAGTTCAGGAAACTCCAATGCATCGTCTTGAGATAGATCGACATTATGCATGTGGGCTGGAGGCGAGTAGGCCCTGAATAGCGGATCTTCTTCTTCTTCATCTGAACCGCCCTCAACATCTTCAGGTACGGTTGGAACAGGCTCCGGTTCAGAAAATAATGCAACTTCTGCACCATCGGGTCCGGGCTCTCGAGGTGGATCCATATCGGACTCATCATCCGACCCACCATAATCTGCAATGAACAAGGGCCCCTTACCGATGGATTTCGTGGGGAGTACATTATCCCTCCTTAAACATCTTTCGTAACGTTCCCAATCATATGTGGATTGCAAACCACGAGAAGTTGATGACGTTCCCCAATATGTATTTCTATCATCAGACGTCGAAGAACGGATATGCATGTCCCATCCACCAACCGAGTGTCGTGTAGGGGTTATGTTTTCCATACTACCACCAAACACGGGCACTTCCGTAGTCTGCCTCCCACTAATCGAGTGTCGACTTGGGGTCGTGTATTCCCCTCGAATAGCAGTAGATGTTGAGGTTGAAGGAATATCACTTGGCGATGAAAATTGTACATATACCTCAAGATATGGTGATCCACTGGCAAGATGAGTCTCCACCATTGCCTCAAAGCTCCAAGGACCTTTGATGTCGAATGAGTCATATCTCACCGGATCAACCGAAGCGCAAAATCTATACTTAATAGACTGAACTTTCACTGGCGTTGTTCCTAAGATTTTACGCCTAATTCTTTTGCGAAGTTCTGTCACATCTATGTTCCGATTAAAACCTAGTCGCGCTGTGTTCTCCGATAAAAAAATAACACCATTTTCGGTGTCACAAACCTCACCATCGTAGTGAATAACAGCATTAATACGTTCACTCATTTTCAGTTTATATTTTTCTTTTGCCTCAATTTTTGTTATGCAACCCGAGAATGAAATTTGGCCGATTTATAGTCTAAGGATTGCCAGAGACTATTGTAGCAAAAGAGCATCCACGTGGGAGCTCTTTTCAGTACACTTGCTGACAGTGCATCCAGAGACTACTGTAGCAAAAGAGCGTCCACGTGGAAGCTCTTTTCAATACTCTTGCTGACAGTGCATCCTGCTTGAAGCGTTTTGGGCACTATTTGTTCAGAAACATCTTCTCGAAATTATTTTACCGGTGACTACTGTAGCAAAAGAGCGTCCACGTGGGAGCTCTTTTCAGTACTCTTGCTGACAGTGCATCCTGCTTGAAGCGTTTTCGGTACTATTTGTTCAGAAACGTCTTCTCAAAATTATTTTGCCAGATACATCTGTCAAAAAAATTCAAATAATTTTTATTTTGCTAATATATTTTCCCCTAAATCCTAAACATATTTTTACTAAACCCTGATTAACCCTATAATCTAGACCATTAATTTTCTCCTAAAAACCCTAAACCCAACGACCCTAAAAAATCCTAACCCTAGCCTTAAAACCCTAAAACCTCATAACCTAAAACTAAAAATAGCTGAAAAGGCAGACGGGGGAGAGAGGGCAAAAGCGCGCCCTCAGGGGCGCGCTTTGTGCCACATCAGCAAAGCGCATCCTCGTCAGCGCGTTTTGGGGGGAAATGATCATTTTCCGTAAATATTCCAGATTTCGGCCCATTTCCATAAATTTTTTTATTTTTTGGTATATTTTGGTAAATACCCCAAAAATTATACCGACAAAATTGAAAAGATAGTTCCAACAAATAAAAAAATGGTCGAGTGAAAAAAGAGAGCAATATATTATTTTTTATGGTAAGAAAATTAAATAAGAATAATATTTAGGAAATTACTTGAATATTATCCTAACCTAAATATAATTAATTAACAAAACAAAAACACGTGAATATAAAAGAATTAAAATGTATCATAAGTATATGTATTTTCATAAAATTTAGAATTGATTTCTTTTCCTTTTATTTTTAAGAATTTAATCAACTTTTCGAATTTTAAAAATTAAGTTTAACATTATTAAAATCATTTTGTTAAATTTAGGTTATTACATCTTTTTCTTAGTTACATTGCTACCAAGTGAGTGTTTTTTCAAAAAACTGTCACCTCAACAAAACTTAATAGTTTTAACAATTGAACCTAAATTTTGAAATTTTAAAAAGTAGAGAGACTAATTCCTAGAAATAAAAGTATAGAGGCTAAATTACATGTCGAAACCATTTTTAACCAAAAAATTAGCTTGACAATATGTGGGAAAAATGAAGATTTTAAAACACTGGGTTTTAGTTAAGAACACGAGTCACCACTAATCTTTTTTGTTAGGTGCGATCGGACACCCACAAAATTATTTTTTTAAGAAAAGAAATTGAAAAATCCTTTTAAAATGATAATTGTTAGGTCTATATTGAAAATAAAAGAAAATTCAAGTTCAGGAGTTGGCTACACACGAGAAAAATTTTAACATCATCGTGATGCCCAAAATTGATACATTATTAAATTTGTGTTGTCTGAATTTTGAATATTATAAATTCAAATTTACATGTATTATGATATATGAATATGAAATTAACATAAAAATTAAAACGCCTACGACATTTTATTTTTATTATAACAAAACAAAACATTTATTTATTCGGATTACAAAAAGACGTTCCAGAATTAACAACAATAAAACGAAATCGCATTTCAATAATTTTAGTCATGACTTCATCAATCTTACTAATACTAAAATGTTACCTTAATTTGAAAATAAGTTTATACACGTCAATGATTGTAAGCTCATGCTTATTAGATAATAACACAAAATTAAACATATTAAATGGCCAACAATTACACGTTGTATCTTCGTGATCACACACATATATAACAGTGCTAGCTGTACATAATAGCAATACTAATTAAGTTATAATACTCATAATAACATACACCATAATAGCAAAAATGACATTCTCACAAAATATGGATATATACCTATGTAATTATACTCACACGAATTACAATATTATATAGAAACCTTAAAAACTTGCATGGAGACACAATAAGCCTTGCATGGAAGGTGCACACACGTATAAATATCTTCATGCCACAAAGGTTTGATTTTCATGAAATGAGAGCACATGCAAGTTAATGATTTTTTTTTTCTAACAAAGCTTATTCTCAATATCCTTCAAGTAGTTATCGTATTATAAAAGAGCCAAACTTGAATAGAGACTAGAATGAACAGTAGCATGAGATGCAAGTACCATAGAACTTGAGAAAACTCAAGGTTGAGGAAATTAAATGGGAATAAACATGTAGCCTCGAAAACATGCATTTCAATAACTAGTACATAAACTAAGATAAAAGAAGTAAATTACAGGCAAAAAATGTGAATGTTGCTGCACAACTCGATACTTCTTTGTCTTTCCTCTCTTTCATTGTGTCGTGCTCCCTTTACTTCTTCTCAGATTTCCTTCCTACTCCATGCTCGTACACTGATTCTTCAAGTCGATCGTTTTGGCCATGGCTTTTTCCTACAAGTCTCCCCTTTTTTTCTTAGGCTTAGTTTGGATGGGCGGTGTGTTTACCTCCGGTGAGGTTAAAAACAGCGATGACGGTGAGATTAGTTACTGTAGCGGTGAGATTGGATACTGTAGCGGTGAGATTAAAAATAGCGGTGGAGTGTGTGTTTGGATTCAAACGCAGCTGTAACGGTGAAGTGAGAATATAAAATGACTATTAAGGACATTAGATTAGAATTGATATATAATAGAAATTTTTAAATTATTTTACTTATATAAAATTATTAAAATGTGTGAATTTATAAATTCATTTAATAAAATAATAAAATGTATCTTCTAATATTTTATTATAAATATTCATATAAATTATATAATCAATTTAAATTATTTATTAGATAAAATGATAATTATTTTTAATTTTATTGCCCATTAACTCTCAAAAACTATCAAACAATCATTGCCTATTAATATCTCCGGCCTAATCATAATATGAATACTATGTTGTGCAGCAAACAAGAGATGCAACAGCATTCTCAGGTATAATGCAGTATGATATTTTCTATAACCATGCGAAACAAAAAGCTAGAGTTCTCTTCCCCATTTAGATAACTAATGACCTCTCTTTTAGTTTTCCCCGTTTACAACTCGCACTACACTGTCAACTACCTTTAACCACCAACTGCCAAATCCAATATCAACACACATACATGTAAGACTAAAAATTACCAAAATTTCATCAACTGTTGAATAAATACAATTTTTTCAAGAAATATAGTGGCAACAAAATTCAATATTGAGCAATGATATTGCTAAATTTAACCTTGATACAAAAAGTATACACAACTAAAATTCAAAGTAATAAATAGGTCGTTTCATCCACCATACAATGCTCTGCTCCTCAGGATATAAACTTTAACAGGATTAAAGGAACAAAAATGAGATTTACATCAAGTGTAACTTGTAGTTACGTGTCCCAAACGGTTCCTCTGTAGAAAAGATGAGCTTTAGGTTAATTAAATGAAATGTACAGTAAACAGAATTTTTGTATGTAACCTTCTATTTACGTTTGGACTCTAGGAGTGAAGAAAGGTGGGCACACTTCTTTCTCATATCTTCCAACCCCTTCTCTAGTTCCTCAATCTATGCAATTCCAAATAGAAACAACTTTTAATACTGAACAAAATATCAATTTATAACCACAACCCAAAATTGATTCTTGGCAAAGTAAGTAATATGCACCGTTTGTTTCAAGTCAGCTTCCTTCTGTGCTTTTTCTTCACACCTGCACCAAAGGATAGGATTAAATTTCATGGAACCCTACATTATAAACCCTAAACATAGTCTAAGAATGGTTCAGCCTGTGAAACTCAAGCTGAACTTAAGATATGAACCAAGTCTCACTGGAATGAGACATGCAAAATACGACACATCCAACCAGCCAGATGTGTTTAAAAGATTAAAATGGAATTTTTACCTCATGAAAAGTTGTATGTTCTCTTCACATAACTGATCAATGTTCGAGATAAATGTTTGTAGTCAAGTCTAAGGCAGTTGATTAGGCATCTAAGACAACACCATTCCTCAATCACTAGCATCAGTTTGAACTAAAATGAAATATGTATGTTTAGCAAGAAAGAAAACCCAAAATTGCAGAGAACTATAAGAGACTCAGTTCTAGATATTTAAGTACTTGAAGGCTGCTCATAAATCAACTAAGGCCGTTCAAACAACAACTATCCTACTTATGCAAGCTCTTGTCTCGTCAATTGGATTAATCACAACACCTAAGACCCTACTCTTGCAACAAAAAAAAAAACATTTTCCTCAGTTCTGCCAATCGTTCTAGAAAAAAGGATTTAAAAGGTCAATCTCTGCAGAAATATTCTCCTCAGTTCAGCAAATCAAGAACATAAACAATAAAAATAAGTGCTTGTGAAGATAATGCCATACATATAGTTTTATCAAACTGAGACAGTTTGTAAAAGGAATTAACATTAAAGAAAAGGTGAGAGAAAGTGCATGTTCATTCTTAAAAATAGCATTTAAACAAAAATTAGCTATCAGTGGACTTCAAGACTCAAAAAGAGCTCCTCATTTTGTAAGAAAGTTTATCAGAGATTTCAAGACTGACCTCTCACCCCCTTTTCCCCCTTATAGAAAACCCAGAACTACAATTTTGCACTTTGAAAATTGAATGGCAATCTAAAGGAAATTTATGATAAGGAGCCGACCAGTACTCATGAACCATCTGCTTTAGCCTATTTTCCAGCCGGACAGACAATGAAGACCTCTCAAAATCCTGCTTGTCATGTGCTGGTTCTATAAAGTCAGCTTCAAGAACACCTGCAATATAAGCAATGCAACCATAAATAACATAAATTGAGAGAATACCTAACAAGAAATTTAGAGAAAAAGTGTATTACCAACAACACCATTCCCTATCACAGAGCCATCACTTTTCACTTTCCAGAAGGGCTGCATCAATGTGAACAAACTTGTCAGATTAGTACCATAATCAAGTATGTCAAAAGATTTCAAAACATGCAGAACACTGTGTCATACAATTGGCGGTAAGTCCTTGAAATAGCTTTAAATTCCAAGTTATCAGACTTTCAAGCAAACTTGAACTCACTAAAATTAGATGCACTAGTGCCAGCACTCACCACTATCTTCCATGCTTAAGCAAAGTTTAGAACCTTAAGTTTCATTAACGTTCAAAATAGCTTTAACAAGAACTTGTAGTGAAATACAAGGAACCTGGTTCGATGTTCTGCTACAGTTCTATTTTGAGTAAAAGTAACTATTGCCATGTTTTCTAAAACAGAAAGATGCATAGGTGCTATAATTGTTTTCTAAAGAATTATCATATGTAAACAGCACAAGCTAAAGACACAAATATACTCGGCTTAAACGGTATATAAATATTTAATAACTCATAAAACAAGATTATTCCCGGACACACCTGATAAAAGAAAGGACTCTGCCTTTTAACAGCTGAAACTAGATCATATTCAGTGTGTTTTTCAAGTCCAGAAAGTGTTTCAGAGGCATTTTCAGAACATGATTTTAAAAGACAAGAAAATCCCAACTTCAACTTACAAAAAATAAAACAAGCAAAAAATTTCAGCTTAGAGACATGCTGGGTTTAGCCTATGGCAATGCCAAATCCATTCACAATCAAGAGGAACAACCAAAGGCCCTTCCAAAATGGGTTGTTCATAACATTTGGCTAGCAAGGGAAGCCAGTAAACATTGTACCTAAAAATTAGCATATTTAAAAAAAATCAACAACCCAAATTTTGATTAAAAATGCACATCAATTAAAAGGGTTTAAGGTAGGAATCAAATGCAAAACTTGGAGAAACTTTAAACAAAATGAAATCCCCAAAAAGACCCAGAATTTGAAAATGGTAAAAATGATGATTTAGCAACAATCAAGAAATTGAGCTGTGAAAGTGATCACCTGTAAATGGCTCTATGGAGCGTAGGGCCATCGTAGAGCCAACGGTTTTTATCGACAGCAGCGAGGAATTCAAGCTGATTATTGGCAGCAACTACAAGGTCCAAACTAATTTCGATGTTTTGAGCTTCGATCCATTCCAATCCTTACTCTTTCTCCATTTCCATCTCTTATATTTCCACATAAAAACAGAATCCCATTAATAGAAAAACAAAATCAAAGAAGCAAATTAATAAAATAACATAAGAATTATAACTGATTTTTTTGTTCATAATTGATGATGAAAAGATTGAGAAGACTACCGGAAACGTATTTCAGTTGGCTTGTCATTGCTCGATATCGGCTCGAAAAGGAAAGGCAAAACTAGTTGCTGCCACCGTCGCTTCTTTGTTCCCTCCTCCTTCACTTGTAGAACTTGTTTATTTTCCGTCGATTTCCTCAATTTCTCCTCACTTCCATTTAATCCAAACAAAGATCCATTACTCAACACTAGCACCGAAATCTCAACGTGATGCTGAACCAGTGTAAGGGTTAAGGGTTTTTGGGAGGAAATCTCAATAGAATGGAATGGAATTTTTGGGAGGAAAATGTGAAAGGGTTTTTTTGTCTGTTAAAAATAACTTCAACTGGACTGGGTTCAATTGCTACTCAAACCTTCAGTGAAGCTTTTGGAGATCAGTGAGTTTCAGATTAATTTTGGCTGAAACGTGATGCTGAACCAAACAGCATTTCAGTGAGATTGGGTTACCAATCTCACCACACTGGAGGAAAACGGGCATCCAAAGGAGCCCTTAGTCGTGTTGTTTCTTCAGTTTCTATCCTTTTTTGTTTCCTCAAAATTTTACTGTAACGACAAAAAGTAATTGTGAGGTCATTGCAGGATTGTTACTTATACCTTCATTGTCTCAAGTATGTGCAACCACTTTGCAAATTAAAAAAATAATTTTTAATTATATATATTGTAATGACTTTTTTCGTTTTCAAATATAATGTCTTTTTAGCAACAACTTAATTTATTTGTGTAAAAATGCTTTAGTTACAATAAAATTGATTACAAAATCTATAAATCAACGACAATATTTTAGTTACAAAAATTATTACATAACAATAATATATTGGTTGCAAAATAGAATTCACAACAATGTAAATTTAGATGCTAAATCTTTTACGTAATTATAATATAATGGTTGTCAATTATTATTTTGTGATGACATTTTAGTTGGTTGTGTATTACATTACACAACGACCATATGTCATTACCAATTTTTTTTTTAACAACAATAAAATGTGGTTGCCAAACACTTTATGTGATAATAATATGGTTGTTATTATGATCATATTCATAGATATTTTTATATAATTTTTTTTTGCCATGAGCGATCAAACGGGAGGAGCACTAGGTCGGGCAAGCAAGAAAGTTAGGCGGAGAGAAGAGGAACCTCCACATGAAGGGGGAGGGATGGATTGTACTAATACGATGGCTTTGAAGCCTATTTCGTTTAGGGATGCTGTTATGAATACGAATCCTACTAATAACTCGTTGGAAAGTAATTGGGAGGAGGAGGAGAATATTGAGTTACGGGAAGGTGATGTGAAAAAGGAGGTTGTGGATGGTGTTCCACCGATAGGTTTTTCTGATAGAGTGTATTCTATGATTGAGGAGAGTATGTCCAAGACGGTAGTTGTCAAATGGCTTTGTGGAAAATCAACTATAATGCTATGGAATAAGGTTTGTGCTTTGTGGAAACCATCCATGCGGTTTCAAATTATGGATATAGAAAACGACTATTACCTAGCAAAGTTTGAGTCGGTGCAGGATTATAAAAAAAGTCCTTGCGAATGGTCATTGGGTGATATACAGGCACTATCTTATGGTGCAGCCATGGTCGAAATCTTTTTCGACTTTATAGCCATTTCCCCATAGAGTTGTGGCCTGGATTCGAATTCTTGGACTTTCAAGAGCGCTTTATAAAAGAAGTATACTCCAGACAATTGGGGAGATGGGATCAGTAATCAAAATTGACTATCAATCTGATAAAGGATCAAGGGGACAATTTGCAAGGTTTGCTGTACAAGTGGATCTTCTAAAACCACTTGTTTCCAAATTGAAGATTGCTGATCAAAGGGACAAATTGCAAGGTTGACTGGGTGGACTACGCAGAGGCCAAGACACTTTCGTTGTAGCTTGTATTGGCATTGCGTAAAGGATTTCAACCAACAACATTACACACCGTTTTTCCAGTTTGAAAAGGTATATTTCAACCTGATTCGTTCCTCATACATGGATACGTGGTTGATGATCGCCGAAATAATTTTTTCACTGCACTATGGGGTGTACCGGTGATCCAACAAGTTGGGGGCTTGGGTTGAAAAGATTAGTTCCATACAACATCCTTTCTCATGAAACTTACGTATCATTTAGTCACTAACTTAGATTCCCTTTGGGTCAGGCTATTATGCAATAAGTATAAGGTTGAAGGTATATTGTTGCAATCAATTTATAAATCAAACTCCTCATATGTGTGGCATTCTTTATCTCGAGTTTGGGAAAGCTTTCAAAATAATATTTGTTGGAGTATTGGTGATGGACAGATGACTAATTTCCTAAATGATTGTTGGATTCTCGAGTTAGGGCCACTTAGAGATCAAGTGCTAGATGGATTAATCCTTCCCACTCATCTTAAGGTAGTTGATTTGGTTAACCCAAATGGCTATTAGAACTGGACTATTTTGCAAATTGTTTTACCAAGGAAGTTTTGGAATGCATTGTAGGATGCTCTCATCCTTATGTTGAGTTGGGTGTTGATGGCTACGTATGGAAACCGAATGGAAATGGCAAGTTTTCAATTAAGATTGCGTATAATAGTCTAGTTGCAATGGTTGACATGTTTGTTAATGAAGATTGGAGTGTTGTTTGGGAGAATGACCTACAACCAATAATTATACATTTTATGTGGTTGGTGATGCATCAGAAACTTCAAACGAATGAGGGAAGGGCTAGGAGGAATTTCATAGATGATGTCGGATGTGCATTATGTGAGGCAACACAAGAATCCATAATCCATGCTATAAAGGAATGCCATGGTGTGAATGCTTTGTAGAGCCAGGTGATTTCTCAAAATTATTTATTGTATTTCTCTTCATTAGAATTGTTTGGTTGGATTAAATCAAATTTGAAAGATGAGATAAAAGTTTGGAATGAGAGTGTTGATTCCAGCATAAATTTTGTTGTCTTATGTTGGCTACTATGGAAGAATAGGAATATGTTTATTTTCCAACAGTACAACAACACTATTGAGGAGTTAATCCGTAGCTTAGAGACTTTTGCCAGCACGATCAGAGATGCTGCTGCAAATAAAGATAGATTGAAACCAGGTCGGGTTAAAATAAACACAGATGGAGCTTCCAATAGAGATGATAACATATCAGCAACTGCAAGAGTGATACGGGATTCACACGACAACTGGGTGGTAGAGTTTAGAAGGTTTATTGGTTGAAGAAATATGGTTAACTCAGAATTATGGGATATCCTACATAGGCTAGAAATAACTCGAATTAGAAACTACACCAATGTACTTATGGAGAGTGATTGTTTGATAGCTATTGAATTGATAAAGAAGAGCAACTCACATCTTTCTTCTTCTACGCTTATTAAGAAGATCAACGAAGTAACAAGGCACATCCGTAGCTCAGAGACTTTTGCCAACACGATCAAAGGTGCTGCTACAAACAAAGATAAATTGAGACTAGGTCGGGCTATGCGGATTAAATGGTGTCCTCTTAGTTCGGGTTTGGGTTAAAATAAACACAGATGAAGCTTCCAACAGAGATGATAACAGATCAACAGCTGCAGGAGTGATATGAGATTCACACGATAATTGGGTGATAGGGTTTAGAAGGTTTATTGGTTGAAGAAATGTGGTTAACTCAAAATTATGGGCTATCCTATATGGATAGAAATAACTTGAATTAGAAACTACACCAAGGTACTCATAGAGAGTGATTGTTTGATAGTTATTGAATTGATAAAGAAGAGTAACGTGAATATTTCTTCTTATACACTTATTAGGAAGTTCAACGAAGCAACAAGGCACATCCAAATGGTTAATTTCCAATATGTTCCAAGAAAAGGTAATATGGCGGCAGATTGGCTAGCTAAAACTTGTACTAGTGAGGATGTTGAACTCAGAATCATTGATTTCCCTAATTTTCATGTTAGAAAACTACTACTAGAGGATAAAATAAAAGAGATTGTTGATTAAGGCTGTTTATTTTCCTTCTTTTTCATATAAAAAAATAATATGGTTGTTAATACTTTTAAGTAACGATATTTATATAGTTGCGAAATATTAATTTGCAATGACATAACCCTCCCCAAAACTCTTAAATAGGAGGATAATGCACTTTAATACACTCAAACCCATGTCCCCATGCACTGGCAATAATGTCGATGCTAATCGAACTAAGACTCAATTGGCACTATGACATAATAATTGAATATTTTTATGTTACACAGCGATATTTAAACATCATGTAAGGTTAATTTTAACAACCATAATATTTGGTTTTAAAAGTTTATACGTAACAATATCATTATGGTTGTTTAATTTTATTTTATTGTAAAATATAATCCAGTATGTGATAAAAATATGCAATGACAATCTTAAAGATACTAGTTCAAATCTTAGGAAAGAACGCAAATTCAAATATTAGAAACGATATTGTTAAGAGGGACAACCTTGAACTTCGAACATAAACCACAAAATAGACATGAAGAATATAAAAAAAATTGAAATCTCTTTGATATAAAAATATTAAGATGGATATTTTGTAAGGTTCTAAGGGTTAGTTTGGCATTCAATAAAATATCAAGTAAAAGTGAAGCACATTCAATAATAATACTAAGGGTTATTTTGACATTGCAATTCCAATTTAAAAATGCTTTTAAAAGTCAATTAAGTCTTAGTTCAATTAGCATGAGTATTGTTGTTAATGCAGTAGATCGTGGGTTCAAGATCGCTGAAGCGCATTATTCTCCTATTTATAGGTTGGGAGGGGCTATGGATAGTTTTAGGTATTGTGTCAAAAAGAGCAGACATGATAAGAACTTATAATGAGATTGTTTAAAAAAATACTTTTAAAAGGAATCGAAGAAAAGTGTTTTGAAAAAATATTATTAGAAAAAGCTTAGTTTTGTATAATGTTTAGCATTGCCGAAAAAAAAATATGATTACAAATTAAAATGTTTATTTTAGACATAAAACTGAAAAATAAAAAATAAATTAATTCAAATGATATTTATTTAATTTAATATAATAATACATAAAATTTTAATTTTAAATACTTTTAAATAATTAATATAAATTATTTGTAAAATTAATGATACATAAAACATTTTAAAATTTTAAATATAATGATAAATAATATTTAAATAATTTAATATAATGATATTTGTAAATGATATTTAAACATTTTAGGAAAAGTATAATAATAATAATATTTAAATAATTTAATATAATGATACATTAAATAAAAATTAATAAAAATTGAAAATTTGATTTTGATTTTAAAACAACGTGCTTGACAATGTTTTTTTTTTCTCTCTATTTGTATTTTTGGCATCTCAAAAATATTACCCAGCGTATATATAAAAGGAATTAGTTTAATCAAAAGTAAAATTTTAAAGATTAATTAAGTTAATATCATATTTTAAATACGGATAAAAATTATCAATTTTTTATTATTATAAAATAATAAACATTATTATAATAGTATTTTTTTGGGGAAAAGGACTAGATATTATTAAAACAAAATTACTAAATTCTTTCATTTATGTTTTATGTAAAATCTAGAAAAACAACACATGATGATATTTAAATTAATTAAATATTATATTTTTAATATTTTAATTTTATCATTTCAATTAAAATATCATCTATTTATTATATTTTTTTTATAAATATATTTATGACATTAATTTTTTACCCAATAATATGCCATGATCTAATAAAAAAAACTTTAATAAAAAATTCAAATCAAATATTAATATTTTAAATAAAAATTAATAAATTTAAATTAATGCAACTCAAATAGAACCTTATCCATTAATTTGCGGGTCTAAGATAAAGTGGTCAATAATTGTAGCTCTCCTATTAAATCGCCAAGTTTTTTATGAGAGTGCTAACATGTACCGCGGCCGAGGACACGTAAATAGTACAAATAATAAATAAAAGAAAACAATCTTGATAGTTTTTTTTTTTTTTGAAAAAAAAAGTATAAATTAATAAATTCAAATTGTTAAGTGGAAAAAGTTCAAAATTATTTTAAAATTTTTTATAGCTGAATGATTAAAAAGAAATTTATTAATATTTAAGTGATTATAAGTATAGTTTATCTTAAAAAAATAAAATATAATTATGCGGATGCGTGTGAAAATTATATGCTTAAAACGCATGTAAGCATTTAAAATAGCATACAATAAATAGTGAAACGGAAGATTTAAAATTACTAATAATAACACATTTTATTTGTACCAAAATTAATTTTAATTGTGTGTAAAAATAAATTTAAATAAATAAATATATCAAATTAAGAATGTTAAATGCACCCTAATTATATAATAATAATGAAATGCATTGAAATTTAAGATAAAGTTTTGGTTAAAGCGGTAAATAATTTTATTTTATTTATTAATGTTAATTGTATTAATTCAAATCTCAACATATGAAATTTTTTTCACTAATTTTATCAAAATAAAAAATAAAAAATAAAAAGATAAAAATATTCTAACAATAATATAATTTACTTATGTTGGACATATACTACTGCTAAATGAAATAGTTAGCACTGACAAGATAAATAAATTGAACGTACATAAATAAAATAATTATTGTGTCGTGGAAGAACCACTATATATATATATATATATATTCATAAAACATAATTGTATTTTTGCTTTAATTTATGATCTTTATCTATCTATATATATATATTCATAAAACATAATTGTATTTTTGTTTATTTTAATATACATAAACATAATTTTAAAATTAATTTATAACTTGAAGACCATATTTATTATGTTGATTACTTTTAAATTTAATGCTTATTTTCTTTTCTAAATATTAGTATGTTAATTATTTACTATTTTTATGAGATTGCATATCAAACTTAAAATTTACCAATAAAAAATGATAAAAGGTTACTTTCAATGTATATCAAATTGTTCATAAAACAATAAAAAATCAAATAAGCAAACATAAAATAAATTTTATTTGATTATTTCGTGCTTACTTCCCAATTAAATTACACATAACATATATGCTAAATTAATGAGATTTTATTAAGAGTTGGATAATCATTCATTTTTGGTGACACATATTTTGCAATGGCAAAGGGTTGCAATCCATTTTTGGTTATTGCATTGATTATTATATACTTCAATATTGCTGTGTATATTCAATAAAATAAATAATAAATAATTGAAAATATTGGTAAGTTATCGAAGAGTTAAAGGATTATTTTTAATTTTTTTAAGAAAGACGTAAAGATGTTTAACAATGTTCGAATTTTAATTCTAAATAATGTATTTGGATTCTAATAGTTTTGTCATTATTTTTATTGTTTATTTTTCTTAAATTGCTAAAAATTTTAATAGAATTTATGTTATTTTATTTTAATCTTTTTAATTAGATCAAGACTTGATAAAATATGAGTTAATTTATAAAAAAATTATTGAAAATGATATTTTTTATACAATATTATGAATGGAGATAGGGGTAACACTGTCTAAACTTATGCAAAGCGAGTGTCTGATAATAGTTTTAGTCACTGCTCTATACAAATCAATATTACTAAAAAGGGTTATCTAACGCATTGCTTTTTTTTTTTTTTATACACGATCTTGTTGTGTTGTTATGCTCCTGGTTGATGAAGAAAATACTTAATTATTGTTTAAACTAATTAAAGTGGTATCTCTCAAAATAAGTTGAATTATCTAATAAAAACTTCGTAGTGAACAGACATTTTTTAGGATGTTGCTTTTACTCCCAAAATTTAGTATGGAACAAAATTTTTCCGATTATAATGTCTAGCAAGAGCAAATCATGCAAAGTCCCTAATCCTCATTCTATCTTGAATCGTGTGGTATTTAATAAAGATAATCTGAATCTATAAAAGTTCTTTATTTACTATATTATATATTATATTTATTCTATAAGGCTAAGCTATATTTATATTTTTATCGAAATTATATATTAATTAGTATAATGTTACAATTTTTTTCATTTTTATTGTTGAGGGATCAACTTCGAGAGAAAACTCTCTGAAGTGTCGTCGGTCGAGCAGTCAATGCAGCCTTTAACAATCGAAAATATTGTTTCAGAACTCAAATTTTGTCTGCCAACTTTGTAGAGAGCTTCGTGAGTTCATAGCGTGGAAGTACCTCAATTTGTGGAGAAACGTACCTAAAGTATGTGCAAATATTTAATTGTGAAAGATGTATGCAAAAGATATTAATTAATTAAGTTAAAATTAAAATATTGGTTACTGAATAATGGGAAAGAACTTACAACCTCACTTTCTCTAGCATTAATTTTACAATTATATATAAAATAGGAAAATATTTGATACATTGTTTTTCGACTTTATAAGCATCGTTAAGGGGTCGACAAATATTCTATAAAAGTAGTAAAATATAAAAAAGAGATGTGACAATTTTTTAAAGTTACTTGCGGAATAAAAGAGTACACTGTTAGTGTACCAAATAATAACCTATATAAAATATGTAGTTTATTATAATACTTCGTCCCGCGATACAATTTCGCCAACTACTACTTTGTCTAAAGAAATATTTCGCCAAGGCTAGACTTCGAGAATGAACATTTGTATAACACAAGAAATTCATTTGATCTATCTCGGTAGGTGTTAAAATTTTCTTTGCATAGCTCATATATGAGACCTTGCCTAATTAAGCTTCATCCCATCTAGAAGCAGGGGCAAAGCTAGAAATTTTTTTTGGGAGGTCAAAATTAAGTTGTATATTTTTATAAGAGCTAAAATGCAGTTTTACCACTTTAATACTTTATATCTTTATAATCTTTTAAATGAATAAATAAAAAATTTATCATTTTTGGGCTTCAAAGTGCAATCTTACCATGTACTAACTTAAAAATTTAAAGGAACAAAATTGAAAATTTCCATTTTAGGGGGAAGGGGGGGCCTGTGCCAACCCTCTAGCGCCACCCCTGTCTAGAAGGCTATAATGCTCCACAAGTGGCCAACCTTGATGAAACTTGCGCCATACACATGTCATGGTCCAAGGCTAAGAGATGGTCAACCTTGCCTATAGAAGCTCGTCCTTAGCCTAGGAAAAGCATCATATCTCTCCTACTACATATTTTTCTCCACGGAAGTAAAACACCTTGAATCTGTAACTCCATCTCTTGCAACCTTTAGCACGCTCTTCATTTGTCCCTCAACATAGTTACCTAAGTTGCTCTAATTTTGGCCCCTACCCTTACTCAAATAAATAGATTTTCTTATTATAGGGTCATTTATACTACATATAACGTGATTGACTGAGTTAATGTCACAAATTAATTTGGCATCAAGTCGATAAGGAAAATTACTTAAAAACTATCTTTTAAGATGGTAATAAATTATCATAATAGTTCAAGAGTATGTTAGGATCTCACATGGGCAACATTTTTTTGGCTTTCAGTGGAAGGGTCAAATCATTAGGTTTGGGAAAATGCAAAGGCAAAAGGTAAGGTTCAAAGCTCAAGTCAAGGGACTGGTGGTCGACATAAGTACTTTACAACTTTTGGTGATTCCATCAATAAATGTGATACATACACGGATGTGGTGAAATTTATTAAAGTAAATTCAACCTAGATGCCAATTTTCAATTTTGGAATATTAGTCGACTTGAAACTAATTTTTGGATAGGATACAAGCATTTCTAGGCTGTATAGAGTTTGAAGATCTACCTTTTAGCTTCGAAACGCACTTTGAATCACTCAGTTTTGAGTTTAAGAGCTCAAGTTATGACCGCTTTAGTGAAGATTGCGCGAGTGAAATTTTTGGACGAGATTATTACGGGAAATTATGAGTTTCAAGCTTTAATTCGAGTTTAAATCTTATTGAGTTCGATTAGTAGGCTTAATATTTATTATGTATGAGTCCAATATTGTATTTATTATATTTTATTATTAATTTATTCCAAATTTTAAGAGTTGTTTAGGAGTTATTTTTTTTATTCCTAATATTTTATTTATTAGATATTATTATTATTTTTATTCATATTGAGTTGTTTAGGAGTTTTATATTTCTCAGTCAAACTTGAAAATTTGTTACAAGTCGACTGATCTTTTAAATTTTAAAAATTGTCAACTTGGTTGAATTGACTTTAATGAATTTTATCCCTTTTGTGCATGCATCAAAATAGGCTTCAAAATAGACTTTCCAACAGTGTCACTAAGTCGATCATTAAGGCATGGTGGACATTAGATCCTACAATGAGGCACTGATAAGTGATCTTGTGACACTTACTCCCAACTTAGACGGAAAATCCAAATGTAGGATGCTATATCCGTTGCCGAAGCAACTGAAACAAACAGAAACATGACATTGAAGTAGAATCAAGAAATGTGACACATAAATTTCTTCTTGCAAGTAGCAATTCAAAAATGCTGACTTAACATCCCATATGTGCCGCCAAAGCTATCAACAATCATATTGTATCCAGCCTTGCCACTGGTGCAAGTGTCTCCAAGTAATCAATCCCATATTGCTGATTGAAACCCTTCACAACCAGCCTTGCTTTTAGTTTGTTGAGTGAACCATTGGCATTGAGTTTGGTTCTGAATACCCACATCACGCCAATAACCCTTTTGTGTGATGGCCTATCAACAAGTTCCCTAGTTTGATTCTTGAAAATCATGTTCAACTCAGCTTGCGTAGCTTCTTTCCAACCTTTTGTTATTTCAACTTCTTCAAAGTTCGTAGGTTCAAGAACTACTACCTTTGCTCTTTAATAAATTTTAGCAATTGGTTGCATACCCCTAATTGGTATGTCATCAAAGTCTTCTTCTTCAACTTCACTGTTCATAGGTTACAACCCCAGTTCAAGCTTTCCTTGCTCAAGCATTTCAGCTTCAGTAACATCCCATTTTCATGTTCTTTTTTCATCAAACACAACATCCCTGCTTACCACTATCTTTTTGGAGAATGGATCATAAATACTATATCCCTTCTTGTTACTGTTGTAACCAAGGAAAATCTCAGGGTACAATCTCTTCTCCAGTTTGCTTCTTTTCACCTAAGGCACATGAACAAAGCAAATACAGCTAAATACTTTCAGATAAGAAACAGAAGGCTTATACCCGTACCAAGATTCAAATGGAGTCTTCTCTTTTACAGCCTTGGTTGGCAACTTGTTCAACAAATAAACTAAAGTGTTAACTGCCTCAGCCCAAAATTCTTTTGACAACTTTTTTTCAACTAACAGACACCTTGTCATGTCCATCACAATCTTGTTTTCTCACACACACACATACACACTCCATTTTTTTTGTGAAGTGTAAATGTTGGTGAGTTGGTGATAAATCCCAGCTTCTTCAAAGTAGTTTTTAAACTTATCTAAAGTGTACTTGGTTCCATTATCAGATCTGATTATCTTCAACTTGCTGTCATTCTGATTTTCAACATATATTTTAAACTTCCAGAAAACTTCAGCTACATCAATTTTTGGTTTCAAAATGTAAACCCAACAATTCCTTGTCAAATCATCAATAAACAAGATAAAATATCTGCTACCATTCAAAGAAGGTGTCTTCATTGGTCTGCATACATTAGAGTGAACCAAATAAAGCTTTTCATTGGCATACCAAGCTTTATTTGCTGGAAATGGAAGCCTCGCTTGCTTCTCAAATTGATAGACTTCATAGACACCATTCTGATATTCAATTTTGGCCATATTCTCAACCAAATATGTCCTGCTCATTTGACAACATTCAGTTTTGTTTCCTCAACTAAACTAGTTTAAGTTTTTGAGTTTTCCAGGTTTCAGTCCAATACAAAGCTCCTATCTATCATTGAGATTGTGATAACTTCCTGTCCCAACAAGTCTAATATAGTGCAACCACTATCCTTGAAAACAACACTATAATTTTTCTCAAGTAGTTGGCCAATGCTAAGGAGATTATGATATATTTTAGGCATTAAAAGAACATCTGAAATTACTTTAGTACCTAATGGCATATTGATTAGTACATTACCTTTGCCATTGGCTTGTATGAGTTCGCCATTTCCAACCCTTACTTTTGAAATGCAACTTCTATCAATATTTTTGATGATGCTTTCATCTGAGGTCATGTGGTTGGTGCATCCACTGTCGATCAACCAACATTATGTGACTCTTCTTTTAGCTACAAAACAAGAGGCTGCAAATACTTGCTCCTCCTGAGCATGATTTCCCTCACCTGCCTGAGCTTGAGTATTCTGATGCTGTTGTGGCTGATGAGTTCACGCCTTATTTTTGCAAACTTCTCCATGTGTCCAAATTACTTGCAAGATTTGTATTGTATGTCTGGTCTGAACCAATAAAACTTTTTCAAATGAGTAGTCTTTTTACAATGAGAGCATTGTGGATATTTCTTCTTTCCACCTTCTCTCTTTGACTTCTTTGTCTTTTCTGACTAGTTTTTCTTTCCTCTGTTGTTAAAGGAGCTCAAGCCTTCTCTATTTCTTGCTTGAAAAGTTCCCTCAACATGCTCCTCTTACCTTGCAGCTCACCTCTATTCTTGATACAATTGTTGGTTTTTTGATACAAAGGAAGAAAGAAAACAAAGCAAAGATTAGCAATCAAATGCGACTTGCTATTTTTCAATTCGATTACACTTACAAATTACATACAATGTATAGCTTTAAACAGAAAAACACCAACTGCAACTTGACAAGTTGACAAATCTAAATACATAGAATCTACTCATTGGCTAATTTTTGTCTAATCAATACTATTTATATTAACTTATCAAAATAAAGATAAATAAAATAATCTAGCAGCTTTATATAATAAGTTAGTAGCTTGTTAGCTTGAAACAAAAGCTTCGAGGGAGTTGATGGTTAAACTATTTGCCACATTGGCTTGTTTGGCACTCTTCGACTGTCCGCCACATTTGGACTATTCGTCATATTGTTTGCCAAAGTCTGTTTGCTTGATGATCTTCCAATTGACAGTGCGCTATTCTTCTCGCTTTTAACCTATTTGCCAAATGACAGTTCGCCATTTTTGCATTTAACCTGTTTGCTAGACGTACGAGTTGTTGCATGAATGACCATCTCACAACAAGTGTGTTTTTGTAGAGAAAAAGGACGATGAAAGAAAAATTGCTGAAGTTGAAAATAAGTGTAAATCTGATAAAAGGAAAGTTGTAGCATAATCAAATATAGTTTAGTGCGATGATTAAGATTTAGATATTTCATTTATTACATCAATAACTAGCCATTTTGATGTATGGATGTTGGATTTAGCTTGTAGCTATCATATGTGTCCGTATTTGGAGTGGTTTTTTGATTTTAAAGAACTAAAGGGTGGCGATGTCTATACAACAATTAATACTCCTCTTACTACATATGAGATTGGTTCTGTTTAATTGAGAAATCATGATGAATCAATCATAACTTTAGATGGTGTTCGTTATGTGCCGATGTTCGTTATGTGCCGAATTTGATGAAGGATCTCATTTTTGTGGGAACCTTAGATCAAAAGGTTTCGAAGTGAGAGCTAAAGATGGTGTGATGAAGATTATTTTTGGTGCACATGTTGTAATGAAGGGGCCCGCAAGAATAATAACCTGTGCCACTATCTAGGTAGTATATTTAATGGGACAATTATTGTGACATCAATTAAAAATCAGGAGTTAGAAACATTTAAGCTATGGCATATGCGCTTGGGGCATATAGGTGAAAAATCCTTAGAATTACTCATAAACCAAAGATTATTGAAAGGAGAAAAAAGTTGTAAAACTAGATTTCTGTGAGCATTGTATCAAAGGGAAGTAGTCAATGGTGAAGTTTGGGATTGCAATTTATGATACTAAATGCATATTGGATAATGTTCACTTAGATGTCTAGGGTCCCTCTAAACCAAGCTCTTTGGGAGGAAAACATTATTTTGTAACTTTTATTTATGATTATTCTCGAAGAGTGTGGGTGTATACAATGAAGATAAAGGATGAGATGTTAAGAGCTTTCCTTAACTGGAAAAAGATGATGGAAAATCAAATGGGCAAAAGGATCAACCACCTTCACACAAACAATGGTGGAGACCATAAAAGTGATCAATTTGCAAAGATTTGTAAATATAATGGCATCCTTAGACACTTCAATGTCAAATCTACACCATAACAGAATGGGGTGGCAGAATGTATGAGTCAGGCGTTGCTGGAGAAAGTTTGATGTATGCTATCCAATGATGGATTGGGTAGAGAGTTTTGGGTTAAGGCTATAACATATGCATGCCATATCATTAATCGCCTACCATCTACTATAATTGAGGGAAAAACACCATTAGAGAAATGGAGTGGAAAACCTGCTACAGATTATGATTCCTTACATGTGTTTGGTTTTGTCATATACTATCATGTTAAGGAATTATAGTTAGATTTAAGAGTAAAGAAAACAATATTTTTAGGGATCACTTTAAGCATAAAAGGTTTTTGCCTATGGTGTCCAAAAACAAAGAAAATTATCTTCAGCAGAGATGTCATCTTTGATGAATCTACCATGCTTTCAAAGGTGAAAGAGGAGCAGTCAGGTGATACTCATAAGTAGGTTGAGTTTGAAAGACTGATGATTTCAGCAAGTGAAGAACTGAAAATTTGCTTAGGGGAAGATTTGTTGAAATAGCACAATCCTACACCTAAAAAATACAAAGTCGTTGAGATTTTGTTCTACTATAAATCGGGGTTGTTTCTTGATAAACCGTAATATGAACATATTTTAATCCCACATTTAGCATACTTTTGGATGGTTTATCCATTGAATTGTGTAATTTGGTGCTCTTAATCCTTTGTTTTCATGTTTTTTACCCAGGAGAGCACCGAAGGATGAAAAGAACGAGAAACGGGCCCAAAACAGAGTAAATGAGCCATATCACGAAATCAACACGGCCTGGGCCCAATACCGCACGACCGTGCCTCCTTAACAGACTCGAACACGACCTGGCCACGATTCACATGGGCGTGTGCCATGGGCGTTCCCTGACGTGAGAAAGAAGAGTTTCAGTCGGATTAGGGTACTTAGAGGCAAAGAAAGCCATTCCAAAAGCCTATATAAACAACCTAGAGGCCAACCTTCAGGGGGGCGTCCAGCTAGGCCAAGGAGCTGAGCCAGAGAGGCCAGAATTGTGGGATTCACTCGAAGAATAGCCAGTTGATTCATCTTAAGAAGCCGGAGTTATACTCAAGACGGAGGATCTCTCTTTCAATTCCTTCAAGGGGTTTTAGGGTTTTCTTATGTTTTGTTTTATCTTTTCTTTTGAGATGTATTATTTTATGGTTATGAACTAATCCCTCAGATACCTGAGGGGGATGAAACCTAAGATGAATCTTGTTATCGTTTGCTGAACTATATGATAAATACTTGATTTGTTCTTAACTATGTGCTCTTAATTCTTGTTTTGGTATTTCCAGGATATTGATTCAAGTATTGATGTGCTTAGGTGGTGGAGCAAAAGTCCCTGCCTAAGAGTAGATCTAGCATAGTTAAGCGGAGTTGTTCGCGCGCTTAGAAATAGGGTGACGAAAATCTGTCGGATTAGGGTCAAACCTAATATGGGAGTCCATAGATCGAGTTAATGCAATTCTAGGGGTTTTAATTAGAAAGAGATTTCAATTAATCAACCTAGGGTTAGACGTTAGTAGCCTCGAAAGAGGTATTAATATAAATTAGGGAATCCTACGGATCAAGTCAAGTGAATAAATCGTCTGGTTCAGAGTTAGATAACAAGTGAAGTCTAGGTGGATTCTTCCTCGGGTATTGTCTTAATCAATTGGTTTTTCCCAAAGTTACTTTCCCAAATTCATTCTCTTTGTTTTTGCATCTTTAGCTTAGTTGTTAGTTAATTTTAGATTAGATAAAAATTCCTTTAATTCTTAGGCTAGATAATAAAAAGAAAGTTAGTATTAGTACTTTTGGTTCCTTTGGGTTCGACAATCCGGTCTTGCCACAGCTATACTACTGTTCGATAGGTGCACTTGCCTCAAATTGTTGTCACAGTTAGTTTTTAGGCTCGATCATTCATTATATAAATTTTAAGACTCTGACAGACACGATCACTTCTCCACTCTTGAATCATTCCCGAACTTGTCCTATTATTCATAAGGCAGCTTTTTCCCTTTCATTATTTGTAATATTTCACTTGTATCTCTTGCAGTGAAATATATCTAGTAGTGTTCGAGGATGTAGGCGTAATTCGCTGAACCTCGTTATATTTTTGGTATCCTTTATTGATTTTTATTTATCATTCAATATTTTGTAAGGTATAATTGTACTGATATATTATGCTATTAAATTACATTGTAAGGATATTTTGTTTAGGAGGTTGGATTTAAGTGGGATCGTTTGTGAACTTCCAATCTTTCTTAGGAATTAAACCTATTGTAATTTTCTAGTACAATAATTCACTCTCTTTTAACCTATTGGCACAAAAAAGACAAGTTTTTACTAAAATTTCCCAATGGGAAGTTAGCTAATAAGCCCTTGAGCTAATGGCCTTGTAAAACCTCCACTTCCTAACCCGAGTTCAGTTTAGTTATTAGACATTTAACCACATAGATTTTCCTCCTTTTTCAGACGAGCGTGTGAGTCATAAGATTCCAAATTTTTATCTTTCATCCAAAATTTTTAAAAATAATTTATTTTTTCTAATATTATACGAATAATACCATATAAATTAATCAGAAACTTCTTTAAACTCATTTCTGATCTGCGCAAAATTTGATACCAAAATTTTTGGGATGTTATATGATTTACGGAAACTGGTTTGGTTGGGGTTAGCTCCTCCAAAAATCATAGTCGTTGTGTTGTTGCTATTGAGTGGTAGATTCGCAACGGAAACTGAGCTGGCTAAAAGAGGGGTGTTGTCACTTAACTCTAACCTTTTCCTAGTTTGTCATAGCAAACCCGTAATAGTGGAGCACATGTTCTTCTCTTGCTATATTTCGTGGAATATTTGGCAGCACTCTAGTGCTTTTAGGGGTATCCAAATGGTTAATCCAATTGTTTTTTTTTTCTATCACGGATGAATGTATGCTCTCCAAGAACTTATGAGTTGATTTGGAAAATGTGCTTCTTTGTTGTTGTCTAGTATTGTGGCTGACCAGAAATGATATGTTTTTTAGAGGAAAAGTCCTGGACTGTATGAAACTTATTGACGTGATTAAAATTAGGCTTGGAACCGTTGCTGATTTTTTTAGTGCACCAAGTAAGTTTTGTCCTCCTATAAAGTCTAAATCTTTTTTGCAAGTGAAATGGGAACCTCCCCCTTGCGGTTTTGTTAAATTTAACATTGACAGTAAACCATTGCCTTGGACATGGTGGAATTGGGTGCATTCTCTGGGAAGCTGACGGGAAGACGCTAGTGTCTTTTTCTAACCATATTGAAGAGGTTGATCTGATTGTGGTCGAATTGGTAGTTGTGAAGGAAGTCTTGAGTATCTTCTTTGCTTCTAGGTGTCGAACCATCACAAATTGACTGTGGAATCTGACTCTAGTTAAGTTATGAATTGGGTGCAAAATCCTAAAAAGGCACCTCGTGCATAGAAATGTCATCCACTCTTTATTGGACACGAGTGAGGATGTAAAATGGTTCATTGCTTGGATTCCTAGGATGAAAAATGGTGAGGCATATAAGCTTGCCAAGGCTGTGATCACTAGACGTAATAGCATGCTATCTGTTCTGTAATTGTGGTGTTCTTTTTAAGATTGCTCTTGGATTAGATTCTGATGCTGCGAGTGGATTTCATGTTGCGTAATACTATACTGGATTGTATTCAGGAGCAAAGTCAGAACCATTTTTTAGGGGGGTCGGATAAAATTTTAATTTTTTATAGTTTATATCTTTATAATTTGTAAATGATTAAATCGAATTTTATAATTTTAGGGGGGCCAAAGTGCAATTTTACCTTTACTAATTTAAAATTTTTAAAAAATTTTAAGAGCCAAAATAATAATTTTACATTTTAGGGGGGCCGGGGCCATACCAGCCCCTAGCTTCGCCCCTGATTGTCTTTACCTTTTCCGATTTAATTTATTTTTACCTTTCAAACAAAAATAATTATAATAGTGTTATTATCTTTTTCATATTTTTATATAAAAATTTTAAATAACATAATTAAAAACAAACCATATATTTAGAGATTAAATTCAACATTGATGAATGTGAGCATAAATCTTTATTACTCTATATATGAAATGATTGATAGTAAATTTTAGTAAATATATTTTTATATAATTTTTTTTATTTATATTGCAATCTTCATAAATATGAAATTTAAAATGATTTGTTGGCCAAAATTAATGGAACTGTTTAGCTGTCAATTTTTAGTGATTTCTTGGTTTCTACTCCCCAAGCTGACTTTCAAAGTTAGCAACTAAGTAATTGCTAATATTTAAATATAATTAAGACATTAATAATCGGGATCCTAATTAAATGTCACATGCTCTTCTTCAATGCTTTTCTTAAGATTCGAGTTAATTTGAGAAATGATAAATTGAAATGTATTGAAATTTTGGAGTTTTTCTCTATCAAATACATACGTGTATATATGAGTAAAAAATTTTAATTTGTTTACATTTGTGTAAAAAGATGATTTTAATTTGTTTTCATAATTCTTTTATGATTGTTATTTTAACAGTTTAATCATTGAATATATACTTTATTCATATAGATAATGTAAATTAAGTTTAAAGTAAAATTTTTTAATTTTTTGTTTTATATAAAAGAATTTACAACTGTTAAATATATATTAATATAAATAATATGTTAGATTGATATGATAGAGATATTGAATCGATTCGATTCAAAATGTTATATGTATAATAAATACAATTATATTGATAAATTCAACAGTTAAATTATTAAGATATTAATAGAAAAAATTATGAAATTCAATGGTTAAATTATTAAGATATTAATAAAAAAATTATGAAATAATACAAAATTATGTTAATTTTACATCGATATAATTAAATTTTTATATAATTTTAGAAACTATCTTATACAAAATGAAACAATCTTTGATGGAGAAGTTCATACTGCGCAAGTGGCGAGCTCTATAAATTGTCTCATCAATATTTTATAATATTTAAAAAATTTAAGTCTTACTGTTAATGACAATAAAAAATATTTTCATATATTTTTGAAATTAATTTAATTGTATCATTTAATTTTGAAATTAAATAGATATTAAATTATACTTTTTTTAGAAAAATAATACGTTTTTTTTCTAATCTTTACCTACAATTTTTTTTGGGTAACAAGTGGCACCTCTATTACTTTATTTTCCTAAGTTGGTATCTCTATTAGTCCAAATGTTAGTTAAACGGTTTAGTTTATTTTTTTTAAAAAAAGGCTTAACCCTCGAACTAATACCAAAATTATACCCTTCTCCCAAGTTTGTACCTTTTTTTTTTGTCACAAGTGGTACATGAAATATTTTTCCGTTTTCCATTTTAAACCAAAATATTATATCTATTAAAAAAAAATCAGCTATTAATAGACCGTCACATCATAGAAACTTTAAAAAATAATTTTTAATTATATTAATAAGTTTTTTTTGTTACTCTCTCTCTCTCTCTCTCTCTCTCTCTCTCTCTCTCTCTCTCTCTCTCTCTCTCTCTCTCTCTCTCTCTCTCTCTCTCTTTTCTTCTAATTTTCATTTTTCTACATTTATAATGTTTGGCAATGCCAGCAATGCTCGAAATCTCTATCTTGGGGTTGAAATGCTGGCAATTAATTTTGTTTTCGAACTTCATCGCTTGTTTGCTTGACCTGATGAAATAAAAAAAAGTTCTTTCATTGATAAAAATAATGTTTTCAAAACCGAACCGATAAGACGGAGAATCGACCGGGGTATCGGTTTGAAGATAGGGGTTGGACCGTTACAAATCAATTGAATCGGGCTAAAAAAATAGTTGAACTAGTTGAATCGGTTTTCTCTATTTTTAAATATATATATTATTTTATGAATTTTTAATAGTTTATTTGATCGAATTGAATGAACCGATCAAATTGAGAATTGGTTGCCTAGTCAATTTGACCATCGGTCTGGCTTTGAAAACCTTGATCGAAACCATGAAGCTCAAAATGCTTACATATGTAGAAGAAGCCCAAAATGGGAGGAAGAAGAATATATATATATAAAGAGAAAATAATATTTTTTTGCCATATGATAAATTTTAAATGACTACCTTTTCTTTTAAATAGACTTAATGGTTTGACAAATTGTTGAATTAAAAGAGGTATCAACTTGTGAAAAATAAAGTAGTTTAGGTACCACTTGTGACCAAAAAAAAAAAAATCTATGTAACAAGATGGAAAAAAATGGTATAATTTAGGTGCCAATTTTTATGTTTTTTTTTTTATAAATAGGCTTATCAATTGGACTAATGAAGGTATCTACTTGGGAAAAAAAAGGTAATTTAGGCATTACTTGTGAGAAAAAAAAGTTAAGGTACCAATATAAAAAAAATTGTATAGCTTTAGGTACCAATTTGTGGATTAATCCATTTTCTAACGCAATGCTTCTAAATTGAAACAAGTTGGGTTGCTTGCCAAACCTTCTCTTATATTATTAAAATAATAGGTGGACCTCACATCAATCTATCTATCTATCTATCTATCTATCTATAATATTTTGGTTATTTTAAAAATTAATATGAGTGATAATTATTTGGTACATTGGTGGTGGAAAACTTTAATTTCAGAAGCTGGTTGAGATTTTGCTATATATCTTTAAGTTATATCTAAAAAAATAGAAAATAGGGAGGTTTTCGAAATGGCCTACCAGAATTATCGGAGTTTTTCGAAACAATCATATTAAATATTTGTTTATTATAGTAGAAAACTTAGTCAATTTTCAGAAAAGATAACAAGTTATCAAAAACCGTTTTAGATGAACCTTTATATGTAACGGTGATCGTTTTTAGGAAAAACTTAGTTAACTTTCTATTTATTTATTACCCTCAATTTTAACTAAAAACCAGCAGCAGAAAAGTGACATTCAACTTAGTTTTAATTTAATAAAAATAAGATTTTATGCATAATTAATAGAAAACCATATTTCAATAACCGAGAATTAATTTAAGTGTCATGCATACTATTTAAACCCAAAATCTAAGTCTTATGCCACAAATTGAATTTAAAGCAATTACAATCTTTGAATAATAAAAACAACAAATAATAAATGTAAAATATTTTAATAAGAACAAGAGCGAGCCGAGACCCTTCGGATGCCGTGTCTGCATCCTAACTTGGTGGGTTCTTCTGTAGAAAATGGAAATAAAAAAGGGAGTGAACTAGGAAGCTCAGTTTCAGAAACACGTCAAATAGTATAATTCACAATAGCAGTTTCAGAATATCGATATTTCAAATAAGCTCAACAAGATATATAGTTATACCATCTCAGAAATCTCAAAATTGTATGCTCATGCTCTATGAATGCAATACAATTTTGGTTTAATAGAAATGATCCTACCCAAACGCTACACACCATAGTAAAAGTTCCTTAGAACTCATCTATCCCTACACACCAGGTTGTGGATAAACCACAAAGTTGTAGGTTAATATGCTGCCAGATGGTTGAGAATGCACAACATATTTGCAGATAAGAGCTGCCAAAATATGTGTGGATGAACCATCAGTGTTGCAGGTTAATACGCTGTCAGATAGTTGTGAATACACAACATATTTGCATATAAGAGCTGCTAAAAAAATGGGTGGGTGTACCACAAGTATTGTAGGTTAATGCACTGCCAGATAGTTGTGAATACACAACATGTTTGCAGATAAGAGCTGCCGAAAAAAATTGTGGATGAACCACCAGTGTTGCATATTATTAAACTGCTAAAACTTCTTCCTTTCAAGAGTCCCACCCTACCTCATGCAATGCAATATGGCATGCTTATAACAGATCAATACAGTCACGATTAATATGCTTAAAATAGATCGATATGGAAACAATAAATATGCTTTTGACTAATCAATACAGTAGAAAAAGACAGATTTTTCATGGATTCGATTTAATAGTATCATAAGGCGAGTTGAATGTACAATCAATAACATAGATGCAATATCCATATATATTATTCACTTTTCATGTATATATATAATACAGTTCCGGAGATATCTAAGGACTAAACTGCACATAACATAAATTTTTGGGCAAAAATATAAACAGGGGACACACGACTGTGTGAGGTGCTATAGGTCGTGTGGAAGGGTTACACGATTGTGTGGCCAGGCTGTGTAACAGACTGTGGCTGTGTAGAATTTGCGAAATTAACCTATAGGAGAGACACGACCGTATGGAGGGTTCTTGGCCGTGTGAGATTCAAACTAGCCTAAGGTTTCAGAGGTACATGGCTGTAAGAGGTGTCGTGTGGTCGACACGCATGTGGACCACACCCTCGTGTGGCAGACTATGTGACCCTAATTCTAGGCACAGTTTGCCCCGATTCACTTGTACAAGAACACACAACTTTCACCGGAAGCCCGATCAACGTCCCTCACGATCAAATTTAATCTGGTGCACCAATAACGATTCCTTTAAACGAAATTTATACACGAATTAATGATTGATTTCAAGATTTGTCAAGATTATTGAAAGACTCGACAAAAACTGAGAAAGATCGTGTAATCGGGTTACAAGAGTAACGTGGATAGGAGTTCTATAGAAATCTGAGATTAAACACTAGGTTTGAGATGTACTTACTAAACTTGGATGAAAAGAAATGGGTGTTATCAATGAAGAAATCGACAACTAGTAGGAAAAACAATTCGAACGAGAATTGATTTTGATTCGGGAAAAAATAATTTCAACAATAAAGAGAAAATATTATGCAAAGAAGAAGATGAAAAAGAAAAAGGGGGAAGAAATTGGGAAATGAAAGCAAAATTCTATTTGGATTTGAAAAAGAAAGCAAAAATTCTAATGTAATTAGGAATAGGGCTAAATACGCAGGGTTTTCAAACTTTAGGGGGTTGCATGGTATTTTACCTTTGCTGCCGAAAATAAAATGAAATAGAGGAGGATTTGTGTAGCTCGAACTCTATATGCAAGTGGGAGAAGCAAGTGTGCAACCATTAGGCCTAAGCCCATTTGATAATACTCTAGAATGACATATTTTTATGTATTAATTACACATTTATTTTGAGTATGATCTTACTAATTTGAGCTATTTATGATTTTTTATCTTGTAGGGACTAAATCAAAGGAAAAAGGAAATTTGGGGGCTAAAAGCGTGAATTTAAAGATGAAATGGGCCAACATGTGAAGTAGGAGAGAAATGGTGCTAGAAATGCAAAGTATGGAAGACTTGGAGGGCAAAAGTGCAAAGAAGAGATTTTTATAAAAACAAGACTCTATTTAATTTTTAATTATATTAGAATAATTATTAAAGATTATTATTTAGATTTAATTTTAGCATTTATCTTTAATTATCTTTAATTATTTGTATTTATCTTTTAGAATTTAAGTAGGAATAGACTAGGTTTCCTAGTACTGTAAATAGGGGATGGAGTGACACAAATTTGACACATCTTTTCTGTAAACACTCTCTCCCCCATAAAGCTTAGCCTTATTTCCCTTCATATTATTCAATAAAAATTCTATTTCCATTACATTTATTTAATTTTCCCCAAAAATCATGAGCCACTAAACTTATCTAGCCAAAGGTTGTCGAAAATCCCCAAAAGGGTTCATGAGGCTTAGAATCCGCGCTTAGCCTTCTCAACGAGTATTCATCGTTTCTCCGCATTACGGGGCTGACGCTTCTGTTCATGTCCCTTAAAAAGTGATCTTTTCAAGTTGTGCAAGGAACGGCCGCTTTGTATGTTTTGGGAAGGTTGCACAGTCAGTTCGTTAGCTTACTGCGTCAGAGGTTGTTGAGCCCAAGAGACAAAATGGCGTGGCATTCGCCATTGAGAAGTGATGATCTAGCATAAGATGGTCCCACAAAAGCAATTGTTGGCTAGAGTTAGGTTCCTCTAAATCGTAAGTCTAAAATCTTGGAGCTGGTGGTCGTAGGCGTCCTCTTCCACTATAACTGGCTTATTCTGTTTGAGAATGATCACCTAAAAGCCGAGGATTAAACCTAAGGCGGATCGAGACAACTGGAGGCTGGAATCTCTCTATAAGAAACTTTTTCTCAACTCTATTTATCTCCACTATTTTAATTTTAATTTCCGCACTTTCAATTAAATCAAAACTTTTAATGCTGTTTTTTTTTTTATTTTTTTCAGGTATGCAGGTTTTCTTGGGCACAATTCTATCCAAGATTTCGAGGAACAAGCAATTGTGAAAATCTGATCCTTGAGGATTTGACCCTACTTCCCTTATACTATTATTTTTATTATTTTCATTATTTTATAGGGATCGGATATTTTTGGTGCTATCAACGATCGCATCAATTTTTGGCTCCGTTGCCGGGGACTGGTAACGTACTAATCTTGTTTCTTTTGTTTATTATGACCAGATCTGCTCTAGGTAATCTTGTGTTTGATTCAGAAATAGAGAAGACTGCAAGAGCTAATCGCAAGGAGACAAAGTTACGGAAAAAATAGTCAGTAGTGGTTGAGACTCAGAGTAACCCACCAACAGAAATCGAAGTCGACGACGAAGTTGAGTATAGGGTTAACAAAAGCCCTACTCAAACACTTGAAAGGGAAAAAGTAAAAGTCGATTCATCAGAAGAAGTGCTTAACGCTAGGGTTAACAAAAACCCGAATCTAGCACATCAACCAATGGCTCAAACGATTAGGCCGAAGCTCCGGCAGAACAACCACCATTGTGCATCGCGTATCTTACCATGGATACTAATTTTGAACTGAAGTCAGGTTTAATCCAGTTACTGCCAACTTTTCGTGGGTTGCAAAATGAAAATCCCTACAAACATCTGAAAGAGTTTCATATGGTTTGCCTTAGCATGAAACCTCAGGGGATAACTGAGGATCAAATCAAATTGCGTGCTTTCGCTTTCTCCCTAGCAGAATTATTTTATCTCCCCCCTGGATCTATTACAACTTGGGCTGATCTTTCTCGTTTGTTTCTCAACAGGTTTTTTCCAGCATCACGTGCAGTTGAGTTATGAAGGGAGATCGTTGAGATAAGGCAAAAAGAATTAGAGTCTCTTTATGACTATTGGGAGCGATTTAAGAAGTTGTGTGCAAGTTGCCCACAACATGGTATAACGGAACAGTCTCTGCTCCAATACTTTTATGAGGGCTTAAAGCCCATAGAGATGAACATGGTAGACGCCGCCAGTGGAGGAGCATTGGTCAACATGACTCTCCAACAAGCAAGGGACTTGATATCCACGATGGTTGCAAATACTCAGCAGTTCCGAGCCAATCCTGAGCCCTCTAGAAGGGTTCACCGGCTAAGTAATTCAACCTTAGAGGATAAAGTTGATAGACTTACTAATATTCTGAACTCTGTTGTTACAAAAAAAGCAAAACCAGCTCAATTATGCGGAATATGTGCTACACCTGAACATACAACGGATGCATGTCCTACTTTGTATGATGATACTATGACTCATTTGGATGCTATGGGAAACTTTCCTATGCCACCACAAAGGCGATATGACCCCTATGCTAATACCTACAACCCAGGATGGAGAGACCATCCCAACTTGAGCTATGGGGCAAACCTGCAGTATAACCAGCCATACCAAAATCGGTTTCCACAACAAACACAAAATTTAGGTACCTCTTTAGAAACCATGGTTAATAAATTAGCAGCTAATGTGATTGATTTCCAATAGTAGATACGACGGCAAACTATTGATTTCCAACAGCAAATACTATGGAAAATCTTGATTTTCAAAAGGAAACAAAGGATTTTCAACAGAAAACCGAGGCGTCTTTAAGAGAGTTGATCACATTAATTGAGAAATAAACTCACAAGGGAAGCTGCCATCATAAACGGAACCTAATCCAAGACAAGATGCAAATGCAGTGACGTTGCGAAGTGGAAAAGTACTGGAACCAATTCCTGGCAGAAATCTTGGCCAAGATTCCACCCAGGAAAAGCCCAAAAATGATGAACAGGTCCGAGGGAAACCTCCATTGGCCATAATTCAACCTCCATTTCTAGGACGATTGAACTAATGTCGAAAGGTAGAGAGGACAAGGAGATCTTCAAAACATTTAGAAATGTCGAGATAAACATACCATTGTTGGATGCCATCAAACAAATTTCGCGATATGCCAAGTTCCTTAAAGAGCTCTGCACCAACAAACGGAAATTAACAGGTAATGAAAGGGTAAGTGTTTGTAACATCCTTAACCCGTATCCGTCGCCAGAATGGGTTACTAGGCATTACCGATCTAAACCCAACCCAGAATAGGCATTCATATACATAAATCATACTTCTTTACTACAAGTTCGAATCAAATGAACTTCACTCTCATGGCTATCAAATTCTGAATTTATTATCAAACATACTTCAATTATATAACATTACATCATAGCTGATCAAATTTTATCAATAATTATATCATACTCACTTTCGCATATATAAAAATCAACATATACCATTTCATTCATAGAACATTTTAAAACATTATCATAGAAACTATCTCACATGCATGTAATCAACCAACCATTTACCTAACCATTTTAATACGTCTCATAGCCAAATGCACAAGCACATTATGACCAAATTATTAAAGTAACTCATAAGGCCGAATATGCCCAAAGTATTACATATTCAATAATCTAAATCTAATAAACATTTCGTCAATAATGTACTCAGCTTCTCACGGCATTTATGCATTTATTCATATCCCATTATATCTACTAAGACACATTACATGCTCATCCATACAATACATATACTAAAACCGAATCTCATAGTCACTTACATCTTCTAATCAAACATGTTTTAAGCTTACTAAAAGAGCTAATTATAAGTCATGCATATCTTTACACAATCAAGATATATAACCCAAAATACCATTCATACATATCATGAAACTTACTTACCTAATTATGCAAAATACCATGGTCAAAATTTCACAACTATTAACTAACTCAATATTCAACCAAACCAAGAACATCCATCACACATAATATACCATATGGTATACTTCTAAAATGAGCTAAATACTTGATCAAGTACATGTCATGAATAACTTCATTATCAAACCATACAACCAAACACAAGCATAATTACACTATGAAATATACTTCCATAATAAGCCAACACCATGACCAAATTCGCATAAGTCCTAAATATTAAGATTTAGCCATTTTCGCATGGCATAATATATATATATATATATATATATACATAACCCAAAACAATCATTTCAAAATATAACCCAGCCTATACATGCCATAGTTTCAAAAATTCAGCTTATAAAATACCAAAATTAGTCGATACTGTGATAGACTTTGACGATGATCCCGAGCTCGTAACTTGTCTCCAAAATCTATAAAACAATGCAATTAAACACATACAGTAAGCGTTCATAGCTTAGTAAGTTATAAGCAATTTCGTGATAACAATGCATTAAATCATTATATCAAAAATTTAATAAAAAATTTAATAGACAATGATCCATCAACTACTCATTTACTTGTGCAACCACATAACATTTCTTATCTCTCAAATTCAAGCCGAACCTAATATGAATATTTGGTTCCCATGCATTATCGATATATTCAAGTTCCAAACTATTCAAACATATATCTTATACCAAATTTCCACATATCCGAATCACATTTTGTAATTCATATTCCGAATCACATTTTGTAATTCATATAACAATCAATATGATTTTGTAAACATTTGCACATATCAACTTATATCATCCAAACTATACATTTAAAAGAAACATTCCATCCAATCCACAGATAATCACTTACTCTTGATTTTAAATACCACTTCTCATAGTTTCAATACTTACCAAATTTGATCTTTGAATTGAAAATTAACTAGTACCCTTATTACTTATTAATCGATTTTGAACACATAGTGCTCGATAATTAACTTCGCACACTTAGTGCTCATTGACCAATTTCGCACACATAGTGCTCGGTAATTAACTTCGCACACTTAGTACATAATGATCGAGTTCACACACTTAGTGCTCGGTATTTTAAAGTCGCACACTTAGTGCATTTCTCAACGTTATTACACATTTATATATACACACAGACAAGAATTAAACCTCAACTATAAATATACGAATTAGCTTATTTCAATCTCAATAATCAACATCTCATTCGGGTGTACCAATAGTTCATATACATACCTCACATTCGACTATATCAATAATATATATACATACTTCCATTAAATTCATGTACACCACTATAATTAAATCCAAATCAACTCAATTGCTTAAAAACTTACCTCGAGTATCGACGGACTATATTTTCCGACTATTCGACTAACTTTGCTTTTCCCCGATCCAATCTCGATCCTTTTTGTTCTTGATCTAATAAATTTCAAATTTAGCTAAATTAAGTATAATTCCATTGAATTTGATCCGAAAACACATAAATGGGAAAATTACCATTTTGCCCCTGACATTTTACACTTTTTACAATTCAGTCCTTTTTCCACAAAACACAAATTACACAAAATTTGACCACACTTCTTTAGGGCCGAATATTCATAGCCTTATTACAAGCTCATACATTTCACTTATTTCACATTTTGACCCCTCAATTTGCAAATTTCACAATTTAATCCTATTTAAACATTTCTACCAAAAATGCTTTAATTAAACTTAACAATCTAACATCCTATATTTATTTTCCATCACTAAACATCAATTTCATCAAGCTATCAACAATGGCATTTCATGAATACATCATCAAATTCAAAAATTCAAGCTTGGGCTAGCTAGTATTCAAAGCAACGATCTAAAAAAACGTAAAAATTATCAAAAACCGAACTCAAATCACTTACCTATTTGAACTTGTAATAGCTGAATGTGCCAAAGCTTCAAAATTCTCTTTTTTTTCCTTAGTTTCGGTCACTCTTGAGAAAGATGAACACTTTCTCTTTCATTTTCATTTTTATTCAATTTAATCTATTAACATATATTAAATTATTACATAATATCATAAAATATATAATAAACAATTCAATTTACTATTACATGCACACCCACCTGGCCACTATGCTCATTTTATGGCCAAATTGCTACTTAAAGCCTCCAATTTGTAAAGACAACAACAATTAGGTACTATCTCATTTAACCATCAAATTTTCATTTTACGCGATTAAGCCCTTTTTTAAAATTAAGCACCAAAACGATCAAATTTTAATACGAAAATTTCACACACACCAATTCACACATAATAAACATAGAAAAATAATATTAAAATATTTTTCTAAGTCGGATTCGTGGTCTTGAAACCACTGTTCTGATTAGGGTCAAAATCGGGCTGTTACAGTGTTGGTGAGAATGTTTCTGCAGTGCTGCAGTGGAAAATGCCAGCAAAATGCAAACATAGTGGCATGTTCGCTATACCATGCAAAATAGGCCACTTAGGAAATAAATGAGCTATGTTTGATTTAGGGGCCTTCATAAATGTAATGCCTTTTTTTTTATTTATGAATCACTTAACGCTGATTTTTTGACGAAAATAGGTGTTATCATTCAGTTGGCAGACAAGTCTATTGTGTATCCCGAAGGAGTCCTCAAAGATGTATTGGTAAAATTTAACGAACTTATTTTCCCTGCAGATTTTTATGTGATAAAAATGGAGGAGGATAGCACTCCTGGATCTTCGGACCTCTTGCTGGGCCGACCTTTCCTTAGTACTGCAAATACTAAGATTGACGTGTTAGCGGAACCCTCACGATGGAGTTTGACGGTGAGATCGTGAAGTTTAATGTTTATGACGCTATTAGTCACCCAAGTGAAATCTTGGATGTAAACCATGTCAACATAATTGACTCATTAGTAGAAGAAAATTTTGAGTCAACTTATGGAGATAAATCTAAAATGATGTTTGATGATTTTGAATCTGTTAATGAATTATTGGCTCCTATGGATACTAAACTTCTACCTTCTATTGTGCAGGCACCAGATCTGAAATTAAAACCACTTCCTGAGCATCTCAAGTGCGCATTTTTGGAGAATGATGAGACCATTGTCAACTTAAAAGGGATTAACCCCTTGACAGGCGCACATAAGATTTTCTTGGAGAAAAATACGAAACCAAAGAAAGAGGCACAGGGACGATTCAACCCAAATATGATGGATGTGATAAAAAGGGAGAATTTTCAAGCCCATACAAACGAAAGAATTAAGCTGGAACAGCCCCAATACTAGTTGGGGCGTCAAGCTAGTGACGTTAAACAAGCGCTTGTTAGGAGACAACCTAATTTTTATTTTTATTTATTTTATTTTTCTTAATTTTCATTTTATTATATTATTTATTACTTTATTTTAGATGTTGATAAATTTCTCTTCTTCTATCTAGGTAAACCGATGAGGAAAAAACTCAGGAATTGGCATACTTTCACAAACATCCCTTATTCTATCCCTATTCCACGTAGGAATAGCGCGTCCCTGCTTTATACAAACCAAAACCTGCACCGAAACACCCCACCCTTTAGTTAAACACTCTACCTATACACCCACAAACCCTAAAAATTTATCCTATTTTTCACCCAAACCCCTACCAGCTATCGCACATTCTTCCTCAGCCCCCACCATCAATTTTTCAAACACCATGGTAAGGACTTGCCCACGTCGTCTCCATCTCCATATCCACGCGACGTTAAACCTTCCTCTCCTTGCAGCTTTGTGTGAACGACAGTAACTACATGGTGAGTTCTTCTAAACTTTTCTTCTTCCACCTATTTATTTATTTTATTCCACATCGAGGACAATGTGTTTTAAGTAGGGGGAGACATTCTTCATTATTTTTGTCATTTTATATGCTACTTTTGTTATTGCTGCTGCTTTGTGCTCGTTGCTGCCCATATATATATTTTTAAGAATATTCTGCCTCTTTTCACGCCTAAGAATTTGACCACGACTTGCCCACTGTTTGACCTACATGCATGATTCTTGTCTATCGAGTTAGTTATGATTTTGCATATTTGATTTCATCTCCACTGTTTTATTTCTTTTAGGATGAATAGTTATGATTGATAGAGTTAACCCTACCTTGCTTATAGTAAAATCGATTAAGTCTAAATGTAAAGAGAACACTTAATGAAAATTGCATGCTAAAATTCTGTTCATGACTGTTAGGTAGTTGCCGAAACTTATTTTTGACACTTGATTGTTTTCCTTAGTCCACCAAATTAAAATTTTGTTTCATTATAATAAATTGTAATGCTTCCGTGGTTATGAGTATAGCTTAAAACGTGACTGACTGAGTAACCGGGGTAGGGTGCTTGGGTTGTCATCCTATTTCGTGTCAAAAGGTTGTGTGACCTGTTAGGTAACTCCGCTAACCGAAATTAAATAATTTTTTTAGGAATATGTTGGGCTGAGTAACCAGGATGGAGTGCTTGGCTGTCATCTCTCTTCGCGTCAAAAGGTTCGATATGTAACAACTCGATTTTGGGGCTAGTCGGAACTGTGGTTTCGAGACCACTAATCTGAGATTGGAGAAAATTATTTTAATATTATTTTATATGTTATAGCATGATTATAAGGATGCATGAAAATTTTGGTGCTTTAATTCTAGCAATTGTATGCTTAATTGCGAAAAAGAACTAAATTGCATAAAGTGTGAAAGTTCTATTTTACAAGCTAGGAGTGTCTAATAGCTATGAAATATTAAATTAGAGGTCCTTAAAGTGCAATTAGACCTTCGTAAAGATATGGCCGGCCAAGGGAGACAAGAGCATTAATTTGGTTAAAAAATTTGGTGATAGTAGGTGACTGAAATGAATAAAATAAGATAAATAAAGAAGATTTCATCTTTTACTATTCATTTCTTCTTCCACCGAAATTTGAGGAGAAAATAGAGGTTTTTGGAGTTCAAAGTTTCAGCCAAGCTATTCCTTTGCAAGTAAGTGATTTTAGAGGTCTTTCTTGATAATTTTTGTACTTTTAGAACCCTTAAAGCTTAAGCTAGCTAATGGGGGACTATTTTGTAAAATGGTTGAAAGTTTAGGGATTTTTCATGAGATTATTTATGTTGTTTGTTGAGTTTTTATGGAAGAAAATGAATGTTGGTGGGTTAAGGAATAACTTTTGTGAAAGGTTTTTCCATGAAAACACCTAAATGAGACCTATTTGTAAAGGTTGTAATTGAGTAATAAATGCATGAAATGATTGGTTTTGTGAGTTGTTATAAGAGAAACAAAATGTTCAGCTAGGCCTGTTTAATGAGAAAATGTGATGAAAAATAATTTACGAGCCTAGGGGCAAAATCATAATTTTGCCAAAGTATAAGGGCAAAATGGTCATTTTTTCCTAAGTAGAAATTTTGATGTGTCATGAGTTAAGTAGTGATTAAATGAGTAAATTTTATTATTATAGATCAAGAAGAACGCGAAAACAACCTTGACCGGGGAAAAGGCAATGTTACAAACTAAACTGTCGATTAACACATTTTGCACCGAGGTAAGTTTATGTGTAAACGATACATGTTTAATATATATGCTGTTACTTATTGATGCATTGTATGGATAAAAATACTTATTAGTGAGATTGATTGAAAATGATAGATAATGAGTAATTCTCGTATGAACCTCGGAATAGAAATGTAAGTACGGACAAATATCCGTAGTTATTATTTGGTGGGCTGTGTGCGATACCACCTTATTATTTATTCACGTTGGGCTGTGTGCGATACCACCTTATTATTTATTCACGCTGGGCTGTGTGCGATACCATCGTTTATATTATCATTTTGTGGGCTATGTGCGAAACCACCGTAATTATCATTATTGGTGGGCTGTATGCAATACCACCCTATTATTGATTAATGGTGGGTTGTGTGCGAAACCACCAGGTTCTCGTAATTTTCTGAAGGGTTCATTGAGAAACTTGTTTAAGTAAATATTTCATGTGGCTTTGTGGTGATAAATGCAAGGCATAAGTACAAATAAATGTGAGCAATATATATGATATGGTTGGGTTGTGGTAAGAGTTGAGATAAGAAAGCATGACTATGATAATGTGAATTGTTCTTCCATAGTATGTAATGATATTGGTTGATTAGCATATGGTTTGATGCCTATTGTTTACATGTAGACTTATTACGCTTAAAGCTTACTCCCTTTCTTTTCCCTTGTTTTATAGTGTCAAAGAGTTAGCTTGGGATACGAAGATAATCAGAAGATCACCCACACTATCAGCACGTCTTGGTATATTTAGACTTAGCATTTTGAGTATGGCATGTATAGGGGCTAGACTTAGTAAAATGTCATGTTGTTTTGGCCAAGTGTGTTGGCTCTTTTAAAGATGAACTCTTTTGTATAAGGCCATAGTTGATGGCTCATTATTATTAATCTATGAAAAGATGAGGTTATTCATGAATATGCATGGTGCATGATTGAGTTGCTTGGTTAAAGTATGCATGAATGGGTTGATGGTTGAACGTGATTTATGTTTGTATGAGTTAGGGTGATAAAAGAGCTTGGCAAATAGCCTTGTTCTTTTCCACACGGGTAGACACACGGTCAATCTCATGGGCATCTGGTTAGGCCGTATGTCCCCTACATGTTAGTTTTACAAGTCAGTATGCTCAGTAATAAACACACGGGCAGAGACACGGTCATGGACATGGGCGTGTGCTAAGGCCGTGTGAAGTCTTCACCTGAAATTTGGAATTTAATTCGCCACACGGTCGAGGGACACGGGCTTGTCCCTAGGCCGTGTGACATTTTTGGGTTGATGATGTCAGAAACAGAATGCCAAGGTTTTGGCACACGGGTTAAGACACGGGCGTGTCGAGGCCGTGTGAACCCGTGTAGAGACACAGGTGTGTGCTCGGCCGTGTGAAAACCCCTGTAGGTTCGAATTGAGAAATAATTCCACACAGGTGTGGAACACGGGCGTGTGATATGTCATACGGGTGTGTCCCTTCCTCCACATGGACGTGTGAACTGTTTAGAGAAAATTTTCTAAGGACTTCCAGAGAGCTTCAAAGGAGCTCGATTTGATCTCGAACCATTCCTAAACCGTGAATTAGGCCTCGTAAGTGTGTTTAGGAGGTATTGGTAAAAGGTTTAAATTGGAGAGAAAAGTCAAGTTTCTAAATTGCATGATCGATTGTGTGTAAGCTTAGTAATGCCTTGTACCCTGTTCTGGCGTTGAATACGGGTAAAGGGTGTTACACGATATGTTCTTAAGAAAAATATAATAAATTAGGAGTTTGTTGGGCTAAGTAACCGGGGTGGGGTGCTTGGCTCTCATCTCTCTTCGCGTCAAAAGGTTCAATGTATTCTTAAACAATAATAATAATAGTAAAAAAAAAGAGGAAAAAAAAGAAAAAAAATGATGTATTAATAATAAAATTGCATTTGGGGGCTAAAGGTGGAAACAAATAAGGTGTCATGGTAATTTTAGTAAAGTACCTAACTTTCATGAAATAATTCAAGTCGATTTTATTTTTGTGTGTATTAATTGGAATACTTTTTCAGTTTTATTTAAAGCAAGCTAAAGGTTCTCTTTATTTTTCATATGCATTTTGCCTACTTTATAAAACTTTGGAGTGGTATTTCAATCATGGCAAAAGTTCTAATTTTCACAGTGGTTAGGAACCATACTTAACGGCAAGCATGGGCTAAGTAGGGGTGGGCTAAGTAAGGGGAATTTGATAATACTTTAGAATAACATATTTTTATGTATTAATTACACATTAATTTTGAGTATGATCCGACGAATTTGAGTTATTTATTATTTTTTATCTTGTAGGGACTAAATCGAAGGCAAAAGGAAATTTGGGGGCTAAAAGCATGAATTTAAAGATAAAATGGGTTAACATGTGAAGTAGGAGAGAAGTGGTGCAAGAAATGCAAAGTATGAAAGACTTGGAGGGCAAAAGTGCAAAGAAGAGATTTGTATAAAAACAAGATTCTATTTAATTTTTAATTATATTAGGATAATTATTAAAGATTATTATTTAGATTTAATTTTAGCATTTATCTTTATTTATATTTAATTATCTTTATTTATTTGTATTTATCTTTTAGAATTTAAGTAGGAATAGACTAGGTTTTCTAGTACTATAAATAGGGGATGGAGTGACACAAATTTGACACATCTTTTCTGTAAACACTTTCTCCCCCATAAAGCTTAGCCTTATTTCCCTTCATATTATTCAATAAAAATTCTATTTCCATTACATTTATTTAATTTTCCCCAAAAATCATTAGCCACTAAACTTATCTAGCCAAAGGTTGTTGAAAATCCCCAAAAGGGTTCATGAGGCTTAGAATCCGCGCTTAGCCTTCTCAACGGGTATTCATCGTTTCTCCGCATTACGAGGTTGACGCTTTCGTCCAATATATATTTTAGTTTTCACTCCTAACAATATATATTTTTGTGGTTTTTATCCTAGTTTGCTGAAATTAAAAAAAAAAGAAATGGGAGAAGAGTGGCTTGAACTTTGGACCTTTAAGGAGTGCTCTAACTAGTTAACCACCAAGCCTAATTTCGAAGACCTTACTACTGAACCAATAGGCTCATTCTTACTACCTCTTTAACAGAAATAATTTTTACGGCATTCTAAATTCTCTTACCCTATGCTTTTAAAAAAAAAAATAAAAAAATCTAACTTTTATCCCTATTTCTTCTAGTCCTATTTTTGGGATGTGACAAATCTCCCTCTTTAAAAAAATTCGTCCTCGAATTTAACTTGCCTTAACCGAACAAGTGAGGATATTGTTGATGAATCAACTCATTGGGTTCCCACATTCCTTCTTGAGTTTCATGGTTTTGCCATAAAACCTTAACTAGAGAAAGTTGTTTATTTTAGAGTTTTGACCTCTTTATCGATTTTTCTAATTGGTTCTTCCTCAAAAGATAAGTCTGGTTGGAGTTCGATCTTTTCAACGGGAACAATATGGGAAGGATCAGAATGATAACGTCGTAATATTGACACATGAAACACATTGTGGATTAGATCTAACTCAGGAGGTAGCTCAAGTTGGTATGACATTGGGCTGATCCGCTTCTATATTCAATAAGGACCAAAAAACGAGGACTCAATTTTCCTTTCCTGCCGAACCTTAGAACTTTGTTCCAAGGACTTGTTCTCCTACATCGAATTCTATATGTTTTCTCTTTAGGTCGACAAATGACTTTTATTGATCTAAGGTCGTTTTTAATATTTCTTGAATTACTTGAACTTTATCTTTGGTTTCCTGCGCCAATTTAGGACCCATTATTTTCTTTCTTTCAATTTCATCCAACATAAGGGTGTACGGCACTTTCTTCCATAAAGTGCTTTGTATGGTGCCATTTTTATGCTTGCTTAGAAACTATTGTTGTAAGCGAACTTGGTAAGTGGTAAAAATTCCTCCCAACTGCCTCAGAATTCGATGGCATAGCTTCTTAACATGTCTTTTGGAATTTGGATAGTTTTTTTGGATTGTGCATCGGTTTGTGGGTTAAATCTTGCGCTAAAATCGAGTTTTGTTCCTAGCGCTTCGTGTAGTTTCTTTTAAAACCTCGAAGTGAGATAAGGATCTCGATCTGATATAATTGAAATTAGTACTCCATGTAATTTAACAATCTCTGAAATATACAACTTTGTTAATTTTGTTAAGGGATAATCAGCTCGAACTAGAATAAAGTTGGCTGATTTGATGAGTCAATCCATAATCACCCATACTGAGTCTTTCTTCGTGGGAGTTAGAGGTAACCCACTTATGAAATCCATTGTTATTCTTTCCCACTTTCATTGTAGAATGTTGATTGGTTGTAGCGTCTTTGATAGAATTGATGTTCTACTTTTAGTTGTTGACATGTCAAGCACTTTGCCACAAAATCCTTCACGTCTCTTTTTAATCTTGGCCACCAATATAATTCTTTCAAGTTTTGGTACATTTTTTACTTTCGAGATGTATAGAGTATGGGCTATTATGGGCTTCTCGAAGTATCTTTTGTTTTAATTCTGGGTCGTTTGGTACATAATTTTTTTTCCTAAACCAAAGGACTCCTCCCTCACTGATTGAGAAGTCTTCCATTAATCCATCTTTCACCCTTTTTATGTGTGGCAACAACTCAACATCTATGGGTTGTTTGGTTTTTATTTCTTCCTCCAAGGTTGGTTTAATTTGCAATTCAGCTAGGATGCCTACATTATTGTAAAGACTTAAGCTTGCGAACAATGCTCTTAGTTTTGTTTTTTTTTCTTTCTGCTTAGAGCGTCTACTACAATATTTTTTTTCCTTTGATGATATTCAATTGTACAATCATAGTCTTTGAGTAGTTTGATCCATCTCCTTTGCGTTAAGTTAAGTTCTTTTTTAGTTAGGAGGCATTTCAAGCTTATGTGGTTTGTGTAAATTGTGTACTTTTCTCCATAAAGATAATGCCTCTAAATTTTAAGTGTGAAGACTACTATGGCTAACTCTAGATCATGTCTAGGGTAGTTGCACTCATGAGTCTTAAGTTGCCTTGAAGCATATGTGACCACTTTTTCATCTTTCATTAAAACACAATTGAGTCCCACATGTGACGCATCGCTATAAATAACATATTCTTTTCTTGATTAGGTTGGATTAGAATGGGTGCTTGAGTTAGAACCAATTTTAACTTCTCAAAACTATTTTGTTGCTCCTCAATCCATTTAAAAGGCGTGTCTTTCCTTAGTAACTTAGTTAAAGAGAAAAACCATCAAAAAAATCCTCGTTAATATCCCGCTAAGCCCAGAAAACTCTGATTTTTTGAGACATTCTTTGGTTGCTTCCATCCTAGGATTGCCTCTATTTTCTTTGGATCTACTTAGACTAATTCGGCGGATATAATGTTACCTAGGAACATGACTTTCTTAAGCCAAAATTTGCACTTTCTAAGTTTTGCGAAAAACTTCTTTTCTCATAAAATTCATAAAATAATAATTAAGTGTTTGTCGTGCTCTATTTCAGACTTCGAGTACACCAATATGTCATCAATAAAGACTAAGACAAATTGGTCGAGGAAAGGTTGAAACACTCGATTCATGTGGTCAATGAATGATGCTGGTGAGTTTGTTAACCTGAATGGCATGACTAAAAGCTCATAGTACCTATAACGGGTTCTAAAGGTTGTTTTGGCTACATCCTCCTCTTTAAATTTTAGTTGGTAATACCCCGATCTTATATCTATTTTTGAAAATACAGTGACACCTTGAAACTGATAAAACAAGTCATCTATCCTTGGTAAAGGGTATTTATTTTTCACAGTTAACTTATTTAGTTGGCAATAATCAATGCAAATTCAAAGTGACCTATCCTTCTTTTTCACGAACAACACTAGCGCACCACATAGAGAACTTCTAAATCTAATGAACCCACGATTTAACAACTCTTGAAGTTAGATTTCTAATTATTTTAACTCCTTTGACGCCATATGGTAATGAGCTATTAACATAGGTGTGATTCCTAGTATCACCTCAATTTCGAACTCTACCTCGCGATCTGGAGGTATCCTTGGCAACTCTTCATGAAAAACATCAGGAAATTTACTAACGGTTCGAATGTCACTTACTTTGGGTTCGATAACTTTAACATCTTTGACATAACATAAAAATGACTTGCAGCCCTGACGAACCAACTTTTTTGTGACCATGGTTGAGATCACCTTTGACAAATAATTTCTTATGTTTCCTACCATGACAATTTCTTTGCCTTCTTTGGTTTTCAAGGTTGCCCTTTTTAAAGAACAATCCAAATTTACTTGGTGCTCCATCAACAAATCTATCTTTAAAATTAGATTGAATTCCCTGAATGGCAATTCCATTAGATTGGCGAGAAAATTTCCTCTTACAATTCCAATAAAAATCTTTCATAAATTCTATCTATTCGAACGGTTTGTCCTAATGGGCTTATTACTGTCATAATATTATTTTTTTTCTACTTTTTCTTTCAATTTTTCAACCATATTCAACGTTACATATGGATGAGTAGATTCCACATCAATTAAAGCAAAGAAAGGCACAAAATGGATAAGGAATGTACCTATGATGATATTGGCATCATCTTTATCCTACTGTCCTCTTACAGTATACACTAAGGCTGGTTGCCTCGCTTTTACCCTGTTCATACCTTGTGCCAACGTTTTTTGGCCTCAATTTTCGTTGCTTTAGTTAGGACCACAGTTTCCTTGTGTTTGGGTTTGGTTTTGGCATTGATTTTTTGGTTGAGTGGGTCTATTCCAACGGGGACAATCTTTTATTTGGTGTTCTTTCGACCCACACTTAAGACAAGCGCCAATCTTTTTCCAACATTCTCCCGTGTGGCCTTTCTCATAATAATTGTAATAACCAAATTTGCCCGGCCCATTAAAGCCCAATACCAAGCTAAAAACAAGACCAAATAAAAATACAAAATCCATAGTCCTTATTTACAGCAAGGTCCAAATACAAACCCAATGATTTAATACAAATATACAGCCCAATCAGCCCAACTAAAAATAGGTCCAAGACAAAAGTAAAACTGAAACCAAATGTTAAAGTCCAGTCTTTTTTTACAGACTAATTTTAAAACCCAATTCAGGAATTACAAAAGCCTAATTGCAAAACCCGAATAGCCAGCCCAAACCCAAAGACCCACTAAACAGAAGCCCTAGGGTTTCCCCTTCTCTAGCGCCGCCGCCGCGTCCTTCGCACGAGCGCCTCGCGTCCTTCGCATGCGCGCCCCGCGTCGCTTCAACTCCACACGCGCTCCTCGCATCGTTTCGGCTTCTCACGCGCGTCGTTTTCTGTGCTCACGCCTCCTGTCGATTGAAGCTCCCCCAGACGCCTCGGCCTCCGTCGGTCACTGCCTCGCCCATACCCTGCAAACAGAGAGACGACAGACGACAAAGAAAACAAGAAGAATAAAAAACAACAAAAATCAAACTTGTAAATCGGTTATAAAAGAACTGAAACAAACTTTGTTCAGGATTCTTTTTTTGAATCTCTTAGGAATCGAGTAGAAATCACAAAAAACCGAGAAGAACCCTTGTAATCTTACTCTTTCGACGACTATCAAGAATCAAAGAAATCGAAAAGTAGAAGGTTGACTCCGATTTCACTTTGCTATGATCGGTCATCTTTTCGTCTTTATTTCTTTTATTATTTTAAAGCTTTCGAAAAACAAACTAAAAAAACAAAAAAGGAGACTATACCCAAACCCGCGGACGTGTCGTCGAAGGACCCGCGTCGTCGTCGAAGTCGAGTTCGAAAAGGGGTTCTCTGTCATCTTTTAAAAAGGGATTTTCAAAAGAGCCGGAGGGGCCTGATTTTGGGCATCACCGACCACCGATATAATGGTGGTACGGTGACACGAAGTATGGCCAGGAGAGCCCCATCAGCGGCGCAAAATGATTTCAAAGAAACCCTAGCAGAGTATCAGGGGGGAAAGGGTCCTTCGATTGTTTTCTGAAGCGTGAAAATGGGGTTTCAAAACATAAAATTTGGTTTTAAATATTAAACAAAACGGCACCGTTTAAGGGAGTAACCCGCGCGTCGACCCGGATCCGCTCTCGGGTCCGCTCATTTTTGCTCTGGGGGGTAATTTGTGCGATAGGTCCTTACTCCTGGTAGCGTATTTCGATCGGATCCTGTCTCGCATCTTTCCTTTTTTGGATTTTTCCCTGTTGTTTTATTGCGGTTGTGATTCGGTCCCTGTCAAGGCTGCGCGTTTTTATGGACAGGGATAATTCCCCACTTGGTCCTCACGCAACTGGCGCCTTTTCTTTTTAGTCCTTATTCGTTTATTTATTTACAGATTCTACCTTAAATTTTATTTCTATTCTGATCCAGTCTTGGGTCAGTTGGATTTCAACTCTTTTAATATAAGTACTTGTTTGCCCATATTAAATATCATATATATTATATGTATGTATTGTTACATATTATTTTAGAACCAATCTATTATATGTTAAATTATTTTGTATATTATTAATTTGATACTATAGGAATTCTGCTATTCTTATATGTATGCATATTTTTGGTAAATACTTCAAATCATTTTTTTTTACATTTATGCATTCTCTTACATATTACAAAGTTACTTTTATTCCTTTAAATCATTAATATCCTATTGTATATACCTTATAGGTTCTAGAATTTTATATCTGTTTTGATACTTTGCATGCATTATTATATATTATATACATAATTTTCGTATTTATAACGTTTGTTTCAAGGCTGTGTCATATAACATTTTCATCTATAATATTCATTTCAAAAGCTATGCATATCATTTATAATATATTTTTATGTTAAACTCTTGTACTTGATTTTAAATTGTTTTTTTATATGTATATTTTATTAATGGTATATTGACGATTTCAAATTCATTTTTTGTTTAAGATTTATTGCTTCTTGTCATGTGGTATTTGCTGTTAATTTGTTATCCTTATAAATGTTGATGTTAATGTTCATGAAGTGTATCGTTCTAGCTTAGATGCCTTATTGCCCCATATGATCATTATCCTTTTTATAGAAATGATATCGCTATGTATCATTATTGTTATTGCCTTATGCCATCTCATTACGCATTAAATACCGACGTCATATATTACTTGTATTAGATCATCATTACGCCAAATTTGTGTTACATCATCATTATTCGTCGTATAATCTCAGTCGCATTTTAAATAATACTTTTTTTAAAAACCTAAACTACCCAAATGTGTATAATTTTTAAATACATTTATGAATTTTATCCAAAAGCAAAAATTTTTCAAAATGAGGCAATATTCTATGTTTGGAAACTCGAGAAGTCGTGCCCTATGTGTTGGGTTTCGGTTCTTTCGCTTGGCTAAACAATCGAATATCCTTTTGATATATATATTTTTTTGACGCATGAAACTCGGGAATTATGAGATGATCTTGAATTCGAGGACTCAAATTATCGTGTCCTAACGTACTGGATGTGATATTTTATTCCTTCGGAGCGAGAAAATCTTAATATTCCGTTCGAGAAAATTCAATGTTTCCAAAAGAGATCGAATTTTCCTTTTAAAATTTTCAAACTTTCTACATCGGGACATTAATTAATCAATTTGGTACCAATTTTGGGCGTGACGACGGTGCTAACCCTTCCTCGCACGCAACCGACTCCCGAACCCGTTTTCTCAAATTTCGTAGACCGAAAACACTGTTTTAGTAAATTAAAACATTTTATTAAAACAAAAGTGATCCGATCACACCAAATAAAGGTCGGTGGCGACTCCCATTTTACTTTTGTTTTCAAAACCAAGTCGATTCCCGTTTTTTCAAAAAATGGTTACGACAGCTTGGCGACTCCACTGGGGATAATAAGAGAGTCAGGCCGTACAATTGATTATTCTTTGTCCTTTTATCGTAAATTTGGAAAGTTATTTTAAAAAAAATCATGTTCCTTTTGATGCATCTGTTGATACTATGATTACAATAATGTTGAGTCTTATAAAATAGTTTGGCATTGCACTGCATGACCGTTGCGGTCACACCCTTTTAAGTGGGAGTGAGAAGCTACTCTTTCGTAAGGTTTTTACCTCCGTGCAAGATAGTGGATCGCTTCCGGGATACATTCGTACCTATGTCTTCGTGAGATTTTTATCTCCGTCCAGCCATAGGGAAATGTATTCCTCTGAACTGAACTCGGTCTATATGAGCCTATAATGGGTGAAGACCGAGGAATCTGCTAGTTCGGGTACCCCTCTTTAGAACCAAACCACACATAGTAAACCCTAAGAGCCCATTGTAGGTAGAGCCGTGTAAACCCTAGGTGTTACCTTAAATAGGAGCTTGATTATTCCCTGCTCGCTTTAAGTTCTTTTTGTACATGATACTGACTTTTTGTGTTTTGTCGTTATTGCATAGCATTTCATCATAAAAGGTGTTGATTCACATTCGGTTACTAGATAGAAAAGCTTAACATGGAAAAGGGGTTTCTCGATAGAGTGGAGGATAATGCGGCTGTTCAAATATGGTCCGAAAGGATACAGCAAGAGAAACGAGACAGCCTGACAGTGGGATATGAATCAGAGTTGTGGGATTTCACTCGCGTCAGCGTGACTCAAAATGACCTGCGAGAATTGAAGGAAATATGGGATTCGTGGGGCAACAAGGTCAAACAACTATTCTACTATAATTATAGTGATTTGCACTATCTGCCGGATATCAAGGTAGACGAGTACCTACTCTGAGCTATTACACAGTTTTGGAATCCCGCCTACAGTTGCTTCACTTTTGGAAAAATGGATTTGGTGCCTACCATAGAAGAGTACATAGCTTTGTTCCGATGCCCGAGAATTCAAACTGATAAGGCTTATTCAAGGTTTGCTAATGTGCCAACATTCTCAAAAAGGCTAACGAACATTACAGGGATGAGCGAGCAATGGATTACAGCTCAGATCAAGCAAAAAAGAGATTATAAGTGCATCCCCTGGAAATACTTGAAGGATCTGATCTTGGCGCATCTTGATAAGAAAAAGAGGGTGGACGTCTTCGCTTTAAGCATCAATAGTTTGGTCATCTTCCCCAAGGAGTTGGGGCATGTAAAGGAAGCGGTCTCAGACCTATTCGATAAACTTGACAAGGGAGTCACACCTGTCCCTGCAATCTTAGCCGAAACCTTCAGATCATTGAATGCTTGCCGAAGAGCGGGCGAAGGGAGGTTCATGGGATGTGCACAACTTTTGCTATCATGGTTCCATTGCCATTTTTGGAAGATAGAAAAGGTCTCATGCAAAGTCTTTTTTAAGAACTATTCTCCTCTAAAGGAATTAGCGGATACACCAAGGCGGGACGACCTATCTGGAGAGAAATGGATAGTGATTCTCCAAAATTTGTAAGTGGAAGATGTAGAATGGAAGGCCCCGTGGATGATCCTCGACGAGATCTTGTATCGGTGAGGAGAGTTTGACTGGGTCCCTTTACTCGGGATATGGGAAGCTGTTGGGTATGCCCCATTACTAGTGATGAGGCAGTATCGATCAAGGCAGTTCATACCAGCGACACATGGATTAGCCCAGTGTGAGTTTTCGTACAAGGACGATAATTATAAGAAAAGAGTTCACGAAATATCAGATGCGTGGACTCAAACCTGAAAAATGAAGAGATTCGCCATAGGGCCAATGACGACCCCCGAGTATGATCGGTGGTGGGGTAAAAGAATCAATGACAATATCCCAAGGCCTAGCCAAGGAGACGCTCGGCCAACAAAGGAGCAATTACAAATAATCCCATCCGAATTAGAGATTATCAAGCAAGATTTCGAGAGAAGGAGTCGGGAATTGGGAAAGAGGATAGAGCAGCTAGAGGAGGAAAAGATGCAATTAGGATTAGACGTCGACATCCACAAGCTCAAGGCTGATAAATTGAAAAAAGGAAAAAACAAGGCCGAAGAGGATTTGGATAGCTTAAAGACGGGCTACAAGAAGCTGCGCATGTCCATCAGAACTGCTGGTTTGGGCAAAACATCAGAGCAATGGCGACAGGAAATTAAAGAAGAAAAGTCCAGAGCCAATCAGTGGGAAAAGAAGTTCCAAGATGCTCGAGTACGGGAGGACGCTTTGAAAAAAAGTTTGTTGGAAAGCCAAAGTGAAAAAGAAAGGTTACGCGCTCGAGTAGCAGAATTAGAAAGGTCACTGCATCTGCACCGTAGTCGCAACTCGGTAATTGAATTAAGAGCCAACCAGAACAAGATCGAGGAGATGAGAGGAAGGATAGGAGAGCTCGAGACTGCATTACAAGATAGTAAAATTCGAGTTGAACTCCTTGAGGCGAACAATGAACATTGGAAGGAGCAGCTCCACCATTCTCAAGAACAGATCAGAAATAGAGACTATGTTATGGGTGAAGCGGTGGGTCAAGTTCGAGAGGTGGCCGACCATTTACGGACTTTGGCTATTCAAGCTGATGTATTAAGTCTACAATACGAGTCAGTGTCAGATCGAGGCCAAAAACTAGCTTGGCTTCTTAGGAAAGTTAAGGATTTAAGCATTAGAGCGAAGTCGTATATGTAATCGTCCGTTCTATGAAGGAAAATTTGTTTTCTAGTAAAGTTTATCTAATGGAATTGAATCAAATCAACACCTTTGTGCATTCATATCATGTATTTGTATTACATTGCATGCAGTAGCATCATATCACCCTAATAATTTACTAAGGCTAAAATCGTATAATCCATAGTTGCGACACTACGAATCTGGAATCACGTCATCCTATAGGACACGTCTAAAAGCCAGAGCTATGGATGCTGAACTCAATGAAAGAATCGAAATAATGGAAAGAATCCAGAGAGAGTTCCAAGAGCAGTTGACCAAGTCGCAGCATATGTTTGTATCGAACTCTGAAGATAATTCCGCTAATCCAATAGTTCAGGATTTGGATGATCCGATAGAAATAGCCAAGCTGAGAATGAAGGATCATGATGCTCAGGACAAGTATAAGAGTCTGGAAGAAAGACTCAAGGCAATAGAAGGTACTGGAGTCTTCTCCGCACTGAGCGCCAAAGAGCTCAGTTTGGTTTCCGATCTAGTCCTGCCTCCAAAATTTAAAGCACCAGATTTTGAAAAATATGATGGAACGAGATGTCCAAAGGCGCATCTTATCATGTTTTGTCGAAAGATGGCTGGTTATGTGAATGAAGACAAATTGTTAATACACTGTTTTCAAGATAGCTTGATCGGATCAGCCCTCCGATGGTATAATCAACTCAGTAGAGAGAGGATCCAATCATGGAAAGACCTAGCATTAGCATTTTGTGAACAATACAAGCATGTCTCCGATATGGCGCCTGATCGACTAACGCTGCAGATGATGGGAAAGAAGCCAATAGATACTTTTAGACAATACGCTCAAAGATGGAGGGATATCTCAGCCCAAGTAGAACCCCCACTGACTAAAACTGAGATAACGGTCCTCTTTATCAACACTTTGAAAACGCCATTTTATGACAAGCTGGTGGGAAATGCCACAAAAGACTTCGCTGATGTCGTAATGTCTGGGGAACTCATTGAAAATGGCATCAAGAATGGAAGGATGGAAGGTCCCGAGAGTTCAAAAAGGCCAGTACCTATGAAGAAAAAAGAGCCTGAAACCCATATGGTGGGGACTGGGAGCCACTATGCTTCTAGTCCGTACCTAACCCAACCGAGACCTCAATTTCGCCCACCACCAAACTTCTATTTTCCTCCTCCTCAAAACCCTTACTACCAAGCGCCTCCTCCTTACCCCGTCTATGCCACCGATAACCAAAGACCATTCACTATATTCTCGCCAAGTACTACGTCTGCTCAAAGTCAGCCCAAAAGTGAACAAAGACCGACAAAACCCAATCCTGAATTCACCCCTATTCCTGTGTCGTATGGAGAGCTGTGCCCAAAATTACTAGAAAAACGATTAATATCCCCACATTACATGGCACCCTTGAAACCTCCATACCCAAAATGGTACGATCCTAATGCTAGTTGTATGTACCATGCTGGAAATCGGGGGCATTCTACAGAAAATTGTCTAGCCTTTAAGAAAAGGGTTCAAGGTCTTATTGGCGCAGGCATTCTGCGATTTGATGGTGTCAGTAATATGTCTGGAAATCCGTTCCCTAACCATACTGAAGGGAACGTGAGTGTGGTGACACAGGAAGACAGGGGGCGAGCCAAAAGTTGTGTCTCCGAGATAAGGACACCTCTATGGAAAGTGTGGGAAATAATGACTGAGAAAGGTTTGTTCTGTCCGCTCAACAGGAGCTTCAAAGAAAAAAGTGCAAAAGATCAAACTTTTTGTATCTTCTATGGCATGAAAGGGCATAACATCCAGTCTTGTGAGGAATTCAAGAAATTACTCCAAGACATGATGAACAATAAGGAGGTCGAGATCTTCAATAAGATGGAAGAGGCCGATGAAAGAGAAATATGCGCTTCTAATGATCGATTATTAGGGTCCCCTTATAATGCCGATCGACCTTTGGTGATCTACTACGAGGCAAAATAGGAAGAAGTGAAACCAAAGATGATAATTCAAGTACCTTCTCCTTTCCCTTATAAGGACAGTAAGGCAGTGCCGTGGAAATATGATGTCAACATTACCATGCCCGAAGCTACGACGGGAAGTGTTAGCGAGGTGGGGCATTTTACCCGCAGCAGGAGATGTTATTCTCTTGAGGTGGTTGAACCAAGTAAGAAGACCAGTGGCTCGAATCAAAAAGGAAAGGCACCAATGCATGAGGCGGAGGTCGAGACTGAAATTCCATTCAAACAGGAAATGAAAAGACCTGTGAATGAGGATGAAGCACATGAATTCTTAAAGTTCATCAAGCACAGCGAATATAACATCGTGGAGCAGTTGAACAAACAACCGGCAAGAATCACAGTGTTATCTCTACTGTTGAACTCAGAACCACATCGAAACGCTTTACTGAAAGTGTTAAACCAAGCGTATGTGCTGAGCAACGTACCCATTGAAAAGCTCGATAGGTGGGTGAACAATTTAAATGTAGATAATTTCATCTCCTTCAGTGATGACAAAATACCACCAAACGGTAGGGGCTCTGTAAAAGCTTTACACATCACAATCGGTTGCAAAGGCTATATAATACTGAATGTGCTTATTGACAACGGGTCTGCGCTCAATGCCATGCCTTTGGCTACACTGTCTAGAATGCCAGTTGATATGTCTTATCTGAGGCCTTGTCATTCTACAGTAAGGGCGTTTGATGGGACACGACGAGAGGTCATGGGAAAGATCGAGATTCCTTTAGAAGTGGGCCCGTGTACATATGATATTGAGTTCCAGGTCATGGACATCGCACCTTCATATATCTGCCTCTTAGGGAGGCCTTGGATCCATTCTGCCGGGGCAGTTCCTTCATCTCTCCATCAAAAAGTAAAGTTTGTCATGGATAACCGCTTGATCACGGTCGCTGGTGAAGAAGACATTATTGCGTCCCTCTCTACTGACGCGCCCTACATTGAAGCAAATAAAGATGCAGTGGAATGTTCCTTCCATTCCTTCAAATTTATCAATGCTACATTTGTTATTGAAGGAAATAAAATTCCCACACCTAAACTGTCAAGGAATACCAAGATGGGAATCAAGCCGAATGTGGGAAAAGGAGCCCTAGCAAAGAAAGGTTTGGGAAAACACCAGCAAGGAATAGTCAGAGCACTAAAGCCAGTACACCACAAGGCTCGATGCGGTTTAGGATTCAAGCCCGATGTGCGACAAAGAAGGAAACAGTTACAGAAAGAGCAAGAAAGGAGGATTGCAAGAGCCTCAGGTCAGGAAGTGGAATGGGAGCCCATAATGTATCCGCCCTTGTCGAAAACATTTACATCAGCAGGAATGATGTACCCGGGGAGAGATAATTCACAAAGCATGTTGTTATTGATTGAAAGGGGTCTTCAGAACTTAAGTATAAACGTCATTGACAAAGTGGATGATGCAGTTGAAGATATTTCAATGATACGCCCTAGTCCCCCTGGATTCGTTTTGAACAATTGGACTGTCGTGGATCTTTTTGTAGTTTCTAAGTCCTTTCCAAAGTAATGCTCAACGCTGACTTTTTGTATGCCCCTAAGTTATAGGGGAATCTGTTATAAGAACTTATGTTGGCTATTTAGCTTTTAAATGAACATTAATGAATATGCATTTTGTCATGATCTTTTCATTCTCATTGGCTTCATATTTATTCCCTCTTCTCATAGCCTGTCCTTACATATATCTCATATCATGCCATAGTATTACGTTTGAAGGTTCCAGTACCTTAATGCTCCTCTATAGTCTTCTTTTCCATTCACCTTTCAGGTGCTCAGATATCAATGACGTGAACAATCCCGTTACAAGTCCTAAAATCGATTTCGAGAAAGCTATTTGTTTAGGAGAATGCGAAGCTGAGGAAAATACTGAAAACTATGTCTCGTCCCCTGACTTACTAAGAATGGTAGAACACGAAGATAAACAGATTCTGCCCTATCAAGAATCCGTTGAGACAGTAAATTTGAGAAGTGAAGAAAAGAGGCAAGAAGTGAAAATTGGGACCTCCATTTCAGAGAGCACCAAACATGATTTGATCGCCTTGCTTCATGAGTACAACGGTGTATTCGCATGGTCGTATCAGACATGCCAAGTTTGAACGAGGATGTAGTGGTCCATAGACTCTCACTGAAGCCAGAATGCAAACCTATTCAACTGAAGTTAAGACGAATGAGACCTGAAATGCTTTTAAAGATAAAAGAAGAAGTCAAGAAACAATTTCATGCCGGCTTCCTACAAGTCTCAAAATATCCAGAATGGGTGGCTAATATAGTCCCGGTACCGAAGAAAGATGGCAAGGTGCGAATGTGCCTAGATTATCGTGATCTGAACCGAGCAAGTCCTAAAGATAACTTTCCTTTGCCACACATTGATCCGTTGGTAGATAACACAACAAACCATTCATTGTTTTCTTTCATGGGTGGATTTTCGGGTTATAATCAAATAAAGATGGCTCCCGAAGACATGGAGAAAACTACCTTCGTAACGATGTAGGGGACATTCTGCTACAAAGTGATGCCATTCGGATTAAAGAATGCCGGGACAACCTATCAGAGGGCTATGGTGATGCTGTTTCATGACATGATGCACAAAGAAATAGAAGTTTATGTCGATGATATGATTACCAAATCTCGGGGGGAAAGAGAGCATGTTGGGAACATCAAAAAATTGTTCGAAAGACTAAGAAATTTCCAGCTGAAGCTTAATCCAGCCAAGTGTACGTTTGGGGATACCTCGGGAAAATTACTAGGCTTCATTGTTAGTGAGAGAGGTATTGAGGTTGATCCAAATAAGATAAAAGCCATACAAGAACTACCGCCTCCGCGCACACAAAAGGAAGTCAGGGGATTTTTAGGGAGGTTGAACTACATCGCTCGATTCATTGCTCAACTTACCAACCAATGTGACCCAATTTTTTGAGACAATCCCGGAGAATAGAACGAGGAGTGCCAAATGGCTTTTGATAAAATAAAGCAGTATTTGTCTAGCCCCCCGGTGCTAGTACCGCCAACTCCTGGAAGACCGGTGATATTGTATTTGACTGTGTTTGAAAACTCTATCGGTTGCGTACTGGGGCAACATGATGAGTCAGGGAAAAGGGAAAAGGTGATTTACTACCTCAGCAAGAAGTTCACAGAGTACGAAGCAAAGTACCCGTCAATTGAAAAATTCTGTTGTGCTTTGGTCTGGGTAGTCCGAAGGCTCAGGCAATGTATGTTGTATCATACGACGTGGTTAATTTCAAAGCTGGACCCAATAAAATACATGATGGAATCACCTACACTCTCAGGAAGAATGGCACGATGGCAGATCCTACTATCGGAGTATGACGTCATATATGTGGTCAAAAATCGATAAAGGGGAGCGCAATAGCTGACTTCTTAGCAACTCGAACAACAAAGGAATACGAGCCGTTAAGATTTGACTTCCCAGACGAAGACTTGATGCGCATCACAGAAAAAGAGTGTGAGTCGTCAAAAGAGAAACCATGGAAGATGGACTTTGACGGTGCATCGAATGCATTAGGGCATGGGATCGGAGCAGTCTTAGTGTCACCAGAAGGGAACTATTATCCTTTCACGGCTAGATTAAATTTCTTCTGTACTAATAACGTAGTAGAATATGAGGCTTGCGTCTTGGGACTTCGTGCAGCTATCAACGAAACATCAAGATCTTAGAGGTATCCGGGGACTCGGCATTGGTGATTTACCAAATCCGTAGAGATTGGGAAGTGAGAGACTCAAAGTTGGTCAAATATCGTGATCTTGTTGCAGAAATGGTCAAAGAATTCGAAGAAGTGACTTTTAATTACTTCCCACGAGAAGAAAACCAATTGGCTGATGCCCTAGCCACTTTGGTATCAATGTTCAAAGCAAACCGAGAAACAGAAATAATGCCTCTCCAAATGAGCATATATGAGGTCCCTGCACATTGTCTTAGCATTGAAAAAGAGGCAGATGGACAGCCATGGTTCCATGATATCTTAGAATATGTCAAGAATCGAAGATATCCCTAGCAAGCAAATGAGAACGACAAAAGAACAATCAGAAGAATGGCAGCGGGATTTGTTCTTGATGGGGACATCCTATATAAAAGAGGAAAAGATCAAGTGCTCCTGAGATGCGTGGATGCTGTCGAAGCCAGAAAGATACTCGAAGATGTCCATGAAGGAATCTGTGGAATGCATGCTAATGGTTTCACTATGGCTAGGCAGATTATGAGACTCGGTTATTATTGGCTGACAATGGAAAGCGACTGCATTAGTTACGCACGAAAGTGCCACAAATGTCAAGTCTTCGGTGATAAAATTCATGCAGCACATTCGCCCCTTCACGTCATGACTTCTCCGTGGCCTTTTTCTATGTGGGGCATGGATGTTATAGGGCCAATTTCCCCAAAAGCTTCTAATGGACATCGATTCATTTTTGTGGTCATAGATTACTTCACAAAATGGGTAGAAGCCACTTCGTTTGCTAATGTGACAAAGACCGCAGTTTGCAAGTTCTTAAAAAAGGAGATTATATGTCGATACGGTTTGCCTGAGAGAATCATTTCAGATAATGCCTTGAATCTGAATAACAAGATGATGAAGGAGGTGTGCGAGCAATTTCAAATAAAGCATCATAATTCCTCACCCTATCGCCCAAAGATGAACGAAGTAGTAGAAGCGGCCAACAAAAATATTAAGAGGATTATTGGGAAAATGACCGAGACATATAAAGACTGGCACGAGAAGCTACCATTCGCTTTGTATGCATATTGCACGTGTGTGCGGACATCTACGGGAGCAACTCCTTTCGCCCTGGTCTATGGGATGGAAGCTGTGCTGCCAATCGAAGTTGAGATTCCCTTTTTACGAGTCTTAATGGAGTCAAAACTAGAAGAATCGGAATGGATTCGAGCTCGATATGACCAGCTAAATCTTATCGAAGAAAAATGCTTGAAGGCAATCTGTCATGGAAAGATGTACTAGAAGAGAATGATCACGGCCCATGACAAGAAAGTACGACTAAGAGAATTTCGCGAGGGAGAACTCGTACTGAGAAAGATTTTCCCAATTCAAAAAGACTTTCGAGGAAAATAGGCACCAAATTGGGAAGGGCCCTACGTCGCGAAGAAAGCTTTCTCAGGTGGAGCTTTGATTCTCATTAAGATGGATGGGAAGGAGTTACCAAATCCAGTGAACTCAGATGCCGTAAAGAAGTACTACGCCTAAAAAAAAAGGATCAAGATGAAAACCCAGAAAGGGCGTCTTGGTAAACAAAAAGGTTTAGGATGAAAACCCGAAAGGGCGTCCTAGGGAAGCAGATTTGGGCTTAAGGAGCAAGACGATTCGAACAGGGGTCAAATGGCGAGATTATAATATTTGATGCAGACTCGGAAGCTCAATATCTTCTACACAAGAAGCTTTGCTTGAAAGGATCCAGGACGAAGAAACATGGAGAACCTCATGCGTGGGATATCTAGAGCATTTGCGACAATCGAACCTGCTTTCCTTTTTATAACATTTCCTTTATTGAATCATTACTTGTCAATTTTCTTTGCTTTTCACTTTTGAAATAAATAAGAGTGTGAAGTGTCCTTTTCATACCTACTTTGTCGCTTTCATGCATCTCATGTTTGGTTCAGTTAAATGGTAAATAGTGAAAAGACATACTCTAAACAAAAGGAATATTGAGCATTACCTGGATGAGAATTTGGTAAGTACAAAAGCCTCAAAGCAAGGACAAGGTTCAACAGAGGGCAAAAGCACACGAGAGACGCAGATCACTCATAAAACTCAAGGACGGGTGCAAAACCTGAAAGAAAAGTCAAGAATCAAAGCAATGAATACAGGTCATCATGAAAGTAATGACGAAAAGAGATATATGACAAACAAGCCCAGGGCGCATGGCATAATCATGTAGGCATAAAAGCATTTAAGACAAACACGTGCATATCATGATAACATCACGCATGACACATACAGGTACACCAGTGGAGCACGAAGTTTTAACGATAACTGTACCGAACCAAGGAGAAAGAAGACATCCGAGTTCCACCAGATGACACGTTTTCAATTACTATTTTTCAAAAAAATCAACTCATAATATGAGAGGTGAGTTGAGCCTCGGGACACGCCGAGGTATTTTTAATTTCTGTCTTTCAATTTCTGTTCAAATATCAACTCATAATACGAGAGGTGAGTTGAGCCTCAGGTCACACACTGAGGTGTTTTTCAATTTCTTTTTTTCAATTTCTGTTCAAATATCAACTCATAATACGAGATGTGAGTTGAGCCTCAGGTCACACGCTGAGGTGTTTTTCAATTTCTATTTCTCAATTTCTGTTCAAATATCAACTCATAATACGAGAGGTGAGTTGAGCCTCAGGTCACACGCTGAGGTGTTTTTCAATTTCTGTTCAAAATATCAACTCATAATACGAGAGGTGAGTTGAGCCTCAAGTCACACGCTGAGGTGTTTTTCAATTTCTGTTCAAAATATCAACTCATAATACGAGAGGTGAGTTGAGCCTCAGGTCGCACGCTGAGGTGTTTTTCAATTTCTGTTTTTCAATTTCTGTTCAAAATATCAACTCATAATACGAGAGGTGAGTTGAGCCTCGGGTCACACACTGAGGTGTTTTTCAATTTTTGTTTTTCAATTTCTGTTCAAAATATCAACTCATAATACGAGAGGTGAGTCGAGCCTTAGGTCACACGCTGAGGTGTTTTTCAATTTCTGTTCAAAATATCAACTCATAAAACAAGAGGTGAGTTGAGCCTCAGGTCACACGCTGAGGTGTTTTTCAATTTCTGTTTTTCAATTTCTGTTCAAAATATCAACTCATAATACGAGAGGTGAGTTGAGCCTCAGGTCGCACGCTAAGGTGTTTTTCAATTTCTATTTTTCAATTTTTGTTCAAAATATCAACTCATAATGCGAAAAGTTAGTTGGGCCGCGGGTTACGCATGCTGAGGTTTCATCGAAGTCCCAGTGGAGCAATTGGTAGATCGAAGCTACAAACCTCTTCGCGTCCTGAAGTCATATTGGAGCAAGTTAAGAAAATAAACAAGATTGAGGAAAAGCGAATTGAAGCTACGGGTCATATCTCATGGAAGCGGCAGTGGAGTGGATCAAAGTAACAGGTTACGGTGGAGTTTGAAGATGTTTGAGGAAGACAAGGACCAATAAGTCAAAGCCCACCAAAACAGGGCAAAATTGGTTCTTCTTGTGTCTTTGCTCTATTCTCGCTTCACGACAATGAGCAAAGAGGGGCAGCTGTAATAACCAAATTTGCCCGGCCCATTAAAGCCCAATACCAAGCTAAAAACAAGACCAAATAAAAATACAAAATCCATAGTCCTTATTTACAGCAAGGTCCAAATACAAACCCAATGATTTAATACAAATATACAGCCCAATCAGCCCAACTAGAAACAGGTCCAAGACAAAAGTAAAACCGAAACCAAATGTTAAAGTCTAGTCTTTTTTTTACAGACTAATTTTAAAACCCAATTTAGGAATTACAAAAGCCCAATTACAAAACCCAAATAGCCAGCCTAAACCCAAAGACCCACTAAACAGAAGCACTAGGGTTTCCCTCTCTCCAGCGCCGCCGCCGCGTCCTTCGCACGAGCGCCTCGCGTCCTTCGCATGTGCGCCCCGTGTCGCTTCAACTCCACACGCGCGCCTCTCATCATTTCGGCTTCCCACGTGCGTCATTCCCTGTGCCCACGCCTCCTGTCGATTGAAGCTCCCCCAGACGCCTCGGCCTCCGTCGGTCACTGCCTCACCCATACCCTGCAAACAGAGAGACAACAGACGACAGAGAAAACAAGAAGAATAAAAAACAACAAAAATCAAACTTGTAAATCGGTTATAATAGAACTGAAACAAACTTTGTTCAGGGTTCTTTTTTTGGATCTCTTAGGAATCGAGCAGAAATCACAAAAAACCGAGAAGAACCCTTGTAATCTTACTCTTTCTACGATTATCAGGAATCAAAGAAATTGAAAAGCAGAAGGTTGACTCCGATTTCACTTTGCTATGATTGGTCGTCTTTTCATCTTTATTTCTTTTATTATTTTAAAGCTTTTGAAAAAAAAAAACTAAAAAAAAAGGAGACTATACCCAAACCCGCGGACGTGTTGTCGGAGGACCCGCGCTGTCGTCGAAGTCGAGTTCGAAAAGGGTTTCTCTGTCATCTTTTAAAAAGGGATTTTCAAAAGAGCCGGAGGGGCCTGATTTTGGGCATCACCGACCACCGATATAGTGGTGGTCCGGTGACGCGAAGTATGGCCGAGAGAGCCCCATCGGCGGCACAAAATGATTTCAAAGAAACCCTAGCAGAGTATCAAGGGGGAAGGGGTCCTTTGATTGTTTTCTAAAGCGTGAAAATGGGGTTTCAAAACATAAAATTTGGTTTTAAATATTAAACGAAACGGCGCCGTTTAAGTGAGTAACCCGCGCGTCGACCCAGATCCGCCCCTGGGTCCGCGCATTTTTGCTCTGGGGGGTAATTTGTGCGATAGGTCCTTACTCCTGGTAGCGTATTTCGATCAGATCCTGTCTTGCATCTTTCCTTTTTTGGATTTTGCCCCGTTGTTTTATTGCGGTTGCGATTCGGTCCCTGTCATGGCTGCGCATTTTTATGGACAGGGATAATTCCCCACTTGGTCCTCACGCAACTGGCGCCTTTTCTTTTTAGTCCTTATTCGTTTATTTATTTACAGATTCTACCTTAAATTTTATTTCTATTCTGATCCAGTCTTGGGTCAGTTGGATTTCAACTCTTTTGATTTAAGTACTTGTTTGCCCGTATTAAATATCATATATATTATATGTATGTATTGTTACATATTATTTTAGAACCAATCTATTATATGTTAAATTATTTTGTATATTATTAATTTGATACTATAGGAATTCTGCTATTCTTATATGTATGCATATTTTTGGTAAATACTTCAAATCATTTTTTTTACATTTATGCATTCTCTTGCATATTACAAAGTTACTTTTATTCCTTTAAATCATTAATATCCTATTATATATACCTTATTGGTTCTAGAATTTTATATCTGTTTTGATACTTTGCATGCATTATTATATATTATATACATAATTTTCGTATTTATAACGTTTGTTTCAAGGCTGTGTCATATAACATTTTCATCTATAATATTCATTTCAAAAGCTATGCATATCATTATAATATATTTTTATGTTAAACTCTTGTACTTGATTTTAAATTGTTTTTTTATATGTATATTTTATTAATGGTATATTGACGATTTCAAATTCATTTTTTGTTTAAGATTTATTGCTTCTTGTCATGTGGTATTTGCTGTTAATTTGTTATCCTTATAAATGTTGATGTTAATGTTCATGAAGTGTATCGTTCTAGCTTAGATGCCTTATTGCCCCATATGATCATTATCCTTTTTATAGAAATGATATCGCTATGTATCATTATTGTTATTGCCTTATGCCATCTCATTACGCATTAAATACCGACGTCATATATTACTTGTATTAGATCATCATTACGCCAAATTTGTGTTACATCATCATTATTCGTCGTATAATCTCAGTCGCATTTTAAATAATACTTTTTTTAAAAACCTAAACTACCCAAATGTGTATAGTTTTTAAATAGATTTATCAATTTTATCCAAAAGCAAAAATTTTTCAAAATGAGGCAATATTCTATGTTTGGAAACTCGAGAAGTCGTGCCCTATGTGTTGGGTTTCGGTTCTTTTGCTTGGCTAAACAATCGAATATCCTTTTGATATATATTTTTTTGACGCATGAAACTCGGGAATTATGAGATGATCTTGAATTCGAGGACTCAAATTATCGTGTCCTAACGTACTGGATGTGATATTTTATTCCTTCAGAGCGAGAAAATCTTAATATTCCGTTCGAGAAAATTCAATGTTTCCAAAAGAGATCGGATTTTCCTTTTAAAATTTTCAAACTTTCGACATCGGGACATTAATTAATCAATTTGGTACCAATTTTGGGCATGACGAGGGTGCTAACCCTTCCTCGCATGCAACCGACTCCCGAACCCGTTTTCTCAAATTTCGTAGACCAAAAACACTGTTTTAGTAAATTAAAATATTTTATTAAAACAAAGGTGATCCGATCACACCAAATAAAGGTCGGTGGCGACTCCCGTTTTACTTTTGTTTTCAAAACCAAGTCGATTCCCGTTTTTTCAAAAAATGGTTACGACAATAATGACACTTTGGAATATATTTATCATTGGTCTTGGGTTGTGGCTTAGCCCTTTTTTCAAGCATGTGGTTCAAATTGTTTGAACCTGATTTCCCTTTATTTGGAACTTTTTTCCGCTTTCTCGTTCCGTACGTTTGATTTCTTCTAGGATTTTGGTCTCTCAGTAGGGACACAACTCCTTTTAACTTTTATTCTAGAGTGCATTCAAGATCCTCCAGAATTCTCTCTGTCGTTTCCATCCAGTACTTTGCTACAGCGGGAGTTGTTCTAGTGACTCATTTGAACAATTTGGCCCTATTCAACTTGAGTTTTTTGTCAACCATTTTTCTGTTTCCATTACCCATTTCAGTGACCCATCGGGGAGCTCTCATCATAGCTTGAGTTACATCATCATCTCCAACGGTTCCATCATTCTGATTTCCAATTCCCATATATCCGTTCTCATGACCTCCACCATCATTGACGATGGAATTTTTTACGCATTCCTGGGTTGGGTTTTCTCCTTGTGCTGTAGGTGGTTCAATGGGTACAGCTCTATGCGGTCTACCCTTATCATGTCTGCCTTGGGTGTTCATACTAATATTTCTACAATTTCAAGTAATTAGTAATTAATTTAAGTTTGAATTCATGCTACGTTTCTATCTAAGTTTTTCTACTGTGAATTCATGCTACATTTCTATCTAAGTTTTTCTACTACTTTAGAAAGTTTTCTACAGGACCTGACATCAATTTCCTCAGACTTGTTTTCCAATAGAACCTATAAAAATATTCTTTTTATTTCTATGCATACATAATCCTTTAAAAGTTCAAACCGTGTTTAGAAAACTCAGGCTCTGATACCACTTAATGTAACACTCCCGGCCTAGCCTAGGAGTTTCGACTAAGTCTAAGTCATTACATTCAATCACCAAAGTGGTCCTGTAAAGCCACCTTTTTACTTGCATTGATATGTGAGGAAATCACACTTTTTTGTTTATAAAAACATTGATTCATTAAGCCAACTTTTCTTAGAAATTTAATTAGGATATTTTTATCGTGGCGTTTTGAAAACGATTAAGGTTTTCAAGAAAATATTTATTCAAAACTTTAAGAATTTTTTAAAGCAGCAGAGAACAACTATGAAAAATATTAGTTTCCTAAACCATGTTGCATGCAATTATCAGAGTATTAATTATCATGCTTAACATTAATAAACTAAACAATCCTAAACCTAAAATGTAAAAGCAAGAAATAATTAATAATTATAACCTTAAAAATGATTAAGGAAAACTTAAAAAAAACTTCTAAATAAAAGCAAAATAAGTTGCAAATACGATGTTCCTCCAATGCCATTTCTAGTCCTAATTCTCTGTATTACCTGAGAGGTAAATAAAGGGAGAGTGAGCTTATGACAACTCAGTGTGAGTCTAAATTTTAAACCATTATTTGTAACGTACAAACTGTAGAGCATTCAATTCATGGCATAATAGCAAACTATACATATTGTAAGAAACATTTAATAAATCCATGCATGTATAGAATATACTCACAATGCAATGTAATGGAATTATAATTCTAATTTCCCACCCATCCATCCTATCCGCCCTCAAGCATTGCTCGACACTCCAAAACCATATCAATAATTAACCATCCCAGATTGCCCGGTGAAGATGGTCGTTCACTTGTCATCCGTGACAATAATTTTTAATACAATAATTTACTATCCCAGTTGCCCGATTTTGATGGCTTTTTAAACTATCATCTTGATTTATCCGATTTTGATGACATTGCTACCCACTTCGTGCAATACTAACTTTCGGTGTGGACTTAAATTGCCACTATCTCCCATGAAACTCCTCCGTTCTAAATACCTCATTCCATGTAATTATGTACATATACTTAGCATATTATGCTTTTTATCATCAATTGATGCTACATTCAATATTTCATACTATCATTTATTGGCATGTATCCATGCATCCATTCACATCAATTTCACATACACAATTAATTTCATGCGAACTAAAAATAGTAAGTGAACTAAAATAGTTTTGCAAATACAACTTTAACATGCGAAATATCAAGCCTAGCTTGACTAACACATGCTATTAGGTTTGCAAGTAGGTTTCGCACATATATGTTTGCACATAGGAGCCCGCACACAAACTTGTGCTAGGGTTTGAATACCAATCATACATGTGGATATTATAATATGTAGGGTTCACATATTTAACCTATAAGGTTCACATACTACAATATGTAAGGTTCATATAAGCATGTTTCACATATATAAACACATAGGTTCGCATGTACCAATATGTAGTGTTCGTATATATTAATATTTAGGGTTCACATGTAACAACATTTAGGGTTCACAAGCAATATAAAGTTCGCATGTATATATTAAGAGATCGCATATTAAATCCTATATGATTCAACATATGGGTTCACATATATAACAATTCATATAAAGGTTCGTACATATGGGTTCACATGCATGGGCTTGTGTATAGGGGTTTGCCTGCAAGGGTTCACACATATGGGTTTACATGCATCAGGGTTCACACATGACATGGTTCACTTACACTACATGTAGGGTTTGCATAAATATTCTAAGAGTTCGTGTATTACTTCCTATAAGGCTTTGCATATGAGTTCACCTATAAGGGTTCACAAATAAGGGGGTTCATCTATAGGGTTTCACATGCAAGGGGGTTCGTCTATAAGGTTTCACATACAAGAGGGATCACCTATAGGGGTTCGCATATGCAGGGGGTTCTCTTAATGAGTTCACCTATTTGGTCTTTGATAAACCGTAAAAGTAACATATTTTAGGCCCACATTTAGCATGTTTTTGGGTCATTTAAGCATTGAATTGTGTAATTTGGTGCTCTTAATCCTTTGTTTTCATGTTTTATACCCAGGAGAGCACCAGAGGATGAAAATAACGAAAAATGGGCCCAAAATGGAGTAAATGGGCCATATCACGAAATCCACACGGCTTGGGCCCAAGACCACACGGCCGTGCCTCATTCAACAGCTTCGAACACGGCCTGGCCACGACTTACATAGGCATGTGCCATGGGCGTGTCCCTGCCGTGACAAAGAGAAGTTTCACTCGGATTAGGATACTTAGGGGCAAAGAAACACATTCCGAAGCCTATATAAACACCCTAAGTATAACCTAAAAGGGGGGAACCCAGAGCTTTAGTCAGGGGGTGTCCAGCTAAGGCCAAAGAGGGCAGAGTTGTGGGAATTTACACGAAGATAGCCAGTTGATTCATCTCAAGAAGCTGGAATTATACTCAAGACGGAGGATCTCTCCTTCAATTCCTTCAAAGGGTTTTAGGGATTTCTGATGTTTTGTTTTATCTTTTATTTTGAGATGTATTCTTTTATTGTTATGAACTAAACCCTCAGGTACCTGAGGGGGATGAAACCTAAGATGAATCTTGTTATCGTTTGCTGAACTATATGATAATATTTGACTCGTTCTTAATTATGTGTTCTTAATTCTTGTGTTGATATTTCTGGATATTAATTCAAGTGTGATGTGCTTAGGTGGAGGAGCAAAAGTCCCTACCTAAGAGTAGATCTAGCATAATTCAGCGGAGTTGATTGCACGCCTAAAGATACGGTGACGAGATTTTGCCGGAATAGGGTGAAACCTAATATAGGAGTCCATAGATCAAGTTAATGCAATTCTAGGGGTTTTACTTAGAAAGAGATTTAATTAATCAACATAGGGTTAGACGTTAGTCGCCTCGAGAGAGGGATTAATATACGTTAGGGAGTCGCCTCGAGAGAGGGATTAATATACGTTAGGGAATCTTATGGATCAAGTCAAGTGAATAAATCGTCTGGTTCAGAGTTAGATAACAAGTGAAGTCTAGGTGGATTCTTCCTTGGGTGTCGTCGTAATCAATTGGTTTTTCCTAAAGTTATTTTCTCAATTTCATTCTTCTTTGTCTTGCAGTTTTTAGTTTAGTTGTTAGTTAATTTTAGATTAGATACACAATTTCCTTAATTTTTAGGCTAAATAATAAAAAGAGAGTTAGTATTAGTACTTTTGGTTCCTTTGGGTTCGACAATCTGGTCTTGCCTTAACTATACTACTGTTCGATAGGTGCGCTTGTCTCATATCATTGTCATAGTTAGTTTCCAGGTTCGATCATTCTCTATATAAATTTTAAGACTTTGACATTGCATAAAAACAACGATCAAGTTTTTGGCACCGTTGCCGGGGAACTGAAATTCGTTTAATTTTTATTACTTTAGCCATATTTATTTTATTTTTAGAATTAAATTTTATTTTTGCTTTTCTAAATTTTCTTCTTTGCTCCTTTCAGGTACCTCTAGTTTATGACTAGAAGGAACCCGACAGGAACCTTACTTTACGACAGTGATATTTAAGGTACCGTTCGCAGAAATCGCAGAGAGATAAGGCGAAGCTTAAACTATATAGAAGAAGAGCAAGAAGCCAAAATTAATACCATCAAAGAGATGGCTGAAAACAATCCAATACCTCCAGAGGCGGCCGAACATCATGCTCCACGTACTATGTATGATTATGCTAAACCTAGTTTAACAGGAACCGTGTCAAGTATTGTTAGGCCTACTATTGCTGCAAATAATTTTAAATTGAAACCTAACACTATACATATGATACAATAGTTTGTTCAGTTTGATGGTTTGCAGGATGAGGATCCTAACACACTCTTAGCAAATTTTCTAGAATTTTGTGATACCTTCAAAATAAATGGCGTTTCTGATGATGTCATCCGTCTTTAGTTATTTCCCTTTTCTTTGAGGAATAAAGCCAAACAGTGGTTGCATTCTCTTTCACGAGGATCAATCACTACATGGGATCAAATGACCGAGAAATTTTTATTAAAATATTTTCCGTCGGCCAAAATGGCCAAGTTAAGGAATGATATCTCTTCTGTTGTGCAGATGGATTTAGGGACACTCTACGACGCATGGGAGAGATACAAAGATTTGTTGAGAAGATTTCCACACCATGGATTACCCTTGTGGCTACAGGTGCAGACTTTTTACAACGGTGTGAACTCCTCAACAAGGCAATTAATCGATTCAGCTGCCGGCGGAATTCTGAACAACAAAACTCCTGAAGCAGCATACGAGTTTATAGAGGAAATGTCATTGAATAACTATCAGTGGCAAGTTACAAGGACAAGGCCAGCCAAAGCAGCTGGAGTTTTCAACCTCGACGCAGTAACCATGCTATCAAATCAGGTAGAGTTGCTACATAAAAAATTTTGATGGTTTATATGGTTCTTCGCAAGCACATCGAGTTATGCAGTGCGACGCAAGTGAAGGAGTGGCGAATCCTGAGTACCCACCTTACGGACAGGGCGTGGAGAACGAAGAAATGAACTATATGGGTAATAATTTCTGATCTAACAATAACCCTTATGGTAATACTTATAATCAAGGTTGGAAGAACCACCCCAATTTCTCATGGGGTGACCAAGGAAATCAAAGACAACAACCATCCCAAAACTTCCAACAACAGCCCTACCCACAAGAAAAGAAGCCAAACCTCGAGGAGATGCTGACAAAATTCATAGCAGCCATAGAAACACATTTTTAGAATACTAAGACAACCTTTAAAAATCAACTTGAGGCATCGATACAGGAGCTCAAGGATCAAATTGGGCAACTTACTAAGTTAGTTTCTGAAATTCAATTAGAAAACTTACCCAGAGAAAAAGAGCAGGTAAAGGCAGTGACGCTAAGAAGTGGAAGGGAGTTAGTTGAACGAAGAAAAAGATTCCACATGAAACTGATAAGGAAAAGGCAACCCTAACCCATGAGGAAATTAAACCAACGATCGCATATTCAGCGAAGTTGAAGAAAGACCGCTTAGACGCACAATATGGTAAATTTCTTGAACTTTTCAAACAGTTACATATTAACTTACCTTTTGTTGAAGCTATTTCGCAGATGCCAACATATGCAAAATTTTTAAAGGAGCTTCTAACAAATAAGAGGAAGTTCGAAGAAATTTCAATAGTGGAACTTAATGAAGAATGCTCAGCTATCATCCAAAGCAAGCTGCCAACCAAATTGAAAGATCCAGGAAGTTTTACTATTCCTTGTTTAATTGGTAGTTTGAATATAGAGAAAGCACTTGCTGATCTAGGTGCCAATATTAATTTAATGCCTTATAGAATGCTTAAGCAACTTGGTCTTGGGGAACCAAAACCCACTAGGATGAGTATTAAGTTAGCTGACAGATCTGTTAAGTATCCTAGGGGAATTATTGAAGATGTTCTGGTAAAAGTAGATAAATTTATATTTCCTATTGATTTTGTTGCGCTTGACATGAATGAGGACGTAGAGGTACCTTTAATTTTGGGACGACCCTTTCTAGCTACTGCTAGGGTTGTCATTGATGTTAGTGATGGTAAACTTGCACTAAGGGTAGGCGATGAGGAAATTATTTTCCAAATTTATGATGCCATTTGATATTCTAGAGAACAAGATGATTCTTGTTACTTTGTTGATGCCACTGATCACATTTTTCAAGAGTCTTTGCAGGAAATCATGCACAGTGACATGATAGAACTGTGTCTTTCACAAGGTGAGGGGATAGATGACGATACCGATGAAGTGAATCCCAATACATCATCCTCTAGAAAGACGGAAATAGAGGACATCGAGATCAATGATGAACTAAAACAGAAACCCTCTATTGATGAGCCGCCCAAATTAGAACTAAAACAATTGCCAAAACATTTAGAATATGCATTCCTCAGGGATAATTCTACGCTACCAGTAATCATCTCTTCAGAACTAGGACCCAAGGAGAAAGAAGATTTGCTAAGGGTACTAAGGAAACATAGAAAAGCCATAGCGTGGAAAATGTCGGACATTAAAGGACTAAGTCCATCATTTTGCACCCACAAAATATTAATGGAAGATGAGTATAAACCGTGTGTGCAACCTCAGAGACGTTTGAACCCCAATATGAAAGAAGTTGTCAAAGCTTAGGTAATTAAACTTTTAGATGCAGGAATAATTTATCCTATTTCTGACAGCACTTGGGTAAGTCTTGTGCAGGTAGTTCCAAAGAAAGGAGGCATGACTGTGGTAACCAACGAAAAGAATGAATTGATTCCCACAAGAACAGTCACAGGTTGGAGAGTCTGTATTGACTATAGGAAGCTGAACGACGCCACCAGAAAAGATCACTTCCCTTTACCCTTTATTGATCAGATGTTAGAAAGATTATCTGGGCATATGTACTACTGCTTCTTGGATGGACTCTCCGGCTACTTCCAAATCCCAATAGCTCCTGAAGATCAAGAAAAGACAACATTTACATGTCCATACGGTACGTTCACTTATCGTAGAATGCCTTTTGGATTATGTAATGCTCCTGTTACTTTTCAGCGCTGCATGCTGGCCATCTTTGATGAACTTGTGGAAGACATTATGGAGGTATTTATGGACAACTTCTCGGTATTCGGTAATTCTTTCCACCTTTGCCTTAAAAATTTAGAACGAGTTCTAATAAGATGTGAGGAAACGAATCTTGTCTTGAATTGGGAAAAATGTTACTTTATGGTTAGAGAGGGGATTGTGTTAGAACATAAGATTTCTAGTAAAGGGATTGAGGTAGATAAAGCAAAGATTGAAACCATAGAAAAAATTACCTCCCCCTAGTTTAGTTAAGGCTATTAGAAGCTTTTTAGGACATGTTGGATTTTACAGAAGATTCATTAAAGATTTCTCTAAAATAGCTAAGCCTTTAACAAGACTACTAGAAAAGGATGTTCCTTTCAATTTTGATCAGGAGTGTTTAGATGCATTTAATATCCTCAAAAATAAACTAATAAATGCTCCGATTATAACTGCACCTGATTGGAATCTACCTTTTGAACTAATGTGTGATGCGAGTGATTTTGTAGTAGGTGCAGTTTTGGGACAGCGAAGAAACAAGCATTTTCAGCCAATTTATTATGCTAGCAGAACATTGACACCTGTACAAGAAAACTACACCACCACAGAGAAAGAATTGCTAGCTGTAGTTTTTGCATTTGACAAATTTAGACAGTATCTGATATTATCTAAAGTTGTCGTTTACACTGACCATTCAGCTCTTCGTTACCTTTTAACTAAACCTGATGCAAAACCTCGACTCATACGATGGATCTTACTTTTACAGGAATTTGATTTGGAAATTCAGGATAAGAAGAGAGCTGAAAATCTTGCAGCAGATCACCTCTCCAGGCTTGAAAACCCACATATCAAAAAGCTCGAAGAGAGTGAGATAAACGACTCATTCCCTAAGGAACAACTCTTCTCTATAACCAACTCCGAGGTACCATGGTTTGCAGATATTGCGAATTATTTAGCTGCTAACATCTTACCAAAAAGGTTAACACATCATCAAAAGAAGCGATTCTTTGCTGATGCGAAAAGCTATTTTTGGGAAGATCCCTTTCTTTTTCGCATATGTGCAGATCAAGTAATTCGGAGATGCGTTACAAAGGCGGAAGTAAGTAAAATCCTAGAACATTGCCATTCAGGACCTTCAGGAGGACATTACAGTGGGATTAAGACAGCACACAAAACGCTCGAATCAGGATTTTATTGGCCAACTCTATTTAAAGATGCCAACAGGTATGTCGCTTCGTGTGATAAATGCCAAAGAACATGTAATATTTTTAAACGCGATGAAATGCCTCAAACATATATGTTATCATGTGAGATATTCGATGTATGGCGTATTGACTTTATGGGTCCGTTTCCTAGTTCATTCGGAAATAAATACATCATAGTAGCAGTAGATTACATGTCAAAATGGGTGGAAGCCCAAGCTTTACCTACTAATGATGCTAGAACTGTAGTAAGGTTTCTTAAGAAACTCTTATCTCGTTTTGGAACACCCAGAGCGATTATTAGTGATAGGGGTAGTCACTTTTGCAATACTCAATTTGATAAAGTCTTAAAAAAATATGGAGTACACCACAGAACAGCTACCCCTTATCATCCTCAAACCAGTGGGCAAGTGGAAGTGGCAAATCAAGAGCTTAAGCGGATCCTAGAGAAAACAATTGAAACAAACAGGAAAGATTGGGCAGTAAAAGTAGATGATGCTTTATGGGCCTATAGAACAGCAATCAAAACCCCTTTAAGAACATCCCCGTACAAACTTGTCTACGGAAAAAGTTGTCATCTACCATTTGAGTTAGAGCACAAAGCTTACTGGGCTATAAAATTCTTGAATTACGATCTTAAAACCGTAAGTGAGAAGAGGATGATGCAGTTAAACGAACTAGATGAATGGTGAGCTGAGGCCTACGAGAATTCACGACTATATAAGGAGGCAACAAAACGACACCATGATGCTCGTTTAAAACAATCAAAGCAATTCGAAGTAGGAGACTTAGTCCTGCTGTATAATTCAAGGCTCAAACTATTTCCTGGAAAGCTGAAATCAAGGTGGTTAGGCCCATTTGTGATCAAAACTATTTTTCCTTACAGCACAGTCGAGGGAACCCATCCAACTCAGGGAACATTCAAGGTAAATGGCCATCGACTGAAACTTTATAATGGTGAAGATTTCAAGGAATTGAGAGAGGAGCTTCAGCTCCGTGAACCTTCATTTAGAAATGAAAACAGGGTGAGTCTAGCTTAAGACTTTAAATGAGGCTTCTCGGAGGCAACCCGAGCACAGACTTCACTAACATTATATTTGTGATTTTTAGCATCTAACCCAAAACTAACCAATTTAGTGAAGCGCAGGTTTCCCTACCATACGGCCTTGTACACGGGCGTGCCCGTGGCCGTGTGGACGCCATGGAACGAAGAACGAGCGTGCCAGTAGACGTGCGATATGAAGAAGAAATTTTTTTCTCAACACGGGCTGCGATAATAAGACCATGGCCGTGTGATGCAACCGTGGTCTATTCTGAGTAAACCAGCACGGGCGTGAGCCAAGCCCGTGCCTACCAACCATGTGAGACATTGACTACATGAACACGGGTGTGGCAATCTTAGCACGGGCGTGGGAGAAGCGAACATAATAGTACACGGCCTAGGAGCACGGGCGTGGCACCTGCTCAAATGCGCCCAATTTTAAAATTCACGAAAAACACGGGCTAAATAAAAGATACACGGGCGTGGCACCTGTCCGTGTCTCCCTCCCTATTTAAAGAACATCACCACTGTTTTCCCCAAAATTTCCTCAAAACCCCAACCTTAACCGTTCCCTTCAAAAATTCCTTTTCCCACTCCGGCCACCATCAAAGAAACCCCCACCATTGCCTTCCCCCATCCCAAATCTTCTACTTTCTTTCACATTCACACCAAAAAAATAGTACACGCCCGTGCCCACAGAGTACACGCCCGCCCCAAAGGTGTCCCACCGCCGTGCTCCTCAACTAATTACAGCAAACGTCTGTGGCTCTCCCCTACACGCCCGTGCTCCGCCAAAACACACCGTTACCACTCTGGTCACATCTCCTTGTTACATTTACCTTTATTTAACTGTTTTAGACTTAGAATTTTATCTATTTAATTAAGTTTAATATTAGATTAGTCTTATTATTTTGATGTAGTCATTGAATCCTCGTTTAAATAACGCTTAGAATTAGATAGAATACTTATTTTTCAAATTCTTGCTCCTGCAAAACAAGATTAACTTAACTTATTATGAGTTTAGTCTTTGTATATTTTGGATACTGATCGAAGCCCTTAATATATGTTTTGGTTGGAAATATACTTGAATCATTGATTATCGGTTATTTTCAGGCCCATAATGTCATCATCCCGAGGCAAGAAAACCACAGTCCCTAGTTCCAAAAAAAGAAAGGGACCCGGTTCCTCATCAGCCAGCGCAACCACAGAAGTGAGCCACCCATTCTTACATTTTCCTCCGGGTATTCAAGAGGATCGTTACAAGATACTTCGGGCGCGACCACTCAGAACAGGGAGATGTATTGATTTGGCCGCCTTGGAACAGGTCCAAGTAGCCGACGACGTACGGGCTCTACTAACTACCGACCCTTAGAACTAGTTCTTCAACATCATCGAGCCTACCTACTTAGAGCTCACTCTGGAGCTCTGTTCAACATTTCATCTTTAGACAGTGATGTCACAACACGATGACCCTGGTACGATCCAATTCCGACTCGGAGGCATTATACGAGAACTAAATGTACCACAATTTGGGGCCGCATTGGGACTTTATACCGACGAATTCATGGAGGAACATGATCTCTCGGAGCTTTCTCGCCATATCCATAAAACCCCCACAAGATGTTGGTACAACATAGCTCCCAACAACAACAATTATGACCCTAGCCACTCCAACGCGACGGCCCTTGTCCCATCCCTGAGGTACGTACACGCGCTTTTAGCTCATACATTGACAGGTCGGCGAGAGAGCACCGGCGTCGTCAACACTCACGACGCCTATTTTCTATGGTGCATGGCGAACGGGTACGTTTTCAACTTGGCCTATTTCTTAGCTCGCGCCATTCAACATCAGACGGAGTAGCACAGAAGAGGAGTCATCTCTATGGGGCCCTACATCACACGCTTGGCTCGATATTTCGGGCTCCTCAACACCGACTCTCAAACCTCCTCCCTTACACTGATAGGTCAGATGACCCCACAGGGCATCCAGACAATGTTACACATGAGGATGATTTAACGTCGACGTAGGACAGATCCCCCCAATATCGGTTAGCACCTACCACGACGAGGAGGACCCTGAGGACATTACTGATGATGTCCCCCAACACAGGAAGCATCACCACTGAGACATCATCAATCCCATGCGGCAGCATCTATTTCAGACATATCTGAGCACCTAACACGATTTGAGCAGCAATGCTTCTAGCGCTTCGACCATATTGACACCACCATCCAACAGATATGTTAATACCTTCACATCTCATCGCCGCCACCACCGCTCGACCCAGCTGACGCAGAGGACCTCTGAAATAAATAGATTAAATATACCACTCAAGGAATGAAAACATCACATATACCTAGTCATCACATTCATCATCCTCCAAGGATTTCATCCCAAATTCAGGAAGTTTCACTTCTCTCCCTCTCTTTTGATTTTCTTACTAAATTGCTATTATATATCTTTGTACATTAAGGGCAACGTACATCTTAAGTGTGGGGGGTTAACTATAGTATTATTTGAAAATCCCTAAATTATGCCTTGTTCTAAAGTAAGTTTCTCATATTATGATTAGAGTGAAAATTCCTTTGATTTATGATTTTTATTTATATGTTTTAGAGTAAGTCATTGATAATTGTGCATTGATGATTAAATTTAAAGGATACTAGAGAATCAAGCATGATAAGTCTATTTTCAAAAATTAAAATTTTGTTAGGTTGTCTACCTGAATCTAATTATTACCTTGAAGTTTGAAATTTACGAGGTTGATATCAAACACCCATAATTTTTGTGAGATTTTGAGCCTTTTAGAGTATATATTCTTTTTCTTGCTCACTTTTGATTATGAGTGTGTCAACATTGATCTGTTATTCTAGAACTTGCCTCGATTATACATGTCAAGACCACACCTTTGATTTGATATACAGAGATGATAAAGGCACTTAGGATTTAACCCACTTACTCCACTAAAAGTCTACCTTCATAATTAACCCATAGTGAACCACGTTGATCCTAACAACCCGTTTTATTGACTCACCCACTAATATTACCCCTAAAACCCTTTGTATTTGTTATCACCATTCCCTTTTACTACCCTTATATCGAGATTTGATTTGATTAGTTACCTAGTTATATTATTTCAGTAGTGAATTCATCCTTTATTATTATTTGACTTGTTCTTAAAAAAAATCGAAGTATATTCATTATTAGTTATGCGATTAAATGAGCTTATACGTTTAATTTCCTATTGTTGAAGAAGAAGCTCGTGCTATTTGTATTAGTACTACAAATTTTCATTTGATGTAATTATTTATTATTAGTTCGTGTTTCTAGTTAGGTAATTTGTCAGGTCAGTCTCGATCCCAACCTTCTAATTCAGCCTTTATCCACACCTTTAACCCAAGCCCCGTTACAACCCTGTTAAATACCTTTTGATTTGTGTTTCATCTCATATTATAGTGGTGGAGATTTGATTTTCATGCAAGCCTATGGGATTAACTTTTCAAGTTCGACTTTTGAGTGCTTAATCTTGAACCTTAAACACTTTTAGTGATTTGAGTGAATCTTTAGTGAGGATGTCAACTCTTGTCGACTTCGAATAAGAGGTAATTAAGTAGGTAAAGGGAAACACCTAACATTTTCGGGCTATAAATATGTGACTCTGATTGTTTGAATCTTTAGGACCCTTCGAGTTAAACTATCAATGTATAAATTACCTTTGAATTATGATGAAACATTATTGATGAATATTGTGAATCAAGGAAGTTTGTTTTAATTGTGAGTTGAGAATTTTGCTTGAGGACAAGCAAAAGCTTAAGTGTGGGGGTATTTGATAAACTGTAAAAGTAACATATTTTAGGCCCACATTTAGCATGCTTTTGGATGATTTAAGCCTTGAATTGTGTAATTTGGTGCTCTTATTCCTTTGTTTTCATGTTTTATACCCAGGAGAGCACCAGAGGATGAAAAGAATGGAAAACGGGCCCAAAATGGAGTAAATAGGCCATATCACGAAATCCACACGGCTTGGGCCCAAGACCACACGGCCGTGCCTCATTCAACAGCTTCGAACACGGCCTGGCCACTCGAATTAGGATACTTAAGGGCAAATAAACACATTTCGAAGCCTATATAAACACCCTAAGTATAACCTAAAAGGGGGGAACCCAGAGCTTTAGTCAGGGGGCATCCAGCTAAGGCCAAAGAGGGCAGAGTTGTGGGAATTTACTCAAATATAGCCAGTTGATTCATCTCAAGAAGCCGGAATTATACTCAAGACCGAGGATCTCTCCTTCAATTCCTTTAGGGGGTTTTAGGGATTTCTTATGTTTTGTTTTACCTTTTCTTTTGAGATGTATTCTTTTATTGTTATGAACTAAACCCTTAGATACCTGAGGGGGATGAAACCTAAGATGAATCTTGTTATCGTTTGCTGAACTATATGATAAATATTTGACTTGTTCTTAATTATGTGTTCTTAATTCTTGTGTTGATATTTTCGAGATATTAATTCTAGTGTGATGTGCTTAGGTGGAGGAGCAAAAGTCCCTGCCTAAGAGTAGATCTAGCATAATTAAGCGGAGTTGATCGCACGCCTAGAGATAGGGTGACGAGATTTTGCCGAATTAGGGTGAAACCTAATATGGGAGTCCATAGATCGAGTTAATGCAATTCTAGGGGTTTTACTAGAAAGAGATTTCAATTAATCAACCTAGGGTTAGACGTTAGTCGCCTTGAGAGAGGGATTAATATACGTTAGGGAATCTTACGGATCAAGTCAAGTGAATAAATCGTCTGGTTCAGAGTTAGATAACAAGTGAAGTCTAGGTGGATTCTTCCTTGGGTGTCGTCTTAATCAATTGGTTTTTCCTAAAGTTATTTTCTCAATTTCATTCTTCTTTGTCTTAGAGTTTTTAGTTTAGTTGTTAGTTAATTTTAGATTAGATACACAATTTCCTTAATTTTTAGGCTAAATAATAAAAAGAGAGTTAGTATTAGTACTTTTGGTTCCTTTGGGTTCGACAATCCAGTCTTGCCTTAACTATACTACTGTTCGATAGGTGCACTTGCCTCGTATCGTGGTCATAGTTAGTTTCCATGTTCGATCATTCTCTATATAAATTTTAAGACTTTGACATCACATAAAAACAACGACCAGTCTCGCATACAGAGGTTCGCACATACAGGGGGTTCTCTTAGGGTGTTCGGCTATACGAGTTCTTTACTTTCTACTACTTCAATTATATACAAAGATTTTGGTTTATATCTCACACCTAATTTGAAGGCACAAAAACCTTAATTGGGGTGAAGAGATTGACAATCTACTCGGGAGGTGAGGGACGATTTTGAAAACTTTGAATTCTTTTGCTTTAAGATTGATTTGGTAATGGTGAAGAAAAAGAAGAACTTGAGAGTTTTTCTTGAAAAGTTTGCTAGATAAAAATTCTAGGATTTGAAAAGATTTTCTATATATAAACTATTTTCCCCTATTTGATTTAGATTTTAGGAATTCATGTAGAATTATGACTATTTTAAATTAAGGACTAAATTAATAAAATAATTTTCGGTTGGTCTAGTTTGAAAATTCGGTACGCTTATGGGGTAAAGTTAAGGAAATAAAATATTTTAGTTTAAAGGTGCACAAGGGTTTCAAACCTAGGACCTAATGGTAAACTAAGGCCTTACCATTGAACTAGCAGGCTTATTCTTGCTACTTCTTTAACAAAAATAAATTTTAAGGCATTCTAAATTCTCTTACCCTATATTTTTAAGAAATAAAAAAAATATAACTTTTATCCCTATTTCTCTAGCCTTAATTTTGGGATGTGACAATATTTAATAGGTGTAAAGTTGGTTAATTTGAATTATGTGGTTTTGAATTTCAAAATAGAAACTGAACCGACAACATCAAATCAGTCGATTACCTAAACTAACCTTAATGCATATATATAACTGTTAATATATTATATATTGTATGATATGATATAATATTATTTAATATAATAAGAGGGCTAACTTTCAAATGTACGAAGAATATAGAGACTTAGAACATATTTCAACTAATACAATAATATATAATGATAATTAATTCATTATGTATTATTACTATAGTATGTGATGTAGTATTACATAATGTAATAATAATATATTTTAAAATTATTAATACATATATATTATATAACTATTAATTGATCCGAAATCAAAATGGAATTTACCAACCAGTTTTCTTGAATTGACTTGATTTGGTCAGTTAAGTCAGTTTTAATCACTAAAAATAATAGATTATACACAATTACATAATATAATAATATAGTATATGGGGAGGAACCCACTTACACCGGTGTAAAAGTAAAGTAGTTCTACACCCTTTCGTATCTATTTGTATGATTAAATTTTAACAATCCAACCATTGAATTTATCAATATAATTGTACTTGTCATGCATGTAACTTTTCAAATTGATCTGATATCTCTATCATATTGATCTGAAATAATATATATTAATATTTATTGAACGCTTGAAATTTTTTATGTAAAACAAATATTTAGAAATTTTTAATTTACATCAAATTTTACATGCGTGATCCATATGAATAAAAACTAAAATGTGACAGTTGGATTGTTAAAATATTAATCGTACAAAGATACGAAGGGTGTAAACTTACTTTAGTTTTAAACTGATGTAAGTGGATCCCTCCCCATAGTATTACTAAAACTATTAATGCATACATATATATAACTATTAATTGCAAAATAAAATATGAATTTACGAACCAAATTGTTTGAATTGGCTCGATTTGGTTCGTTAAGATGATTTTAATAGCTTGACAAGCATAAGATAATCTCTTGAATTTTATTGATAGACCTTAAAGGTATATATATATATAGTAGTTACGTGGGGATCAAATTGTTAAAAGATAATTTCCCATAATAATATCTTATAATATCCCACTAGGAATCAAATTGCTAAAATATAATATCCCATAATAATATCCTAATAACCCCCTTAAGTTGGAGCATGCATATCATAAATGTCCAACTTGCTGAGAAGATATTCAAACTGTGGTTTATCAAGCTCCTTTATAACAATGTTAGCCAACTGAATGGAGGTCGAAACATAAGAAGGTGCAATCAACCCATCTTGGATTGCATCCCTAACAAAATGACAATCCACTACAATGTGTATAGTACGCTGGTGAAATAAGGGATTTTGTGCAATATGCAAGGAAAATTGACTATTACAAAAGAAATGAATTGCTTTAGGATGATGAATACCTCAGCTCAATATCAAGGCCTTCAACCACTTGAGCTCACAAGTAACGAAAGCCATAGACCAATATTCAGCATCAACAAAAGAATAAAAAAATTTGTTTTTTAGTTTTCCAGGAAATAGGAGATTGTCCCAGAAAGACAAGCCAACCAGTAAGTGAACGCTGAGTTAACAGAAAAACAGCCCAATCCGAATCACACCTCCTGATCGCTGGAATCAGAGTCTTAAAATTTATAAAGAGAATGATCGAACCTGCAAACTAACTCTGACAACGATTAAAGGCAAGTGTACTTATCGAACAGTAGTATAGCTTAGGCAAGACCAGATTGTCGAACCCAAAGGAACTAAAAGTACTAATACTAACCTTCTTTTTATTATCTAGCCTAAAATAAGTGAAGTTGTTTAGATTTAACTACTACTAAGCTAAAGACGCAAAGACAAAAAGAATGAATTGGGAAATAACTTGAGGGAAGACTCAGTTGATTTAAGACGATACGCTCAGGAAGAATCCACCTAGACTTTACTTGTTATTTAACCCTGAACCATACGATTTATCCACTTGACTTGATCCGTAGGATTCCCTAATTTATATTAAACGCTCTCTCGAGGCGAATAACGTCTAACCCTAGGTTAATTAACAAAAATTTCTTTCTCACTTAATAACCCCCTAGAATAGCAGTAAATTGATCTATGGACTCCCATATTAGGTTTCGCCCTAATCCGGCAAAATCTCATCACCCTATCTCTAGGCGCGCCAACGACTCCGCTTTAATTATGCTAGATCTATTCTTAAGCAGGGACTTTTTCTCCTTCACCTAAGAACATACTACTTGAATCAATATCCCGGAAACATTAACACAAGAATTAAGCGCACATAATTAAGAAGAAATCAAGTATTTATCTTATAGTTCATATCAAATAAAGAAAACATCTCAGAAGAAAAGATAAAACAAAACACAAGAAATCCCTAAAACTCCCTGAAAGAATTGAAAGAGAGATCCGCCGTCTTGAGTAGAATTCCAGATTCTTGAGATGGGTCAACTGGCTATCTTCGAGTGATTCCCACAACTCTGACCTTTTCGGCTTGGCTCCTTGGCCTAGCTAACCGCCCTCCTTTCAGGTAACACTTAGGGGGTTTATATAGGCTCTTGGGATGTGTTTCTGCGCCCCAAAGTATCCAAATTCGAATGAAATTGCTCTTTTCCATGATAGGGACACGGCCATGTCACACGCCCGTGTGACTAGTCTTCAAGCTGTGTTCGGACTTCTTTAAAGAGGCACGACCGTGTGAATCGGGGGTAAGGTCGTGTTCTATATGATCAATGTGGCACGGCCGTGTGGGCTTAAGTCCAGGCCGTGTGGATTTCGTGATATGGCCCATTTACTCCGTTTTGGGCCCGTTTTATGTTCTTTTCATTCTCAGGTGCTTTTCTAGGTACAAGATATGAAAAGAAAGGATTAAGAGCACCTTTTTACATAAATCAAGGCTTAAATCATCCAAAAGCATACTAAATGTGGGATTAAAATATGTTACTTTTACGGTTTATCAAATACCCCCACACTTAAGCTTTTGCTTGTCCTCAAGCAAAATTCTCAACTTACAATTAAAACAAACTTTCCATGATTCATAATTCCTATCAATAATGTCTTATCATAATTCATAGATAATTTATACATGGATGATCTAACTCGAAGAGTCCTAAAGATTCAAACAGTTAAAGTCATACATTTGTAGCATAAAAACGTAGGTGTCTCCCCTTATCTAAATAATTACCTTTGATTCAAAATTGACAAGGTTTGACATCCTCACTAAAGATTCACTCAAATCACTCGAGGTGTTTAAGGTTCAGTAAAAGAGCACTCATAAGTCGAACCTGAAAAGTTAATCCCATAGGCTTGCCTGAAAATCAAATCTCCACCACTGTAAAATGAGATGATAAACAGATCAAAAGGTCTTTGTCAGGGTTGTAACGGGGCTAGGGTTAAAGGTGTGGATAAAGGCTGAAATTAGGAGGTTAGAATCGAGACAGAATTGACAAGTATCTACCTAGAAAATACTGAGAAAATACCAACTGAAAAGTAATAATCCTACTAACACGAGCTTTTCTTTCAAAAAATAGACTTTAACTGTATAAGCTCACTAACACTGAATATACTTTAGAATTTTTTTTAAGAACAAATCATAAAAGATGAATTCAACTACTGAACTAATTTAATTAGGTAACTTAATCAAATCATATCTCGATATAAGGGTGGTCAAAAGGAATGGTGATAACACAAAGGGTTTTGGGTTATTAGTAGGTGAGTCAATAAAAAGGGTTGTTAGGATCAACGGGGTTTACTAGGGGTTAATTATGAAGGTAAGCTTTTTAGTGGAGTGAGTGGGTTAAATCCTAGGTGCCTTTATCATCTCTGTATATCAAATCATAGATGTGGTCTCAACATGTATAATCGAGGTAAGTTCTAGAATAACAGTTCATAGTTGACACACTCATAATCAATAAAGTGAGCATGGAAAAGAATATATGCTCTAATAGGCTCAAAATCTCACAAAAATTATGGGTGTTTTGACATCAACCTTGTAAAATTCAAACTTCCAGATAATATTCAGATTCAGCTCAACAACCTAGCAAAGATTTTAATTCTGAAAAATATACTGATCATGCTTGATTCTCTAATATTCTTCTAATTTAATCATCAATGCACAATTAAGTATGACTTAATCTAAAACATATCAATAAAAATCATAAACCATCAGAAATTTCATCCTAATTAGTAATATGAGGAAATTACTTAAAAACAAGACTAAATTCAGGGATTTTGAGAATAATGAAGAAAGTTAGGCCGGATTTGAGAATAATGCAAAAGTTAGGCCCTTTCTTCAAATAAATATTCATCCCCACACTTAAGATGTACATTGCCCTCAATATACAAAGATGTATATAAAATTTAAGAGAGAGTGAGAGGTGAAACTTCCTGAATTTGGATGGTTTCCCGGAGTTGGAAGTCGATATGGGTGGTGGCTGCTGCCGAGCTCTGCGCTAGATGAAGAAATTGGGGAGCTCGTAGAGAATTAGCCAGGAGTTATTAAGTCACATTTAAAATAAACTAAATATATATTTAAAGATAAAAAAACTAAAGAACATGAAAATAAAAAGTAAAATAAAGTTAAAAGAAAAGGTGGATGGACCGAAGAGTCCTTATTGATGGATGGTTCGCAAGGTGGGTGTGACCTTTAGGGCTGCTAAGGTGCTGGCGGTGGCGAAAGTGGTGTGATTCCCAAGCAGTCTTTAGAACTCCTTGGGCTGCGGTGGTGGTGGTCGTGATTCCCAAGGAGTGGTTCCCTAGCAGCCTGATGAACCTGGCACTAAGAAACTAAAATGAATTAAACTAAATTAAGCATAAGATTGTCAAAGGGAAGGAAATTGAAGCAAAAGAGAAAAGAAAAATAAAAACTAAATGGTCTCAAAGACCCTTAACTTGTTGTTTGGATGAAGCGGCCGGCATGAGCTTATGTATAGGGGTCACCCTTGGTGAGATTATGCTTGGCTTCCTCCGCTTCTTCGGCATGGTTTTGGTGTAGCTCAAGAGTTATGGAGACCTGTTATGGAGAGGGAAATATGAAAATAAGGGGGGAAAGAAAATAAGTGAACAGTGGAAAGAATGGGGAAGGGAGGTTGGGTTTAAATAGAGGCTCAATTCTGGTATTTTCCCACGCCCATGGGCCGAGGGCGTGTCGATGCACACGGCCACTTCGCATGGCCATGTGTTTAGGCCTGTTGTTTCTCCAAGCCCGTTTTTCAGCCAGCCACGCCCGTTGGTGACAAGTCAGTATGTTGGCACGATTAGGAGGCACGGGCGTGCCCTACCCGTGGTTGGTAAGTCAGTAGCTTTACACGATCGTAGGGCACGACTGTGCCACTTTGTCGGTGTCCGTGGGGGAGTGGTTGAGTCCGTGACTTCAAAAATTAGTTGGGACTGATTCGTACGGCCTCTGCTATGTTAGTACGGAGATTTCAGGTGGTCCACAAGGCCACGGCCACGGCCGTGTGCAAGGCCGTGTGGCATGGAAATCTGCACTTTTGTGTTAGTTTAAAAACTAAATTTTCAGAAGTAAGAAAAGAAAAGAAACTGAAAATAAATGCGAAAGTAAATAGGGTTAGTGCTCGGGTTGCCTCCCGGGAAGTGCTCGTTTATAGTCTTAAGCTAGACTTTCCTTGTATTTAAGAGAAAAAATCAGGGAGGTTTAAAGGTTTGAATATCTTCCATCATGCTCACAGTTCTATTTTCTTGATAAAGTTTAAGTCGAGCAACGTTTACCTTAAAAGTGCCGAATATTGGATTGCTTACCTCGACTGTTTCGTGTGGGAAGATATTGTGTACCTTAAGAGGAATTTCTTCGTTTACTTTCAGGTTTGATGTGGTGATGCGAGGATCTGCTTTGTCTAACAGTACCTGGTCTCCTATTTTGACGTGGTTTGATGTTCCTATGAGCTTTTCTGGGGGCTCCTTCGGTTTTACTTCGTGCGGTTCCTGTTCCTCTTTGATTTGTGTTTTCTGCTCTTTTAGTTTGTCGACCCTAAGGCTTTGTTCCTTATGTAGTTCTTCTTTGTTGGCTTGGGGTCTATGACTTGGCTCCGGTTTGTATCCTTGTGGTGTTTTCTATGATGAAGGTTGCACAAATTGATTATCAACTGAATTGACTTTCTTACCTTCATTGATTGTTGTCCTGGCCGAGTCAAGAGCTTGAAGACTGATTGATTCGTCACCTACACAAAGTATGAGTTCTCCTGTGGCAACGTCAATTTTAGCCTTGGCAGTTGCTAGAAAGGGTCTTCCTAAAATTAAGGGGATTGAATTATCCTCATCCATGTCTAAGACAACAAAATCTAGTGGGAAAAAAATTTTATCAAATTTTACAAGAACATCTTCGATAATAGCCCTAGGAATTCTAACTGTTTTATCAACTAATTGAATGCTCATCCTAGTCTGTTTGGGTTTCCCTAGACCTAGTTGTTTAAACATTTTGTAAGGCATAACATTTATACTTGCCCCTAAATTAGCTAACGCATTATCAACAGTTAAACTACCAATTGAACATGGAATTGTAAAACTCCCTGGATCTTTTTGCTTTCGCAGTAGTCTATTCTGTAACATTGCTGAGCATACTGCGTTTAATTCCACATGTGGTTCATCGTCTAATTTGCGCTTGTTCGTCAATAGCTGCTTTAAAAATTTTCTCGAGTCTGGCATCTGAAAAAGAGCTTCAAGAAGAGGTAAGTTGATATGTAATTTCTTTAAAAGGTTAAGAAACTTACCGAATTGTTCTTCTGTATCATCTCTTTTTATTGCTTCGGGATAAGGTATGCGAGGTTGGTACTCTTTGATTACCGGTTTTGGCTTTCCCGTGTTACCTCTGTTTTACCTTTTTCTACCTCGTTTTCTTGTATTGAATTGGGTTCATCTAACCCTTTACTATCATGAGCTGTGATGGCTTGAATTTGCTCCTTTGGGTTGATCTCCGTGTTACTTGGTAGACGTCCTTGCGGTCGTTCAGACATTAACTTTGCAAGTTGTCCGACTGCTTTAGTGACTTCCCCGACTGACTTAGTAAGTTCCCCGACTCGGTTCTTGGTCTCTTCAACCGATGTTTGTTAATCTTTAAGTGTTTTCTCAGTATCTGGGAGACGATTTTCTATGGCTGCCATGGATTTTGTCAGCATCTCTTCAAGGTTTGGCTTCTTCTCTTGCAGATATGGCTGATTTTGGAAATTTTGAGGAGGTTGTTGTCTTTGATTTCCTTGATTTCTTTGACCTCCCCATGAAAAATTTGGGTGGTTCCTCCAACCTGGATTGTAAGTATTACTATAAGGATTATTATTGGATCTGAAATTATTACCTATATAGTTCATCTGTTCACTCTCTGTGCTCGGTTGGTAGGGTGGGTACTCAGGATTCGCCACAGTTCCACTTGCGTCGCACTGCATGACTGGGTGTACCTGCAAAGAACACAAACTATCAAGCTTTTTATTCATCATCTCTATCTGTGTTGATAGTATGGTCACTGCATTGAGGTTGTAAACTCAGGCTCATTTTGTCGGTTTAGTCCTTATAACTTGCCACTGATAGTTATTCAGTGACATCTCTTCAATGAACTCATAGGCTGCTTCAGGAGTTCTGTTGTTCAGAGTTACACCGGCGGCTGAATCAATTAATTGCCTCGTTGAGGGGTTTACACCGTTATAGAAGGTTTGGACTTGTAGCCATAATGGTATACCATGGTGCGGATCCTTGTATCTCTCTCATGCGTCGTATAATGTCTCTAAATCCATCTGCACAAAAGAAGAGATATCATTTCGTAATTTGGCCATTTGGGTTGGTGGGAAATATTTTAATAGAAATTTTTCGGTCATTTGTTCCTATGTAGTGATTGACCCTCGTGGTAACAAGTTTAACCACTGTTTGGCTTTATTTCTTAATGAAAAGGGGAATAGCTGAAGACGTATGGCATCATCAGAAACACTATTTATTTTGAAGGCATCACAGAACTCTAAAAAATTAGCTATACGAGTTTTTGGGTCTTCGTCCTATAAACCATCAAATTGAACAAATTGTTGAATCATTTGTATTGTTTTAGGCTTTAATTCAAAATTATTAGCAGCTATAGTAGGCCTAATAATACTCGATTCTGCTCCTGTTAAATGTGGTTTAGCATAATCAAACATAGTATGTGGAGCATTGTTTTCTACCACGTCATGTGGTTGTGGATTATTCTCGTCCATCCCTTCAGTAGGATTGGATCTGCCTTCTTGATTTTCCTCTGTGTAATTTAGGGCTCGCCTGATTTCTCTGCGATTTCTTCGAGCGGTAGCTTCAATATCACTGTCGTATACTAAAGGTCCTCTCGGGTTCCTTCTAATCATAAACTAGAGGTACCTACTGGAAAAGAAAGAAAGAGAATTTAGCAAAAATCAAAATTTAACCTAAAAATAAAATAAAATTGAAAAAAAATAATGGTTAAAGTAATAAAAAATAGAGTTTTCTTAATATTTTAGTTCCCCGGCAACGACGCCAAAAACTTAATCGCTGGAATCAGAGTCTTAAAATTTATAAAGAGAATGATCGAACTTGCAAACTAACTCTGACAATGATTAAAGGCAAGTGTACCTATCGAACAGTAGTATAGCTTAGGCAAGACCGGATTGTCGAACCCAAAGGAACTAAAAGTACTAATACTAACCTTCTTTTTATTATCTAGCCTAAAATAAGTGAAGTTGTTTAGATCTAACTACTACTAAGCTAAAGACGCAAAGACAAAAAGAATGAATTGGGGAATAACTTGAGGGAAGACTCAGTTGATTTAAGACGATACCCTCAGGAAGAATCCACCTAGACTTCACTTGTTATTTAACCCTGAACCATACGATTTATTCACTTGACTTGATCCGTAGGATTCCCTAATTTATATTAAACCCTCTCTCGAGGCGAATAACGTCTAACCCTAGATTAATTAACGAAAATCTCTTTCTCACTTAATAACCCCCTAGAATAGCAGTAAATCAATCTATGGACTCCCATATTAGGTTTCACCCTAATCTGGCAAAATCTCGTCACCCTATCTCTAGGCACGCGAACGACTCCGCTTTAATTATGCTAGATCTATTCTTAAGCAGGGACTTTTGCTCCTCCACCTAAGAACATCTAACTTGAATCAATATCCCAGAAACATTAACACAAGAATTAAGTGCACATAATTAAGAACAAATCAAGTATTTATCTTATAGTTCAGAAAATCATAATAAGATTCATCTAGGTTTCATCCCCTTCAGGTATCTGAAGGGTTTAGTTCATATCAAATAAAGAAAACATCAAGATAAAACAAAACATAAGAAATCCCCAAAACTCCCTGAAGGAATTGAAGGAGAGATCCGCCGTCTTGAGTAGAATTCCGGCTTCTTGAGATGGGTCAACTGGCTATCTTCGAGTGATTCCCACAACTTTGACCTTTTCGGCTTGGCTCCTTAGCCTAGCTAACCGCCCTCCTTTTAGGTAACACTTAGGGGGTTTATATAGGCTCTTGGAATGTATTTCTTCGCCCCAAAGTATCCAAATCCAAATGAAATTGTTCATTGCCACGATAGGGACACGACCATGTCACACGCCCGTGTGACTAGTGTTCAAGCCGTGTTCGGACTTCTTTAATGAGGCACGGTCGTGTGAATCGGGGGTAAGGCCGTGTTCTAGATGATCAATGTGGCACGGCCGTGTGGGCTTAAGTCCAGGCCGTGTGGATTTCGTGATATGACCCATTTACTTCGTTTTGGGCCCGTTTTATTTTCTTTTCATCCTCGGGTGCTTTCTTGGGTATAAGACATGAAAAAAAGGAATTAAGAGCACCTTTTTATATAAATCGAGGCTTAAATCATCCAAAAGCATACTAAATATGGGATTAAAATATGTTACTTTTACAGTTTATCACCTCCATTTCAAGGAAAAATCACTATTAGATTTCAAAATAATCCCTGGACCAGGAGAGCTTTTCAAGTACCGGGCAAACACGTAGAGTCTGTAATGCCCCGAATTCTGGGCCTAGAAGTTTTGAGTTTTAAGCGTAGGGACAGTGGAGAGGTTGCACATATGTGTGTGGATGTGCAGTTTAGTGTCAGAATGGACCTGCTAGTCTGGTGGTTGAGAGAGTGTTAGGGAACCTCATGGTTCCAGGTTCGAGTCTTAGTGTGAACGTTTGGGTAGGTATTTTATTTTGTTTTTAGTTAATAATTATAATTATTTATAATTATTAAATTATTAGTTTATGATTAAAGCCGCTTTTAGTTTTCTCTTTTATTTTATTTTTGGGTTTTCTGTTTTCACGTTCTCCTCTCCCCCCCTCTTCTGCTTTCTAAATATTTCTCAAAATGGTTGATTGGTGGATTCAAAAATTTTGTGCCTCTGTCGTCTTTTTCGATCGTAAACAGGTGTGGGGTTCAAACTTTTACTACACTATTTTATTCTTTGCAAATTTTATGTCTGTTTCTATTGACTATAGGCTAAATTGTTGGATTTGGGGTTTTAATCGATAGAAGTGATGGAAAATCATCACTTTCTGATATATGTTGATAGGGCGAAGGTTAGGGACAGTTCTGGTGGCTGAAACGGCGGCTTTGGGGCTGTTGTAGGGTGGTTTTGTGATCACCCCGACGGCCTCACGGGTGTGTGCAATGGCACATGGCGTGTGGATTTGGGAATTAGGGTTTTCGGGCGAAATTGGGTGCCAGACGGTTGTGTGGCCGATTTGGGGATTTTTGTCGACTTTTACATGGTCGTGTCCCTCTGGTACACAGGCGTGTGAGATTAGGAATTAGGGTTTTCGAGTTTTGGGGTCACACGGTTGTGTGATTGATTTGGGAATTTAGGGATCCCGAAACATACGGTCGTGTTTGCCCTGCACTTGATTTTAGCGGAATTAGACAGTGAGTTACACAACTTGTTCACATGGCCGTGTGCCTCTGTCACACGGCCGTGTGCTACCTTTCACATGGGGTTTGGACCCCCACACGGCCTGGATTGCTCTACACGGTCGGAGCACAAGGACGTGTGGCCCTATCTCACCAAATAATGATTTTAGGTTAAATTTAAGTGTAATCGCAACTCTGTGTGTTCTAACCCTCGACTGAGCTTTACTGAGGGTAATTATGACTTTGACCTGGGCTTGATGTATGTGTTATTTGTGATTGGTTGTGCGGTAAGCTTGATACTGAACTCGAGTTATGAGTGTACACATGTCTGATTCTATAACTGACTGATTGGATGTAAGTGTCTGTTTCTGATTAACTGTCTGAAACTGGTATTCTGATCATGTACATCTGACTGCATACATACATATGCATATACTGTTTTTGGGTAGGATTTTGAAGAGAAGGAAGATTGACTGAACTGGCAGCTGTTCTGCTGGTTACTGATAGCCCCTAATACCCACAGGGTCGAGGGCGGTCCAAATACCCTGAGGGTCGTGGACTTTACTGATAACGGTATAGCAGATTACCGCATTGCACTATACTGCATGTATGCTACGTACGATTATTTGATCTGGTAGTTCATACTGCATGTCTGTACCACGGTTTACCGCATTGCACAATACAACTTATACGCTAGCTTTGCTGCGTAATATCATGACTGGTAGTCTATCTGCACACTGATTAGTCCCAATTCCCTGAGGGTCGAGGACAATGCTGATAATCATCGTTGCTAGGCAACCTGGGATGACATCATATGGATTGTAGGGTTAGATGGGATTTGCGAGGTCTTATATGGAGTGATTGGTTGGATGAGATTAATAGCTTTTTTAGGAGTGATGAGGAACGGAAAGGAGTGTTGACCGGATGGGTGGGAATTTTATAACTCATTTGCATTCATTTACATCTGATTGATCTGTTTGACTGAATAGATACTTGTGAATGGTTGGGAATTACTGATACTGTGACTAGATGTGTTACGGTTCGACTGAAAAGTATTTATGACACTGTGAAATTGTTAAACTCTGATTGCATCTGACTGACTGAATTGTGACTAGTGACTATTGAGAGTTTTGTTACTGGAATGAGTAGTATTTGCGATTGTGTAATTGAGTGTGATTTCGATATGCTCTGAATATTGCTGTCTGCCAGTACGTCCATTTCGAATGTACCAACTATTTCTGTACAACTCTGTAAGTATGTTCCATTTCAAGACTACTACTGGTTTTCTGTGTCTGATTCTGTAGTTAATTGGTTTTGATCTCACACTAAGTTCGAGTAGCTCACCCCTCTTCTGTTTCCCCTTATAGGTACATTTTAGAATTTTGGACGGTGGACTCAGTACGCAGAGGTATCGGATAGGCTTGTGAACAACAATCATGCACTTTTTTTTAATGATACTATCTTGGTATTTGTTTCATTTTGAACTGTAAGATTTTATAAAGCTGTGCTACGAATTCTATTTTAAGTTTTATACACTTTTACTCCGTTTATATAAACATATATTGTAACTGAAATTTTTCTGATCGGATTTTAAATGATTAAATGGTACAATTCAACATGTTAACTTGTTTTGCAAAAATTCACCTACGATCACTTCGGTGATCGATGTGGCATCCCGGATTCGATCTAGACTTCTAGGCCGGGTTTGGGGTGTTACAGAGTCGCGTCCTAATGCTCTTGCCTTGGCTCATGCATAAATTGGGATAAGACATGAACCGATATGCCAAATCAGGTCTAGTCACTTCCAAATAAATCAAACAACCCATTAACCATCTGTACGGCTCAAGATCAGACAAAACTGTCCTTGTAACATGCACTAATTTATGATTTTTCTCTATTGGTGATTCTGCGGGGTTTGCTCCCAAAAGATCCGCCTTCGAAATAATATCAAGTGCATATTTCCTTTGACAAAGAAATAACCCCAAAGAGCTACAAGCTACCTCTATCTCCAAAAAATATTTCAAAATGCCAAGATCCTTTATATGGAAGCAAGAACTGAGATACCTCATAAAATTATTCCCAAAAATGAGCGTATCATCAACATAAACTAGTACATTAATTCATACAAATCCCTTAATGTATGTAAAGAGAGAATAATCAAAATATTATTGAAGAAAACCATACCATTTCAATGTAGTAACAAGCTTCGCAAACCAACATCGAGGAGTCTGTTTCATCCTATATAATGACTTGTGCAAATGACAAACCATTCCAAGCTTATTAGGAGTAAAACCTGGATGAAGCTGTATGTAAACCTCTTCATCAAGATCATCATGCAGGAAGGCATTATGGACATCCATTTAATGTAACTCTCAATTTTTCAAAGCTTAAATAGCTAAGAAAGTACGAACAATCAATTTTTCAAAGCTACAATAGCTAAGAAAGTACGAACAATCACCATGTTCACCACAGGTGCGAAAGTTTCATTATAGTCAATACCGTCTACCTGATTATTACCAAAAACAACAAAAGAGCTTTAAGTCTTTCAATACTTCTATCAGAGTTATATTTAATCTTGTACACCCACTTACTGCCCAATGCTTTCTTTCCAAGAGGAAATGTTTCCATAGACCAAATGTCATTATTCTCTAGAGCACAAATCTCTTTTTGCATAGCATCATGCCATCCTGTATTCTTCATAGCCTCTTTGAAAGACTGTGGCTCAACCCCTACATTAATAGCTACAAGAAAATTTTGGTGTTTCACAATAAATTTTTCACAATTAACATAATGCCCTATAGGAAATAGAGTACATGAAGAAGGCTCTAAAGGAGGTGAGGCATGAGATTGACTTTTCTTTATGACAGTATGAGTGAAAAAATCTCGAAGCTTCATAGAGGGAAATTTCTCCCTATGCCCTCGTCCCAATTTAGGTGTATCATTACCTAAAGCCCTCTATACCACCATGTCATTGGAGGAAAAAGAAGATACCACAGGTGTTGGAGAACTCGCAAGTGGCGAACTCATAGGCTGCGGAGTAGCAAGCGCAGGAAATGTCGCAGATTGCAACACCTCTGACTCACCAAAATATGTATAAAAAATTACGTCTGCATTGCCATATGGCAGCATAACATTGCCAGGCTCAATAATTGCAACATTTCCATTCAAATACGAAAAAATATCCTAAAAAAATTTTACATCGCGAGACACAAAGAACTTCTTAGAATCTATATCATATAAATACCTACCCTTTTTGCCAAAAGGGTACAAAAAAACACACTTTCAACTTCGACTAGTAAACTTATCACCCTTAGAACGTTGATTACGAGCAAAACATAAGAAACCAAACATATGAAGATCATCAAACAAAGGAGGGCAACCAAACAACATTTCATAGGGTGTTTCATTATGAAGAAGAGGTGAAGGAGTTCAATTAATGAGATGAGAAGCGCCAACACACAATCCCCCTAAAAAGATATATACAGATTTCTCTAGAAATGCAAAGCAAGAGCTACATTTAAAATATGCTTATGTTTTCTCTCCACTCTACCATTTTATTAAGGAGTACAACACAAGATGTTTGAAAAATAATGTCATTTGCAAGAAAATAATCCTGGAGATAATTAAAATTTGTCCCATTATCACTTTTAACACACTTTATTTCTTGAGAAAATTGACGATCAACCATAGCAATAAATGACATGAAAACTTTGAAAACCTACTTTTTATTAACTAATAGATATACCCAAACAACATGAGAGAAATCATCAACTAATGTCAAAAAATAATGGATCCACAAGATGAAGGAGAGTCATAAAAACCCCATAAATCACAATGAACTAACTCAAAAATACAATTGGCTTTCTGTTCACTAATTGGAAAGCTATTTCTAGTCCACTTAGCACGATGAAAAATTTCACATACTTTGTTCAGATAATCTCTAGAGTTACTAACATAAAGAAGTAACTTTACTACTTTCTCAAAAGAGTGGCCCAATCTTCTATGACAAAGTTTCAAAGAGGATGAAGCTTCAACCGAAATAGCTTTGACCATTGAAACTACAGAAAGTAGTAAAGTCCATCACGTCTCTCACCCGTTCCAATTAGCTCCCTCGAATGAAGATATTTAATATCACATATGTTAGTAGAAAATTGGGCAAAACAGTTCATATCATCATTCAGCTGGGAAGTCAAAATTAAATTGCAGTTCAATTTAGGAATATAAATAACGTGTTTTAAGTGAATTTTTCCGTCAATTTAACCATTCCTTCTTTGGTAGCCACCACTATTTGGCCATCAAGGGTCCTATAAAACATGCTACATCTCTCAGATTCATCAAACTCATGAGATCACCCGTAACATGATTTGAACACCTCGTATCAGTAATCTAATTATTTGAACACCTCGTATCAGTTCTTAAAAAAATCGAAGTATATTCATTAAATGAGCTTATATGTTTAAATTCCAATTGTTGAAGAAGAAGCTCGTATTAGAGTATTATTAGTATTACAAATTTTCAATTGATTAGTTCATTTTTCTAGTTAGGTAAATTGTCAATTCAGTCTCGATTCTAACCTTTTAATTCAGCCTTTTCCACACCTTTAACCCTAGCCTCGTTACAACCTTTTAATCTCATTTTACAATGGTAGAGATTTGATTTTCAGGCAAGCCTATGGGATTAACTTTTCATGTTCGACTTTTGAATGCTTAATTCTGAACCTTAAACACTTCGAGTGATTTGAGCGAATCTTTAGTAAGGATGTCAACTCTTGTCGATTTCGAATCAGAGGTAATTATTTAGGTAAGGGGAAACACCTAACGTTTTCAAAGCTATAAATGTATGAATTTGACTGTTTGAATCTTTAGGACTCTTTGAGTTGAATTATCCATGCATGAATTATCTTTGAATTATGATAAGGCATTATTGATGAATATTATGAATCGAGAAAGTTTGTTTTAAATCGTGACTTGAGAATTTTGCTTGAGGACAAGCAAAAGATTAAGTGTGGGGATATTTGATAAACCGTAAAAGTAACATATTTTAGGCCCACATTTAGCATGCTTTTGGATGATTTAAGCCTTGATTTGTGTAATTTAGTGCTCTTAATCCTTTATTTTCATGTTTTATACCCAGGAGAGTACCGGATGATGAAAAGAATAGAAAACGGCCCCGAAATGGAGTAAATGGGCCATATCACGAAACCCACACGGCTGTGCCTTACTTAACAGCCTCGAACACGGCCTGGCTACGACTTACACGGGCGTGTGCCATGGGCGTGCCCCTGCCGTGAGAAAGAAGAGTTTCACTCGGATTTGGATACTTAGGGGCAAAGAAACACATTTCGAAGCCTATATAAACACCTTAAGTGTAACCTAAAAAATGGGGAACCCAGGGCTTTAGTCAGGGGGCGTCCAGCTTGGCCAAAGAGGGCAGATTTGTGGAGATTTACTAGAAGATAGCCAGTTGATTCATCTAAAGAAGCCGGAATTATACTCAAGACGGCGGATCTCTCCTTCAATTCCTTCAGGGGGGTTTTAGGGATTTCTTATGTTTTGTTTTATCTTTTCTTTTGAGATGTATTCTTTTATTATTATGAACTAAACCCTCAGATACCTGAGGGGATGAAACCTAAGATGGATCTTGTTATCGTTTGCTGAACTATATGATAAACATTTGACTCGTTCTTAATTATGTGTTCTTAATTCTTGTGTTGATATTTCCGGGATATTAATTCAAGTATGATGTGCTTAGGTGGAGGAGCAAAAGTCCCTGCCTAAGAGTAGATCTAGCATAATCAAGCGGAGTTGATCGCGCGCCTAGAGATAGGGTGACGAGATTTTGCCAGATTAGGGTGAAACCTAATATGAGAGTCTATAGATCGAGTTAATGCAATTCTAGGGGTTTTAATTAGAAAGAGATTTCAATTAATCAACCTAGGGTTAGACGTTAGTCGCCTCGAGAGAGGGATTAATATAACTTAGGGAATCTTACGGATCAAGTCAAGTGAATAAATCGTCTGGTTCAGAGTTAGATAACAAGTGAAGTCTAGGTGAATTCTTACTCGGGTATCGTCTTTACCAATTGGTTTTTCTCAAGTTATTTTCCCAATTTCATTCTTCTTTGTCTTAGAGTCTCTAGTGTAGTAGTTAGTTGATTTTAGATTAGATAAACAATTCGCTTAATTCTTAGGCTAGATAATAAAAAGAGAGTTAGTATTAGTACTCTTGGTTCCTTTAGGATTCGACATCCCGGTCTTGCCTAAACTATACTACTGTTCGATAGGTGTGCTTGCCTCAAATCGTTGTCATAGTTAGTTTCCAGGTTCGATAATTCTTTATATAAATTTTAAGACTCTGACACGCGATCAGTCATGCTCACGACATTGTTTATACGCCTTCCCTAAATTACATAAACATTGTCCACAGTTACAACAAATCAAAGGTTCATGATTATCTAATTCATCCCACAAAACCTTTAATTTATTGAAATAAACTACTATAGCCATAGTCTTGGTTTGCTCATAACAACTAATATCTACTTTTAATTGTTGAATACGTGGACCATTAACAATGAAAAATGTTTATGTAAATCATCCCACAAATTTTTTGCATTATCATAATTGGAAAGCATCGATCTTACCACCAGATCGATAATATTGAGAATCTAGGACACAAGCATACAATGGATGGTAACCCAATCATACTTTCAGCAAGAGGGAACAAGATCTGTAATGGTACCATCAAGAAATCCAAATGTGCTCTGAGAAGACAGAGCGACACAAATAGCATAAGCCCAATCATCGAAAATTTTGAGCTTTAATTGAATAGGAGTAATAAAGTCATTAGGTCAATCTTGAGGACCCAAGAAAAATGGAGAGTTAGGTTCAATTTTAGGTGGTGGTGGATGAGGGGGAGAAGTCTCGCCGCTAGCCATTTAGAATGATGAAAGAAAAAAAATTGCGCCAAAAACCTTACTCAAATGCCATGGCCAGAATAGGGTAATATCTTCAATTTTATTGATAGATCTCAATGGTATATATATAGTAGTTACGTAGGAATCAAATTGCTAAAAGATAATATTTCATAATAATATTCTATAATATCTCATTAGGAATCGAATTGCTAAGAGATATTATCTTATAATATCCAATTAGGAATTAAGTTGCTAAAAGATAATATCACATAATAATATTCTAACACCCCCTCAAGTTGGAGCATGTAGATCATAATATAATAATATACTACGTAATTATGACTAAAACTGTTATACATAAACTACCAAAAACACTATTATATATATATATATATATATATATATATAACTATTATTATATCATAAATTATAATAAAATATATAGTATCAATATTTATTTGTAATTTAGTATATTACAATACATGTCTATAACTAGTAATATATAAAATATTATTTTTATTAAATTAAACTTTGATTTGGATTTTAACTTTTACAAATTGTATTTGGGTATTGAGTTTAATTTTATTTTATTTTGGATTTGAAATTTGGGTTATAACTAATTTATTTTTTACTTTAGGTGATAATCAACATATTATTTGAGTTTGGGTTTAGTATAATATATTTGGGGTTCAAAAATAAGTATTTTTGAACATAAGTATTAGGTTTATAAATTTAATAAGAAACATAAAAGCTACTCAATTGTCAATATAATATAATAGTAAACAATAAAAGATATATTCATTAATTTAATATACACATCATATGATAAATTTTACACACAATTCTCAATTTACTTATTTGATATAAAATAATTTTATTAAATATATAATTGATCCTTTTTTAAGGTAAATCTGAATCGCATTGTTATAATATAAAAGTAAATTGAAATATTACATTTGAAATTAAAATATTTATAACTTTAAAATTTTAATATTATTTAAATCCATCGGAGCTTGCTCAAACTTCATTTGAGCTCAAATCTAACAAAACTCGAATTTGAAAAAGTTCGAACTCAAAAAAATCCTATTCTAAAAAAATCCAAATTTGAACAAAGATAAAAAATTCTTTCTAAATTCAAAATAAAACCAATACATAAAATCGAACTTATGTTTGCGAATGGACATCTGGTTTCTTGAATAAAGCCAATACTCAGGAGTATCGTCCACGACTAAGCAGATTCAGATTCTATGCTTAAGGCATTAATATGCCTTCATATATAATTTGTCGGTCTCTATTAAAATATTATTGAGCATAAGGATATGTAATCAGTTAAGTTTGTGATGCTATTGGAATATCATTCTTAACTTGCAGTCTCTTTGGACCCAAATGAAGCTATTCTAGAATCTCAAATATCTTATGCAAAAAACATATTAAAGAAACATATATATGATAAAGCTCATCAACCCCAGTTCAATGAACCAATGCTTGCATGATTTAAAGAAACACCCAAAATAAAGAAATCAAGTATTTGTTTTGTTTCGTCCCTTTTTTTTCCTTTTTTATTAGGAGAAAACAATGTTTTGGAATGGCCTATAAAATTCAGAAAATCATAAATTTAAGAAGAATACCATTGTTAATTTCCTTTGACCATAACATTCTTTACCACCAAAGCAATCTACATTTGCTAGAAACTTCTTGGCAATGCTTTAAATTCAGCACCCACCCAGGCAAATTTCCATCGACAATCTGAACCAAAACAGAAAACGAAGTACTTAATTATCCAAGAAAGAAAAAACATGGAATCAGGAGGAGAAACAAGAAGAGTAGTTGTTGTTGGAGGTGGCATTGCTGGCTCCCTCCTTGCCAAGTCTTTGCAATTCAATGCTGCTGTCACCCTTATCGACCCGTAAGCTTTGTTTTCTCTCTTTCCCACACTTATAACTAGTTTTTGTTCCTTCAATATTCCAATTCATTTCTTCCCCAAAACATCGAGACATAAGTCTACCCAACACTGCAACTGCATTGAATATCTTGGTTTATCTTGTTTTTCTTCAACTGAAGTATATATGTAGGAACTGAGACTTCTTTTGGGTAGTAACTTCAGCTGTTCATATATATATAGGAAGGAGTATCTTGAAATTACATGGGCGAACTTGAGGAACATGGTGGAGCCATCATTTGCGGAAAGATCAGTGATAAACCATACAGATTATCTTACCAATGGACGTATTGTTACATCTGCTGCCACAAATATCGCGGACACTCATGTATGGACAGCCGATGGCCATCGTATTGCTTATGATTATCTTGTTATTGCTACTGGACACAGGGATGTTGTCCCCAACACTAAGACGGACAGACTTAATCAATACAAAGCAGGTAAACACTACATCAAAAACTATTGCTCTTCTCTTTTCATGCATTATTCTTCACTATCACGCGTCAAGGCTATTAAGATGTTGCAAATGTTTTTTCGAAATTAAAGTGTGTTTTCTTTTTAACCTTCATTTCTCCGACCCTTCATCTATTATAAGCTACTCAAGTTAATTCTAATATACATACATATATGATATATGTGCGGACAGAAAATCAGAAGATACAATCTGCCAATTCGATTTTGATTGTTGGAGGAGGACCGACTGGTGTTGAACTTGCTGGAGAAATAGCCACTGACTTCCCTGACAAGAAGGTGACATTGGTTCATAAGGGACTCAGGTTGTTGGAATTCATTGGAACCAAGGCTTCCAACAAGACTTTGCGTTGGTTGAAATCTAGGAAAGTTGAAGTAAAATTGGAGCAAGCAGTTGACTTGAATTCAAGCACTTTAGATGGAAGCCACGTATATAAAACCTCGAGTGGAGAAAGCATCAACGCAGATTGCCATTTCCTTTGTGCTGGAAAACCTTTGGCCTCAGCATGGCTTAATGACACTATATTGAAGACTCACTTGGATGGAAATGGAAGGTTGATGGTTGATGAGCATTTGAGAGTCAATGGCCGCGCTAATATATTTGCAATAGGAGATATCACTGATATTCCCGTAAGTCCTATCACCTTGAATGAGCCGGATTTGAGTATCCTAATACTCAACTCTAATTGCTCACGAGTGTAATTGAGTTTTTATTTTTATTAAGTAATCTGAACTCAAGTTTGAGTATAAATACTCCTTTAGCATGGGATTATTCTTTTTACTAGATAAATAAGCTTAATCAAGTTTGAGTAATTTATTTTTTATTTTTAATCAAATTTAAATTTTAAAAGTGAAATCCGATCTAACTGAAATTAAATTTCTTCCCGCTCAATTTCATTATACTACATATTTTATAGATTAAAGCTAACGTTTTAGACGTAAATGCAAATTATCCAGGAACTCAAACAAGGGTTTTTAGCTCAAAAACATGCCATGGTAGTTGCGAAAAACTTGAAGGTGTTCATGAGCGGAGTCGTCCAAGAAAGCAAATTATCAAAGTATGAACCTGGTTCAGCCATTGCCTTGGTTTCCCTTGGAAGGAAAGATGCTATCGCCCAATTTCCTTTTGCAACCATTAGTGGATGCCTGCCTGGCTTGCTCAAATCTAGGGACTTATTTGTAGGCAAGACAAGAAAGAACATGGGCTTACAAGCTTAATATTTTGATAGAAATGCTTAAAATAAGCAATTTTGACACTACGTCTTACTCTTTTTTGTTGTTTTGTATTGCTTTTTCCACTTTGTTTCTATTTTGAGATTGGTGAATAAAGAAGTTCCTTTGTTTGCGAGACGTGGTTAATTAATGTCTTTCATAAATTTCAAGCACTGTTTAATTTCTTTTGAATGAAATTTACTCCAGGTGGCTTGAGAAACTTAAATTTTGATTTTAAAATTTGAACTTTGAAATGTATATCCTTCAAATTTATGATTTTAAACTTAATCCAATAATAAGGATATAGTACAAATACTATTCGATTTGCAAGAAATTAATTTATTAATTGTATTTGCCTGAAGTTGATCTTTCTATTTTTCAATTTGCTTGATTTTAATCCTAAAGCTAACATATTCCATTTGCATGGTTAACTTTTTTTATTTACATTTCATTTTCTTGTTGAGTGGACATTTACGAGTATAATAATGATAAAACTAAAATGGAAACCCTAAAAAGGCAGAAAAAAATTTTAAATCCACTTCAACAAAAAAGAATGAGAAAGAATTAAACAAGACCTAAAATGGTCAACAAGAAAACAGACCACTGGGAGAAAAAAAAATAAGAACAAAGTTTCAAAAGAACCACCTCTTGATAATTCCACATAAAAACCCAGTTTTTCATTTTTTTTAGGGGGTTCTTTTGAAGTGGAAATCAATGAACGAAAGGAAGGAAAAACAAATAACAGTAACAACAAAAGAAGAGGAGGAGGAGGAGGAGGAGGACGGGAAGAGTCAATAAAGGTTATATAAATGAAATAAATTATTAATGGTAATTAAAAGCAAGAAAAAGTTTTCCCATCAAATGACTAAGAAATTGAAAGATTTGGATTCCATGTGAAATTATCAAGCGGGTCTTTTGAATTTTTATTTTTTTTCTTTATTTTAGTGTCTTATTGATTTTCCTTCCTGTCCACCATTTCCAAGCTCTGTGGATCTTTTCTAGTGTCTTACTAGTTTAAAATTTGAAAACTTGGGTTTCATGTGAAATTATCAGTGAACTATTTAGATTTTCTATTAATATAAGTTGAGTATTCATGTAGGGATGAGCTCTTTCAATGAGGTGTTGTAGTGAACATTAAGAACAATGTTTAGTTTAAGTGTGGGAGAGGGTATGTTTAGTTGTTTAATTCTTTAGAATTTTTCAAACTTTTCAATTTTTTCTTGTTGCATGATGCTTTATTCATGATCATGATATTGAAATATTTTGGTTTATGCAAAGCATGATGTTATAAGTGTGGATATATGAATGGAATAGTTGCATGGTTGATTGGTTAGTTCAACATTAGACGGTTTAGTTCTTACGTGTTAATGAAATTAATAGATGTAGATATCTTAATTTTGATTTGGAATTTTTGTATATATTCATACCATGTGATAAATGGATGATAAGATTGCGGTGAAGTTATTGTCTGTAGAAGTGAATAATTCAATGTTTAATTGTATTGTATGATTGACATTTGAGGTTAAACTGAGATTGTATAGCGATGATTTAAGATATTATTTGGATTGAGTGCTCTAAAGGAGCTACCTTTGTATGCATATGAATCCTTAACGCCATATATTGAGCCTTAAGCCTTTCTTTGGTAACTTTATATGTTTGAAATCTTAGCTTAAAAAAAATAAGCATAAAATTGCTTCACCTTTTTCAATCCCAGATTTGTTGTGTATCTTGGATTGGAAGTTGAATTACGGATGTCATGGGACTAGAGTAGGAACATTAAGAAGGATGAAAAGAAAAAAAAAATTGTTAGGGAGGAATTACTAAGTGTGGAAACCCTTGCAAATTAGAATACTTTGTTGAAAAAAATTGAGGAAACAAAAGCATTATGAGGGTTAAATGTTAGGATCTAGTGCCCTTGGTATAGTGATATCATCAAATATACTTGTAATTTTTCTAACATATTGGTTTAACAAAATTTCTTCATTTTCATTAATGTATTTTGTATAATGTCCTTAATGATTTTTGCACGCAAAACAAAATGTAAGTAAATATTAGCTAATTGATTATCTAACGTTTAACTAATATTAAGTTGCATTATGTGGTTGGATCATAATGCAGAAGACAACTTATATTAGTATAAAATCTAAATGATTCATAGTTGAATTGAAATTGAGTAAACCAATTAAAAGATTATTATGTCGTATATCAAGTTCAATTTGAGAGATATATTTTCTTGGGTAACAGAGCAGATGACTCTCAAAAGATAAAGACATGGATATCATTGTCTAGACTGGCAATGCATCAAAAAGGACCTAAGTAGAATGAAGCTTAGTTCCATTTATGAATTTATGCACTTTTGATATTCATAGTGTGACTTACCTTAATCCTAAGTAAGTGACGGACTATGTATGCATGACTCATATGCTTTGATGTATTAAAAGCTTGAGTTCAATTTGTAAGAAAGTCGAAAGTTGGTAAGTTGGGTATACAACTTCTGTATGACGTAGCTTCACTTACAGTAATGGAATTCATATCCCAATAAAAGGTAAACAATATCCTCCCATAGACATTACATGATAGATGGAAAAGTAACATGGCTACGAGTCATTTGTCTAAGACGAATGAATTAATTACTATTCATTAGTGATTGACTTTTTCATTAAATAATATGTAATGGTTACTATAAGATAAAATGCAATCATATTGGGTGAACAGATTTAACCCAATGAGATTAAGGATGTCTTATAAGAATAACATATATGACAAGGTCATTGGACAAAAACTTGATAAGTAGTTTTCATAATGGTATATAATGGGCAGAGTTTAGTCATGATACTTTAGTGGAATGACTTAATGACTAAATAATGTTGTAATTAATATACAAAGAGTCAGAATTTAATTAAAAATTATTTTAGCCCAATTATATTTGTACAATTGATCCATCCACTAGCTTGGTGTAACCATGATGGTTTGCACTAGAATCAATGAGATGAATTGGATGAAAACGATGAATTAGATAAATAGATTGCATGTATCACTATTTACAGTGAATGCATTTTCTCACTATGAATAAAAGATGATTTAGATATTAAAATTAATTTATTCGAATTACTTTTTAGTTAATTGTAATTAAATAATTGAAGTTCAAAGTGGAAATTAAATTAGTTAGTCATTACGATTTCATTGAACAAGTTAGTTAAATTTATTTACTCATAGATTCTAGTACAATAAAGCCCGTGGCTTTGACGAGATTATAATTGGGTTGAGAAAACAACTATTTAAGTTAATAAATAATATTTTTGAGAATAGGAAAATTGTTTATTGGGTTGGATAAATTATATGAGTTTGCTTAAAGACCATATAACACATATAATTGTACCCAACACATGACAAGTGTAACGCCCCAAAATTCTTATTTCTGTTTTTGTGAAAATGAGACACAATTGTGTATTTGCTTCAGTGTTTATGTGTTCTGGGTATGTGTGAGAGGTCCCAGGTTGAAGCCCTATCTTTGGCAAATTTTGGTATTTTTCTGACTTAAGCCTTATACTTGCTCAGTGGGCTTATATTGAATTAATTGTAGAACCATATTACAATGAGCCTACTAGTTCAAGTGTAAGGGAGTCTGTGTGTGGTGTGGAGGTCCTGTGTTCGAATCCCTGCGCAAGCATGGGTATTTATTTTTGGTTCGGTTCTACGCAAGTGTTTCAGTGGAGTTGGGTTTCTGAGGTGGTTAAGATAGAGGGGTTAGTGGGGAGTTAGGATGTTATCAAATCATTTGAGTTTATTCTGTTTTGTTGGAAAATTCTTCTCTCTCTTCCAGAAAAGAAACTTCTAACAGTTTCCTCTGGCGATTCCTTTTTTTCTTTTTCCGATTTTGTTACTCTTCCTCGTTGCCCAATTCGTCGTGTCGCTATTTCTCGATACTCCTTTCCTGGTAAGTGGTGTTGATTATGATTCGTGTAAGTTTTGGGTTTTTAAAATGATTAAGGGAATGTTGTTGTAACTCTTTAGCATTGGGTTGTTGATGTTTTGTGGTTAGCGTAAAAGAAGGCTGTGGTAGGGGTGGTTTTGCTCCAACGAACTGATCGGCGAAGGTGGTGGATTATTGTTGTGGTAAGTCGGCTTCGTGGTTGGATTTTTGTTGGCAAATCGTTAGTCAATTTTCTGAAATTGGCATTTGAGTTGTTGTTTTTAGGTTTTGGAGGGCTCAGGGATGTTGTAGCGTCTAAACGAACCAAGTGTGTACCCGAAAACGCAGAACATGAGATTTGGCTAAAGCTGAAATTGCAAACTGTCGATACCACACGGGCATGTGGTCACCTGTGTGGTAGGCCGTATACGATAACACAGCCATGTGATCGATGAAGGTTAGGCCGTGCGTAAGACACGACCGTGTGAAGGCTGGAGAGTGGCCGTGCGTGCCACACAGGCTAAATTGAACTGGGCGTCTGGGCTCACATGGACATGCCACACGGGCATGTGATATCTGGACCAGTCTATGTTATCCATACAGGCAAGGCCAATCTGGTCATATGGGCCACACGGGCGTGTGGGCCTACACGGGCAAACCACATGGTCGTATGGGCCCATTTAGGTAAAATGTTTCCTAGGGTTGCACGGGTCCCCCAAGTCGACTGTAAACCTACTGTAGGGTCGGTAAGCGCTACTTAGACCCTAAATCGTGTGACCTGATTATATACTGTATGTATTGAGCATGTTAAATTTATGCATGTTTACTGATCCGTATGTATGACTGATAACTAAATTTTAACATGTAGCATGTATTTCTATATTGAGCATGTTTAGTTGCATCTACATTGGGGTAGGATGATTGATTATTGGAGGAAGTGTATTGAAAGGCTTTCATGCCTATTATCTGGCAGCTCCGCTAAAATACTACTGATATGTGCCGCAATCGATACGACTTGGTGTGTAGGGCTGGGTGGGTGTTTTAAACCCCACATGGTGTGTAGGGATGGTCAGAGATGGTGTGTAGAGGCTGGTGGGTAGGATACTGATTTTCTGTTACTGTATTCATACTGTATCTAAGATAGGCTAAGACCCTAATTTATATCTGAACTGTATCTGATTGGGTTAAGGCCTAAACTGTATCTGAATCCATAATGGGCTTAGGCCTAGACTAGATTTGACTGATAACTGATGGTTGACTGTTTGCTTGTTTTCTGTGGGGATTACACGCTAAATTTGCGTAAACTCACCCCTTTATGTTTTAACTGTACAAGTAATCCATAGTCTTAGACGGATCGGTGCGACGGAGGACTCAACGGTGACCACATGCTTGTTGAACTGCTTTAATTTCATTTATGGTTTTTATTTCCTATTATTTTTGGGGTATTTTTTTATGTAATTTGGGACTTTTTAGGACGTCTTTCCTGAGGAGCTATCGGGATTGCTCCCAAACCGAGAGGTTGAGTTTGGGATTGAGCTTCTTCCGGGTACAACTCCGGTGTCCATCGCTCCCTACCGTTTAGCACCAAAGGAGCTTATAAAGCTTAATGTTCAACTGCAGGAACTTTTAGACCGTGGTTTCATCCGTCCTAATGTGTTTCCGTGGGTAGCACCAGTTTTGTTTGTTAAAAAGAAGGATTAGACCATTAGGATGTACATTGACTATCGGTAGTTAAACAAGCTGACCATTAAGAATAAGTATCTGCTTTCGAGAATTGACGACTTGTTTGACCAGTTAAGAGGGGCTTCGGTATTCTCTAAGATCAATCTCCATTCAGGGTACCATCAGTTGAGGGTTAAGGAGTTGGATGTGTATAAGACCGCATATAGGACTCGGTATGGGCACTACGAGTTCCTAGTTATGCCTTTTAGGTTGATGAATGCACCAGCCGCATTTATGGATCTGACGAATCAAGTATTTCAGCCTTACTTGGATCGGTTTGTTGTGGTATTCATCGAAGACATATTGGTTTATTCTAAGACTAAGGATGAGCATGACGAGCGCCTTAAAGTGGTTCTTCAGACTTTGAGGAAAAAGTGGGTCAATGCTAAATTTAGCAAGTGCGAATTTTGGTTACGAGAGGTAACATTTCTGGGACACGTGGTTTCTGCTGAGGGGGTCCGTGTCGATCCTTGAAAGATAGAGGCTGTACTGGATTGGAAACAGTCCAAAAACGTGTTTGAGATCCGCAGTTTGCTGGGCCTGGCGAGTTATTATTGTCGATTTGTTGAGGGATTCTTGTTGATTGTTGCACCATTGACTAAGCTTCTGCATAAGGGTGTGCCTTTTGTCTAGACTGATGCACAGCAAGAGAGCTTTGAGAAACTCAAGTCTGTTCTGACTCAGGCCCTTGTTCTGATACAGCTTGAATTCAGTAAGATGTTTGTAGTCTACAGCGATGTGTCACATATGGGCTTAGGTTGTTTTCTGATGCAGAATGATAAGGTGGTAGCATATGCGTCTCGTCAGCTCAAGACGCATGAGGCAAACTATCCGACCCATGATTTAGAATTGGCTACTGTAGTCTTTGCTTTGAAAATCTGGAGGCACTATCTGTACAATGAGAGGTGTATTATTTACACTGATCAAAAAAGCCTCAAGTACCTCTTTACTTAGAAGAAGTTGAATATTAGGCAGCGTAGATGGATTGAGCTGCTTATGGACTATGATTGTACTATTAAGTACCATCTTGGCAAGGCCAATGTGGTGGCCGATGCATTGAGCCGTAGAGCGATGATTGATCTGAGAGCGATGTTTGCTCGACTTAGTTTGTTCGATGATGAAAGTTTGTTGGCTAAGCTGCAGGTTAAACTGACTTGGATAGAACATATTCGGGGTAGGCAGTTAAAGGATAAATCGTTGGGTCTTCGGTTCTGTCAGATTGAGAGTGGCAGCACTACAGACTTTGCGTTGAATAATGATGAGGTACTTTGTTTCCGTGGTCAGATTTGTGTACCGAATGATACCGATCTGAGGCAGTCTGTTTTAATAGAGGCGCATAGTAGCCTTTATGCTATGCATCTAGGTGGGAATAAGATGTACCGAGATTTCGAGAACTGTACTGGTGGCTGGGATTGAAACGGGAGGTTACTGATTTTGTGGCACGATGTCTGACATGCTAGCAGGTTAAAGCTGAGCATTAGTTACCTTCAGGTTTGCTGCAGCTGGTTAAGATTCCGCTATGGAAGTGGGAGCGAGTAACGATGGACTTCGTTAGTGGGTTGCCTCTAACACCCACAAAGAAGGATTCTGTTTGAGTCATCGTGGATTTATTAACAAAGTCTGCACACTTCATTCTGGTTAGGACTGACTATTCTCTTCAGAAGTTTGCGAAGCTCTACATTTCTAAGATAGTGAGACTGCATGGGGTTCCAGTGTTGATTATTTCTAACAGAGATCCTCGCTTCACTTTTCAGTTTTAGAAAAAGTTACATGAGGCTTTGGGATCGAGATTAGACTTCAGTACTGCATTCCATCCTCAGACCGATGGTCAATCTGAGAGGGTGATTCAGATACTGGAGGATATGTTGAGGAGTTGTGTTATCGATTTTCGAGGCGGTTGGGAGGATTATCTGCCATTAGCCGAGTTCGCCTACAATAACAGTTTCCAGTCAAGTATTCAGATGGAACCTTACAAGGCTCTGTATGGTCGTAAGTGTCGTACTCCTTTGTACTGGACTGAGTTGGGTGAACATCGAGTTTTGGGTCCTGAGTTGGTTTCTGAGACTAAGGATAAGTTTTGACTGATTCGGGATCGTTTGAAGGCTACTTTTGACAGACAGAAGTCTTATGCCGATCTGAAGAGACGTGAGATTGAGTATTCTATGGGGGATTTCGTGTTTCTTAAGGTCTCTCCATGGAAGAAGGTTCTGAGGTTCGGCCGTAAGGGCAAGTTGAGCCCTAGGTTTATTGGGCCTTACCGAATTTTGAAACAAGTGGGATCAGTCGCTTATCAGTTGAAGCTACCTCAAGAGTTAGACCGTATCCACGATGTCTTTCACGTCTCGAAGTTAAGGCGGTATCGCTCTAATCCTACTCATATTGTCCCTGTTGAGGAAATTGAGGTTAGGCCAGATTTCACCTTCGAGGAGGAGCCGGTTCAGATTCTCGATCGTGATGTAAAGGTTCTTCAAAAGAAGTCCATTCCTTTAATGAAGGTGCTGTAGCGGAATCATAGCACTGAGGAGGCCATATGGGAGCCTGAGGACTCGATGAGTCAGTAGTATCCTCATCTGTTTTGATTAGGTAAATTTCGTGGCCGAAATTTTCTTTTAGGGGGTAGAGTTGTAACGCCCCAAAATTCTTATTTCTATTTTTGTGAAAATGAGACACAACCGTATATCTGCTTTAGTGGTTATGTTTTCTGGGTAAGTGTGAGAGGTCCCAAGTTCAAGCCCTATCTTTGGAAAATTTTGGTATTTTTCTGACTTAAGGCTTATACTTGCTCAGTGGGCTTATATTGAATTAATTATAGAACCATATCAGAATGAGTCTGCTAGTTCAAGTGGTAAGGGAGTCTATGTGTGGTGTGGAGGTCCTCTGTTCGAATCCCTGCGCAAGCATGGGTATTTATTTTTGGTTCAGTTCTGCGCAAGTGTTTCAGTGGAGTTGGGTTTCTGATGTGGTTGATATAGAGGGTTTAGTGGAGAGTTAGGATGTTATCAAATCATTTGAGTTTATTCTGTTTTGTTGGAAAATTCTTCTCTCTCTTCCAGAAAAGAAACTCCTAACGTTTTTCCCTGACGTTTTTCTTTTCGTCTTTTTCTAATTCTGTTACTCTTCCTCATTGCGCAATTCATCATGTCGTAATTTCTTGATACTCCTTTCATGGTAAATGGTGTTGATTATGATTCGTGTAAGTTTTGGGTTTTTAAAATGTTTGAGGGAATGTTGGTGTAACTCTTTAGCATTGGGTTGTTGATGTTTTGTGGTTAGCATAAAAGAAGGCTGTGGCAGGGGTGGTTTCGCTCCAACGAACTGATCGGCGAAGGTGGTGGATTATCGTGGTGGTAAGTCAGCTTCGTAGTTGGATTTTTTGTTGGCAAATCGTTAGTCAATTTTCTGAAATCGGTAGTTGAGTTGTTGTTTTTAGGTTTTGGAGGGCTCAAGGTTGCTGTAGCGTCTAAACGAACTAGGGGTGTACCTGAAAATACAGAAAACAAGATTCAGCGAAAGCCAAAATTGCAAACTGTCGATGCTACACGAGCGTGTGGTTGCCATGTTGTAGGTCGCTTGCGATGACACGGTCGTGTGATCGACAAAGGTAAGCTCGTAGCAAGACATAGCCGTGTGAAGGCCGGGGCCACACGGGCTAAACCAATTGGGCGTGTGGGCCCACACGGACACGCCACACAGGCCTGTGATATTTGGGCCAGGCCGTGTGATCCACACGGGCAAGGCCAATCTAGGCGTGTAGGCCCACACGAGCAAACCACATGGTCGTGTGGGCCCATTTAGGTAAAATGTTTCCTAGGGTTGCACGGGTCGCCCAAGTTGACTGTGAACATACTGTAGGGTCAATAAGCGCTACTTAGACCCTAAGTCGTGTGACCTGATTATATACTGTATATATTGAGCATGTTAAATTTATGCATATTTACTGATCAGTTTGTATGACTAATAACTGAGTTTTAGCATGTAGCATGTATTTTTGTATGTCTGCATTGAGAATGTTTAGTTGCATCTGCATTAGGGTGGATGATTGATTATTGGAGGAAGTGTACTGAAAGGCTTTCATGCCTATTATCTGGCAGCTCAGTTGCAATATTACTGATATGTGCCGCATTCGGTACGACTCGGTGTGTAGGGCTAGGTGGGTGTTTTAAACCCTACATGGTGTGTTGGGATGGTCGGAGATGGTGTGTAGAGGTTGGTGGGTAGGATACTGATTTTCTGTTACTGTATGCATACTGTATCTGAGATAGGCTAGGACTCTAATTTATATCTGAACTGTATCTGATTGGGCTAAGGCCTAAACTGTATATGAATCCCTAATGGGCTTAGGCCCAGACTGCATTTGACTGATAACTGATGGTTGACTGTAAGCATGTTTTCTGTGGGGATTACACACTGAATTTGCGTAAACTCTCCCCTTTCTGTTTTAACTGTACATGTAATCCCTAGTCTTAGACGGATCGGTGCGGCGGAGGACTCAACGGTGACCATATGCCTGTTGAATTGCTTTAATTTCATTTATGGTTTTTATTTCCTATTATTTTTGGGATATTTTTTATGTAATTATGGACTTTTTGGACTGCTGCTTTTTTTTTGGAATTTTAACTGATTTCATGGATTTTTAAACTGCAAAACTCAACGAAAACTGGTTTAATTAAAAAAACGTTTTTCAAACGCAAAAGGTTTTCTTTAAAGTATCACGATTTAAAAAGCTTCCGCTACAGAATATATTTTTTTAAACGAATCAAATTAACTAGAAAATACTTTTGAAATTGATGAGGGATAAATAGAAGTTAATAAACAAAAACGGTCTTAACTTGATAAACTCGATTTCAAATTCCATTCCATGTGACATCGCCAGATTCGGCCATAACGTCTAGGTTGGGTTTGGGTGTTACAATAAGGCCCAATTAGGCATGGTATATAGCAGTGGGCAGCAAACCCTAATCCTAAAGAGTGGTTGCTGCCGTCCACCTAGTGTACTCTTGGTAGGATTATATTTTTTCTATTAAAATATTATTGTTTTGATTACACCTTGTTCAATTGAGACTCTTGTATGTCTCTATAAATAAAGACTATGAACTAGTTTGAAAACACACCATATTGAGCGTAGTCGATCTACTGAAAATAGAAAATTTCATTATAAAATAAATTCTACTTTCGTACGAACTTATTTTTAATTTCTAACCCATAGAGAGAGATTGATATACCTACTGAGTATCAATTAAAGTTTCCATTACATTCATCGTTTCGTGAATAGAGCCTACACTGTAACAAGCCAAGATCGAGAATAACAGAGAAGGTCGATTGGTTGAAAGTCGTGATTCGAATTAGATCAGCTATTCAAATAGCACGGGTACGAATTTGGTAAAAATGTTTGTTGCTATAAATATAATAAGGCTTAAGTTTTAGAAAAAAAAATTATTTTTTTGTTGTGGAAAAAAAATGTTCTTTAAACCGATTTTTTCTAACAAATAGTTTCAAAGCTAGGTTGTACTATTTTTATAGTGTAAATCAGTTTACCGAATTTCTTTTGTCTCTCTCTCTCTCTTGTTTATTTGATTAAATTTGATAAGAGGTGACATTCTTGCATTATAAGCATGTTTTGGATTTATTTATGTGAATGTATGGATGATATTATTTTATAAATTGTTATAAAATAATTTTTCCAAAATTTGCAGTTTTTAGATTTTAGATTGGTTGTATTTTAGATTTTATAATATTTGGGTTTGTAATTAGATCGTGGACTACTATCTTCATGCACGAATTTTTTTTTTTGTAAAATTAAAAGATTCATGTAATCAAGATACGAAGAGGATTTAAAACCTTGAATCAATTTTAAAATACTAAGTGGGAAAAAGTCCTTAAATGAGACCTATGGTCTCCATCGATGGTTTCCATGTGGCATAATAATACTTCGAGTTTGTTTTACCTTGACTGCACTTTATGATAAGTATTATTATGTGGATTCACTAAGGAGACTTCCTTTAAGAGGATAACTAGTCATGTATGTTACTCATTGAGACTATTCAGTGACAACTTATGAAAGAGTAAATATTTATGATGGGTGTTAAGTCAATGGTTATACAGTCAATATTATTTTAGTTAAGTAACTTCCTTTGAAGCTCTACTTAAGTTAGAACAATTGCAAAACACAAAGAGATTATTAATATGTTTGGCATATAATGTGTTTAGATTCACGTATTAATTGGATGCAAATTCATGTTCTTACTAGTTATTTAAGATTACCCCATGGTAGCTTAATTCAATGGGTGTAGGAATTATATTTGCAACAAACTTACAAAATTTTCTAGGTTTAATGTAAGATGCATACATTATTTTAATGCATTACGCATGTTGCAAAATTTTTGAAATATTTTCTTAATACAAAGATAATTAATGGATGAAAATTTTAGTTTTTAGTTCAAAAATGACACCAACTCCCTTAATTAACTCACTAATACATCTTAGTGAGTGTAACCAGTACACCCCAAAAGCAACTAGAGATCTGTGAAACCGTAAAAGATATTATGGATAAATTAGAGGACATGTTTGGAGGCTAACCTGTTTTTGCTCAAAAGTCCTTTATCACAAGTTTAATGAATGCCTAGCAAAAATCAACACTCTGGTCAAAGACCATGTGATTACACTTATGAGTTGCTTTGTGGAGGCCACGATCAATAGGGCCAGACTTGATGCAAACACAAAACTCAGAATTGTGTTCAGAAGTTTATCTAAGGATTTCGTCGACATTAGGGTTGTCTACAACTTAGGAAGCAAACAATTGAAATTTTGACCACCTATAAATGAGTTATCTTTTATAGAATAAATATCACACCAAAATATCAGAATTAAAAACTGCAGTGCCTACAAGTGCACAGTTCAAATTGTAATATAGTTGTACAAAACAATACTGGAAGTATTCCAAAGATCTTACCCAATGGAGGATGAAACAAATAATGAAAATACTTTTTACAATACTAAGTCTGAGTAGTAATAGTTAATTCTTATATTACGATGGATCATAAAATAGATTTAGAGGAATAAAAACAAATAAATAAAAGAAATAAATTAATTAATTAATTAAACTGATAAACCAATCAAGAAGATTAACTCTCTTCAGGGTTTGTAACTAACTTTGGATTGGGGGTCTAAGTGGATTAATCATTGATCAAGCAATTATTAACTCCTGGCTCTAATTAACTTAATCGATTGGTTGATACTCACTTATCTTCTGATCTCACTTTCTCAACCAGGATAAATTATGATTTACTCGGTTCAACTTATCTCTTGATTTAGTCTAGCCCATGGTCACTTATTAGGGTTGTCAAGCCTAACAGTTTAAGAACACATAATTTATACAAACTAATTCATCCTAAGAAATCTCAAACCCTCCGTTAGTCACATTCTCATCTAATTGTTAATCTCCCCTAAGGGATTTAACCACTCATGTTATTCATCATCTCAAATTCGATTGAATAAACCATGTGAGAAACATGACCGATTCAGAGAAGAAAAGAGATTTGAATAATATTGGAGAACGAAGTAGCAAATCTTTCGATTGGAATAACGAAATAATATGAATGTAAAGGAAAATATAAATTGAATGCTTTAATTAAATAAACAAGTCCTTAAATAAAAATTGATTCAAGAAGAAGAACAAGCAAGTATTTAAAAATTAAAAGAAAATAAACTAAAACTAATTCTAAACTACGAGGGTGTCTTGTTTATAGAGGTGTTGGCAGCTCAAATTAAGTTTTCGTGTAAGTTTGATTGCGCAAACAAAAATAACCCCGAAATACTTGGGCAACACGTCGGCCTTGTGTTGCGCCACACCCCTTGATTGGTGCAATATGACACCAAGAATCTACCTTGTGTCATTCGTTTGGTTCTTTGACGTCACAGGAAGCTTGTGTATCACTTGACCTTTACTTCCACGTCAATTGGGCCTTTATATCTTCATCCTACACATTCAATTAAACCAATTAGCACAACCTAAGGCCCGTGTCGGCCTATTGGGCACAACACCTTATAAAATGTGTTAAAAACACTTATTTTTATTAACTTTTAATCCTGAGGCCTAAATACTAAAATGTAAATTAAAATCCTAAATTGCTTAGAAAACAAGCTCCTTGGGTGCAAAATTGACCTGAATTAACTTCTACATTTGATAGCAGGTCACCATTCTATAACTGATTAGAAAACTTCAATCCTATGAGTTGATGTTGAATGGTAGTCGAAGTCTGAAAAGTAGAAGCAAACTTAATAGTTGTTTCTTCCTCAAAAAGGAAGGGAAAGAAAGCTAAAAAGAAAAAGTTTAAGCCTTCAAGTCCACCAAAAATGGATAGGAAGAAGATTAAGAAGCCTAAAGACTAACAAAGTCTAAGTGTTTCTTCTACAATAAGAAAGGGTACTTCAAGGCTAACTATAAAGACTAGAAGGACTACCTAGCCTCAAAGGGTAAATGCATGAAACTCTTGGTTATTGAAACTTGTTTAGTGGAAGATTTAGTAGATCATTGGGTTATTGATTCTGGAGCTACTAATTATGTTTTTGTATCTTTGTAGGGGTTCAAGGAAATGAAAGATCTCGGAGATGAGAATCCCTTGTTATGAACTAGACATGGGAGCAATGTGGTGGCTGACGTAGTGGGAGAAGTACATATTTATTTTAATAGTTTTAAGAAGACTATTTTGAAAGGGGTTTTCTATGTACCAATTTTTAAGAGAAATTTAATCTCTAGCGCATATTTGTTTAAAGACAATTTTACCATGACTTTTAATAATAGTATTGTAATTTATAGAGACTGATCTCTTATCTATAAAGGATGGATGCAAAATAATCTTTATTCTATCAAACCAAATATGTACTTGCCTTTAGAAATTGATCTTATGAATAAGAAACTCAAAACGCCTCAGTCAAATGAGGCGTACCTACGCCATTTAAGACTTTTCCATATTAACCAAGATAGAATTACTAGGCTTGTGAAAGATGGAACCTTAAGTTCTCTTAAAGAACTACATCTTCCATAATGAGAATCTTGCATAGAAGGTAAAATGACCAAGCGTTTTTAAATGCAAAAGGTACAAGGGTCGTTAAACCTTTAGAACATGTGTACACTAATGTATGTGGTCCTATGAATGTTAGTACACGAGGTAGTCATGATTATCACGTAACATTTATAGATAACTATTCTAGATTGGGTATGTATACCTAATGCACCACAAGAGTGAAACCTTTAATAAATTCCAAGAGTTTTATTTTACAAAACTAGAGAAATAATTAGGTTTACCTATAAAGACACTTTGGTCCAATCGAGGTGGGGAATATTTATTGGATGAGTTTTTAGGATACCTCATAGAGAATGGGATATTATCCCAATTAACCATATCGAGTACTCTATGACAAAATGGTGTGGCAAAGAGAAGGAACAAAACCTTGCTAGACATGATTCATTCAGTGTTGAGTTATTTGTAATTGCCAATATCCTTCTTGGATATGTATTAAAAATTACTTGCTACATTCTGGATGATGTACCAACTAAGGCCGTACCAAAAAATTTATACGAATCATGACATCAAAAGAAGCCAAGTCTAAATCATTTTAGGATTTAGGGACGCCCAACCCACGTACCGGATAAAGATGGGAATAAGTTGGATTCAAGATGGAATTATGCATGTTTTTTGGCTATTCAAAAGGAATGGAGGATTATTTTATAACCCAAAAGATCAAACCATTAAGGTTCCGACACATGATACTTTTCTAGAGGAAAGTTATACGGACAAATTTATACCTTGAAGTAAATTGTTACTAGAGGAACTTTCAGGAAATAAAGAAAACCTCCTGTTTCAATTTTAGACCCAACTCTAAATAATAGACCTACAAATGATTAGTAACATAGCAAGATAATTTTGCAATTAGCATCCATTCTCCTGCCAGCTCTTGCATAACTCATGGTAGCACTCAACTAGGGCATTTCATTTTATTAACACTTTCAAGAAAATTTCAATTTCACAATTAGTCAAATAGGAAATTTTTTTATAAATATCAAATTTCACATATATAGCCAAAATCAACTTTAAAAGCCCAATGAGCAATTCATGGTCACTTTACAATTAATTCACAAGTTCACTTTTCAAGTAGGTGAATTAAAAATCACCAATTCATTTCCACACACATATCTATTCATATAAATTTTCACTTTTACACCTGTTGACAAGGTGGTTGTATCACAATTTCTTATTCTCATATATATATCATATGATTTATTATTCAATTTTCCACATCTTACTCAACCATGACATTAAGAGTCATATATCACTTTAACAACTACTTTGCACTTTTGTTAATCAAAATTCATTTTTAACCTTATTATCAAGTTCTCTATTTTTAGCAATTCGATAATATTTCAGACTTTGTTTTGTTCCATAGCTTTCATCTCATCTTTTATAGCACTTAATCATTTATCAAACTTATCACTAGTTATGGCTTGTGAAACCGAAATTGGATATTTACTTATTCCAATATCAAAATCTGACTCTTGTAAATAAATTACACAATCTTCAGAAATGGTTAATGTTCTATCTGTTTAAGATCTTTTCAATGACATTATTTGTGGTTCATTTTCATTAGACCTTTGTGAGTTAGTTTCTTCTATGGGTGTTTAGCCATTTAAATGCTGTTCGATATTATTAAGGCATTCATTAATTGTTGGAAAAACATTTGTGGTAGTTGTGGATAAATGAAAATTTATAGGTGTAGAAAATTCTACTCTAATTTCCTTTTATATCCACAAATTGTTTTGAAACACTCCCACTAACTTCATCGTTTTCAAGGATTCTAGCATTATCGGTTTTTACGATTTTTGGACTATGATTGGTACATAAAATCTATATCCTTTAAATGTCTGTTGATAACTAATAAAGTATCCACTTATTGTACGAGGATCTAACTTTCTTTCATGTGGATTATATATTCTTACTTCCACTTGGCAACCCTAAACATGTAGGTGCATTAGGCTAGGTTTCCTTCCAGTCCATAACTCGAAAGGAGTTTATGGAACTGCCTTACTAGGAACCCTATTTAATAAGTATACAATAATTTTATGTACATGTGTCCATAATGATATAGTAATGATGAGTTACTTATCATACTCCTAACCATATCTAATAAGGTCTAGTTACGCCTTTCTACCACACCATTTTTGTTGAGGTGTGCCTGACATAATATATCGTGCACATGTGTATGCCACGACTTTCGATGAATTTTGCAAATGACCTAGACATAGTCTTAATTCATTAAATTTTCCATAAAATTCACCACCTATATCAGATCTTGCTATTTTCACTATTTTATCTAATTGCTTTTTTATCGCTGGAATCAAAGTCTTAAAATTTATAAAGAGAATGATCGAACTTGCAAACTAACTCTGACAACGATTAAAGGCAAGTGTACCTATCGAACAATAGTATAGCTTAGGCAAGACCGGATTGTCGAACCCAAAGGAACTAAAAGTACTAATACTAACCTTCTTTTTATTATCTAGCCTAAAATAAGTGGAGTTGTTTAGACTTAACTAAAACTAAGCTAAAGACGCAAAGACAAAAAGAATGAATTGGGAAATAACTTAAGGGAAGACTCAGTTGATTTAAGACAATACCCTCAGGAAGAATCCACCTAGACTTCACTTGTTATCTAACACTGAACCATACGATTTATTCACTTGACTTGATCCGTAGGACTCCCTAATGTATATTAAACCCTCTCTCGAGGCGAATAACGTCTAACCCTAGGTTAATTAACGGAAATCTCTTTCTCACTTAATAACCCCCTAGAATAGTAGTAAATCGATCTATGGATTTCCATATTAGGTTTCACCCTAATCCGGTAAAATCTCGTCACCCTATCTCTAGGCGCGCGAATGACTCCGCTTTAATTATGCTAGATCTATTCTTAAGCAGGGACTTTTGCTCCTCCACCTAAGAACATCAGACTTGAGTCAATATCCTGGAAACATTAACACAAGAATTAAGCACACATAATTATGAACAAATCAAGTATTTATCTTATAGTTCAAAAAATAATAACAAGATTCATCTAGGTTTCATCCCCTTCAGGTATCTGAAGGGTTTAGTTCATAACAAATAAAGAAAACATCTCAGAAGAAAAGATAAAAAAAACATAAGAAATCCCTAAAACTCCCTGAAGGAATTGAAGGAGAGATCCGATGTCTTGAGTAGAATTCCGGCTTCTAGAGATGGATCAACTGGCTATCTTCGAGTGATTCCCACAACTCTGACCTTTTCGGCTTGGCTCCTTGGCCTAGCTAACCGCCTTCTTTTAGGTAACACTTAGAGGGTTTATATAGGCTCTTGGAATGTGTTTCTTCGCCCCCAAAGTATCCAAATCCGAATGAAATTGCTCTTTGCCACAATAGGGACACGGCCATGTCACACGCCCGTGTGACTAGTCTTCAAGTCGTGTTCGGACTTCTTTAATGAGGCACGGTCGTGTGACTCAGGGGTAAGGCCGTGTTCTAGATGATCAATGTGGCACGGCCGTGTGGGCTTAAGTCTAGGCCGTGTGGATTTCGTGATATGGCCCATTTACACTATTTTGGGCCCGTTTTATGTTCTTTTCGTCCTCGGGTGCTTTCATGGGTATAAGGCATGAAAAGAAAGGATTAAGAGCACCTTTTTATATCAATCGAGGCTTAAATAATCCAAAATCATACTAAATGTGGGATTAAAATATGTTGCTTTTATGGTTTATCAAATACCCCCACACTTAAGCTTTTGCTTGTCCTCAAGCAAAATTCTCAACTTACAATTAAAACAAACTTTCCATGATTCATAATTCCTATCAATAATGTCTCATCATAATTCATAGATAATTTATACATGGATGAGTTAACTCGAAGAGTCCTAAAGATTCAAATAGTCAAAGTCATATATTTGTAGCATAAAAATGTAGGTGTTTCCCCTTATCTAAATAATTACCTTTGATTCAAAATCGACAAGGATTGACATCCTCACTAAAGATTCAATCAAATCATTCGAAGTGTTTAAGGTTCAAAATTAAGCTCTCAGAAGTTGAACCTGAAAAGTTAATCCCATAGGCTTGCCTGAAAATCAAATTTCCCCCATTGTAATATGAGATGATACACAAATCAAAAGGTCTTTAACAGGGTTGTAACGGGGCTAGGGTTAAAGGTGTGGATAAAGGCTGAATTATAAGGTTAGAATCGAGACTGGCCTGACAAATTGCCTAACTAAAAAAAATTGAACTAATCCTAAATAATTACATCAATTGAAAACTAATAATACGAGCTTTTTCCTCAAGATGTGGAATTTCAACATGTAAGCTCACTTAGTGGAACTAATACTGAATATACTTCGGTTTTTTTAAGAGCAAATCATAAAAGATGAATTCAATTACTGAACTAATTTAATTAGGTAACTTAATCAAATCATATCTCGACCAAAGGGTAGTAAAAAGGAATGGTGATAACAAATACAAAGGGGTTTTGGGTTAATAGTAGCTGGTGAGTCAATAAAAAGGGTTGTTAGGATCAACGGGGTTCACTAGGGGTTAATTTATAGAGGTAGGCTTTTTAGTGGAGTGAGTGAGTTAAATCCTAGGTGCCTTTATCATCTCTGTATATCAAACCATAGATGTGGTCTCAACATGTATAATCGAGGCAAGTTCTAGAATAACAATTCATAGTTGACACACTCATAATCAATAAAGTGAGCATGGAAAAGAATATATGCTCTAATAGGCTCAAAATCTCACAAAAATTATGGGTGTTTTGACATCAACCTTGTAAATTTCAAACTTCCAGATAATATTCAGATTCAGCTCAACAACCTAGCAAAGATTTTAATTCTGAAAAAATAGACTTATCATGCTCGATTCTCTAATATTCTTTTAATTTAATTATCAATGCACAATTAACTATGACTTAATATAAAACATATTAATAAAAATCATAAACCATCAGAAATTTCATCCTAATTAATAATATGAGTAAATTACTTAAAAACAAGACTAAATTCAGGGATTTGAGAATAATGAAGAAAGTTAGGCCGGATTTGAGAGTAATGCAGAAAGGTAGGCCCTTTCTTTAAATAAATATTCACCCCCCAAACTTAAGATGTACATTGCCCTTAATGTACAAAGACAGATATAAAATTTAAGAGAGAGGGAGAGGTGAAACTTCCTGAATTACGGATGAGATCCCGGAGTTGGAGGAGTTGGTTTGGATGACGATCCTAAGCTAGATGAAGAAATTGGGGAGCTCGTAAATAGTTAGCCAGGAGTTATTAAGATACATTTAAAATAAACGAAATATATAACTAAAAACAAGAAAGAAAAAGGAAAGGAGACTAAGAAGGAAAATAAACTAAGACTGGAAGATAAAAGGGATTGAGAATCATTATTGGTAAATGGTTCGTGAGGTGGGTGTGACTTCTAAGGTGACGGAGGTGCTGGCGGTGGTAGAAGTAGCGTGATTCCCAAGCAGCCTTTACAACCTAACACTAAGAAATTAAAATATATTAAACTAGATTAAGCATAAGATTGTCAAAGAGAAGGAAATTGAAGCAAAAGAGAAAAGAAAAATAAAAATTAAATGGTCTTAAAGACCCTTGGCTTGTTGTTTGGATGAAGCGGCCAGCATGAGCTTATGTTTAGGGGTCACCCTTGGTGAGATTATGCTTGGCTTATTCCGTTTCTTCGGCATGGTTTTGGTGTAGCTCAAGAGTTTATTGAGATTTGTTATGTGGAGGGAAATCTGAAAATAAAGGGGGAAAGAAAAAAAAGAATTGAACAGTGGAAAGAATGGGGAAGGGAGGTTGGGTTTAAATAGAGGCTCAACTCTAACATTCTCCCACGCCCGTGGACCGAGGGTGTGTCTGTGCACACGGCCGCTTCGCACAGCCATGTGTCTAGGCGTGTTGTTTCTCCATGGCCGTTTTTCAGCCAGCCACGCCCATTAGTGACAAGTCAGTATGTTGGCACGGTTGGAAGGCACGGGCTTGTCCTGCCCGTGGTTGGTAAGTCAGTAGCTTCACACGGTCGTAGGGCACGGCCATGCCACTTTCTCGATGCCCGTGGGGGAGTGGTTGAGTCCGTGACTTCAAAAATTAGTTGTGACTGATTCGTACGCCTCTACTATGTCAGTACGGAGATTTTGATGGTCCACACGGCCACTGCCAAGGCCGTGTGGCTTCGAAATCTGCACTTTTGTGTTAGTTTTTTTTAAAAACGCTAAATTTTTAGAACTAAGAAAAGAAAAGAAAATAAATGCGAAAGTAAATAGGGTTAGTGCTCGGGTTGCCTCCCGAGAAGCGCTCGTTTATAGTCTTAAGCTAGACTTTCCTTGTATTTAAAATCAGGGAGGTTTAAAGGTTTGAATATCTTCCCTCATGCTTACAGTTCTATTTTCTTGATAAAGTTTAAGTTGAGAAGTGTTTACCTTAAAAGTGCCGAATGTTGGATTGCTTACCTCGACTATTTCGTGTGGGAAGATATTGTGTACCTTAAGAGGAATTTCGTCATTTACTTTTAGGCCTGATGTGGTGATGTGAGGGTCGGCTTTGTCTAACAGTACCTGGTCTCCTATTTTGACGTGGTTTCATGTTCCTATGAGCTCTTCTGGGGGCTCCTTAGGTTTTACTTCATGCGGTTCCTGTTCCTCTTTGATTTGTGTTTTCTGCACTTTTAGTTTGTCGACCCTAAGGCTTTATTCCTTATGTAGTTCTTCCTTGTTGGCTTGGGGTCTATGACTTGGCTCCAATTTGTATCCTTGTGGTGTTTCCTGCGATAAAGGTTGCACAAATTGATTAACAACTAGATTGAGTTTCTTACCTTCATCGATTGTTGTCCTGGCCGAGTCAAGAGCTTGAAGACTGATTGATTCGTCGCCTACACAAAGTATGAGTTCTCCTGTGGCAACGTCAATTTTAGTCTTGGCAGTTGCTAGGAAGGGTCTTCCTAAAATTAAGGGGATTGAATTATCCTCATCCATGTCTAAGACAACAAAATCTAGTGGAAAAACGAATTTGTCAATTTTTACAAGAACATCTTCGATAATCCCCCTAAGAATTCTAACAGTTTTATTAGCTAATTAAATGCTCATCCTAGTTTGTTTGGGTTTCCCTAGACCTAGTTGTTTAAACATTTTGTAAGGCATGACATTTATGCTTGCCCTTAAATCAGCTAACGCATTATCAACAGTTAAACTACCAATTAAACATGGAATTGTAAAACTCCCTGGATCTTTTTACTTTCGCGGTAGTCTATTCTGTAACATTGCTGAGCATACTGCGTTTAATTCCACATGTGGTTCCTCATCTAATTTGCGCTTGTTCGTTAAGAGCTGCTTTAAAAATTTTCTTGAGTCTGGCATCTGAAAAAGAGCTTCAAGAAAAGGTAAGTTGATATGTAATTTCTTTAAAAGTTTAAGAAACTTACCGAACTGTTATTCTGTATCATCTCTGTTCATTGTTTCGAGATAAGGTATGCGAGGTTGGTACTCTTTGATTATCGGTTTTGGCTTTTCCTTCGTTACCTCTATTTTACCTTTTTCTACCTCGTTTTCTTGTATTAAGTTGGGTTCATCTAACTCTTTACTATCATGAGTTGTGATGGCTTGAATTTGCTCCTTTGGGTTGATCTCCGTGTTACTTGGTAGACGTCCTTGCAGTCGTTCAGACATTAACTTTGCAAGTTGTCCGACTGCTTTAGTGACTTCCCCTACTGACTTAGTAAGTTCCCCGACTCAGTTCTTGGTCTCTTCAACCGATGTTTGTTGACTTTTAAGTGTTTTCTCAGTATCTTGGAGACGATTTTCTGTGGCTGCCATGAATTTTGTCAGCATCTCTTCAAGGTTTGGCTTCTTCTCTTGCGGATATGGTTGATTTTGGAAATTTTGAGGAGGTTGTTGTCTTAGATTTCCTTGATTTCCTTGACCTCCCCATGAAAAATTTGGGTGGTTCCTCCAACCTGGATTGTAAGTATTACTATAAGGATTATTATTGGATCTGAAATTATTACCTATATAGTTCATCTGTTCGCTCTCTGCGCCCGGTTTGTAAGGCGGGTACTCAGGATATGCCACAGTTCCACTTGCGTCGCATTGCATGACTGGGTGTACCCGCGAAGAACACATAATATCAAGCTTTTTATTTATCATCTCTATTTGTGCTGATAGTGTGGTCACTGCATCGAGGTTGTAAACTCCGGCTAATTTTTTCGGTTTAATCCTTGTAACTTGCCACAGATAGTTATTCAGTGACATCTCTTCAATGAACTCGTAGGCTGCTTCAGGAGTTCTGTTGTTCAGAGTTCCACCGGGGGCTGAATCAATTAATTGCCTCGTTGAGAGGTTTACACCGTTATAGAAGGTTTGGACTTGTAGCCATAAGGGTAAACCGTGGTGCAGACACCTTCTCAAGAGATCCTTGTATCTCTCCCATGCGTCGTATAATGTCTCTAAATCCATCTGCACAAAAGAAGAGATATCATTCTGTAATTTGGCCATTTTGGCCAGTGGGAAATATTTTAAAAGAAATTTTTTCGGTCATTTGTTCCCATGTAGTGATTGACCCTCGTGGTAACGAGTTAACCACTGTTTGGCTTTATTTCTTAATGAAAAGGGAAATAACCGAAGACGTATGGCATCATCTGAAACGCCATTTATTTTGAAGGTATCACAGAACTCTAAAAAATTAGCTATATGAGTGTTTGGGTCTTCGTCCTGTAAACCATCAAATTGAACAAATTGTTGAATCATATGTATTGTGTTAGGCTTTAATTAAAAATTATTAGTAGCTATAGCAGGCCTAACAATACTCGATTCTGCTCCTGTTAAATGCGGTTTAGCATAATCAAACATAATACGTGGGGCATTGTTTTCTCCCACATCATGTGGTTATGGATTATTCTCGTCCATCCCTTCAGTAGGATTGGATCTGCTTTCTTGATTTTCTTCTGTGTAATTTAGGGCTTGCCTGATTTCTCTGCGATTTCTTCGAGCGGTAGCTCCAATAACACTGTTGTATACTAAAGGACCTCTCGGGTTCCTTCTAGTCATAAACTAGAGGTACCTGCTGGAAAAGAAAGAGAATTTAGCAAAAACTGAAATTTAACCTAAAAATAAAATAAAATTGCGAAAAATAAAAATAATGGCTAAAGTAATAAAAATAGAGCTTTCTTAATATTTTAGTTCCCCGGCAACGGCGCCAAAAACTTGATCGCTGGAATCAGAGTCTTAAAATTTATAAAGAGAATGGTCGAACCTGCAAACTAACTCTAACAACGATTAAAGGCAAGTGTACCTATCGACCAGTAGTATAGCTTAGGCAAGACCGGATTGTCGAACCCAAAGGAACTAAAAGTACTAATACTAACCTTATTTTCATTATCTAGCCTAAAATAAGTGAAGTTGTTTAGACTTAACTACTACTAAGCTAAAGACGCAAAGACAAAAAGAATGAATTGGGAAATAACTTGAGGGAAGACTCAGTTGATTTAAGACGATACCCTCAGGAAGAATCCACCTAGACTTCACTTGTTATCTAACACTGAACCATACGATTTATTCACTTGACTTGATCCGTAGGACTCCCTAATGTATATTAAACCCTCTCTCGAGGCGAATAACGTCTAACCCTAGGTTAATTAATGGAAATCTCTTTCTCACTTAATAACCCCCTAGAATAGCAGTAAATCGATCTATGGATTCCCATATTAGGTTTCACCCTGATCCGGTAAAATCTCGTCACCCTATCTCTGGGCGCGCAAACGACTCCGCTTTAATTATGCTAGATCTATTCTTAAGCAGGACTTTTGCTCCTCCACCTAAGAACATCTGACTTGAGTCAACATCCCGAAAATATTAACACAAGAATTAAGCACACATAATTAAGAACAAATCAGGTATTTATCTTATAGTTCAGAAAATAATAACAAGATTCATCTAGGTTTCATCCCCTTCAGGTATCTGAAGGGTTTAGTTCATAACAAATAAAGAAAACATCTCAGAAGTAAAGATACAACAAAACATAAGAAATCCCTAAAACTCCCTGAAGGAATTGAAGGAGAGATCCGCCGTCTTGAGTAGAATTCCGGCTTCTAGAGATGGATCAACTGGCTATCTTTGAGTGATTCCCACAACTCTGACCTTTTCGGCTTGGCTCCTTGGCCTAGCTAACCGCCTTCTTTCAGGTAACACTTAGGGGGTTTATATAGGCTCTTGGAATGTGTTTCTTCGCCCCAAAGTATCCAAATCCGAATGAAATTGCTCTTTGCCATAATAGGGACACGGCCATGTCACACGCCCATATGACTAGTCTTCAAGCCATGTTCGGACTTCTTTAATGAGGCACGGCCGTGTGACTCGGGGGTAAGGCCATGTTCTAGATGATCAATGTGGCACGACCGTGTGGGCTTAAGTCTAGGCCGTGTGGATTTCGTGATATGGCCCATTTACTCCGTTTTAGAGCCGTTTTATGTTCTTTTCATCCTCGAGTGCTTTCATGGGTATAAGACATGAAAAGAAAGGATTAAGAGCACCTTTTTATATCAATCGAGGCTTAAATCATCCAAAAGCATACTAAATGTGGGATTAAAATATGTTGCTTTTACGGTTTATCACTTTTCAACCACATTAATGTATATCTCAAGGGCATTTACTAATTGAGATTTTTCATCAAGCAAATAGATATAACAATACCATGGAAAATAATAAATAAAGGTGATAAAATAATTTTCTTTATTAAAGGATGGAACATCAAAAGGTCCATATATATCAATGTTTATTATCTCAAGAAGTTGGTTACTTATTGTGGCACCTTTCTTAGTATGTTTGGTTTGCTTTCCCTTAATGTAAGCCAAGCATACAGCAAGATCAATAAAATCCAAATCCAGTAGAATCTTATGTTTTACTAATGCAACACCCCAATACCCGGCTTAGGAGTTTAAACCGAATTTCGGAGGTCACATTGATCACTGAAGTGATCGGGGGAAATTTTAGTTTAACAAACCCAAAAACTACATTATCGTATTTAAGTTCCATAAAAACTCTCAGATATAAAATCCTGGTATTACAAAGACCTTAGTCCAAATAACACTTACATGTATTTAATATGAAATTTCATACTACGATTTTCAAAATAGTACTTAAACCAATTATTTAAAACGAGTAACTCCGAGACCTCCGACGTGCTGAGTCCAGCATCAGAATTCAGAAATGTACCTGAAAGGGGAAAAACTAAGGGGGTGAGCTACACGAGCTCAATGTGAGTTCGAGACATGAGTAACAACAAAATTACAGACCGAAATTCCAGATAGCAGTACAATAGTGACATGCACTTACAGAGATATACAGAACCATAAGCTATACATGAAGCAAATGTCCCAAACGAACATACTCAAGCGAAGCACTTATCATCACACACAGTGTTACAAAACGTTATTACATGCAAAAACAATTATAAATGATAAGTCAAACAGACAGAATGCAGACAAACAAACTTACACCCAATCACTTAATCAGATGCTTATGAATGCAGTCAAGTAGTGAAAACCCACCCATCCAACCAAAACACCTATCCATCCCCCGATCACACCCCAATAGAGCTGTTTAAGCTCATCCAACCAGACACACCACATAGGACCTCAAAAGGCCCATCCAACCCAACACACCATGTATGTGGACTAAGCCACTCAGATAAAAGTACGCAACAAAGCTGACGTAGATACAGTATAGTGCATTGCGGTAAACCGCAATACAAATATGTTGCAGTTAAACTGCCAAATCAGATCAGAATTAGTCTTCCTTCTCTTCACAACCAAACCCCAAATCATGATGCAAATGCAATAATGCACACCAAACATGAATAGTTACACAGACACAGAAGGTCGTAAACAGTCAAACAAATATAGAATTTTGTGCGATTACAAAAATACACACTCTTTGGAATCAGATACAGAGAATCAGAATGCTCTTACACATACAAACTCAATGTCAAATTTCTTCATAGTTATCGAACACAGTTTCATTTCGTAGAGCACATTACAAAAACGAACTACCAAATCGAAAGTTTAGCACCAGGTTTACAGTTAATCACATGACCCTAAGCCGTATCAAAGTCCTTAGTACTTATACAGAGGCCTCAACAACCGTTGGACGGCACAAGAAACTAAGTTATGCTATAGGGCCACACGGCAGTTTGCTTCGGTCATGTGGAACTGCCTAGGCGGTGTGGGGGTCAACATGCCCATGTGGAGAGGCACACGCCCGTGTGAAAGGAGGCACACGCCCATCTACCCTAGGGACATGGCCATGTGATCCGGCCGTGTAACTCTCTATCTGTTTGTGCTAAAATAGGGTACAGGGCAGACACGTCAGTGTGAGAGTCTCACATGTCCATATGCCGACCAGACATGGTCGTGTGCCCAAGACACACACCCGTGTAGGATCCCTAAATCCTCAAATTGGCCACACGACCGTGTGGACAGGCCATGCGGTATCAAACCATCCAAACCCTAAACCCCAAATACGCACGCCCGTGTGCCCATAGGACACGGCCGTGTGAAAGTCGACTAAAATCCTCAAATCAGCCACACGGCCATGTGGCACCAGAATTTACCCGAAAACCCTAAATCCCAAATGTACACACTCGTGTAAGCCACCCGTGTGGCCACCCTTGTGGTCATGAAACCAAACCAAAATTGGCTGTCAATCGTGCCTTTTTTTCCCAAAACGCATTCCTAATATTAGTAGTTCTAAAACTCACCCCAAAATTGCTTAAAAATGACTCATATCCACTTTAATACCAAAACCTACGATTTAATTCCCGTAGTATTCAAGACATAACTAAACTCCGTGGAATCCAATATCAAAACTAAACAATTCAGAAACGCACCCAAAATTACCGAATTCCACATATCCATTTCAGAATTTCAATAATGTAAAAGAAAAGTTTGAAACCCACACCTTAGTTCGTGATTGTACACCCAGACACCGACTTGACAACAAGGAAATTGTAGTTTTTCGAAAATCATAAACAAAACTGTTCTTTTGTTTTTGTCAAAAGGCACAAGAAATTCAAAAATGAAAGAAGGAGAAAGAAAAATGATGGTGAGGGAGAGGAGAGAATGTGGAAAAAATAATCAGGGAAAAGAAACAAAATAAAATAAAAATAACATAATATAAATAAATAAATATTAAAATTTTCATAAAAATAAAGCTAAATAAAAAATAATTCCCTCATAACACACCTGAGGACTCGAACCCGGGACTTTAAGCTAAACTAACACACAACCAACCACCAGACCAGCAGGCATATTCTGTCACTAGAACGTAGAAACACACATAATTGGTTGAGCTATGCATAGACCCTAAATACAAACCTCAAAAACTTTTAACCTCAAAATATGGGGTGTTACAAATCACCCCTCTTTAAAGAAATTTCATCCCTGAAATTTTCCATTAACAGAACAATCACTTAACCCTAGGTTTACCACTACTCTTCCGCTGCGCACTCTAACCCGAGCAGTACCATACCAAACTTAAGACCTCAAACACACAATCAGAACACTTAGCCATTGAAGCAGTTACATATTTGTTCGTCACACACACACAAATGTTATCCAAAAATAAGTCGAACGAATCATTTAGTGCAACAACACAGAATGACAAAATAACCTACACCCATACTTCTCTCAATGTCGTCGAGGACACTCCCAGATCCGATGTTCTGTAGACCCACATCGAAGACACGCTCCCACCTTTTTTCAACAATTGCTCGGATGGCACTTCTTATAGTGCTCACAAAACAGAACGCTTGCACCACTACCAACACCCTCCGTAATACCTTTAATACCGCCCAAATGTGTTCTCCCACGCTTTGCAGACTGAGGCTCCAACCTCAAAGGACTGTGATCTCTTTTCTTCCCACAATCTACACACCTACTTTGCACTAACTCTCCATGCCTGCCTAACCTAGCCTTGAGCACTTACTCTAGCACTTCTCTCACTATCTGAGTCAATGCCTCAGTACCAAGCTCCAAGTTATCGCTACTCGAAGTTGGCAGAATCGCATTGACTTCCGAATCTTGAACAGGCACACATCCCGATGAAGCAAACGACTCCTCGAGAGTCTCACTGGATTGATCCCTGTGATACTACTTGTCACCAGAATCCATATTGGTCTTATGACTAATCTTTAGAATATCTGATTTCCAAGAAACGAACATAGAATAAATACAGAAGTCTATATTTTCTAATCTTACAGTTTCAAAATTTCCACTCGGACCAACATCAGAGTCTCAGACATTTTATTTTTATAAAACATTTCCAAAACACAAATCATTTAAAATTACTATGGTATAGTTTCTTTATTTTTTTCTAAAACTAAAACACACGCACACAGTTACGTAAAAATACAGGCAGAGTTTTTGCAAACTTGACTCTGATACCACAAAATGTAACACCCCCAATACCTGACCTAGGAGTTTAGACTGAATTTCAGAGGTCACATTGATCACCGAAGTGATCATGGGAAATTTTAATTTAACAAATCGAAAAAATACAATACTATATTTAAGTTCCGTAAAAACTCTCAGATATAAAATCCTGGTATTACAAGAACCTCAGTCCAAATAAAACTTACATGTATTTAATACGAAATTTCATACCACATTTTTTAAAACAATACTTAAACAAATTATTTAAAAGCGTAACTCTGAGACCTCCGACGTGCTGAGTCCAGCATCAGAATTCGAAAATGTACCTAAAAAGGGAAACATTAAGGGGGTGAGCTACACGATTTCAGTGTGAGTTCGAGACATGACGAAGAACAAAATTACAGACCGGAATTCCAGATAGCAGTACAATAGTAAAATGTACTTACAGAGATATACAGAACAAGAAGGTATACATGAAGCCAACGTCCCAAACCAACGTACTCAAGCGAAGCACTTATCATCACACATAGTGTTACAAAATGTCATTACATACAAAAAAAATTACAAATGATAAGTCAAATAGACAGAATGTAGACAAACAAACTTACACTTAATCAGTTAATCAGATGCTTATGAATGCAGTCAAGTAGTGAAAACCCACCCATCCAGCCAAAACACATCTCCATCCCCCGATCACACCCCAATAAAGCTATTTAAGCTCATCCAACCAGACACACCACATAGGACCTTGAAAGGCCCATCCAACCTTACACACCATGTATGTGGACTAAGCCACTCAGATAAAAGTAAGCAGCAAAGTTGACGTAGATACAGTGCAGTGCATTATGGTAAACTGCTATACAGATATGTTGTAGTTAAACTGGCAGATCAGATCAAAATCAGTCTTCTTTCTCTTCACAACCAAACCCCAAATCATGATGTAAATGCAACAATGCACACCAAACACGAATAGTCACATAGACACAAAAGGTCGTAAATAGTCAAACAAATACATAATTTCATGCGATTACAAAAATATACACTCTTTGGAATCAAACACACAGAATCAGGGTACAGAATTAAAATGCTCTTACACAAACAAACCCAATGTCAAATTTCTTCATAGTTATCGGACAGGGTTCTTTTTGCAGAGCACATTACAAACACGAACTATCAAATGGAAAGTTTAACACTAGGCTTACAGTTAATCACATAACCCTCAGCCATATCAGAGTCCTTAGTACTTATACAAAGGCCTCAACAACCATTGGACGGCACAAGTGATAAACCGTAATTATAACATATTTTAGTCCTACATTTAGCTTGTTTCTGGATGACTTATCCCCAATTTATGTAAAAAGGTGCTCTTAATCCTTGCTTTTCATGTTTTATACTCAGGAAAGCACCCAAAAAATAACGAAAACGGGCTTAAAACGAACCAAATTGGGCCAAGAAAGAAATCGACACGGCCTGGCCCAAAACTAACACGGCCGTGCCTCATTAAAAGTCTGAGCACGGCCTGGCCACGATCCACACGGGCGTGTGCCATGGCCGTGTCCCTTTCATTGGAAAGAGAAATTTCATTCGGGAAAAGATACTTGGAGGCAAAGGAACACATTCCAAACCCTATTCAAACACCCTAGTAGGAATTCTACTTGAATTAGGATACTTAGAGGCCAAGTAAGGCATCACAAAGTCTATATAAACACCCAAGGGGGCAACTTGAAAGGAGAGTTCGGTAGAAGCCGAAACAAGCATCAAAGCTAGGCCAAGGAGCCAAGCCGAGAAGGTCAGAGTTAGGAAATAAACGCGAGGATAGCCAGTTGATCCATCCCAAGAAGCCGGAGTTATACTCAAGACGGCGGAATTCTCCTTCAATTCTTTCAGGAGGTTTTAGGGATTTCTAATGTTTTGTTTTATCTTTTCTCTTGCGATGTTTTCTTTATTCATTATGAACTAAACCCCTCAGATACCTGAAGGGGATGAAACCTAGACAAATCTTGTTATTTGATTTTTAAGTTATATGATGAATTACTTAGGTTGTTTTTAATTATGTTGCTTAATCCAAATCTAATGTGCTTAGGTGGAGGAGGAATAGACCCTGCCTAAGAGAAGATCTAACATAATTAAGCGGAGTTGATCGAATGGCTAGAGATAGGGTTACGAGATTTTACCCGATTAGGGTGAAACCTAATATGGGAGTCCATTGATCGATTTACTGCTATTCTAGGGGGTTATTATAAGCGAACGAGAGTTCCACTAATTAACCTAGGGTTAGATGTTATTCGCCTCGAGAGAGGGTTTAATATAGGTTTGGGAGTCCTACGGATCAAGCTAAGTAAAGTAATCATATGGTTTAGGGTTAAATAACAAGTGAAGTCTAGGTGGATTCTTCCTGAGGGTATCGTCGTGATCAATTGATTTTTTTTCAAGTTATTTTCCAAATCGTCCTTTTTGTCTTTGTGTCCTTATTTTAGTTCTTGTCAATTTAGTTTAAAGCAATCTTCTTTCAAATTTTAAGGCTAAATAATAAAAAGAAAGTTAGTATTAATACTTTTAGTTCCTTTGGGTTCGATAATCCGGTCTTGCCTAAACTATACTACTGTTCGATAGGTACACTTGCCTTTAATCGTTGTCAGAGTTAGTCTCCAGGTTCGATCATTCTTTTATAAATTTTAAAGCTCTGATTTCAGCGATCAAGTTTTTGGCGCCGTTGCCGAGGAACTAAAATATTAAGAACGCTTAATTTTTATTACTTTAGCCATTATTATTATTATTATTGCAATTTATTTTCATTATTATTTTTTATTTTTCATTTTTTTGCTAATTTTTTTTATTTTTTGCAGATAATTTTAGAGATGGCACTAAATAATTATCAGTGGCAATTCATGAGGATAGAGCCAACAAAAGCAGCCGATATCTACAACCTCGACTCAGTACATCCAGTTATGCAGTACGAACCAAGTGGAGGCATGGCGAATCCTGAGTACCCACCCTACAGATATGGCATGGAAAATGAACAAGTCCACTATATGGGTAACTATCCTAGACTTCAAAATAATTTTTATGGTAACACTTATAATGCAGGTTGGAGGTACCATCCCAATTTCTAGTGGGATGATCAAAATAACCAAATACCGGAACTTCCTCCAAACTTTCAACAACCACCTTACCAACAGGAAGAGGAGTCGCACCTTGAGGAGATGCTGACAAAACTCGTGGCAGCCACAGAAAACCGCTTCCAAGAGTCTGAGAAAACACTCAAAAGCAACGGGAACCGAGTCGGGGAACTTACTAAGTCAGTCAAGGAAGTCACTAATGCAGTGGAACAACTCGCAAAGCTAATATCATAACTACCACAAGGAAGCTTGCCAAGCAATACTGAAACTAACCCGAGAGAGCAAAATCAAGCCATTTACGATAGTGAAGGGCTAGACGAACCAAACCCAATGGGAGAACCTGTGGTAAGTGAAGGTAAAGTTGAGGTGTGCCATGATATACCAAAACCAGTAATTACAGAGTACCAACCTCGTGTGCCATATCCCGATGCAATAAAGAAAGACCACACAAAGGAAGAATTCGGTGAACTCACACTTCGTGTAGACGACGAAACAATCACTCTCCAAGCTCTTGACTCAGCTAGGACATCAAGTAATAAAGGTACGAACATTAATTCTATTGATAATTATTTGGTTCAACCTTCTTTACAGGAAGTATCACGAAATCACCTAGCTGAGCTAGATCTTAGACCTCATGCCAACAAAGAAGAATCGTATGAGGAACGAAGCCTTAGGGTCGACAAATTAGAAGAGTGGAAAACAAAACTTAAAGAAGAACCGGAACCACACGAAGTGAAACCAAAGGAGCCTCCAAACGAGCTAATAGGAACAACGAATCACTTCAAAGTAGGAGATCGGGTATTATTGAATAAGGAAGACCCTCGGATCACTAATTCAGACCTCAAGACAAACGAAGAAATCACTTTTGAGGTACTTAATGTCTTCCTATACGGCACAGTCAAGGTAAGCAATCCTAAATTCAACACTTTTGAGGTAAATATTACTCGACTTAAACTATATATCCATAACCGAAGTGATCGCATGAGAAAGGATTTTCATCTCCTCAAACCACCATGACCATATGAATGAGAGGTAAAGTCTAGCTTAAGACTATAAACGAGCGCTTCTCGGGAGGCAACCCGAGCACTAACCCCATTTTTACATTTTTTTATTTTCTTTTTCTTTTTAACACCTAACCATAAACTAACAAAAGAGAAAATTTCTAGGCCACACGACCCTACACAAGGGCGTGCCCGTGGCCGTGTGGAAGCTAGGGGATGAACCATGGGCGTGCTAGTAGCTGTGCACGACATAGAAAAATTTCTTTTCCCAACACGAGTGGCGATAATAGTCCACGCCCGTGTCGACGCCCCGTACGAGGTTACTGACTTGTTAAGCACGGGCTAAACACGGCCGTGCCACTACACCCACGGCCGTGCCCGAACACCCTGAATGCGCCAAAATTCAAAATCCCAAAACACGGGCTACATCTCTATTTAAACCTCATTCTCCCTTTTTCTAGTTGTCTTTCATTTTCCATTATTTATTTTTATTTTTATTTTTATTTTATTTTCATTTCATTATTTTTTTACTTTATTTTATTTTCTTCTTCTTATTCTTTATAATATTTAGATTTAGCTTAGGATACAATAAAATCAGACCGGCTGCTTCGAGGATTCAATTTCAAACGGTTCGAGACGCTTCCCCATGTTCACCTCCAATCCTATCCGATTTCTTTTCATTGACTTCATCCAAAGTTCAGGAAGTTTCACTTCTCTCCCCATCTTATGATTTTTATGATTATTTTGCTAATATCTATCTTTGTACATTGAGGGCAATGTACATCTTAAGTGTGGGGGGTTAACTATAGTATTATTTTAAAATCCCTGAATTATGCCTTGTTCAAAAGTAAAGTCTCTCATATTATGATTAGAATGAAATTTCCTATGATTTATGATCTTTGTTGATATGTTTTGGAGTAAGTCATTGATAATTGTGCATTGATGATTAAATTTGAATGATACTAGAGAATCAAGCATGATAAAGTCTATTTTTCAAAAAAAAAAAATTAGGTTGTCTACCTGAATTTGAATGTTACTTTGAAGTTTGAAATTTACGAGGTTGACATCAAAATACCCATAATTTTTGTGAGATTTTTGAGCCTTTTAAAGCATACATCCTTTCATGCTCACTTTTTAACATTGATTTGTTATTCTAGAACTTGCATCACCTATGATTTGATATACAGAGATGATAAAAGCACCTAGGTTTTAACCCACTTACTCCATTAAAAAGCCTACCTTCACAATTAACCCCTAGTGAACCCCGTTGACCCTAACAACCCTTTTTTTTTATTGACTCACCCACTAATATTAACCCAAAACCTTTTGTATTTGTCATCACCATTCTTTTTTACTACCCTTATATCGAGATTTGATTTGGTCAGTTGCCTAATTATATTATTTCAGTATTCATCCTTTATTATTAGTTTGTTCTTAAAAAAACGAAGTATATTCATTATTAGCTTTGCTAAGTGAGCTTACATGTTTAAAATGCAAATCTTGAAGAAAAAGCTCATATTATTAGTTTTCAATTGATGTAAATATTTAGGATTAGTTCATTATTCTAGTTAGGTAATTTGTCAGGTCAATCTCGATTCTAACCTTCTAATTCAGCCTTTATCCACACCTTTAACCCAAGCCCCGTTACAACCCTGTAAAGACCTTTTGATTTGTGTATCATCTCATATTTTAGTGGTGGAGATTTGATTTTCATGCAAGCCTATGGGATTAACTTTTCATGTTCGACTTTTGAGTGCTTAATTTTGAACCTTAAACACCTCGAGTGATTTGAGTGAATCTTTAGAGAGGATGTCAATCCTTGTTGATTTCAAATCAAAGGTAATTATTCATGGTAAAGGGAAACACCTATGTTTTCATACTATAAATATCATGACTTTGATTGTTTGAATCTTATGGACTCATTGAGTTGAGTTATCCATGTATGAATTATCTTTGAATTATGATAAAACATTATTGATGAATACTATGAATCGAGGAAGTCCGTTTTAATTATGAGTTGAGAATTTTGCTTGAGGACAAGCAAAAGCTTAAGTGTGGGGGTATTTGATAAACCGTAATTATAACATATTTTAATCCCACATTTAGCTTGTTTTTGGATGACTTATCCCCAATTTATGTAAAAAGGTACTCTTAATCCTTTCTTTTCATGTTTTATACTCAGGAAAGCACCCAAGGATAAAAAGAACGAGAAACGGGCTTAAAAAGGACCAAATTGGGCCAAGAAAGAAATCGACACGGCCTGGCCCAAAACTAACACGGCCGTGCCTCATTAAAAGTCCGAGCACGGCCTGGCCACGACCCACACGGGCGTGTGCCATGGCCGTGTCCCTGTCGCTGGAAAGAGAAATTTCATTCGAGAAAGGATACTTGGAGGCAAAGAAACACATTCCAAAGCCTATTCAAACACCCTATTAGGAATTCTACTTGAATTAGGATACTTAGGGGCCAAGTAAGGCATCACAAAGTCTATATAAACACCCAAGGGGGCAACTTGAAAGGAGAGTTTGGCAGAAGCCGAAACAAGCATCAAAGATAGGCCAAGGAGCCAAGCTGAGAAGGTCAGAGTTAGGAAATAAACGCGAGGATAGCCAGTTGATCCATCCCAAGAAGCTGGAGTTATACTCAAGACGGCGGAATTCTCCTTCAATTCCTTCAGGGGGTTTTAGGGATTTCTAATGTTTTGTTTTATCTTTTCTCTTGCGATGTTTTCTTTATTCATTATGAACTAAACCCCTCAGATACCTGAAGGGGATAAAACCTAGACGTATCTTGTTATTTGATTTTTAAGTTATATGATGAATTACTTGGGTTGTTTTTAATTGCTTAATCCAAATCTAATGTGCTTAGGTGGAGGAGGAATAGACCCTGCCTAAGAGAAGATCTAACATAATTAAGCGGAGTTGATCGAACGCCTAGAGATAGGGTTACGAGATTTTGCCAGATTAGGGTGAAACCTAATATGGGAGTCCATTGATCGATTTACTGCTATTCTAGGGGGTTATTATAAGCGAACGAGAGTTCCACTAATTAACCTAGGGTTAGATGTTATTTGCCTCGAGAGAGGGTTTAATATAGGTTAGGGAGTCCTACGGATCAAGCTAAGTAAAGAAATCATATGGTTTAAGGTTAAATAACAAGTGAAGTCTAGGTGGATTCTTCCTGAGGGTATCGTCATGATCAATTGAGTTTTTTTCAAGTTATTTTCCAAATCGTCCTTTTTGTCTTTGTGTCCTTAGTTTAGTTCTTGTCAATTTAGTTTAAAGCAATCTTCTTTCAAATTTTAAGGCTAAATAATAAAAAGAAAGTTAGTATTAATACTTTTAGTTCCTTTGGGTTCGATAATCCGGTCTTGCCTAAGCTATACTACTGTTCGATAGGTACACTTGCCTTTAATCGTTGTCAGAGTTAGTCTCCAGGTTCGATCATTCTTTTACAAATTTTAAAGCTATGATTTCAGCGATCAACAAGAAACTAAGTTATGCTATAGGGCCACACAACCGTGTGCTCCGACCTTGTGGAACTGCCTAGGCCATATGGGAGCCAACACGCCCATGTGGAGAGGCACACGCCCATGTGAAAGGAGGCACACGTCCGTGTGCCCTAGAGACATGGACGTGCGGTTCGATAGTGTAACTCTATGTCTGTTTGTGCTAAAATAGGGTACAGGGAAAATACGACCATGTAGGATCCCTAATTCCCAAAATAGGGTATGAGGGTCTCACACGCTCATGTAGGATCCCTAAATCCCCAAATTGGCCACATGACCGTGTGGGCAAGTCATGTGGCACCAAACCATCCTAACGTTAATCCCTAAATGCACACGTTAGTGTGCCCACGGGATACGGCTATGTGAAAGTTGACTAAAATCCCCAAATCAGCCACACGATCGTGTGGCCAAGCCGTGTGCACCAGAATTTGCTCGAAAACCCTAAATTCTAAATATACATGACCGTGTGAACCCCGTGTGGGGGCATAAGCCGGTGTGGCCACCTGTGTGGTCACAAAACCACACCGAAATTAGCTGCAAATTGTGCCTTTCTTTCCCGAAATGCATTCCCAACATCATTAGATCTAAAACCCACCCCGAAATTGCTTAAAAATGACTCTTATCTGCTTTAATACCAAAAACCTACTGTTTAATTCCTGTAGTATTCAGGCCATAACTAAACTCTGTGGAACCCAATATCAAAACTAAACAATTTAGAAACACACCCAAAGTTACTGAATTCCACATATCCATTTCAGAATTTCAATAATGTAAAAGAAATGTTCGAAACTGTAACACCCCAAACCCGGCCCAAACACCATGACCGGATCTGGTATGTTACTAAGGAGATTTTAAAAGATGCCGCAATTTTGGGAAATATTTTTCCTGATTTTAACCTTTTATTCGGGAAAACTAAATGAATGAGTACTTAGTAAAAGATATACCTTTTATATAAATGCCATAGTGAATTAAAAATAGAAATTTGATACATGCCTTAGCTTAATTAAAACGTAAGTTTAAATGTCTAATAATATCAAAAGCCCAAAATAAAATAAGTAAAGTCCTTTGCCGAATCCAAATAATCTCTCGCATGGCCACCTTGCGCTCCTCTCCAGCCCAGTCCGATGCACTAGGTGCTACCTGAAAGATGTTAAATAATAGGGTGAGTCACGAGACTCAGTGTGCAACTCTCATGCACCATCAGATTGGGCCTTAGCCCCACAGAACAGATATCAAAACATGAAATGACAGAAATTATGCAAAGCCCAACCCAATCCTAGGTTTCCATCCGCTACACACCACCCTTACCTGCCATTCACACCATTGGGGATTTCTACAATCAACCCACACCGCTATACACCATCGATGGCAGTCATGCTGCAGTTAGCTGCTCATCGTCAGATCATGGAAAAAGCCACTACAACAGATCATGGCAAAAGCCACTACAACAGATCATGGAAAAAGCCACTACAACAGAACACTTCCCCTTTCATCAATCACCCAACCCCGTGCATACATAGAAATCGGCATACATATATATATATATCAGATCATATTGACAGAACCATTCACTTTAGAATGACAGAGATCACTAACCTGGTGATTCGCCTTTACCCTCTTCGGGTTTTCAACAGCTATGCCGGTATTTCGGCATTTAACAGAATATCACATATTTATAAGCATACAAATCAAGCAATCTAAATGGTGTGAGAATGTTACACACCTGATAACACGTAGTACTACTCTCTATGTCGATATCCCCACTAATCAGATCTACTGCCCTTTGTCTACAACTTTGCTCAAAAGTCAGAAGAACGCGGAGATAAGGCCTCTCCTACATTAGGCCAAGGGTTAGTGTTTTACCCGAATTATATGTTTTAAATTAGCAGATCTCCTTACCTTGAAATCCCGAAAGTGTTACGATCCAAGTGCTACTAAACTTTGGCTTAGAAATCTAAGCGATTGAATCCCCTTCACATCCCGGAATGCCGCAAACGAGAGAAAACACCCGATTAGTTACCCATATAGCCATTCGGCTAAGATCTCTAAAAGCCGGAAAAAGATTGAAATCTCACTAATCGACACTTACCTATAGTTTTCTTCAAGATTCGGCACAAGCAGACACCACAGAAGGATTTCGGCAATCACAGGATATAAAATCTAGGGATTTTGGCTTTTAAGAAAATCCCGAAAAAGTATGAACAAAAGAAGGCTGATGTGTTTTTGGCCTTTTAGAAGAATTCAATGGGGAGTTTCGGCTTTTAGTGAATGGGAGAAGGATAACAATGGAGATCAGAAGATTCGGCTAAAAGGAAATTTCAAAGAAAAAGAAAGAAATGGTGAGAAAACAATGGTGATTTTTGGCTTTTGGAAGAGAAAAGATGAGAAAAGAAAACAAGTGAGATGGCCTTCAAATTTTCAGCACAGGAAGAGAAGAAAGAGTAGGGTTCAAATGCCAGAATTGATTAACTATACCCCCTATTTATAGAAATTTCGACACTTACCTAACCTTGCAGATAAATCCTATCTTTTCTCCTTTATCTTAATCTACTAACTCATCTAAAAGAGACTTAATTAGCTCCAACTCCTCCCTCATTTATCAGCATAATATGAAACACCCCAAACCCGGCCCACGAGCTTTGACCAGATTTGGTATGTTCCTCAAGTAAACCGATTCAAAGTTCTTTTGTTCCTTAGGAAAAACTTGTGCAATTTTAAAGAAAATAATGTTTTGGGTTGGGCTTGTGTTGAAAACCAATTTATCTTATATTGAAATCCATTTATTTCAGGTGACAAAATACTTAGAGTTTATTTTAAAATAAATTTGTTGATCCATAAATAATAATTTGTAAACATAATAAATAAAAGTAAAAAGAAATAAAGAAATTCAACTATGGCCTTATGGCCTTATTACATCAAATAATCCCAAAATAAAATTCTTAAGTACTTAAATAAAATAAAATGTCCATTTTGAATAAAACTTCAAGCTGAGCATGGCCACCACAAGTTCTGCCGTCCCGGTCCATCACTGTTCATCACCTGAAAAATGTTCCCACAACGGGGTGAGTCAACAGACTCAATGTGTACACAACACTAAAATTTAATAGATCAGGCATACCATAACGTATCACATGCACATTCATATACAGATAAAATAATGATGCAACCCATACCCAAACCTAGATGCCATCCGCTACACATCCCCATACCAACCTGCACACCGTGGGGACTACTAAGTCGACCCTCCTTCTGCTACACACCATCGAAGGCAGTCGCTGCAGTCGACGTGCTAATCGCCCATATAAAATTCGTGGCATAGCCACCAGATTCAGATAATTGTGTCATGAGACACCACATTCAGATAATGTAACCGAAGTTACCACATTCAGATAATGTGACCGAAGTCACCACATTCAGATAGTGAGACCGAAGTCATCACATTCACTTCCCCTTTCTCATATAACCCGAATGCCCATGTTATTCATATCATGCATATCATACTTAAATTCACATTCACGTTACTTTTCACATGTTAAATATAACATATTTCGTAATCCTAGTAGGAGTAGGAAACATACCTGAGTACTTTATACCACATTAGGGTACTTAGCCATATTCACATTCTTATACATACATATATTACATATTGCCATATAACGTATTAAAAGATAGTGTGGGGTACACACCTGATTCGCTTAGCAATTCCTTGAGATTCCGAAAAGCTTGATCTAATGCTTAGATCCTTAATCCCTACATTTAATTTATCACTTATTACTTAGCATAAATCCTATTCGGCTATAATACCAAATCCTAGTAGGATTTCTATTCTAAAAAAAACATACCTTGAGTCTTAGAAATCCCGAAACTTCGTTGTACTTCTCCTTGTAGCCGACAACTACTAGATCCCGAAGAAAACCTTCCAAATTTCGGCCATGGAATTCTTAAAGGATTTAGATTCCTATATTTTGGCTAAAGAGAGATTGAAAATCAAATAATAGTTGATCTTACCTTTTTGGATGAAATCGGCAACACCCTTCTGTCACAACAAAGATTCGGCTTTGGCAGAATTTCGGCTTTTGGTGCTATGAAGAATTCGGCTAGGTTGGACTGTGTTTTTGGTTTTGAATAAAAGAGAGAGGAGGCTAGGGAATTCTGCTAGACAAAAGAAAAGAGAAGAGAAGAGAACCCTAAGAATTTCGGCAGAGAGAGAAGAAGAGAAAAATTGATGAGTAGCCCTCCTTCCTTCCTTTTATAGCCGAAATTATCATCTAAGGAGTCCCTTACTTGGCCACTACTCTTCTATTTGATAACTTTATCCTTTAATTATCATAAAATAAAAGATTTTAATCCAACATTTATCTCATGGGAATAATGATAAATAAATCCCTTATTTATCTCTAGAAAATACTTAAGATAAATCATCATTTATCCCTATTTAGCCGAATTTTAACGAGAATAAAACTCCCTTTTTAAGAGCTTTGTTGCAGTCCACCTCTGTGCTTCTGGAAGCAAAAATAAAACTTCTTTTATTTGCTTCCCATGTGACTCGAACTCAGGCCCAACACCCTTGCATGTGGCGCCATTTCCAGAGGCCCTAAGTGGCATCTTCAGGCCACTTTTCCAAGCCTGTTTGTGTGTCAAATATCACATACTTTTTCTCTTAAGGCCTCCTTGCCTTAATTTCCTCTTTTAAACTTTAAAACTCGACATTTCTAAGTCATTTCTAAGTTTCCAAAAATTTTCGTTTGGCTCTTTAAACTTGACATTTCTTACATTTCCAAGTTTCCAGAAATGTTTACTTTCCTCTTTTGAATCATTTCCAAATCATTTCCTAGTTTCCAAAAATGTTCACTCTCCATTTTTGAACTTAACATTTCCATACATTTTCAGGTTTCCAAAATGTTCATTTCTACATCTTTTCCATACATTTCCAGGTTTCCAAAAATATTCAAAATTTATTCATAATACTTAAGACATGTCAGTTCGTACAATTAAACCGAAATGCATAGGCCCTTTTCCAGGATGTTACAGTTCTACCCCTCTTAAAAATAAGTTCGTCCTCGAAATTACTTACTAACGAACAATCGTACGGTCTAACTCACCTCACTACGCTACTGCTGCGCACTCTGATCTTAAAGAACTATCATACTTTCTAGGAACATTCTCTAGGTTCACATCCAAGGTTTCAGGCACTTCCCTAGCAATACAAGAATAAGCTAGCCCTATAACAAGCAAAGTAATTAAGGGTATTCCAGAAATAAGGAACGTACCCGTTGTCATATCTGGCACATCTTCCTCCTCGCGACGGCCAACTGCATAAACCAACCTTGGTTGCCTCGTGTCTGCACCTTCAGCATCTCTGCTTGGTGCTCCACGTCCTTGGACCGAACCATTTCCTCCATGGTTCGGTCCACGACCTTGCTGAGGCTGCTGTCCACCTCTACCGGCCTGATTAACATTCTGAGCTGCTGGCCGTCTTTCATCTGGTTTCTTAGGACAATCTTTGAGCATATGGTCCTTGGACCCACACTTAAAACATCCTCCATTCTTTCTCCAGCACTCCCCTAAGTGCTTCTTTCCACAATGATCACAAGGACGATACTGCCGTCCTGTACCAGCTTGCTGATTTCGCGGCCCATCAACGCTAGGCCTCTTATTCCCAGATGATTCAGACGATTCAAAACCTCTTTTTGGCCTGTTCCGATCCATGGTCTGCTTTGTAGCATCCTTAATTCCTTCAGCCACTTTAGCCTTCTCCACTAAAGCAGAAAACTCCCGCTCCTGATGCGGCGCTATCAACAATCTTAGATCATCCCTTAGTCCGTCCTCAAAACGGACACAGCGCTCATGCTCAGTTGCCACTACTCCTCGAGCATACCGGCTCAATCTCAGAAATTCGGCCTCATATTCTGCAACGAACTTGTTCCCTTGAACCAGCCCCAGAAATGCTTTTCTTTGCTCATCAGTATACCTGGTTCCCACATATTTCTTCTGAAATGCTTCCTTAACATACTCTCAGGTCAGATCCTCAGCTGTGGCACCATCCCGAACAGTTAACCACCATTGATACGCCTCATCGCGTAACAGTGCCACCATTCCTTTCAACTTCTCCTCAGGGGTCAGATCAAGCTTATCCATGATGCGGTCAGTTGCTTCCAACCAGTACTCCGCTGTACTGGGTGCCACTTCAGATACTCCACGAAACATTTCAGCTCCATTAGCTCGAAGCCGTTCAGGCACAGACTTTCGATTTCCCGAATTTCTTCCTGCCCCAGCCACCAACTCCAGAACTCGCAGCACAGCCTGCGACACAGCATCGTCCCCCGTCTGAGCTTGCTGCTCCACACCAACAGCTGGGAATGGTGGGGGCGGTGGTACCTCATTATCAGACCCTTGACCCGATCTAACGGGTTCTGACCTAGTCATTCTTCCTCTACCGCGTCCACGACGGCCATGTCCTCTAGAGCTCATTTCTAACGTCGAGATCTGATTAAGAAGTTTTATGAATTAGTACTTTTGTTTCACTTGATTATCCGCGAAGAAATTTTATGAAAAGAGTTTTAGGAGTGGTTCTTTCTTATTCATACATGCACACAGTCTTTTCATTCATTCATACATCCATCAAACAATTATGAACTTTCGTTCATTCAGAGAAACGTTGTAGTTTTCATTGTTGTTGTTTTTCCACTACCTAGGGGTATTTTCGTAATTTGTCCTACAGGGGTATTTTCGAATTTTTTTTTTCAAAGAAAAAGTTCCTTGGTGATTTTGTCAGAAAGTATTTTGGAATTTTTAGATTCCCGGGGTATTTTGGAAAATTTTTGAAATCCGGGGGTATTTCAGTAATTTTGAAGCTCGGGGGTATTTTGGTAATAAACCAGGGTAAATTTTTAAATCTTAATAAATCAAAGGTATTTTAAAATTTGCAAAACTTGAGGGTTCTTTTTGAGAATTTGTTTTCCAAATCGGTGATGTTGCAGAAATTTTGAAAATCAAGGTCATTTTGGTAATTTTGTAAGTCAGGGGCAATTTCATAAATTTTCCAAATCAGGGTACTTTGGAATTTTGCAAAAATAGGGTTTTTGATCATTTATAAAGTAATGAAATTTTGATAAAACTGTTGGGTAGTTGGACATTTTATAAACCAAGGGCGTTTTTGTAATTTTACCACTAGGGGTATTTTTGTAAATCAGAAATTTTTTGATTTTTTTTTCTTTAGAGATAGTTTTCACAAATTAAGAGGGTGATTTTAAGAGTTTTAAAACTAGGGTTTCCATAAAAACACGACTAGTTCCCTTTCGGGTTTTAGTTATTGTATTTAGCCTATGACCGAGTCCTCTTGGTTAGGGTGAACCGAAGCTACGCACCAGGTAGGATTCCTGTGAAAAGGAGGTGAGTCACTAGGACTGCTTAAATACCAGGCTCTTCCGGATCCAATCCTAGACATGCGCACAATGGTTGCCACACCCTAACTCGGCGACTTAGCCATAGGTTTGTTTAATTAGTCGTTAAGTCTTATGTAATAGTTGGGGTAAACTAGTCCTAGGGTTCTCATACTTATCATACTATTCTACGTGCCATTCCGTTTCTACCCTTCATAATATAATCACATAAAGCACACAGATGGTTAGGGGTACTTACCTGGTGGACTTCGGGTCGGAGACTTAGGTGCCATGCCAGAAAACCTGCTTATTTTCAAAAACTCATTTGGGCTCGATTTGAAAACGTTTTGGGCCTTAAACCACAGGCCGAGAGTTTAAAACTGGGCTCTGATACCAAACTGAAACACCCCAAACCCAGCCCACGAGCTTTGACCAGATTTGGTATGTTCCTCAAGTAAACCGATTCAAAGTTCTTTTGTTCCTTAGGAAAAACTTGTGCAATCTTAAAGAAAATAATGTTTTGGGTTGGGCTTGTGTTGAAAACCAATTTATCTTATATTGAAATCCATTTATTTCAGGTGACAAAATACTTAGAGTTTATTTTAAAATAAATTTGTTGATCCATAAATAATAATTTGTAAACATAATAAATAAAAGTAAAAAGAAATAAAGAAATTCAACTATGGCCTTATGGCCTTATTACATCAAATAATCCCAAAATAAAATTCTTAAGTACTTAAATAAAATAAAATGTCCATTTTGAATAAAACTTCAAGCTGAGCATGGCCACCACAAGTTCTGCCGTCCCGGTCCATCACTGTTCATCACCTGAAAAATGTTCCCACAACGGGGTGAGTCAACAGACTCAATGTGTACACAACACTAAAATTTAATAGATCAGGCATACCATAACGTATCACATGCACATTCATATACAGATAAAATAATGATGCAACCCATACCCAAACCTAGATGCCATCCGCTACACATCCCCATACCAACCTGCACACCGTGGGGACTACTAAGTCGACCCTCCTTCCGCTACACACCATCGAAGGCAGTCGCTGCAGTCGACGTGCTAATCGCCCATATAAAATTCGTGGCATAGCCACCAGATTCAGATAATTGTGTCATGAGACACCACATTCAGATAATGTAACCGAAGTTACCACATTCAGATAATGTGACCGAAGTCACCACATTCAGATAGTGAGACCGAAGTCATCACATTCACAACTACTAGATCCCGAAGAAAACCTTCCAAATTTCGGCCATGGAATTCTTAAAGGAGTTAGATTCCTATATTTCGGCTAAAGAGAGATTGAAAATCAAATAATAGTTGATCTTACCTTTTTGGATGAAATCGGCAACACCCTTCTGTCACAACAAAGATTCGGCTTTGGCAGAATTTCGGCTTTTGGTGCTATGAAGAATTCGGCTAGGTTGGACTGTGTTTTTGGTTTTGAATAAAAGAGAGAGGAGGCTAGGGAATTCCGCTAGACAAAAGAAAAGAGAAGAGAAGAGAACCCTAAGAATTTCGGTAGAGAGAGAAGAGGAGAAAAATTGATGAGTAGCCCTCCTTCCTTCCTTTTATAGCCGAAATTATCATCTAAGGAGTCCCTTACTTGGCCACCACTCTTCTATTTGATAACTTTATCCTTTAATTATCATAAAATAAAAGACTTTAATCCAACATTTATCTCATGGGAATAATGATAAATAAATCCCTTATTTATCTCTAGAAAATACTAAGATAAATCATCATTTATCCCTATTTAGCCGAATTTTAACGAGAATAAAACTCCCTTTTTAAGAGCCTTGTTGCCGTCCACCTCTGTGCTTCTGGAAGCAAAAATAAAACTTCTTTTATTTGCTTCCCATGTGACTCGAACTCAGTCCCAACACCCTTGCATGTGGCGCCATTTCTAGAGGCCCTAAGTGGCATCTTCAGGCCACTTTTCCAAGCCTGTTTGTGTGTCAAATATCACATACTTTTTCTCTTAAGGCCTCCTTGCCTTAATTTCCTCTTTTAAACTTTAAAACTCGACATTTCTAAGTCATTTCTAAGTTTCCAAAAATTTTCGTTTGGCTCTTTAAACTTGACATTTCTTACATTTCCAAGTTTCCAGAAATGTTTACTTTCCTCTTTTGAATCATTTCCAAATCATTTCCTAGTTTCCAAAAATGTTCACTCTCCATTTTTGAACTTAACATTTCCATACATTTTCAGGTTTCCAAAATGTTCATTTCTACATCTTTTCCATACATTTCCAGGTTTCCAAAAATATTCAAAATTTATTCATAATACTTAAGACATGTCAGTTCGTACAATTAAACCGAAAATGCATAGGCCCTTTTCCAGGATGTTACATAATATCCACATATTTTAAACTTTAAAAATCCCCTAAATAATAGCCTTGTTGCCATCCACTCCACCTAACCCTAATGCTTAAAATTAGCTAGCTTAAATTAAAAGAATTGGGCTCCATGAAACTTAAATTTGGGCCCCTTACTCCCTAAGTGGCGCCACCTCCTTGCTCCCTAAGTGGCGCCACTGACCACTGGGCCACAAGCCCATTTTGATAATTTAAACATAGATACCGCCTTTTAAAACTCTATAGTACCCAAACAAAAATTTCACCAAGGCCTTGACCACATCCTGAGCCCAATTTGGACCCCTAATAGTTAAATTAACACATTACACATGTTCACCCATTAAACGCATAGGCCCACAAATTCAGGATGTTACAGTTCTATCCCCTTAAAGAAATTTCGTCCTCGAAATTTCCAACTAACTATTAATCGTACTACCCAAGTCTCACCACTATGCTTTCGCTGCACACTCTAATTTAATAATATATAAACATTGCACGCATACAGTTTCTATACCCAAAAATATAGCATCCACACAAAACATACCCGACTTAATGGTGATTGAACAATCTTGAGCCTTATGCTCCTCAGACCCGCATCTTAAACACGTTCCTGACTTCCTCCAACATTCACCCGGATGACGCCTTCTGCAATATTCACAAACCCGAAAGTTTGGACGTACCTTAACATGCTTCACAGAACGAGACTGTAACCCTAGAAAACTACGATCTCTTTTTTTCTTACAGTCCACACACCCAACCCGAAGTCTTTCACCGATTTCTTTAGCCTCGTTCAGTACCTCCCTAACTAGCTGAGTCAGCACATCTGTCCTAACACTTCCATGGCCTCGGCCGCGGCCTCTTCTTCCTCTTCTAGCGCTCATCGTTGATTCTCGTATTATCTGAATTAGAAATTTTATGAATTATTAATTTCTTTCACTATTTAACCATGAACAATCTTATGGGAAGTAGTTTTAAGAGTAGTTCTTTCGAATTCGAACCTATCTACAGTTTCAGTCTCAAGTTTATCTCCTAATTCTAGAAACCACATACATTCAACCATCACACATCAACAAACATATAACATCCATGAACTCACATTCATCATATAAGGGTATCTTCGTTATTTCACTACCCAGGGGTTTTTCCGTAGTTTTGCCCTCCAGGGTATTTTCAAAAATAACGTATCTTGGTGATTTTCTACGAATTAGAGGTACGTTGGTACATTTTTTTATATTTTTTTATAAAAACAAGGGTATTTTGGAAAACAAGTTTTTTTTAAACAAGAGTATTTTGGTGGTTTCCTCAAAATGGGGTATCTTAGGTTTTTTTCTCTTTTTTTTCCCCAAAATAGAGATATTTTGATGTTGTTGTTGTTTTTTTTAAAGCTGGAGTACTTTGGAAAATTTAATTTTGCAAACCGGGTTACTTTTGTAAATCTAGGGGTTTTCAGGTAAATTTGCAAACCATGGGTATCACGATTGTTTTGGAAATTTTCACAAACCAAGGGTATTTTGGAAATTTTGCCAATCGGAGTGTTTCGGTAATTTCTCAAATTTTGGTAGTTTTACAATTCTGGGATATTCTGGGAAATTTTTACAAATCAGGTGTATTTCGGAAATTTTACAAAACTTGGGGCTATTTTGGTTGTGAAATAGGGTGGCTGGTCCCTTTTGGGTTTTATTTATAGATTTTGGCCCGTCAACAAATCCTCGCGGCTAGGGTGAATAGTCACTACGCACCAGGTAGGATTCCAGCGAAGAGGAGGTGAGTCACTAGGACTGCTTAAGTACCAGGCTCTTCCGGATCCAATCCTAGACATGCGCATGCCTATTGCCACACCCTAGTCTTGCGACTCGTTTACGGGTTTGTTTAGTGAAATTAAGTCTTATGAGATTTAAGGAGTTGTTTAAGCTAAGCCTAGAGTCCATCAAGTTCTACTCTAAATAGTCTACGTCCCATAAAGCCCATCAAGCCCACACAGTGAGTTCAGAATACTTACCTGGCGGACTTGGGCCGGAGACGCAGGTGCCATGCTGAGAAAACCATCCTGTGTTATTTTTAAACATGCATGTTTCCAAAACCCATTTTTACAAAACGTTTTGAGCCCAAAACCCCAAAGCCGAGTTTTGAACCGGGCTCTGATACAAATTTGTAACACCCCAAACCCGGCCCAAACACCATACCCGGATCTGGTATGTCACTAAGGAGATTTTAAAAGATGCCGCAATTTTGGGAAATATTTTTCTTGAGTTTAACCTTTTATTCGGGAAAACTAAATGAATAAGTACTTAGTAAAAGATATACCTTTCATATAAATTCCATAGTGAATTAAAAACCGAAATTTGATACATGCCTTAGCTTAATTAAAACGTAAGTTTAAATGTCTAATAATATTAAAAGCCCAAAATAAAATAAGTAAAGTCTTTTCCCGAATCCAATTAATCTCTCGCATGGCCACCTTGCGCTCCTCTCCAGCCCGGTCCGATGCACTAGGTGCTAGCTGAAAGATGTTAAATAATAGGGTGAGTCACGAGACTCAGTGTTCAACTCTCATGCACCATCAGATTGGGCCTTATCCCCACAGAACAGATATCAAAACATGAAATAACAGAAATTATGTAAAGCCCAACCCAATCCTAGGTTTCCATCCGCTACACACCACCTTTACCTGCCATTCACACCATTGGGGATTTCTACAATCAACCCACACATCGATGGCAGTCATGCTGTAGTTAGCTGCTCATCGTTAGATCATGGCAAAAGCCACTACAACAGAACACTTCCCCTTTCATCAATCACCCAACCCCGTGCATACATAGAAATCGGCATACATATATATATCAGATCATATTGGCAGAACCATTCACTTTAGAATGACAGAGATCACTAACCTGGTGATTCGCCTTTACCCTTTTTGGGTTTTCAACAGCCATGCCGATATTTCAGCATTTAACAGAATATCACAGATTTATAAGTATACAAATCAAGCAATCTAAATGGTTTGAGAATGTTACACACCTGATAATACGTAGTACTACTCTCTATGTCGATATCCCCACTAATCAGATCTACTGCCCTTTGTCTACAACTTTGCTCAAAAGCCGGAAGAACGCGAAGATAAGGCCTCTCCTATATTCGGCCAAGGGTTAGTGTTTTACCCGAATTATATGTTTTAAATTAGCAGATCTCCTTACCTTGAAATCCCGAAAGTGTTACGATCCAAGTGCTACTAAACTCTGGCTTAGAAATCTAAGCGATTGAATCCCCTTCAAATCCTGGAATGCCACAAATGAGAGAAAACACCCGATTAGTTACCCATATAGCCATTCGTCTAAGATCTCTAAAAGCCGGAAAAAGATTGAAATCTCACTAATCGACACTTACCTATAGTTTTCTTCAAGATTCAGCACAAGAAGACACCACAGAAGGATTTCGGCAATCACAAGAGATAAAATCTAGGGATTTCGGCTTTTAAGAAAATCCCAAAAAAGTATGAACAAAAGAAGGCTGATGTGTTTTTTGGCTTTTAGAAGAATTCAATGGGGAGTTTCGGCTTTTAGTGAATGGGAGAAGGATAACAATGGAGATCAGAAGATTCGGCTAAAAGGAAATTTCAAAGAAAAAGGAAAGAAAATGTGAGAAAACAATGGTGATTTTTGGCTTTTGGAAGAGAAAAGATGAGAAAAGAAAACAAGTGAGATGGCCTTCAAATTTTCAGCACAGGATGAGAAGAAAGAGTAGGGTTCAAATGCCAGAATTGATTAACTATCCCCCCTTATTTATAGAAATTTCGACACTTACCTAACCTTGCAGATAAATCCTATCTTTTCTCCTTTATCTTAATCTACTAACTCATCTAAAAGAGACTTAATTAGCTCCAACTCCTCCCTCATTTATCAGCATAATATCCACATATTTTAAACTTTAAAAATCCCCTAAATAATAGCCTTGTTGCCATCCACTCCACCTAACCCTAATGCTTAAAAATAGCTAGCTTAAATTAAAAGAATTGGGCTCCATGAAACTTAAATTTGGGCCCCTTACTCCCTTGTGTGGCGTCACCTCCTTGCTCCCTAAGTGGCGCCACTGACCACTGGGCCACAAGCCCATTTTGATAATTTAAACACAGATACTGCCTTTTAAAACTTTATAGTGCCCAAACAAAAATTTCACCAAGGCCTTGACCACATCCTGAGCCTAATTTGGACCCCTAATAGTTAAATTAACACATTACACATGTTCACCCATTAAACGCATAGGCCCAAAAATTCAGGATGTTACAGAAACCCACACCTTAGTTTGTGATCAAACACCTAGACACCGACTTGAGGACAAGAAAACCGCAGCTTTCTAAAAATCTTTTGTTTTTGTCAAAAGGCATAAGAAATCCAAAAATGAAAGAATGAGAAAGAAAAACGATGGTGAGGGAGAGGAGAGAACGTGAAAAAATAATCATGGAAAAAGAAACAAAACAAAATAAAAATAAAATAAGATAAATAAATACATATTAAAATTTTCAACAAAACAAAGCTAAATAAAAAATAATTCCCTCATAACACACCTGAGGACTCAAACCCGGGACCCCGGCTAAACTAACTCACAACCAACCACCAGACCAGCAAGCCCATTCTGTCATTAAAATGCAGAAACACACATAATTTGGTCGAGCTACACATAGACCCTAAATGCAAACCCCAAAAACTTCTAACCCCAAAATCTGAGGTGTTACAACTAATCTTTCTAACCTTTCTTCGGATACATGACCCAAACCTTTATGGCACAAGTAAACAAAATTTTCTTTTAGCATACTATGCTTAATTACAACATTGATATGATCAACAAGTAAGGATTCTGCAACGACATTATCAAGTTTCAATTTATATAAACCATCAATAAGGTTTCCTGAATCTAAAATGGTAGTATTCTTACATAAATTGAAACAACCATGTTTAAACTTAACATTAAACCCAGAAACATCAATTTTTGAAATAGATGTAAGGTTCTTAGAAACTGACGGTACATAGAAAGTCTAAAATAGGTCTAAGTGATAACCAGTATCCAAAACCAAATGATAAATCCATATACCTTCAATTGAAGCATTCATACGGTTCCCTATATATAGGAAATCTTTAGCTGGGTTTGTAGTTTGGATCGAAAGAAATCCATGCATCATGTTGGATACATGAGTAGTAGCACCGAAATTAAAGCACCAAGTATTATTAGGAACTTTAGTTAATTTTGACTCGAAACATACAAAAACATAAAATTTACCTTTCTTTTCGAACCAAGCTTTACATTTTTGGCAATCTTTCTGGTGGTGTCTTACTTTTTTTTTTATAGAAGTGACACGTATTTGTCATTCGTTCCTTTTTCTCACCATTAGAAACATTAATAGGTGAGTTTTTCTTCTTCTTAAACTTGTTGGTTTTTTTCTTAAGTCATTTACCAGCTCCTTGACCCATAAGGTTAATGGAATTACTTCCTTGACTCTTTAATCTTCTTCTTGAACTAGCTTACTGAACAATTCATTAACATCTCACTTATCTTTTAATAGTGTTGTAGTTAATTTGAAATGTTTCATAATTCGGAGGTAGTGAGTTCAATATGAACTGCATTAAAAGAGTCATTCACCGGCATCCCCAGGGTTTTTAGTCTTGTTGCAATATTAGTCATCTCGATGATATGTTCTTGCATTCCCTTTGACCCATCATACTTCATGTGTAACACCCCTCGCCCAGTTCATCGTCGAACCCAAGCTACAGAATGCTACTACTGTCACTTGATCAATCATGTACACATAATAATTACACTATAATTTAATTACTACAGTTTGCATGTTGACGCAGCTCGAGTGTTGGCATAGCTCACGTGTCAATACAACTTGTTGATTCACATAGCACACATATTAGTACTTTACAGACCAATTTGCGCTAATATATTATAATGATTGTGGTGCCCCAAACCCGACCAGAACGGACCAACTAGAATCCTGAATGTCACATTAACCACTTATGTGACTCTCCTTACCGGTCATCCAAACACACCATAAAAAAAAACCATCACACCATCAAACCATGTTTAAGCAAGTGTTTTTAGTCATGCAAGCCTAAATCATGTTTCGATTAACACAAATTAACAATTTAAGAACAATGGTAAAATCATCATTTTGCATTTTATTGGCGAAAAACACATAAATCCTAAAATTAATCCAACAAGTGTCTTGGGAATTTTATTTTAAACCATTTGTGAAATTTTCAAGTTAAAACAACATTTAAAACTCACTTAATTTCAAAACCAAAATTTAAAGACTAAAACGTAAATTTTACAAAATATCCAGATAAACCATTTTAAGAAATTGAAGTTAACATATTGAAATTCAAGGTTTAAATCCATGTCAAGTAATTATTCAAAGCATTTTGTGGTGTTTTAAGGCCTCTAATTTTATTGTTTAAAAATTAGGACTAATTTGCAATAGTTTCAAAATATGCCCAAGACACTTTAAAAACCTTGTCACAACCATGCGATTTTCACGTCATGACATCGATCCCTCTTCGTGACATCCTATAAGGCTTGTTGCAACATCAATTGAAAGAATTGCAGAAAAATTCCAGTTCTTACATATAACACTTTGATTCTCAAATGCACATACTAAGTCGTCGTTTCATGCAATTTCGTGCTAATTTATTATAATGATTGTGGCGCCCCAAACCCGACCGGAACGGACCGACCTGAATCCTGAACGTCACATTAGCCACTTATGTGACTCTCCTTACCAGTCATCCAAACACATAATAAAACAAACCATCACACCATCAAATAATGCTTAATCAAGTATTTCTAGTCATGCAAGCGTAAATCATGTTTCGATTAAAACAAATTAGCAATTTAATAACAACGGTAAAATCGTCATTTTGTATGTCATTGGCAAAAAACATGTAAATCCTAAAATTAATCTAAGAAGTGTCTTCGGCATTTTATTTTAAACCATTTGTGAAAATTTTAGGTTAAAACAACATTTAAAACTCACTTAATTTCAAAACTAAAACTTAAGGACTAAAACATAAATTTTACAAAATATACAGATAAACCATTTTAATAAATTAAGGTTAACATATTGAAATTCAAGGTTTAAATCCATTTTTTGTAATTTTTTAAAGCATTTTATGGTGTTTAAGGCCTCCAATTTTATTGTGTAAAAATCAGGACTTACTTGTAATAGTTTCAAAATATACCTAGAACACTCTGAAATCCTTGTCACGACCACGCGATTTTCATGTTGCAACATCAATCCCTTGTCGTGACATCCTATAGGGCTTGTTGCGACATCAACTGGAAGAATTGCAGAAAAATTTCAGTTCTTACATATAACACTTTGATACTCAAATGAACATACCAATTCGTGGTTTCATGCCATTTTCCCTATTCGAACATCGTATAACATACATAAATCATATTAATCATGCTTAAACACACAAGGTCATACATTAACATGCTTTAGCATCCAAATCAATCATCTAAGCTTTCATGCTTTTCTAAAATCTCAAACCAATTTACTCAACACAACAAATTTGTATATAAGGCAATTTAAAGTGCAATAAAGGTACATACCTTGCCATTTAGTCATTTTGCATCTGTCCAAGCCCTCAATGTATCGTTTAAGCCATGTTCACCACAAATCAACAAATCGCATGCATGCCATTCAAAAATTTAACTAAGCATTCATCTAACATACTTCATGCAATCATCCAAGCAATTAAAACATCCACAAAACATATATAAAAGTCCTTAAACAGTCCATGAAAAGTCTATTTACAAACCAAAACAAATCCAAACTCTAACCTCTCAATACAAACCCATATTGACATCTCTTATTAACCCAAACCATCTCACATGTTTAACCAAGATGCCTTCACCTTTGGATCTCAAGCTTGGCCACTTCACCACTCCACACAAGCTATTTGTTTGCAAAAATAGACACCAAAGAGTGTGAACTTAACCAAGCTTAGTGAGTACTCTAGATGTTACAATAAATCACAAACACAAGAGTTAAAGCAAGCATGCTAAATACACTTACCACATAGCATCATCAAACATCATATCATATTGATACATTGGCAACTTGTAAAGATGAAAATGCATAACAATGGCTCTCATTGGATACTCGGATCTTCGTCACACCATGACTTCAAAGAGTCTACATGTCCCAAGTAAGTGTAGCATAAAGCCAACACTCTTTAACACACCAACATATTCCATGAATGGAGCAATGCTCTACATTCCCTTATAGCTCCACATATCCCAATAACAAAATATATGAATGAGTACTCAAATCTTATGGCATGCAACTATATCCAATGTTTTCAAAGGTTCACAAGGCCAATATATCCGTTTCACACATTTATCTTCCGGTTTATGAACACTACACATATCATGCTATATCATGGTGAAAAACTTACACATGTTCACATATTGCACTACAAGTGCTAATACTTTGATCATTGAGCCAAATTTACTTTCATATAAGAGATGTGTGTATAATGCCCAGCTATCCAAAAGGCATTTTCAGTCATATATCCAACACATATATACACATCACACACTTTAGCATACTATAACATAAGTGAGCTTGTTTATAGAATAGCAAAGATTAAGTAAGAACACTTACTTAAGAGACTTAGATTAGATGATTTGATCACCTAATCCCCCTTTAACTCACTGTTTTGTGCATTAACTATAGCACATAAGATCACTCACCTTAGTAACTAGCTTCCACAATAAGCTCAAGTGAGCTTTTGTTTGCCTTTGTCCTTGCTCGTTGAGGCTCCTAAATGAGTTGACACTTTACATGCACATCAAACACACAAAGGAATTACAAACAACAACAAGAAAAAGATTAAATCACTCTAAAATCACAGGTCAAAGCATCTAGATCTCTACACCAAAAACTTAGATAGTTTTGTCAAAAATACGATTTCACCACTCAAATCTTGTTTCTAAATCTTAATTTCGAACCTAATCGTCCTAAATATCATCTCATTATATATTTAAACCTTCAATTTAGTGAAATTTCATGGATCTAATTTTTTCCAAAAAAAATTAAGCCAAAAGAGCTTTAAAATGGAGAACATTCAAATCTTTCAAAATTACTTAAAGATTTGTTAAACTAGGATTAAAAAACTTCTAATAGGATCAAAATAAATTTAAAAGAGCTTTGAAACAGTATTTTAACTCAAAAAAATAGGATCCACCATTTTCAAGCTTGAAATCAATTTAAAATTAAAAGATCTCTTGAAATCATGAATTAATTGATTAAAACTCAATTTAAAAAGCTAGCACACAAAGTTTAATCATGAAAAGTCAAAATGTTACCTCAATTTTGCAAAATCGATGAGCTATGAAGCTAATTCAAAATTGAACATGTGAAGAACTTATAGAGAAATTGAGGATGAAATCATAAGTATTCTTTGAAATTGAAAGGAGATTTTGTGTTTGGAGAGCTTAGAAATAAAAAAAAAAAAAGATGAACTAATTTCAAGAGAAAAACAAAGATTGGTGTTTGGCAAAATTTTTTGAAGATGTGAAGAATATGAGCGAAGAAACGTGGGTGGTTTTAAATAGCCAACTAGATTTTAAAAATTGGGCATTTGCCCTTTGGACCACCTATAGTTTTGTTTCATTTCCAAATTGGTCATTGGTTTTCAATTACAGTCAATTTCAAAATTATTTTCAAATCAAGTCTCGTTTATAGAATCCATTTTAACCAAATTAATTCCCGAACACTTAATTTTAATTTCTTAACCTAAAAATTTTAATTCTAATTATTTTAATATTTTATTTAACTATCCCTAATTATTTAATTATCTAACCTAATTAAAGTTTCCAGTTCACTAATCCTTGGTTTACTAACTCGATTCTACTTTCTCAATTTTTGGGATGTGACAATGACAGCTCGCACATACATTCCAAAGACAGCTCATACATGCATGGTAAAACTGCTTGCACATGCATTTCAAATACAAGTAGCACATGCATGGTAAAACAACTCGCACATACATTTCAAAGATAGCTCGCACATGCATGGTAAAATTGATTGCACATACATTTCAAAGACAACTAGCACATGCGTGGTAAAACATATCGCACATATATTTCAAAGACAGCTCGCACATACATTTAATCACTTATATCTAATATGGTCTGAATACATTCACCATGTAAACAAGCATAAAAATGTCATTCTTGTTAAACGAATGCTTCTTTCACCACTTGAAGCATTACCAGCAAACACATATATTTATATGACATGTAATCATTAAAAATCCACGCCACATTCATGATTCAAAATACCATAAATTCAAATAACACACATGAGTATAACCTTGTCTATATACATGCCACATAACCGAGTTTAGAACAATTTAAAAGTCTAACAAGACTGAAGCTAGATAGTGTAAGCTCTTAATTGATCTAAATCTTCACAATTCGTAAAAGATAACTATAAGACAAGAAAACAAAAATAGAGTAAATATTTTAAATACTTAGCAAGTCCATAAGCATAGGAAGGTAAACTTACCTCATTTAAAACTTATAAATAATTAGCTAACTAACTTGCCAATTAAACCTAATCATGGCAATACAATTCTACAAGATGAGTTCACATAATCATGTCATACACTAATTCAATGTAACATGTAACTCTAGTATAACTCAATACAGTATTAACATACCAATATCAATCCTATATTCAACCATGGACATGTTCCTATTAATCCTTATCGAACTCATTTATTAATTTGTGTTGATTTATCCTGATAAACATCAATAAAACCAATAAGGGCACTGAAGTGCATACAGGGACACCAAAGTGCAACCAGGGGCACGAAAGTGCAACTAGGGGCACTAGAGTGCAATTTAGGGGCACAGGAGTAAAAATTATACATCAACTTTTTTTATAAATTAATTTATTCATACATCAACTTTTTTTATAAATTAATTTATTCATATAACAATTTACATCCATTTGATACTACATATCTTCTCATAATTACCATACATTTCAAGTTTTATCGAATTAATCCATTAAGTGTCGAGACAATATATATACCCAACAATTTGAACTAACAAGAAAAACAAAGTATTACAACTATATTATGAATTAACAAAGTAAGTCCCATATGAACTTACCAGGCAAAAAAAAGTAGTAAGCGAAGTGACGAGGACTAATCTGTAACTTTTCATTTTCCTCGATTTTCTACCGGTTGATTCACGTCTTGATCTATATGGTAATTCATTTTCAAATATCAGTTCTAAATACCTTTGGTAACTCTTGAGAGAGTTATATTTCATACCTTTAGACCTAGCTAATTGCCTGTACTTGGGTACATTTAGTGGCATTTTAGGGCATTTTATTAGTATGTTTATCAATTGCATTAGACGCTTGGACTGTATTTACATGTTAGATACTTTTAATTGCGTGTGGAAGGATTGTGTTTGGTGGTTTGGCATATGTAGGATGTGGAGAAAGAAATAAATGAATGAAGGTTTGTCGGGGCAAAAGGTTGGACAATTTTCCACCTTGTATGCTGTGGTAATTTCAAGAAGATAACCGAGTCAACACTCGACTTATACTAGTCTCAGCCCAACTCTACTTGTACCAGAAAAATCTGCCTAAAAAAAAGGAGAGGATATCATGGGCTGTTGGAGCTATCATAGGAAGAAAAGCTTATAAAAAATCCAAAAGTGGAAAACCTAAAGGTGTGAAGATTCGGAGGCAACAATAGAGGGTAACAACTGAGTAGAGACGGAAAGAGGAAACTGAAGGCAGTCCCTCTAAGCCACCACAAGACACTATGCTACTAGATGGTGGACTGTTTGGCGATAGTCATCTTCCTAAGTTCTTCCATTATTTCTTAATTTGTTCTCCCTTGAATTGAATTGAATTGATCGAAACAATGTTGGGTGTTATTTTGAACTTGAATTTTAATTGCCAACCTATGAGCTAAATCTCATCAAGTTGGGATTACATGATGAAAACTTTTATTTTCTTTAATGATTGAAGCATATATTTGATTTAATATACTATTTCATTCAATTATTTTTATTTCCCAATTGTATGCGTACATTCCCTAGACATAGATGAGTGTGCAATATGCCCACAAGCTGAATCTAATTCTAAAAAGGTTGGATTAGTTGGACTGAAATTGAATGATATAAGCAGGTATTCAACTGAATACTTGCAGCAGACTCTAGACATAGAGCAGCGTTTGTATAGAATGAAAAGAAAAACAGTGCAGGGTGACATGCTAAGGCCTATAGCCACAAGCCAGGTAACTTGAGATCTTGCTCTCGTAAGAAGCGGATCGCTTTAGGTCTATTCTAAGCAGTAGATTGAGTACGATATTGCCAAGGCATTACTGGAAGTAAGGGTAAATTCTTAGTAATCCCAACCTTCCAAATCAACATCATAGACCTTCTATCCATTGTCGTAGTATCTTTGCCATAGCATTCTTAGTAATTTATTTATCGCTAGCATTTTATTCACATAATTATTCCCATAATTGTCGTTGCATTTTTACTCTTGTCTTAGCATTTTCCAGTATTAGTCAGTATACATTTTGCACACATCCTTACTATTTTAATTTACCACTGCGTACTTAACTTGGTTTTTCCATCACATTAATAATAACTCGGTATCATAACTTGACTATTTCTATACCTAATTTGATCCATGTGGAGACGATCTCACTTATCACTTTATTACTTGATTCGACGTGTATGCCTGCACAATTCACATATCATTTTCACACGCGACAACCTTATACTACTATAATTCATGCATATGACAATTAACTTTCACTCTTAATAAATTTCCTAAAGTATTGCATTTCCTTAAAGCATAACTTTCATAGTTGAGCATCGTATTACAATCTGATTTCACCTACATCCTATTTTGACTCTCTATTATCCATTTTCATCAAAATTTCATGAAAACATTATAAGTTATTTAGTTTAGTCCCTGTATTCAAAAACTAACATTTAAACTTTATAAACTAGTCTTTTTCACATTTCTATACTAAAAATTCAACCATTTAACATCCAAAAAACTTCAATAATATAATGGCAACTTTTAAAATCTTTAAAAATTTCACAAAATAGTACCTGGGTTAGCTAAACTGAGTTAACACGATCTCAAAAACATAAAACTTACGAAAAATAGACTTGGTTTAGACTTACATGCAATGGCCGAATATTTGGAAAGCTTTTTAAACTTTCTTTCCTCCTTCAATGGTGAAAACTTGGTGGAGAAGATGAGAATGAAAATTAAATATCTTTTCTCCTACTTTTGTTTCTTTTAATTATGTTTAATATTTTTATTATTTCAACTAAAATTCATGCTAAAAATTATATTGCCCTCGTCCATGCTATACTATTATGGCTTAATTTTCGTTTTAACCCTTCTATAATACTATTTAGACCATTTAACTAATAAAGAAAATAAAAAGTGATTGACTTTTATGGTTTTTATGATTTAGTCCTTATAGCATAATTACTAATCGTTTAATAAAATTATCAGACCAAAAATCATTATAACACTGTAATAGACTTTTAAATATTAAATAATAATATTTACTAACTTGATCATCGAAAAATGGGGTTCTGAAACCACCGTTTTGGATACCACTAAAAAACGGGTTATTACATCATGGTCGTGAGTTGTGCCATTAAGGTACCAGGAGTGACTTATTCGCATAACAGAATCGTTCTTCCACAAACATAAGATATTCTTTCACACTTTCAGTTTGTGGAATTGTGTTGTTGGCAGTAGTCATTTGCAAAAACATAAGGTTCAATCTGTTTGATTGTTCCATTATTTATGGTATAATATCTCTTCCTCATTGCTTGAATCAGTAATAGCAGTAGTTTTATCTTCTAATAGTGCCAAGTCAAGATCCAAAACACCTAAATGAAACTTGACTTGCTCACTCTATTCAGAGAAGTTTAACCTATTAAATAAAGTAACATATGAAGCTTGCGAATGAAGAGAAATTGTTGCAAAATAATACATAAAAGCAAAACAATCCATAAATGCTCAAGTATTGAATTCATATTGTAATATGACCAATTTGCCTAGGCCCACAAACCATACAAATAAATAAATACAAAAACCAAAAATAATAAACCAAATAAAATGTCCACAGTCCATTTACATAGCCCAAAATTACCTAACTACAAAACAGGCCCAAAACCTAAATAAGCCCAAATACATTACAACCCAAATCTAAAACCCCAGCCCAATTTACATAAAGCCTAACTCAAATTTCACAGCCCATTTGGCCCAAACATAAACAATTTTCAGCTTCTGGAAAACCCTAGCAAGGGCATTGCACAGCCGCCTCCATACCAGCCCTCCTCGTCGAACATCACACCGCCATTAGCGCGTGAATCGCGCCCCCATCTTCGCCGTTCACCTGCAAAAGGAACGAAAACACAGCAAAAACAGCAAGCATAGCAAGACAGTATCTTTGTATTTATGATTTTGATTTACTTTGGGGCTATAAAAACCTAATGTAATCTATAAAAACAGGATCGGGGAATACAAAAATTAGAACACAAAATCTTCAAAAGTCAGAGGTGATTTTCGACAGTCTTATTTTGCTTATTTTTTTCTTCTATTTCATTTTCGATACATGCAAAGACATACAAATCGTTTTTTTCCTCTAATGCTACTGGAAATAAGTAAAAAATGGGTTACCTCTTGATTTACGTTGAAAGACGAAAGTCTCTAGCCTCCGGCCGCCGTATAAGGCGGCTTTTACAGTGGTGCGTGTGGCGCAGGTCCGATGATCAGAATCCAGAAGGAGGAAGGGAGGAATTGAGTGGATTTTCAAATTTTTTTTAAACAGATTCAAATGAAACTTTTTGTATAAAAATGATTTATATAGCAACATAGAAACGACACTGTTTTTGCTTAAGTCAATAAGCACTAAAACGATGTCGTTTAAGGGCCAAGATCTGCGTGTTGACCCGATACCCGGGGAAGGGTCCACGTGTTTTTATTTTATGGGAAATTTGTGCGTTTGATCCTCCCTCTTTTCTTGCGCACTTCAATTTAATCTTGTTTCATTTTTTATTTTTAATTTGACCCTAGAATCTTATTTTTATTTCGATTTAGTCCCTGGGCCATTTAAATACAAATATTAGAATGGTGCCTTTTTGGAAATAGGGCATATTTGCCCAGTGAGTCCCTCCTTTGGGGCACACATTTCAATCGGGTCCCTAGTTTGGTCTTATTCTTTTTTTTTTAAATTTCACCCCTAGAATTTGTTTAAATTTAGTTTTAATCTTTTTTTTTCTTTCATTTTCTATTGATTTTATTTTTATTCTGATTTAGTTCTTTTAATTTATTATTTATTCATTTATTTTAATACTTTGTATATATATATATATATATATATATATATTATTTATTTTAAACTTTTTTATAAAATTGCTTTATTTCATATTACTAATTTTTTTTATTTTTTTGTATATTATATTGTATTGCTTTAATCATATTATGTATTATTTTAAAATTTGAATATTGTACATTATTGATTTTATTAATGTAAAGCTTTCTATGTATTGTTTATTTTAAATATATATATTATTTTTTATATATGTATTAAATTGTTATTATATATTTATTATAAGTTATCCCTTATACATATTTTTTTTATATATTCAAAGTTTTTTATATATTATTTATTTAAAATATATATTTATTTTATTATGTATATATATATATATATCAATTTTAGATTTTGCCATATCATTTTTTTTACATATATGTTTTTTTTATAAAAATTGTAGTATCTATTTATTATTTGGTATATGTCATTTATCTTATATTGTTATTTTAAATTTATACTTGATCTTGTATATAAAGTTTCATATTCATTTCGTAGTTTTTATCTTTCGCATATTTTTTTGTTACTTACTACTTTATATCTTTTATTTGTTTATTCATGTTCTTTTATTTGCTTATTATTTTTATGTTTGCCTTAGTATAATCATTTTAGTTCCTGTATCATTCGCTATTTTACGTTATTCTTCCCCTTAATTATCTATGTTAGTATTAAATGTTAGTATATCATGTAATTTTCGTAAATTGTTTTTGGTATTTATGTTTTGTAATGTATTAATGCAATATTTTACTCGAATCATTGTTTTAAATAAAAATACATTTTGCTAAATTGTCACATTTTATTCAAAAGTTTTTTGAAAAAAAATACGGCGATACATAATATTTGGGGGCTTCGAGAAAAATTGTACCCTAACTCACTAGGTTTCGATTTTTCTCGTTGAACTTAAAGAATCAAGTATCCTTTTTTGAAATCGAAACCCATAAGTTTCGAATCAAAACTTATTCTCGGAAATTCAAGATGTTGTGTCCTAACTTATTGGATATGACGTTTTATTGTCTCGAGATAAGGATTTTCTACAAATAAAGGCAAGCTCAGTTTTGAAGTCTTAAGATGTTGCAACCTAACTCATTGGGTGTGACATTTTATTTCTTTGAGATAAGTGGGTCTTGGTGTACAATTTGATTTATTCAAGTTTTCTTTCAAATAAAAAGGATGGCATTTTAAATTTTTCAAATTTTCGACTTTAGGACATTAGTTTATCAATTAGGTATCAATTTTTGGGCGTTACGAGGGTGCTAACCCTTCCTCGTACGTAACTGACTCCCGAACCCATTTTCTTGAATTTCGTAGGCCAAAATCAATATTTTAAATAAAACAAAAAATGTTTTATAAGGTGATCCGATCACACCTAAGCATAAAAGGATCGGTGGCGATTCCATTCTTCGTTTTTAAGTCGACTCCCATTTTTCAAAATAAAAAAATGATTTCGAAAATATATTTGACTCTTCAACTTTACAACAAAAAAGTTATTTTATCATTTCATTCAGATTTTTGTCTTTTTTAATACTTAAACTCGCATTTTTTTTTTCAAACCACCTCAAAATGGATGGAAAAATTAAGGTTTTTAACTTTAGAGACGTGACATATATGTGGATTGGCACATGAATGACATGTCAGCATTTAATTAATTTTTAAAATTTTTACATATTAAAAAAAAACTAAATTTTTCATGTCAACCACATAGCAATCCTTGTATATGCCTGTTAGCTAAGTTAACAAATGCTAATTTTTCATACATTTTGGGGTAATTTGACAAAAAGTACAAATTTAAGAGCTAAAAATGTAAAAAATTAAATAGAGGGATAAAATAATTTTCTTGCAAAATTGGAGGGGCAAATATGTCATTATACATTTAATAAAAAAATAAAAGGTGACATTTGAAAAAGGGCTGCTACTCTCAACCCCCTTTATAAATAAATATTATTTTATTTATTTTTATTAAAATATTATTTTTATAGGTGGTGTCGCTTGACACATTGGTGACATTGATTTTTACTGTTTAAAATGACCTATTCTCGTAAATAATCTGAATCCACCCATTTTCGTAATTAATTTTTTTTCATATAATTAATGTTTATTATTGGGGATTAATTCATTAATATTTGTTAATTATTGTATTTATATGATGTATTTATTTTAAAGTTTGATGTCTATGTGATTTATATAATTTATTAGTCACCAAAATGGCAGAATTAGAAAGTTTTATAGATGTCAATTAAATTATGCCTGTGAAAATTGTTAATATCCATGTAATTAATTAAATACTTATGATGGAAAAGTGGATGGTTAACTTTCACTACTCATTAGAACGTCGAAATTTGCCGAAAGGTGAATTATTAACTTATGAATAGTGAAAATTATGGTTACAAATTAATATTTTATTAGATATATCTTTGAATGTCCAAAGGCAACGTATATATCTGATGAAAATTATTTATGTGTCCTTTAAGTTTATTAGCATTGGTTTATGATAGTATATTTTAGTATTTACTCAAAGGAGAAATAGGATATACTTGGATTGTTGGCATATCTGTGTCGAAACCATTTTTTTATTTTGAAAAATGGGAGTCGACTTAAAAACGAAGAATGGAGTTGCCACCGATCCTTTTTTGCTTAGGTGTGATCAGATCACCTTATAAAATATTTTTTGTTTTATTAAAATATTGATTTTGGCTTACGAAATTCAAGAAAACGGGTTCGGGAGTCGGTTACGTACGAGGAAGGGTTAGCACCCTCGTAACGCCCAAAAATTGGTACCTAATTGATAAACTAATGTCCTAATGTCGAAAATTTGAAAAATTTAAAAAGCGATCCTTTTTATTTGAAAAAAAACTTGAATAAATCAAATTGAACGCTAAGACCCAATTATCTCAAAGAAATAAAATGTCACACCCAATGAGTTAGGATGTAACATTTCAAGACTTCGAAACTAAGCTTGCCTTTATTTGTAGAAAATCCTTACCTCGAGACAACAAAACGTCATATCCAATAAGTTAGGACACAACATCTTGAATTCCCGAGAATAAGTTTTGATTCGAAACTTATGGGTTTCGATTTCAAAAAAGGATACTTGATTCCTTAAGTTCAACGAGAAAAATCAAAATCTAGTGAGTTAGGATACAATTTTTCTCGAAGCCCCCAAATATTATGTATCGCCGTATTTTTTTAAAAAACTTTTGAATAAAATGTGACAATTTAGCAAAATGTATTTTTATTTAAAACAATGATTCGAGTAAAATATTGCATTAATACATTACAAAACATAAATACCAAAAACAATTTACGAAAATTACATGATATACTAACATTTAATACTAACATAGATAATTAAGAGGAAGAATACCGTAAAATAGCAAATGATACAGGAAATAAAATGATTATACTAAGGCAAACATAAAAATAATAAGCAAATAAAAGAACATTAATAAACAAGTAAAAGATATAAAGTAGTAAGTAACAAAAAAATATGCGAAAGATAAAAACTACGAAATGAATATGAAACTTTACATACAAGATCAAGTATAAAAGTAAAATAACAATATAAGATAAATGACATATACCAAATAATAAATAGATACTACAAAAAAAATTAAAAAAAAACATATATGTAAAAAAAATGATATGAAAAAATCTAAAATGGATATATATATATAATAAAATAAATATATATTTTAAATAAATAATATATAAAAACTTTGAATAGATAAAAAAATATGTATAAGGGATTACTTAAATAATATATATAACAACTTAATACATATAAAAAAATAATATATATTTAAAATAAACAATACATAGAAAACTTTACATTAATAATAAATCAATAATGTACAATATTCAAATTTTAAAATAATACATAATATGATTAAAGCAATACAATATATAATATACAACAAAATAAAAAAATAGTAATATGTAATAAAGCAATTTTATAAAAAAAAGTTTAAAATTAATATATATATATATATATACAAAGTATTAAAATAAATGAATAAATAATAAATTAAAAGAACTAAATCAGAATAAAAATAATCAATAAAAAATGAAAGAAAAAAAAAGATTAAAACTAAATTTAAACAAATTCTAAAGGTGAAATTTTAAAAAAAGAATAAGACCAAACTAGGGACCCAATTGAAATGCGTGCCCCAAAGTAGGGACTCACTGGGCAAATATGCCCTATTTCCAAAATGGTACCGTTCCAATATTTGTATTTAAATGGCCTAGGGACTAAATCGAAATAAAAATAAGATTCTAGGGTCAAATTAAAAATAAAAAAATGAAACAGGATTAAATTAAAGTGCGCGAAAAGAGGGAGGACCAAACGCACAAATTTCTCATTAAATAAAAACACGCGGATCCTTCCCCGGGTCTCGAGTCAACATGCGGATCTTCGCCCTTAAACGACGTCGTTTTAGTGCTTATTGAATTAAGCAAAAACATCGTCATTTCTATGTTGCTATATAAATCATTTTTATACAAAAAGTTTCATTTGAATCTGTTTAAAAAAAATCGAAAATCCTCTCAATTCCTCCCTTCCTCCGTCTGGATTCTGATCATTGAACCTGCGCCACACGCGCCACCGTAAACGCCGCCCTATACGGCGGTCGAAGGCCAGAGACTCCCGTCTTTCAACGTAAATCGAGAGGTAACCCCTTTTTTACTTATTTCCAGTAGTATTAGAGGAAAAAAACGATTTGTATGTCTTTGCATGTATCGAAAATGAAATAGAAGAAAAAAATTAAGCAAAATAAGACTGTCAAAAATCACCTCTGACTTTTGAAGATTTTGTGTTCTAATTTCTGTATTCCCCGATCCTGTTTTTACAGATTACATTAGGGTTTTTATAGCCCAAAATAAATCGAAATCATAAATACAAAGATACTGTCTTGCTATGCTTGCTATGCTTACAGCTTTTACTGTGTTTTCTTTCCTTTTGCATGTGAACGGCGAAGATGGGGGCACGATTCACGCGCTAATAGCGGCGTGATATCCGACGATGAGGGCTGGTATGGAGGCGGCTGTGCAAGGCCCTTGCTAGGGTTTTTTTAGAAGCTGAAAATTGTTTATGTTTTGGGCCAAATGGGCTGTATAATTTGGGTTAAGCTTTATGTAAATTGGGCTGGAGTTTTAGATTTGAGTTGTAATTTATTTGGGCTTATTTAGGTTTTGGGCTTATTTTGTAATTAGGTAATTTGGGGTTATGTAAATGGACTGAGAACATTTTATTTGGTTTGTTATTTTTTATTTTTGTATTTATTTATTTGTATGATTTGTAGGCCCGAATAAATTAGCCTATTATATTATTATGTCTTTAAATAAAAAAATTAAAAAATAGTTAAATGTGACATTTGAAAAAAGGGGTGCCACCCATCTTGGCTGGGAACACCCTTTTATAATTAAAATAATTTTTTATTCTTTTTATTTTTATTAAAATATTATTTTTTAAGTGATGTCATCTGTCATATGATAATATCGACTTTATGGTTCAAACGATTTATTCTTAAAATACTTTACTTTCTGCCATATTTTCATAATTAATTTTATATATATATATATATTAATGTAAAAACCTTAATAATAATAATAATAATAATAATAATAATAATAATAATAATAATAATAACCATGTCTTCATGCGCCACCAACATAAGTGCAAAACCTAATTTGTTTTAATGACTATCTATAAACCTCAAAATTGGGAGCTGCAAATGCAACCATCATTCGACATTCAAACTTTCTTCAATACCACCTGATGCGCAATTCAACAAAGGATTTTATTCGGGCCAAAAAAATTGAGAAAACGTAAAAATTGTAAGAGAATAAAAATAAAATATATCGTGAGTTTAGTTTAAATCATTTATTAAAAGGGATATAATTTCATTCATTTGGAAAATTATATATCTTATAACTTTGTTGGTAATATTATACAAATCAATTTTTTAATATTGTATAAATATTAATTTTAAAATCTTTTTTTGGGTGAATATAAAAAAGACAGCTTAGAAGTTTCTAAGAGACATAAAAAACTTTGTCTTGTTGGAGGGCCATAGCCACCGCATCAGGCGGTACTTCAAATATCCGGAGAGAAGTCTGCCAAAAGAGTCCAATCTTCGCCATTTGGTCTGCAATTAAATTATGCTCTCTGGGAACATGCTTAATTTCCCACTGTCCTTCAGAATGTAACAGTCTTTTAACTCTTCTAAGTATTGTAGTTCCAGAGTCCACAATATCCTCCATGGATAAGACCCTAACCACTTCAAGATTATCAGTCTGGATCTTGACCTTCTTGTACCCTTTATTCAATAAGATGAGCACTCCATCAAGGACATCCCAGAATTCTACTTCCAACAATGAGCAGCTTCCCAAGTAATGCGTAAATCCTAATATCCAATTACCATTCTGATCACGAACCACACCACCCGCTGAAGCATTTCCGAATACTCTAGCCACTGCTCCGTTAGAGGATAAGTGAACCCAGTTGTCAGAACAATGTTGTAGATTCCTTGAATAAGTAGTGGTAACCTTAGAATCAGTGTTGAAGGTCTCAAAACTTTGTGCCCAACTGAGAGATGATTTGATGAGTTCAATAGGCGTCCAATCGATGTTTTGGAAGATGAAGAGATTCCTATTCTTCCAAATTCTCCATGCTATAATCCCAAAAAGGCACGACCAAGTAGTTTCCTTATCCTGCAATTTAAGATGACAGCAAAGGTTAGATGTTAACCAACTTTGTAAAGGTTCAGAAAAAAACCTGGATTGTTTCTCTAGAGGGACTACAAGCATCCATGCTTCCTTGGCCGTCTTACAATCACGAAGAATGTGCATGATGTCTTCACAATCATGACCACATCTTGGACATGCACTACTTTGTCCAATACATCTCCTGGTCCTCTCTGAATTAGTTAAAAGCCTCTGATTGGCCATAATCCAAAGAAAAAGGCAAATTCTATGAGGTCCTTGATATCTCCAAATGGATTTCCATATGTCATTTCTAGGACTCCAAGAACTTTCCTTTGATGCCCAATAAGCACTACGAATAGAGAAGGACCCCAACCCAGAACGAGCCCAAATGATTCTATCTTCCCCACCAGCAGGGTGTGGCGGAGGTATGCTGACAATGCGCTTTATCATAGCATCAGGTAGCTAAATGCGAAGCATATCTATATTCCATGATCCATCCGGGAGTACCCAATCCTTCAAGGTGCTATCCAAATTAAGTCTCTCAGGAGCGGAAATGTAAGAAAGCAGAGGCCCAGCATCGGGAATCCAATTATCTTTCCACCCACAGATTGTAGCTCCATCCCCAACAGACCACATGAGGTTCTCACGAAGAAGTGGCCACACCTTAGAAAGAGATTTCCAAAGATGGGAACAGTGACTGTTGAAGATAGACTCAGGAAGCTGAGTCTTCCAACCATATTTTGATCGAAGAACTCGAACCCATAAGGCGTCCTTTTGAGAAACAAGGTTAAAACCAATTTTCATAAGAAAGGAGTTGTTATGGTCTTGAAGATGTCTTAGCCCGAGCCCCCCACAACTCCTAGGCTGACAAATGGACTCCCATCCAACTAAGGCTAGTTTTGGATTACCAACTGATCTCCCCCAAATAAACTGTCTAGCTATTCTTTCTATCTCATCACAAACCCCTTTTCGGAATTGCCATGGTCTGCATGAAGTAACTAGGAATAGCCAAAAGAACTGATTGAGCGAGAGTAACACGCCCTGCCAGAGAGAGTTTTCGAGCATCCCAATTTTGGAGTTTACTTTTCACTTTGTCAATCACAAAATTTAGAGTGCTCTTGGTAACGCGATCATGGAGAAGGGGTACCCCCAAGTAGCTTCCTAGATTACGAACCTTCTGAAAACCAAAGAGCTGACTAATCTAATCACTTAAACTTGTATCCACTCCCTTTGAGAAAACATATTGCTCTTCCTTGCGCTGATTTTATGACCGGAAAGATCACAAAAACATCTAAGAATATCCTTTAGCAAGTGAGCTTGATTCATCTCCGCTTTACTGAAGATAACTAGGTCATCAACAAAGAAAATGTGGGATAAAGCCAGTCCCGATCTAGAAAGCCGAATAGGATGCCACCTACCGATTTTCATCTCTGAGCTGATAAGATGCCCTAACCGTTCCATAGAAAGAACGAAAAGGTAAGGCGATAAAGGACATCCTTGTCTAATCCCTCTTACCAGTTTGAAAGATCTAGACGGGACTCCATTCCAAAGGATCTGCATAGTGGAAGAGGAAATAGCATTCATAATAACCTTTCTGAGTCCCTCAGGAATCCCGGCTACAACAAGGGACACATCTATAAATTTCCATCTGACTCTGTCATAAGCTTTCTCAAAGTCTAACTTTATGGCCATCTAGTTGTTACCCTCTTTCCTGCTGCGTATAGAGTGAATAACTTCCTGTGCTATAATGACATTATCTAATATGTTCCTCCCTGCAATAAACCCAGCTTGTTTAGGAGAGATGAAATTCGGAAACACTACTTTGAACCTATTAGCGATTACCTTCATCACTAACTTGTACATAACCGAGCAAAGGCTAATTGGCCGAAATTGACTGAAGTCTTCTGGACGGTCCTTCTTTGGGATAAGCACAATGAGAGTGTTATTAAGCTCCCCCTCAATCCTTTTACCAGCAAAAATACCCTGAACCCATTCACAAACTGCCTCTCCAATAAGATCCAATTGACTCTGAAAGAAAAGCGCATGATATCCATTACTTCCCGGGGCTTTTAACGGATCCATATCAAACAAGGCCTTCTTGATCTCTTCATTCACCACCAAATTTTTGAGAAAATCAATATCTTGCTCCTTAAGACTAGGAAAGATATTGGAAGGGATATCTGGCATTGGATTAGGACTTTCGCCATACAGCTTCTCAAAGTATTTGACGGCTTCTTCACTGAGAATAGATTGCTCTAAGCACCACTCCTCATTCCTGACACGTAGAGCCAGAATACGGTTGAATTTTCTTCTTTGCATCGTGCGACTGTGAAAGAACTTGGTATTACTGTCCCCAAATTGAAGCCAGTCACACCTAGCTCTTTGCCTCCATAAGAGTTCTTCGTGGTTAAGCACACTCTCCAATTCATCTTGAATCTCCATCTCTAAATTAACTAAATGCCTAGAATTCGACTGCTCCATGGCCTTTTGAATATTCCCAAGTGAATTCAAAAGATGTCTTTTACGAGTGCTGATATAGCCGTACGTGGACCTGTTCCAATCTTTTACATGAGAGGTAAAATCAGATAACGAGTCAGCCATATTACCTGAGTATCTCCATCTGTTTGACACTAGGTCCTTAAAATTTGCATGTTTCGTCCATCCTGCAAGAAAACAAAATGGTCTTCCTTTTGGAACACTGAACATAGGGTTAGTTTTGAGAAGAATAGGCCTATGATCTGATTTAATACGATGGAGATGATAAACTAGAGAATGTGGATAAGCAGAGATCCAAGCATCGTTTGCCATGGCCCTATCCAAACGCTCGGACGTATTCCCTCTTTGCCAGGTATAGGAGGGTCCTATATAACTAAGATCCTGCAAGTTACAAGCATCAACAAAGTTACCAAAATACTTACACCTCTTACCTGCTGCTCGATCACTTTTTTTATCCTTAGGGGACAGAATAGCGTTAAAGTCACCCAAAATCATCCACGGCAAAGGATCTTGAGGCAAAACATCCATTAAATCATCCCAGAGATGTTTCCTTTTAGTTCTGTCAGGACTACCATACACAACAAAGATAAAAAAACCATCATTAAAATTAGTGCCCTGAACACAAAGAAGCATGAATTGAGGGTGATTATGAATAATACTAATAGAAATATAATCCTTCCATCCAACCCATATGCCTCCTGAAAAGCCAACAGACTCAATACGATGAGAACAATCAAAACCCAGTTTATCAATAATGGTATTAGCCCTTTGACCACTAACTCTCGGCTCCAAAAAACACACAATGTTAAGTTTATATTCAAGATTATACTCACGAAAAGCATGGATAAATTTGCTGCTAGCACACCCTTGGCAGTTCCAAGAAAAAAATGATAAATTAAAATTCATATAAAAATTAGTAAATAGAACAAGATCAACAGCCAAAACTCAAAAAAACCGAATAAAACAAAATAAATCGAAATAAAATTAAATCCTTTTACCAGTGATCGGGGCAGAATTCTCTAAATCCACATTTTTAAGTGTGGATACAGTCTTAGCCAGTCTAGAAATGGACTCACTTAAAGGAATTTTAGAGAAAGTTTTTACTTTAAAATTATTCACTTTCCCATGCGTGATTTTATTAATTTTTCTAATGGCTCGAAAACCAGCTTCCTTACCCCCCAACAATTTACCAGAATTTCGATTCTTATTTAAGCCTTCAGCTGGACCTTCCTCTTTGAAGGAGACCGCCGTATGTTTTGTGCTAACTAAATTACCACAAGACTCGACCATCTTAGCTTCACCCATGTTCGGTGATGATGAACCCGACTTGGATGTCATTAGATGCGCACTATCCCCATTTTCATCCTGTGTATCAAAAGTGGGGTTAAGACAGGAACTAATTAAAGGCGTTGAATTGGAGTTATTATTATGTAATAAAGAAGTGCTATTAACAGACATATTCAAAGGAGTATTTAAAAGGTGACAAGAAAAACTCCCTGTTTCATTAATGGTCTGACTTCTTAGTGCGTCGCTAGGCCCCACCACATGTTCGACCTGCACCATTTTTTTTCTTGTTGGGTCGTCCGTATATTTGCTAGTTGATGGGCCTTCTCCAGAAGATCTGTTGTCTCTATTATTCAAAAGTCGGCCCACTGCTTCATTAATTGAGGCAGATATTTTAGTAGCCAACGGACCATTGCTCTTTTTGACTGTGTCCAGCTGTTTCCCTATATTAAATTTAGGCCTGTCCCTAGATACCTGCTTCTTTTCCTCCCCATTAATATTTATGTTTGAATGATCTTGAAAGTTAGCTAACGGTTCATTTTCACCTTTATTTTGCTCATCTTCGCCCTTATTCTGCTCAGTTTCCAAATCTCTTTTTCTTCCCATATTAGATAAAACTTCATATCTGGATCCTAAAATTCCTTTTCCTTTGTTATCTCTTTTGGCAAGATTATTATTGTTCCAAAAGTTACTCCGTGTTTTTCGTTCGACCACCATCCAAGGCCTGAAAGCTTCGCCTTCTCCCCCTCCCTCCGCCTTCGTCGAGGTATCCACCGTTTGGTCTCTCTCCAGTATGGATTCCGTTCGCACCAGGGGACATAATTCCCTTGTATGCCCATACTTTCTACACCTAAAGCAGATCGTTGGCAGCGCCTCATACTCTACCCTTTGTATCACACCATTAACGAGGACTTGGGGGATCAGTAGCTTATCCAGATTGATGTAAACAGCCATCCTAGCGAAACGACCTCTAGACCTGCTATCGGTATTAAGATCTAATCGAACAACTTTCCCAATGACCCATCCGATTTCCTCAAGGATTCTCTTCTTATACAAGAATCTTGGAAGTCCTGGTAGACGAATCCAAGCCAAAACCATGCTTGGATAAGGTTGTGCTGGACTGAAATCTTTTGTCCAAGGTTGTACAGTTAAATACTGGCCATAGACCAACCACGGCCCCTGAGACAAGACTTTTGTGTAATCGTCGAGGGAATGAAATTTCACCAAGCAGTATCCATTCTCAATGTCCATGAGATGGAAAGGCTTGGAAGGGTTCCATAAGCTACTGATTCAGTTAGAAAGAGCCCCATATCCAATGTTTCTACCGAGTAATTTAATAACAACTGTTGTTTCCATTTCTTTGAACAGGAGTTGTTGAATCCTCTCCGAGAAATCAATGACAGGAACACCATTCACTATAGAACGTTGAATATCTCCCTCCAGAAATTCGAGGTCGTCATCAGTGACTGCTCGAAAAGGGTTCGTTTTTCCTTCATCAGATACTCTAGAGTTGAAACCCAAAAGTTTATCTTTCCAGAATATCCTCGGACTCAAAACAGGATCAACCAGCATATCCATATTTTCCTCGCCTGTTCCTCCTTTAAACCAGACTTTCTCAATGTTGCGATCCGCTTGCTTCTGAGATCCATCTCCATATATAGCTTCCAGTTGGGGGATAGAATCCCCAGAATTCAGAGCGTATTCTTGCATGTTAAGATTATGCAAAAAATTAATTTTAAAATCTTTAAATAATATAATTTTCATAAGTTTAAGAAATATCTAATGCTGAATTGGATTTCGCCATTAAACTTGAAATAAAGCTTAAAGAAAAACACTTGGTAAATTGATTTCTATCTCTTGACCTTTTTCCCTTAATTATTCCCTTAATTACACAAACCTTAAGTGGCAGCGGTTATAATTTTAATGTATATTTTTGTGCGTAACCCTAATAGGTAAAGTGATGATCAATTTGTAATAATCAATTTTAAATTCGATACATACCTAAAATAATTGAATGAATGGATAGAATTTAACTTTTATTCAAAGTAAAACTCTAATATCTTTTAAATTCAACCACATTATTTTAAATTTAATTGGATTCACATTAAAATCTTACATTTTTTTTTTCACAGATGTCTAAATCTAACAATGAAGTTACAGAAGCCAAGGTTGGAGGCATTCCCTTTTTTCTTCCTTTCCCATTTATTTCTGATTTGACCAATATGACCTTACTTTAACTTTGCTTTTGTCTTTCTTATTATTAATAAGGGTAAATCATACCAACAGTGACCCAACTTCGGGGTAGCTAACAAGATAGTCACTCTGGTTTTAATTCAGTCACTCAACTTTCAAAAAAATAATAAAACAATCACTAACGTTATCGAAAAGTGACAAATCAGTCACCTACTAACAGTTTTCGTTACAAACCTAATAGGATAGGTGACATGGCCAGTTAACTGGCCACGTTAGATGTCCATAGTGAAAACCCACCCAAATTAAGAAGAAATTGAAAAAAGCCCTAATAACAGAAGGAGAAGAAGAAGAGACTGTAAAATCCCTCTCAAAGTTTCCAACGGCCCCAATACAACTGACCCCACAAACAAACTAGCAGCATTGACGAAAAGTTGCTGCTATTGTGGATAAATTTCAACCTTCCCCAACACTTGCACCGCTATTAAACTGGGTTAGGGTTTATTTCCCCAATATTCTTCTTCTTCTTCTTCTTCCCTTAGTTGCTACTATTGTGGATAAATTTCAACCTCCCCCAACACTTGCACAGCCAAAATTATACTTCACTAATTTTTTCCAAAACTAAACTTTGTCCCACAGAGAAACTTCTTCCTGAAATACTAAATTACAAAAAAAAAAGTCTTCTATGCCTAACAAAAAACAAAGATTGAAGGACAATAAGAAGAATAAAGCAGGAGAAAGAGAGAAAGATATGGGTTTTTAGTATTTTACCAGTTTCTAAATCATAATTTTGGTTTCAATTTCTTTTTATTGTCTTCTCCTTTCAGTTCAAAAGTGATTAGATAGAGGAAGCAAACAATGTGAAAAAGAAAAACACTCAACACAAATAATAAGAAAAAAGAGCTTTCAGATTTGGGTCTCCCCTTTCATCTTTTGCTTCCACACTATTTTTCTTTTTCATATCTGAGTTTTTTCTTTTTTGTCGTTTCCACGTGGGATGCCAACATGGCAAGTTAACAGGCTACCTCAGCTTTCTGTTACGTCCGTAACGGTAGTGACTGTTTTGTTATTTTTTGAAAGTTGAGTGACTGAATTGAAACCAGTGTGACTATTTTGTTAGCTTTCCCAAAATTGAGTGACTGTTGGTATAATTTACCCTATTAATAATTAGTCTTAAACTATATTTTTCATTTTTTATTACATATTATTTTTAAATTCACATATGTTATAAATACGTTATTTTTATTTTCATATGCTTGTGATAAAATTTACAATGGTTATTTATTTATTTTAAATTTTATATAAAAAATAAAAAAAATATCCTCAAAATAATAATTGTTGCTTTGTAAAATAATACATTTTTTAATAATTTCATAATTGATTAATGATGGATACTAACTCAATCGAACTCTTAAATATTAATATAGATATATGAATAAGCAATAAATTATATTTATTATTCTATAATAAAATTCAAGTAAGATGTTTTAGCTCTGTAAGGTTTCTGTAACTAGTAGTTATTAGTACTGTATAACCTCGTATTATTCTGAAAAGATTCAATTTAGAGTTCAATTGCTTTATACAGTTACTTAAAAAACAAAGCTAATATGCAGAATATTTTACGAACCCCATATTTGTAAATTCTTTTAACCCCAAACGGTTCCTTTTTTTTTTTTGAAAAAAAACAATCAAAAAGAATTATTTGGAAAGAGAATAATAGAGTTCATGAGAATGAGAAACAACCTTCTTATCATTATTACTATGAAGCTTGTTGGGAACATGCCGATATTAGGAAGATTCTTTTTACTGTTTGATAGGTACTAGGTTGGAAGTACCAAAAATAATGGAACAAGCAAGGGAATATAGACAGCGAAACGCAGAATCGTGGGACAAACCTATCATTTCTGAATATGTATCTCAGCCATGATAGCCAATATTTTTTATCACTTCCTTTTTTTTCTCAATTATTTTTGTGTTTATGCCTGACGCCAAGTTCTTCTGGTCCCAAAGGTTGCAGAGTTCTGTCTTTAGTCTCTTAACATTAAACGAGTTGGAATGACTATAGGAATTGCAGTAAAAAAAATGTGTACTCCTATTGAAAATATTTGTATCCGAAGATATAACCAAATTATATTTCTAAGTAAAGTTTTATAAATGAAAAAAAGCAGCTACCTATTGCAGGCCATTAACTAAAGATATTGGTTGTTGCCGACGAGGAGGAGCACATGAAAGTATGTATCAATATTGGTTGCAAGAGTGATAAGGATTTAGCAACAAAGATCCTTTTAATATTTAGTAATAAGTATAGTATTTTCTTTGAAACATGGAAAAGTTAATAAATATGTGGGAGAAGAATGCGTCAGAGTATTTTTCTTTACTTCCACATAAGGTTACATCACAATATAAATGCACCTTAGTCAGACAATATACCCAACCAAAAAAGAAACTAATTAAAACTGCATTTTCTTCTACTTTAATTGGATATATAAATATTTTAATAAAAAATAAAATAAAATATGATCCAATTATATTGATGATTTTATATCTCTTCATAACTTGTTTGTACTGTTGATATTTTAAATATATATTAACATAGATAATATTTTAAATTAATATGATAGAGATATCAAATTAATTATAATTTAATATTCATGATAAGTTCAATTATATTTATAAGTTCAACTATTTAATTGCTAAAGTATCAATAGCAAAAAAAAGAAAAAAATTATGTTAATTTTACACGAATGTAGATAGATCCCTCCCAACAAAAGATAATCTAAAATATTTCAGGTATAATTCAAGTTTATTCCAGGAAATCTGAATTTCTTTTAACCATGAAGCATGAGTGCATGATCCAAGTTAGTTGGAAACAAAAAAATTAAATAAAAAATAAAAGCAGAGTGGGGTCACATGTTAAATGGGAACAAGCTTGGGTCATGGAAGGGCACATGGGTTTCCCAATAGTAATGAAAGGACTGGAGACGAGATTCATGGTCGGCACATGAATCCATAGCCATGAATGATTAGTTATGTATCTTCCGGTAATTTCAAGAATAATTTGGTACAGTTTGAATAGTTGTGGTTAGCAGATGACTAAAAGAATGGTTGACTGCCCAAAGATAACATTATCCCCTAGGTGAAACCGAAACTTTTATTCTAAAAGTTCACAGCTTCCAGATGAATTTTATAGTTTTACGAAATCTATATGGTAAAATGAGCTCCATGTCAAAAACAATAATAAGCGATTATGTACCAGTTTAGATTTTGTCTTAAGCTTTTGATTATGAATTGTTTTCTCTTGTAAAAACAGCACAAGTGGCAATTTCTACAACAAAAGTCTCATTGGTTGTTTATCAATGTTTGACAATAGACTCCAAAATTCGCAATCTGTATTAACAAATGACATTGATTTGACTTGTTTATAGGGAAAAAAAAAAAGGGGGGTTCTTCGGTGTTTCATCATTTGACTTTCGAGAACTGATGACAGTGTAAAAGGAATCAAGCATCAATTGAAATCAGCTAGTAGGAATCCTTCAATGAACATTTATTTATATGTTCTCCATCCGAATAGATTTTTAAGGACTGTATTTGTGACATGAACTTGCCTTTGCTTCAAACTACATTTCCTTTACACTGCAATGAAAATAATATATGTAAAATGAAACACACAAATTATTAAGAAATATCGAAACCTGTATCTCTCTATCTACACTACCATGAAAGACATGTTCCATGGCTTGAAAAACCACAAGTAAAATAACTCAAAACTACATGGAAAGTAGCCCTCAAGCACTGAAACATGTATATGATGGTAACTAGATGGGGAACTTATTCCTTGTGTAGAATGTAGGTTTTATCTTCCATCATCGACCATCAACAGATGTGAAGGAGTCTGCAAATCCGGCAGGCTTTGCTGGAATGCTTCCTTTGCTATCATCCAGACTTGTATAGCTCACGCCTTGGCTTTCAGCAGCCTGCCAAACCTTCAACATCTGGGGAAGTGGCTGAGTGCAATCTATGCCCGAGTAACACTCTGATTCATCATCAACGGGTTTCCACTTCTCAACCAAAGGTGATAACACATTCACAACGTGGCCCATGTCAGGCCGATGATAAGGCTCTCTTGTGGTGCAGTGCCCAGCTAGTTCAGCTATAGTGGCAATACTCTCATAGGTTTCGTCGTTCACTTCAAGAGCTGGGTCAATTGCAGCCATAAGCTTCTCCTTGTTTGATTTTATTTGCCAAAACCATTCAGCCAAGTAGCGACTTTCCTCCGAGCGCCCCTCATCGAGTGCTGTTAATCCAGTCACTAGTTCCATCAACACCACCCCATAGCTAAAGACATCAACTTTAGTAGTGATTTTCCCCATCACTGCAACCAACATAATTTTAGTAAGGGATGCAACTAAAAGCCAACAAGAAATGTGAGGTCACTAAAAAACTCAAGTCAAATGAAAGAATAAAAGATTCACTTGAGATACAAAATTGGATTGCTCACCAGCATATTCAGGTGCTAGGTACCCAAATGTTCCAGCAAGTCTCGTCGCCACGGACTTCTCTCCATCTGGTGCAAGTTTCACTAACCCAAAATCCGAAACTTTTGCTCGAAAGTCATCATCTAGAAGAATGTTGGAAGATTTGAGATCTCTGTGTATAAAAGTTTGTCGTGCCAAGTTATGCAGATATTCCATTCCTCTAGCAACATCCAATGCAATACAGAGCCTCCTCCTCCAAGACAGAGGTTCCAATTTCAGGCTCTTCCAATGGAACAGATGCTTGCTTAGAGCACCCTGAGACATAAACTCATAGACAAGAAGCCTCTCATTACCTTCAATGGAATAACCCAAAAGAGAAACCAGATGCCGATGCCGGACCTTAGATAGAACAGCGATTTCAGACTGAAATTCGTCCAATGCTTTATTGCTTATGACCCCAGCCTCCATCCTCTTAACTGCTAGTTCTGTTCCATCGCCTAGTACACCCTTGTAAACGGTCCCAAACCCACCACGGCCAAGCTCGTTTTCTTCAGCAAAACCGTTGGTCCCTTTTCGAAGTACTTGAACAGAAATAATCAAGTTTCCAGCCTCAGTTACATGAGACTTTTGTGTTGCACTGCTATGACTACTAGAGCTTGTTGCAGTTTTACTAAATAAGCTTCCACTGGTGTTATTGGAAACAGCTATCTTAACTATGTTTTCAGGATCTGATGGATCTTTAGAATGAACCACTATGGAATTAGGAGCCTCAGACTCTCTTTTTCTCTTCTTACAATAGAATATAGAAAACAGAACCACTAGAAGAACCATGATAGCAATGGTTGCACTTCCTACCACAATTACCAGTTTGAATCTATGGAAACCATTGGATTGGGATTCACCTTGTTGGGCAGTGGCAGTAGATGAATCAGTTTTCTTATCTTTATTCGGGGACGATGCGGGTGACACTTTACCACCTGATTGATGGCTTGGAGGAGATTCTGAAGCACTAGGAGGACTGATAGTAGGGGAAAGAGGCTCCCTTGTATGATTACCAATCAACAGCGGGTTTCCTTCAATTATGATCTTTACACCATCTCGGAATTTGGGTAATGGAGGCTCGAGATTGTTTCCACTTAGATCCAACGTTCTCAGAGATTCCAGTTGAGTGAAGTTGTCTGGAACAGTACCATGAATAATGTTTCCCCCTAGTCTAATTTCCATCAATGATGCTAACTTTGCAAGCGAAGGACTAAGTGTACCACTAAGATTATGTCGAGGCAAATTGATGATAGAAACCTGGGAATTTGAATTGCAACTCAATCCCATCCATGGACCAGCACAAGGTTCATTACCAGACCATTGAGAAACAAGATTTATAGGGTAATTCATACCACTAAGGAAGTCCAAAAGTGCAGTGACTTGAGGGGCACATGAAAGCCCAGGTTTAGATTGACAAAACGAATTGGAAGCATAAGAAAAGTTACCAGCTTTTAACTTTGGTACCGGACCCATCAGATGATTATTGTTCAAATCCAAGTTATCAAGCTCCATATTGACCAAACTCTCAGGAATCATACCGACAAGTTGGTTCCTATTGAGGTTGAGATCCTTCAAAGATGTCAAATTCCCAATATTCTCAGGTATTGTCCCAGTGAATTGATTCCCATGAAGCCAAAGCTGTTTCAAAGACACCATATTGGCAATCACATCAATGGTACCAGTTATCCCCTCACCATCTTGATCATTCAACCACAAAATCTCCATCAAAGACTCCCCAAAACTCGCTGGAATCTCACCAGACAATCTGTTATAAGAAAGTTTTAGTGCTGCAAGAGACGGCAACTTTCCCAGAAAATCAGGCAATGCCCCAACCACATTGCAGCTAACCAAAGAAAGGTTTGTCAATTGAACTGAATTAGCCAATTCCTTAGGCATAGACCACCCACCACTCTTATTAAACGGATTATAATCCAAAGCCAATACTCGTACACTGCTAAGTCCATCAAAAAAATCAGCTGGAATCGTATCAAATTCATTGTTATCCAAGTAAGCAAACTCCAACTCTGATAAACCACTAAAGCTTGGTAATTTACCATTAAAGTGATTCTTTTGCAGCCCCAAATTGAAGAGCTTTGGAAGCTGGTTGAGGTTTTGAGGAAGGGGTCCTTTGAGACCAAGATTTTGGACCTGAATTTGAGTCACTCTATCACCTGAACAGAAAACATGAGGCCAAGGAGGAGGGCCGCAAGGGTCATCTCCTGCTTCTGGCCACTTAAGCAGCTCTGGATTTTCCAATCCTTTCTTGAAATCATTCAAGATTTTCAAGTCATTGGGATCCGTAGCACCATAAACTACTGTAAATAAACCTAAGAAAACACCAAGATAGAACCTCTGATGATTACATTCCATGGCAAAGGTTGTTCCTTCCCCAACCAAAAAAACCAACATGAAAGAACTGCACAAACTCCAACACGGTCTCAAAAACCAACATGAGAATTTTGACGGTTATGACATTTGCAGAAACAAGACAAGATCCACATCATAACTGTTGTAAAAAGAAAATAAGGACAAACCAAAACATGGAAATGATAGGCTTTGGTCAGTTACAAAAAAGAAAGCGAAGCTCGGTACAGAAAGTAGAAAGTTGAAACAAACCCAGATTTCTCTTTTTTTAAGAAAAAATTGGAGTTAATCAACTGAAGAAACAAAGGAATTTGGAAGTTAAAATTTAAAAAATATATATACACGTTGTCGGTTTTTCCGAAATGGGGTTTTCCCTTCGAGGAAATTTTCTTTTCTGTCGATTGAGATCATTTGAGACCTGAAAACAGAGTGTAGTTTCATTTAGTAGTAGAAAAGTCCCTTTAATTGGGGGGCAATCTCTTTCTTCCCGTTACATGAGTTTGGTGAAGCTGATCGTTTTTGCCTACCAACAGTAAGAAGTGACCGACAATGATGATGTAAAAGAAATAAGTACAAATAATTTTGAAAATAATAGTGTCGACAGAAATGAATGGAAAACATCAAGTAGAGCCAAAAGAAATTATACGTGGAGGAGTGTGGGTCTCAAATAGATTTAAGGCCTTTGATGGCGGCTTAAGGAACAAGATGATGAAATAATTTTGGTTGGAATTTCAGAAGCTGCTCAATTTTATTCCTTGAAAGTAGAATTCGAGTGTTCATGTTTGGATTAAAATTTGTAAAAAGATAAAATAAATTATTTATTATAATTGTTTTTTTATAATTATATTTTTATAAAATAATTTATATAAAACATGAAAATAATAATAATAATTTAGCCCTTTAAAATAATATCTTTTTAATTTTAGTTTTCTGTTTTCCATATTGCGATAAATAATTACTCCAAATTAGGACTTTTAGGATTTATTTGGATATTCTTTTGTAATTATAAGAAATTGTAAATTTTTGGACATATTTTACTAATAAAGTATAATTAGATTTTAATTTTTCATGCTCATGTTTGTTTGATATAGTATATTACATCGTAATTCTTTATATTCATATTTGATATTATAAATTTTAAATTATACAATTATATAATTATATAATTTATAATTTTGAAAATATTATTTATTATAAAAATTATTAGTATGATAAAAAATTTTAAACAAGTAAAATATGCAAAATTAAAATCAAATCTTCGTATATAATATGTTAGTCTAAGACAATAGTCGATAAAGCAATTACTACTAAAAATAACAAAAATAAATAAACATCATATGCAATTTTATCTAATCGATCAATATTTCATATTTATTGGATTATTTTCTATTTAACATTTAACATATACTTCTTATATAGTTGTAAAGTTTGCTCGTAGCACGATTTAGTCTGGCAAGTCTAGGGATTTTTTCGATTTTTTTTGTGCGATTGGAGGTTTTTTTGGCATCGATAAAGGAAAAGTTCTTTAAAAAAAGAGAATATTCATGAAATCTTTTACAAAAACTAAACTTTGTAGTTTCGTAAGTCTTAAACAACCAGGAAAAATAGATTTTGTTGAAGCATGGCAAATGAGTTATTGATGGAGAAAGAGCTTGCAAAATTAAGCTTTGAGGAAGAAGAAGATGAGGGTTTGCAATTTGTTACAGAGGCTAGACCACAGAGATCAGTTTATGAGATGTGTTTAGTTGGATGCTGCCTCATAACACGCGTAGTTCTCACATCAAGTTCACGATCTTCCACCAGTTTTTTTCTCTGATTGTGTGGCGCAAAAATTGGGAAATTTTGTTGGGAAATTCATGGAACATGATACAAAACAGCTTAATCAAGGTTTTAGAAAATTTAAGCGTATTCGGGTCCAAATTGATATTAGAAAACCTTTAAAGAGGAAGAAAAAGATTCTGATTTCTCAGTCAAACTTTGTTTATGTGAAATTTCGATATGAAAATTTGTCTCTTTTTTGCTTCCTTTATGGACGTTTGGGGCATGGCGATAGGTTTTGTTGAAGGAGGATTAATCCAAGGCTGAGAGCAGTTGAGTGTGGATGGGATATATCATTGAGGGCACAACCAAGGTGAGCTAGTATCACACCAAGTGTATGGTTGAGGGAAGAAAATTTGAGGAGAAATTTTGTGAAGACTATTGGCAATAAAGTAGCTACGAATAATAGCAATGGAGTTTGTAGTCTTGATCTACAACAAAACTCAAGTTTTATTACCCAAACATTAGGGTTTAATTTAGATGGTGGAAAGAGGTAAGATAAAGGAAAAGGGATATTATTGATAAGTGAGGAAAGGAATGAGGATATGGAAAAAGATAATGAAGAACTACAGTTGGAAAATGTCAAAGGAAAGAAGAGACTTAGGTCAAAAAAACATGTACAAGTTCAAATTATGCTTAAAGGGGAGGGCGGTTTAGAAGAACAACAAGGAACAATTTGCACAAATCAGATACTGATGGCTGCCAATAAGCAATCCGACCAGACACAATGAAAATTTTAATTGGAACATCCGTAGATTGGGGAGTCTATGGGGCATTAGAAGGTTTCAGCACAGATTAAAGTTGTATAGTCCCTAAGTAGTCTTCTTTATAGAGACAAAACTTAACAGTTATCAGATGGAAAGGGTTAGGTGACGATGTGGTTTTCACTTTAGTATTGATGTGCCGGCACTTGGAACACATGGTAGGCTAAGTCTTGGATAGAAGGAGGAGATATCGGTGAGTTTGAAGAGTTTTTCTAATAATCGTATTAATGTTGACATTGAAGATAATGAAGTACGAGCGACATAGAGAATGACTGGATTTTATGAGGCACCGGAGGTGCGAGGGAGGAGTGAGACATGGGACCTCTTAAAAAGGTTGGATAGAGAGCAAGCCACGCCATGGTTGGTCTGTGATGATTTCAATGAGATTTTATATTCGTTTGAAAATAAAGGGGATTTTCCTAGAGATAAAAGACGCATGGAGGACTTTAGATGTAACGACCCGAGAGTCAGTAGTGTTGGAAAGTGTGATTTCGAGATATATATATATATATATATTTAAATGAATTGAATTTCATTTAGATAATCTCACTGATTTAGTGTTCAATTTAAGTACAGGGACTAAATTGCGTAATATTAAATAAAATAAAAATAAAAGGTAAGAAAAAAATCTTAGTTGAAGGGAAAAGACAGTTTCTTTTTCAATTAGCATGTAGAATTCGAAACAATAGGGAGAAGAAGAAGACAAAACAACCATGGGAGTATAAGCTTTCAAGCTTTATTTGGGGCCGATTTCCTTAAGAAACTTGGTAATTTCCTTAAGTCCTGCATCAAGTTTTGTTCTCTTGGGAAAATGGGGCTGGACCGAAGGCTGGATAGAGGCAAAAACACCTCCTCCAGTTGTGTAAATGAGTTGTTTTGTGGTTAATTAGCTAAGGGAGAAAGACAATGTGGCAACAAAAAAGGAAAGGAGCTCACGCAAGGTTAGGCTTGATGTGGAATTTGGCTGGTAAGTTCATTTCATCTTCATTCTTGTTAGTTTGTTGTTCTTTTGGCTAGCAAGTGAAATGAAATGAAGAAAAAAATTGGTGATTGTGGACTGTTGAATAAACTGTTATAGCATGCAAACATCATGCATGTTTACTAGTTTTTTGTTTGACTTTATGAGTTGAATGGTTGGATTGTTGTTGCCCAAATATTAAATTAAAACTTATCAATTTGGTTCTTGTATTAAAATGGTTTGAATATGATGAAGTTGGAGGTTAAAACATTAGTTAATGTTATCCTGATGGTGGAGTAATTAGGCTGCTTAAATGCTGTAAGATTATGATGTCCTGATGTCGTGATTTAAGTTGTGTAATGTTGTGACTATGTTGTTTTCAACACATCAATTAAAAATGTATTAATGTTGCAATTCAATTTGTCTTAGTACCGAAAATTATGATGTTTCAAAGTTGTTAATTGAAGATTGTTTATTGCAACCCTTTATGAAGTTTGTGGAAGTAAATGAAGGCTGATTTAAATTGTAACAGCCTGGTTTAGACCCTAGTCGGAACAGTGGTTTCGAGACCACAAATCCGAGGTTGGAATAATATTTTAATGATATTTTTGGAGTTGATTATATGTGATATAGCTTGCGTGAAAATTCTGTGTGGTAATTTTATTGATTGTGTGTCGAATTAAAAGAAAGGACCTAATCGCGAAAAGTGTAAAAGCTGTTTGTTGATTGCCAAGTGTTTAATTGTTGTTGTTTTGTTAATGTCAAGGCCGTATGAGGCAATTAAACCACTATCTAGTTAGTGGATGGTGGATGGACAAAAATACTAATGGATAGTGAAAATAGATTAATAATAAAAGGGGTAATAAGGTAATTGATGTATTTATGATAATAAACAAAACAAAAACATTTAGTAGCCATGGTTATCATCTTTTCTTCAACTGAAAATAAAAGAAGAAAAAAACGGTTTATAGATTGTGATATTCGGCCATTATTACTCTTGATTGAGGTATGTTCTTTGATCGGATTTTGATGATTTTTACGTTTTTGATATCGTTGCTTAGTGCTTTTTCGAACCCATGCTTAAATTTTGTGGATTGATGATGTTTTTGAAATGTTCAATTGATGAACATGTGAGTTCTTGAATGTTTGATGGTGGAAATGAAAGCTTAGTGTTGGGTTAACATAGTTTGTATTGGGATTTTTAATGAATTGAGTATTTTGGGCTTAACTGAGAAAATGAGAAGTTGGAGGACTAAATTATGAAATAAATGAAATGTGTGGACTTGTATGAGTATAGTGAGAATTCGGCTAAGCATGGGTACAAGCAAATTGTGTGTATTTGATGAATTTATGAATTGGGGACTAAAGTGTCGAAATGTGAAAATGTGAGGTCTATTTTATAAAATGCCCTAAATATGTGTGCTTGGACTAGAATGAATGATTTGGTGATTGAATGGATTGAATTTGAATGTGTATAGACCAAGAGAGGAGAGGTTCGGATCGAGATCGAGGCAAAGATAAAATGCTCGATTAATTAATCGTTTCGATAGTTAGACGTCCGAGGTAAGTTCGGATATAATGCATATATTTAGTTATGTTTAATGCTATAAAATGAGTGGTATGATAATATTGAAATGTGAATGCTATGTGAGAGCTTGAGTTATGTGGCACTAAGTGTGCATATTCAAAAATGTGACTGAGATGATTAGCACTATGTGTGCGAAATAATATAAGCTTTGGCTTTGTGGTTGGCACTATGTGTGCAATACCGATTTAAGATCGGTTTGATATAGATGCACTATGTATGTGATGCTAATTAAGCTTCGGCTAACTATTTGGGCACTAATTGTACGATTTAATCGGAGAAGATATGAAAGTTGATCGAAATGGAATAATGAGTATTGAGTAGCAAATGTAATTGACAACTAAGTGTTGATTAAGGTACGTTCGAAACCTATGTGGTTGATGAATCCTTGAATGAGATTATGAAACGTTAAATGAGCATATTAGTTTTGGATGGTATATATATATATATATATATATATATAGATGTGAAATAATATATGTGATGGTTTGTTTTGATTTAAATGTGTTATGTTACGAACTTACTAAGCTTTGGAAAACTTACTATGTGATTGTTTTTTTTTCTGCTTTGCAGTGTCAGTAAAACTAACTCGGATCCGGGAATCGTCAGCATCTCTATCACAGTATCTGCAATCTATTTTGGTACTTTGGAAAGATGTATATAGTTGAAATATGGCATGTATAGGCTAGAAGTTAAGATATGCCTTGAAATGTTTAATCCTTGCCATGTGAGTTGGCTTGGAAGTTGAATGATGTAGAATTGATGAATGAGCTATGAATGTGGTAAATTTCGTGACCTTGTTGATTATGAAAAATGTGATTTGAAGATGAATTTTGGTATGGATTATATGATGCTTGAAATTCATATGCTTTGAGATGTATAATTGTCACTTTGAATGGACTTAGTTGTGATGATAATGAACATGGAAGTAGGTGGTAATGTTGATGGTTATTGAGTGCATGAAATGGTATATTTGAATGCATTTAAAAGCATGAATTAGCATTATTTTGAAGCTTGTTGGTAAACCCTTGTGTGGGTGGAAAATTGGCCTTGCAAATGGCTTGTTTTGCCTACATAGTTATGGCACACGGGCGTGCCTAATAACCGTGGGATAAAGTCAGTATATTACCTAAGAGTACATGGCCTTAGCACACGGGCGTGCCTGGTGGCCATGTGGAGAAGTCAGAATACATGCTCTATTTTGGCACGGCCTGGACACATAGGTGTGTCTGTTGATCGTGAGAGGCACACGGCCTGATTGCACAGGCGTGTGATCTCAACAGTATTGAAGAATATTTGAAATTTTGAAAACTTTCATTAGTATTCGGTTTAATCCTGACCCCTTTCTAATACGTGTTTAAGGTCTCGTAGACCTAGATAAGGGACTATATGTTCGTATTTGAGTATGTATGATTGATGATTAATTTTGTGTCATGAAATAAATGTAAAATGTTTCAGTGATTCGGTAATGCCTCTGAACCCTAGTCTGGCGATGGTTACGGGTTAGGGGTGTTACATTTTATTGGTATCAGAGCTACGGTTTAGTCGATTCTCGGACTAATGTACCGCATGTGAATCTAGCTATACATGCCATATATGATGTTGCGATAATGTGATGAATCTTGACAGCTATAAATGTGTTTTCATATAAAAATGGATCCCGATCGAGCAGTTGCTAACGTTGTAGGGAGTAATGCACCTACTCTCGCTCAAGGGACAGCGCTGGCCACATCTAGGCCAAATGAAAGTAGTGAGGGAGGAGAGGTTAAGCAAGCCTTCTTCGAATGATGAGTGAGTGGTTTTTGGAGTTCGTTCGAATGAATCCGGCTACTCCACAACCTCCACCACAAGTACCTGTTGTGCCACAAGTTGTAGATCTAATCCGATTGAATAAATCTCCTGTGGATAAGATTCATAAGTACGGGGCTGAAGAGTTTAGGGCCACAGTTGATGACGATGCTGAGCGAGCTGAATTTTGGCTCGAAAATACAATTCGAGTATTCAATGAGACGTCGTTGACTTCTGATGAGTGTATCAAATGTGCAGTTTCTTTGTTGAGAGATACAGCTTATAACTGGTGGAAGACGTTGACATCTGTGGTTCCGAGAGAAAGAATCACCTCGAATTTCTTTCAAGTTGAGTTTAGAAAGAAGTATATCAGTCAACAATTCATTGATCAGAAACGTAAAGAGTTTCTAGAGTTGAGACAGGACCGTATGTCAGTTATGAAATATGAACAGGAGTTTGAAAGACTGAGTCAATATGCGAGAGAATGTGTTTCAACCGAAGCTACTATGTGTAAACGTTTTATAAAAGGGTTGAATGAAGATATTAAGTTGTTGGTTGGGATACTTGATATAAACGAATTTGTTGTGTTAGTCGAAAGAGCATGCAAAGCCGAGGAGCTCAGTAAAGAAAAGAAGAAAGTTGATTCTAAAGCTCGTGATGAAAGAAAAAGAGCGATGAGTAAGTTTTCTCAACTTTCGACGAAGAGATTTAGAGATACAAACAACCGATCAATTACTTCATTTAGACATCCGAATAGGGACCGTGTAAGACTAAGTGTTGGTCCGAGAACTCAAGCTCCAATAGAATCAATTATTGATAGTGTCAAAAGTAATAAACCTGAGTGTAGACAGTGTGGAAGATAACATGTGGGAGAATGCTGCGGTAAGTACAACAATAGACTTTGCTATAAATGTGGATCATGAGATCACTTTATCCGATACTGCCCAAAGATGGCTAAAGAAGAAAATGTTCAGAATGTGAGATCGAGTAATATGACGGCTCAGGGTAGACCACCCAGAAATACCGGGAATGTGAGCGGAAGCCAAAGAGGGACCACCGATACAACAGTGAGATCAGAGGCGAGAGAACCTGTCCGAGCTTATGCTATACGTGCACGAGAGGAAGCATCATCTCCAGACGTCATAACTGGTACATTTACTCTATTTGATACAGATGTGATTGCATTAATAGATCCGGGTTCAACTCATTCCTATGTGTGTCTGAATCTATTATTGAATAAGACTCTACCTATTGAGTCTACTGAATTTGTGGTTAGAGTATCGAACCCCTTAGGCAAGTGTGTCTTGGTGGATAAGGTATGCAAGAATTGCCCATTGATGTTTCGTGATATATGTTTTCCAGCTAATTTGATGTTTTTACTATTCGATGAATTTGATATAATTTTGGGTATGAATTGGCTCACTCTGCATAATGCCATTATGAATTGTAAAAAGAAGAGTATTGAATTGAGAAGTCAGAATGGTGAGATAGTTCGAATGGAATCCAGTGATATGAAAGGATTACCAGCTGTTGTATCCACGATGAAAGCTATAAACTATGTGAGAAAGGGTTGCGAAGCCTATCTAGCATATGTGATTCATACAAAAGTGTCAGAAAAGAAAGTTGAATCTATGCATATGGTTTGTGAGTTTCCAGATGTGTTTCTTGAAGAACTACCGGGATCACTTCCGAATCGGGAAACTAAATTTGGTATTGAATTAATGCCGGGGACTACTCCTATTTCGATAGCTCTATATAGAATGGCACCAACGGAATTGAAAGAATTAAAGTTATAGTTGCAAGAGTTGACTGATAGAGGATTTGCACGATCGAGTTTCTCGCCTTGGGGTGCTCCTGTGTTATTTGTGAAAAAGAAAAATAGTACTATGAGAATGTGTATTAATTACCGACAGTTGAACAAAGTGATGATAAAGAACAAATATCCGTTGCCTCGTATTGATGATTTGTTTGACTAGTTAAAAGGTGCTACAATGTTTTCCAAGATAGATTTGAGATCGGGTTACTACCAGTTACGAGTCAAAGAGTCAGACGTACTGAAAATTACTTTTAGAACGAGGTATGGACATTACGAATTCTTAGTGATGCCTTTTGGATTAACAAATGCTCCTGCAGTGTTTATGGATCTAATGAATCGGATATTCAGACCGTATTTGGATCGTTTTGTTATGGTGTTCATTGATGATATTTTGATTTATTCCTGTAATGAGGCACAACATTCCGAACATTTGAAAATTGTGTTACAGACTCTGCGTAAGAAATAGCTGTATGCTAAGCTTAGCAAATGTGAATTTTGGTTGCGTGAAGTTGGTTTTCTGGGGAATATCGTGTCAACTGCAGGAATACAAGTTGATCCGAGTAAGATTTTAGCTATTTTTGAATGGAAGCCTCTGAGAAATGTGTCTGCAGTCCGTAGTTTTTTGGGACTAGTGGGATATTATAGACGGTTTGTGAAAAGCTTTTCGATGATTGCGACTCCATTGACGAAGTTGCTATAGAAAGATGTTAGATTTGAGTGGTCAAAAAAGTGCTAGCAGAGTTTTGAACAGTTGAAAGCATTATTAACAGAGGCGCTAGTGTTTGTTCAACGTAAATCGGGTAAAGAATTTCTGGTCTACAGTGATGCATCATTGAATGGTTTGGGCCGTGTGCTGATGCAAGAAGGCAAAGTCATTGCTTATGCTTCGAGGCAGTTAAAGCCACATGAAAAGAACTATCCGACGCACAACTTTGAATTGGCAGCAATTGTGTTTGCATTGAAGATTTCGCGTCACTGCTTATTTGGTGAGAAATGTCATATCTTTACAAATCACAAGAGTTTGAAATACTTGATGACTCAGATTGAATTAAATTTGCGACAAAGAAGATGGTTAGAAATGTTGAAAGACTACGAGCTGGTGATAGGTTACCACCCGGGTAAAGCTAATGTTGTAGCTGATGCCTTGAGTAGAAAATCATTATTTGCTTTGCGAGCTATGAGTACTCAGATAGATCTGTGTGATGATAGTGCGATTTTGGTCGAGTTAAAAGTAAAGCCAATGTTTGTACATCAGATTTGTGATGCCTAGAAAAGAGATGTTGAAATGATGGCTAAACGAACTCAGTGTGAATTGAAAATGAATTTTAAATTTTAAGTTGATAGTGATGATTGTCTGAGATTTAGAGATCGGATTTGTGTTCCGAGAAATTTAGAGTTGATTCAAATGATTTTGAATGAAGCTCACAATAGTTGTTTGACTGTTCATCTGGAGAGTACGAAAATGTATAATGATTTGAAACGGTTTTATTGGTGGCATGGTATGAAACGAGATATCTCTGACTTTATGTCGAAATGTTTAATTTGTCAGCAAGTTAAAGTCGATTATGATTCTTGAGTGGAAATGGGAGAGAATTACAATGGACTTTGTGTCGGGGTTACCTTTATCTCCTGGAAAGAAAGATGCAATCTGGGTGATAGTTGACAGATTAACGAAATCTGCTTATTTTGTTTCGGTGAGAACAGATTATTCACTCGATAGATTGGCTAAATTGTACATTGCTGAGATTGTGAGATTGCACGGAGTGCCACTATCTATAGTGTCTAACAGATATCCGATATTTACCTCGCGGTTTTGGAAGAAATTGCAAGAGGCTTTGGGTACAAAGTTACATTTTAGTACCGCATTTCATCCTCAAACAGATGGTCAATCCAAGCGGATCATTCAGGTTATCAAAGATATGTTGAGATGTTGTATACTTGAATTTGAAAGTACGTGGGAAAAACATTTGTCGTTGATTGAGTTTGCGTACAATAATAGTTTTCAAACTAGTATCAAAATGGCACCATACGAGGCTCTTTACGGTCGTAAATGCCGAACTCCATTGTATTGGACTGAGCTGAGTGAGAATAAGATCCACGGGGTTGATTTAATAAAAGAGACTGAGTAGAAAGTGAAAGTGATTCGTGATAGTTTGGAAACGGCCTTAGATCATCAGAAGTCTTTTGCAGACTTGAAACTGAAGGATATTGAATTGAGATTGATGACAAAGTGTTTTTAAAAGTGTCTCTGTGGAAAAAGATACTTCGATTTGGCCGAAAAGGCAAGTTGAGCTCGAGGCTCATCGGACCGTATGAGATCAGTGAACGAGTTGGGCCAGTTTCTTATAGATTGATGTTGCCACCTGAGTTAGAAAAGATTCATAACGTGTTTCATGTGTCAATGCTTCGACTGTACAGATCTGATCTGTCTCATGTAATTGCTCTTATTAAGGTTGAGATTTAGTCGGACTTGTCGTATAGTGAGGAACCGATTTTAATTTTGGCACAAGAGATCAAAGAGTTGAGAAACAAAAGAATTTCCTTAGTGAAAGTGTTGTGGCACAAGCACGAAGTTGAAGAGGCTACATGGGAGCCTGAAAATATTATGAGAAAGCAATATCCACACCTATTCATTGGTAAGATTTTTGGGGACGAAAATCCTTAAGGGGGAGAGTTGTAACAGCCTGGTTTAGACCCTAGTCAGAACAGTGGTTTTGAGACCACAAATTCGAGGTTGAAATAATATTTTAATGATATTTTTGGTGTTGATGATATGTGATATAGCCTGTGTGAAAATTCTGTGTGGTAATTTTATCGATTGTGTGTCGAATTAAGAGAAAAGACCTAATTGCGTAAAGTGTAAAAGTTGTGTGTTGATAGCTAAGTGTTTAATTGTTGTTGTTTTGTTAATATGAAGGCATTATGATGCAATTAAACCACTATCTAGTTAGTGGATGGTGGATGGACAAGAATACCAATGGATAGTGGAAATAGATTAATAATAAAATGGGTAATAAGGTAATTGATGTATTTATGATAATAAAATAAAACAAAAACATTTAGTAGTCATGGTTATCATCTTTTCTTCAACCGAAAATAAAAGAAGAAAAAGAACGGTTTATAGCTTGTGATATTTGGCCATTATTACTCTTGATTGAGGTATGTTCTTTGATCGGTTTTTGATGATTTTTACATTTTTGAGATCGTTGCTTAATGCTTTTTCGAACCCATGCTTAAATTTTGTAGATTGATGATGTTTTTGAAATGTGCCATTGATGAACATGTGAGTTCTTGAATGTTTGATGGTGGAAAATGAAAGCTTAGTGTTGGTTTAACATAGTTTTATTGGGATTTTTAATGAAATTGAGTATTTTGGGCTTAACTAAAAAAATGAGAAGTTGGAGGACTAAATTGTGAAACAAATGAAATGTGTGGACTTGTATGAGTATAGTGAGAATTCGGCTAGGCATGGGTACAAGCAAATTGTGTGTATTTGATGAATTTATGAATTGGGGACTAAAGTGTTGGAATGTGAAAATGTGAGGGTTATTTTATAAAATGCCCTAAATATGTGTGTTTGGACTAAAATAAATGATTTGGTGATTGAATGGATTGAATTTGAATGTGTATAGACCAAGAGAGGATAGGTTCGGATCGAGATCGAGGCAAAGATAAAGTGCTCGATTAATCGACCGTTTCGATAGTTCGACATCCGAGGTAAGTTCGGACATAATGCATATATTTTATCTGACTGAGATGATTAGCACTATGTGTGCGAAATAATATAAGCTTTGGCTTTGTGGTTGGCATTGTGTTTGTGATACCGATTTAAGATTGGTTTGATATAGATGCACTATGTGTGTGATGCTAATTAAGCTTCGGCTAACTATTTGGGCACTAATTGTACGATTAAATCGGAGAAGATACAGAAGTTGATCGAAATGGAATAGTGAGTATTGAGTAGCAAATGTAATTGACAACTAAGTGTTGATTAAGGTACGTTCGGAACCTATGTGGTTGATGAATCTATGAATGAGATTATGAAACGTTAAATGAGCATATTAGTTTTGGATGGTACAATATATATATATATATATATTTGTGTGTGTGAAATAATCTATGTGATGGTTTGTTTTGATTGAAATGTGTTATGTTACGAACTTACTAAGCTTTGGAAAGCTTACTATGTGATTGTTTTTTTTTCTGCTTTGCAGTGTCAGTAAAACTAGCTCGGATCCGGGAATCGTCAGCGTCTCTACCACACTATCGGCAATCTATTTTGGTACTTTGGAAAGATGTACATAGTTGAAATATGGCATGTATAGGCTAGAAGTTAAGATATGTCTTGAAATGTTTAATCCTTGCCATGTGAGTTGGCTTGGAAGTTGAATGATGTAGAATTGATGAATGAGCTTTGAATGTGGTAAATTTCATGACCTTGTTGATTATGAAAAATGTGATTTGAAGATGAATTTTGGTATGGATTATATGATGCTTGAAATTCATATGCTTTGAGATGTATAATTGTCACTTTGAATGGACATAGTTGTGATGATAATGAACATGGAAGTAGGTGGTAATGTTGATGGTTATTGAGTGCATGAAATGGTATATTTGAGTGCATTTAAAAGCATGAATTGGCATTGTTTTGAAGCTTGTTGGTAAACCCTTGTGTGGGTGGCAAAATGGCCTTGCAAATAGATTGTTCTGCCTAGATGGTTATGGCACACGGGTGTGCCTAATGACCGTGGGATAAAGTCAGTATATTGCCTAAGAGTACACGGCCTTAGCACATGGGCGTGGCTGGTGGCCGTGTGGAGAAGTTAGAATACATGCTCTGATTTGGCACGGCCTGGACACATGGGTGTGTCTGGTGATCGTGTAAGGCACACGGCCTGATTGCACTGGCGTGTTACCTCAACAGTATTGAAGAATATTTGATATTTTGAAAACTTTCATTAGTGTTCAATTTTAGTCTCGACCCCTTTCTAATATGTGTTTACGGTCTCGTAGACCTAGATAAGGGACTATATGTTCGTATTTGAGTATGTATGATTGATGATTAATTTTGTGTCATGAAATGAATGTAAAATGTTCCGGTGATTCTTTAATGCCTCTTAACCCTAGTCCGACGACGGTTACGGGTTAGGGGTGTTACATAAATACTCTAGATTAATGTCTGAATTTCAATTAATATATCGAATTAATGGTGTTCAATTAATTGTGTATTTATTTTTTTTATCCGTTGACTGTTGTTGGATAAAAAAAATGGCAGTGAAGTGTCATTTAAATGTTGACTAACTTTGTTTAAATCTGTAACAGCCCAATTTAGGGCCTAGTCGGAATTGTGTTGCGAGACCACAGATCTGAAGTAGAAATATATGTTTAAATTATTTTTATAGGACTTAAAAGGTGCTTGCATGATTGTGTGAAAATATCATGAAGAAATTTTATTAATTAGTGAATAAATTGTCCATTAGGACTAAGTTGCAAAGATTAGAAAATATGAGTTTCTAGAAGATTTGAGTATGAAATTGAATCATAAAATTTATTAGGGGTCCTTATTTAGCAATTATACCATTAAATGTTAAGATGGACAAAAATGGACATGGGAAGGAAAAAATCCTAAGGAAGGGGCCTTAAGGGCATTTTAGTCTTTTTGTTAATAAATGAATTAAAAGGGAAAAAGAAGTCAAAATTGTGTCCATCTTCTTCTTTCCATAGCCGAATTTTACAAGCCCTCCATAGCTAGGGTTTCTTCAACTTTCAAGCTTGATAGTAAGTATCTTCTAGCCCTGTTTTTAATGTTTTTCGTATTTTTGAAATCCTCGTTACTTGATTTAGCTATTTCTAGCTATATTTTGAGCTAGGGTTTATGTCCAAAAATTTACCCATGTATTACATGCATGTATTTTGATGTTTTACGGAAGAACATGTAACTTTGATGTATGATAAACATCTTTTTCTAGGTGAATTTCATGAAAAATGCATAAGAGGATCAAATTGTAAAAGTTATGAAAATGGTCATACATGAGTGAAATAGTAGAAATTGAAGGTTGTTATAGTTGAGAATATGATTCGGCTAGGTTTGAAATACAAGAAAGTTGAATGAAAATCATTTTACGAGTCTAGGGGAAAAAGTGTAATTTTGAGAAAGTTTAGGGGCAAAATCATAATTTTTCCAAAGTATGAATTATGAGTCAATTTAGTCAATGTAAATATTAAATGAGTTAAATTATTATTATAGATCGAGAAACACGAAGCCTGGATTGAAACCGAGGCAAGAACAAGGTCGAGGACTAAATTGCATATCTACATACATTTTGAATATCGAGGTAAGTTTGTATGAATTTAAGGCTTTGTATGTATTTTCATTAAATTACTTACTATTTTATTTAATGTACATTATTTCCATGAAGATGTTTAATAATGTTTTAGTAAGGGATTAATGAGAATAAGTAAATGAAAGTCCCGGTTGAAGTTTGGAATAATGAGGATGCCTATGTCACAACATGAGACAAGGAAAGCCCGTGTAAGACCATATCTAGGACTTGGCATCGGCATTAAGGCAAGGATATCATGTAAGTCCATGTCAAGACATGGCATTGATAAGTATTATGAGGCAAAGATCCCATGTAAGTCCATGCCAAGGCATGGCATTGGTGAGTTCATAAGGCAAAGATATCATGTAAGTCCATGTCAAGACATGGCATTGATAAGTTTCATAAGGCAAGGGTACCACGTAAGACCATGTCAAGACATGGCAATGGTAAGTTTCTAAAGGAAACACATAAGGAAGGTCTTGTCTAAGACCATGTCTGGGACATGGCATCGACATTGAGCTAAGAGATCCCGTGTAAGACCATATCTGGGATATGGCATCGGCATCATGAGGCGATCCCATGTAAGACCATATCTGGGATATGACATTGGCATCGAGACACATGTTTGATGAGATTGAGTATCCTCTGTTATTCTGGATGATTCATCGGGCAAAAGAGCAAGTATGAAAGAGGTAACAAGAAAGCTAAGAAAGTAAAGACAATAACAAGTTAAGTTATTCAAGGTTGATAAAGAGCATTATTCTAGTTAAGAAAGATGAAGATTGAGTTTATGTTTGCATTAGCAAAATGTACTAATCTATATGATTAAGTGATACAGGTACCATGATTATAATACAAGTATGAAATTATTATGTAACATGTGATGAGTAAGAAAAAGTATGAGTAAGTAAGCTCAAGCACTTGATTCTTATGTTGCTTTTGTTTCATGATGGACGAGTTATTCTGAGCAAATATGTTGCTATATGAATTTTATGCAAACTTACTAAGCTATATGCTTACTTCTCTCATTTCTTCCTTCCATGTAGTTTCTCCAAGCTAGCTAGAGGATCATAGACGTCGAAGCTCGGATCACACTATCAATCATTATTTTGGTACAGCCAAGTCGTTTTTTTAAGTATGCCATGTATAGGGATTACAACATTTTGAGTTATATCATATCGGGAGCCAAAGTGTTGGCTATTAAGTTTATTATTCTTTTTGTGTATATGGCCAAAGTGATAGGCCAATACTTGTTACGTTTTATATATTAATAATGATGAGTTATGCAATAAGGTATATGAAATAGATGGAATTATTGTGTTGCTTGAGTTGGATTATGTGTGTCTATGTTTCAGGGTGGCAATTGGATTGGAAAATAGCCTCTAAGTGTCCACACGGGTAGACACACGGGCGTGCGTCTAGGCCGTGTGTGACACACGGTCAACCCTATGGGTGTGTTGATAGGCCGTGTGTCCCCTGCATTTAGATTTGAGGATTTTATTCGTCACACGGGCCAACACACGGGCGTGTGCTTAGGCTATGTGCTTCTTAAGGGGTTGTTGACGTTATAAACAGAATACCCCTAGTTTTCACACACGGGTGAGGACACGGGCGTGCCTAGGCCGTGTGAAGGACACGGGCCATTGACACGGGCGTGTGTTCGACCGTGTGAAAACCCTTGTAGGTTTGAAATAAAAATAAATTCTACACGGGCTGGGGACATGGGCGTGTGTGACCACACAGCCTGCCCACACGGGCGTGTCCCAAGTCACACGGGTGTGTGACCCCTGTTTAGGCAAAAATTTTCAAGGAGTATAAATGTTTCTGGTTGAATTTCGAAACCTTCCGGATGTATGTTTAAGGCCTCGTAGGCCCATGAGATGCATGTTATGACTAAGAAAGAAAGGTTTTAAGTTGGAACGAAATTTTATAGCCCGTTGTTACATGTGCAAGCAAGGTCAAGCATGGTAATGCCTTGTATCCGGTCTCAGCGTCGGACTCGGGTAAGGGGTGTTACAAAATCGATGTAAATCATTGATGTTCGTAATATGCAAATTAACATATTTTATATGTTGGAATTATTGAGATTGAAGGTTGAAATTTATGGTATCTAAATGGTCTGTATGAATGTGTTTGAAGGTTGATAAATTTCCTATTGTGTGACAATGTTATCGTAGGTTAAATACTAAACAATGGTGTTGTATTTAAGCTGCTCCAATTTCGGGCTAATTAAATATTTTATAATAGGTTAAACATCATGAAATGTTTCTGTTTTGGTATTATTTAAAATTGGAAAAATAAAAGACTATAAAATTTCTAATTGAATGTCTAGAATCGTTGCAATTGTAAGTTGTTCGAAATAACCCCTATTTGTATAAACTCTTGGTATTACCCTATTCGATCTTAGTGTTGCTAAATACTATCTGAATCGAGACAATTAAGAAGTGAATATTTCAATTTACACCATTTGATGCTAACTGAAGCAACATTTAATTTCCCTATTTAAAGACGTTCTAAACTTGCTGAAAATGTAATAGTTGCATATATTATTTATTCGATTAAATAAATGATAGTGGGTGCTTTACTTTTCTTCATTGGTTGTTGTATTGCATCTTTAAGCTGGTATGAGTGATGGAAATTAAGAGAAAAGTTGGTGAAATTCTTAGTTATCAAGGAAACTGTTGATGCATGCAACTTGCGAGCATGTTGTTGAAATTTTTATTCATTAATGTGGTCTGCTTGATGGAGTTTATTGCTGTTCAAATGAATGTCTTTTTATGTTTATTCATATTGCTCATATATAATTGTTGCGATCAAAATGGTTGTAAATTACGTGGTCCAAATGCTGAAACTTTAGGCATTTAAATGCTGCAAATGGTTATGTTAATGACGGGATTGGAATAATTAAATGTGGTTGTTTTGTATGTTATAAAGATGTCCCAAATATGGTTGTTTTTACATGTTATAATATTGTCCAAATGTGATTGTTTGTATGTTTAATTGCATGTCCAAAGTTGGATAATTCCATGAAATCTGGTTGGACTAATATCTATGCCTTAATTGAGTTTAAATTTATGTCTCAAGCTAGTAAATTTCATTTTATATTGCTGGAATTAATATGTTATAATCGAAGTTTAGTTGTGGTTCAAAATTGGACAACTTCATGTTATTTGGTTGGACTAAATAAACGATTTGATTTAAATTTGGTTGATGTTCAAGAGCCGGAGTTTTTCATGTTATTTAGTGGTGGTGAAGTATATTGTAACGACTTGGATTTCTCAAAAAGAAAGGAAAGACAAAACCATTGATGAATGGCTTGGAATTTATGGTTTCTATTCTATAATTCGAACTACTTCGTTTGTCGCATTTATGAACTGTATTGCAAGGTAAGATCTTAAGGAGAGTTGAAAATGATTAAATAGGGGTTTGAATTGATTTGATTCGAAATAGTTGCTTACGATGATAACTAAATTGAATTGTGGAAATATTGTATATTGAAATAAGTATGAAATATGATCTGTTCTGAAATATGGGATATTTTCTTTACGTATATGTATTGATGGATAATAGATGAATTAATGGTATTAATTTGGAGATTTTTTTATAAAGGAAATTGAAATAAGGATGATTTAAATATTTCGAAATTAAGTCTGTAAATGCAAATCTATTATGTAATGATTAAATTATTTCAATTATAATATAAAGAGATGTATATGGTACAAATATAGTAGATTGATCTATAAGAAGTAAATTGAATCGTATTCTTAGTTGACATATTCTGACATGAAACTTTCCATACTAAATTGCATTTGTTCATGTTGTTATGTTAGGCATAGATAATTTTTAATTTCTTCAAATGTTAGATATAGATATGCCATTGGGTTATACTCAACGTACCGTTTTGTTTCCCGTACGTAGGTTAGGTACTTAACGATTCGATCATTGATTTAGCATCCAGCAGAAATCTCAAACTCAAGTATAGATGTGGTTTCTTTTTGGTCTCAACATGTACCTAGGATGTCAAATCATTATATTACTGATAAACCATAATTTATACATATTTTAATCCCATGCTTGGCATATTTTTGGATGAATTTTCAATAGATTCGATGAATTCGATTCTCCTAATTTGTTAATTTCATGTTTTACACTCAGGAGAGCTTAGGGAGTCAACAAGAATGAGAAACGGGCCAAAAAGGGACAAAATAGGGTTACTTCGGAAATCAACACGGCGTGGGCTGTCACACATGGGCAAACCACACGGCCGTGTCTGACGAGCAGAATAGAACACGGCCTGGACTAACAAACACGACCGTGTGTGACAGCCTAGAATCAAGCATGGCCTAAAGCTATCGAACACGGGCGTGTCACACGGGTGTGTCCCTGCAAAATCCAAGTCTAATTCCATTCAGAAAAGGCTACTTGTGGGCCAAGAAAGGCGTCCCAAAGCCTATATAAACACCCTAGGGGAGGACCTAAGAGAGGAGGCAGAGTAGAAGGCAGAAAATACTCGAAGACAGCCATCGGGAGTAGCTTGGAAGAAGGATCTCCATCAAAACTGAAGATCTCCTATCAATTTCTCTTGAAGTTTTTGGGTTTTCTTATGTTTTGTAGTTTTCCCTATTTTAAGATGTTTCCCTGTATCAGTATGAACTAAATCCCTTAAATACCTAAGGGGATGAAACTTAAAATAGATCTTTATATTATTTGATTTATAAGATAAATACTTGTTATTATTCTTAATTGTGAGTTCTTATTCTTGTTTTGATAATTCAGGTTATTGATTCAAGTCGAATGTGCTTATTCAGAGGGGCAAAAGTCCCTGTTTAAGAGTAGATCAACACAATTAAGCAGAGTTGATTGCAACCTTAGAAATAGGGCGACATAAATCTATCGGATTAGAGTCAAATCTAATAAGGGAATCCATAGATCGAGTTAATGCGACAATAGGGGTTTTAATTAAAAGAGATTTCAATTAATCAACCTAGAGTCAGTTGTTCTTAGTCTTGAAAGAGATATTAACATAAATCAGGGAATTCTACGGATTAAGTCAAGCGAATAAATTGTATGAATCAAAAGTAATAAGTGAAGTCTAGATGGATTCTTCCTTGAGTATTGCCTCTCTCATATAGTTGTCTAAAAAAAGTATTTTCCCAATTCATTCTCTGTCGTGCTTTTAATTAATTTTAGTTTAAAAAGAAATCACTCCAATTCTTAATCTAGATAATAAAAAGATAGTAATTACTAGTACTCTTGGTCCTTGTGGATACGATATTTCCAGTCTTACCATAACTATCCTATTAAACGATAGGTGTGCTTGCCTTTATTGTGATCGTAGTTAGTTAGAGACACATCAAGTTTTTGGTGTCGTTACCGGGGACTGAGATATTAGGAACACTTAATTTTTATTACTTTAGCCATTCTTATCTTTATCTGCAATTTATTTTTATTTTAATTTGCTAACTTTTCTTTTATTTGCTTCTAGCAGGTACTTTTAGTTTATGACTAGAAGGAACTCGTCAGGACCCTTACTTTTTTATAGTGATATAGAAGGTACAGCTCGCAGAAATCGTAGGGAGATAAGGCGAAATCTACAATACATACAAGAAGAGCAAGAGGATGACACTAATATTACCGAGGAGATGGCTGATCCCCAGAATAATCTGCTACCTCCTGTGGTTGCCGCAAATCCAGTAAATCAAAATCCTGTTCCTTGTACTATGTATGATTATGCTAAGCCCACTTTAACAGGAACTGATCAAGTATTGTTAGACCTGCTGTTGTTGCAAATAATTTGAACTGAAACCTAACACTATTCAGATGATTCAGCAGTTTGTTCAGTTTGATGGTTTGCAGGATGAGGATCCAAACAATCACTTGACAAATTTTCTAGAATTCTGCGACACTTTCAAGATTAATGGCATTTCTGATGATGCCATTCGCCTTCGGTTGTTTCCTTTCTCATTGAGGAAACAGTGGTTGAACTCGCTACCACGAGGATCAATCACTACAGGGAACAAATGACTGAAAAATTTTTACTTAAATATTTTTCACCGACTAAAATGGCTAAGTTGAGGAATGACTATTCAGTTGCTGCAAATAATTTTGAACTGAAACCTAACACTATTCAGATGATTCAGTAGTTTGTTCAGTTTGATGGTTTGCAGGATGAGGATCCAAACAATCACTTGACAAATTTTCTGGAATTCTGCGACACTTTCAAGATTAATGGCGTTTCTGATGATGCCATTCGCCTTCGGTTGTTTCCTTTCTCATTGAGGAAACAGTGGTTGAACTCGCTACCATGAGGATCAATCACTACATGGGAACAAATGACTGAAAAATTTTTACTTAAATATTTTTCACAGGCTAAAACGGCTAAGTTGAGGAATGACATCTCTTCTTTTGTGCAGTTGAATTTAGAAACACTTTACGATGCATGGGAGAGATACAAAGACCTACTGAGAAGATGCCCTTACCATGGGTTACCTTTGTGGCTAAGGTTCAAACCTTTTACAGTGGTGTGAACCCCTCAACTAGGCAATTGATTGATGCAACCGCCTGCGGTACACTAAACAACAAAACACCTGAAGCTGCCTACGAATTCATTGAAGAGATGTCACTGAATAACTATCAGTGGCAAGTTATGAGGACGAAACCAACAAAGGCAGCAAGTGTTTTCAACCTCGACGTAGTGACCATGCTATCAAACCAGGTAGAGCTGTTAAATAAAAAGATTGATGGTTTGTGTGGTTCTTCACAAGTACATCTAGTGATGCAGTGCAATACAAATGAAGGAGAGACGAGCAATATAGAATATTCATCCTATAACCCTAGCATAGAAAGCAAACAAATGAACTATATGGGTAATAATTCTAGACCTCAGAATAATCCCTATAGTAACACTTACAATCCAAGTTGGATGAACCACCCAAACTTCTCATAGGGTGGTCAAGGAAATCAGAGACAACAACCTCCTCCAGGCTTTCAACAGCAACCCTATCCACAAGAGAAGAAGTCGAACCTTGAGGAGATGCTAACAATATTCATCACGGTGTCAGAAACTCGATTCCAAAACACTGAAACAGCACTCAAAAATTAGCAAGCATCGATTCAAGGGCTCAAGAACTAAATAGGACAACTTGCTAAGCTGATCTCTGAATGACCACAAGGCAGCCTACCAAGCAACACTGAAACTAACCCAAAGGAGCAACTTCATGCCATCACTGCTCACGATAGTGAAGGGTTAGACAAACCAAACCCGAGGCAAGAGTACGTGGTAGATAAAGGTAAGGTTGAGGTACGAGATGATAAACCAAAATCGGTAAGTACAGAGTACAAACCTCATGTGCCATACCCCAATGCGACGAAGAAAGACCACATAGATGAACAATTCGGTAAATTTCTTAAACTTCTAAAAAAATTACATATTAACTTCCCGTTTATTGAAGCCCTTTCGTAGATGCCTGATTCAGTAAAAATTTCTAAAAGAGCTTTTAGCAAACAAACGAAAGTTAGACGATGCATCGCATGTGGAGCTAAATGCAGTATGCTCAGCAATTTTACAGAATAAACTACCCCAAAAATTAAAAGATCTAGGGAGTTTTACGATTCCTTACTTAATTGGTGGTTTATCTGTTAATAATGCTTTAGCTGATTTAAGGGAAAGCATAAATGTTATGCCTTATAAAATGTTTAAACAGCTAGGTCTTGGGAAACCCAAACAAACTAGGATGAGCATTCAATTGCCTGATAAAACCATTAGAGTTCCTAGGGTATAATTAAATATGTGCTAGTAAAAATTGATAAATTCATATTCCCAGTAGACTTTGTTGTTTTAGACATGAATGAGGATAGTGATGTTCTTTTAATTTTAGGACGACCCTTTTTAGCAACTGCTAGGACCATTATTGATGTTGGTATAGGGGAATTAATATTTGTGTAGGTGATGACATGATTAAACTCCAAGCATGTGATTCTGTCAGAATATCTAGTGATCAAAATGATACAAGTCCTGCCAATATAAGTAAACTTAATGTTAAAACTCCTTTGCAGGAAATTTATCAAAAAATTATGACAGAGCCATGGTCTAGCTCTTATATTGAGAACAGAACTGTTCATGAGGAACGAAGGCTCTAGATCGAAGAACTAGATGAATGGCGAACACAGTTCAAGGAGAAACCGAGAAAACACGATGAACCAAAGTGACTCCATGACAAGCTTAAGAATGGGACAAACCAATTTAAGATCGGGGATCAGGTATTGTTGGATAAAACAGACCCTCGAATCACCACTTTAGACCTTAATACAAACGGAGCGATCCCTTTAACAGTACTCAATGTCTTCCCATACGGAACAGTCGAGGTAACTAATCCTAAGTTCGGCACTTTTATGGTTTAGGTAAGTCTAGTGAAAATAGTGAAAATAGAACTAATAGCAGGAGAGAGGAGTGTCAACTCCTCGAACCACCATGAGTATGCAAATGAGAGGTAAGTCTAGCTTAAGACTTTAAACAATCGCTTCTAAGGAGGCAACCCGAGCACTAACCTCACCAACGTCCACATTTTTTATTTTTAGCATCTAACTAAAAATTAACCGAATAGGCGCAGGTTTCCATACCCACACGGTCTCACACACGGGCGTGGCCATAGCCGTGTGGACACTACAAGTAGGTACACAGGCATGGCGTAGACCATGCGAGAACAGGACAAAAATTTTCCCCAAAACACGGGCTGCGATAAAATGCCACGACCGTGCGATTCGTCCGTGGTTGACACTGACTAAAGAACATGGGATGCTGATAAACCCACACGGGCGTGCCTTAAAACCATTGGCAATACTGAGTAAATGACACGGGCGTGCGACACGCCCGTGCTTATAAGCCGTGGTCGATTTTGATCAATCAACATGGGCGTGGAAACCTCTACACGGGCGTGGGAAAAACGAACGAAGCATTACACGACCGTGCGACTCAGCCGTATGACCTAACACGCCCAGGGCACACAGGCGTGTGCTGCGACCATGTGTCCCAATCTTTATTTAAACCTCCTTCTCCTGTTCACTTTCTTCCCCAAATCTTCTTCTCTCAAACCCTAACCACCGCACCCCTTTCTGACCACCGCCCTCCTCCTCCACTTTCTTCCCTTCTCCCTTCTTCCCCAGCCTGAAAACCCTATTTTTCCCTTTTCTTTTCCTGTTGTCTTTCTTCCTTCTTTTTTCCTTTTTCCCCTTTCCCTTATTCTTTCTTTACACCGCCACCACACCAACCACCATCATTGCCACCGTACACAATGACTAATACTCGAGGCAAGACCAAGGCCGCCATCCCCATTTTGAAAAGCGAAAAGATCCTGGCGCGGTTTCTCCGTGCGCGACCACTCTACAGCAAATATACCACAACTGCCTCATAAGTTCATGCCGGCCGCTTCATTGACTCGACAAGACAAGGAGCTTTGAGTCCATTCATTTTTTCTTTTTCTTTTATTTTCATTTTTAAATTTTTTCCCTTTATATTTCTTGTCTTTAATTTATATTAGTATATTTTGATTTCTTTATATCTTTGGTTGTTTCTTATCGAGTATCCATAACGAAGTCAATTATTAACGGCTCCTCAGTTTCAAAAGGTTCAAGGTGCTATTAAGGAACGACCAAACTACTGGAGTATTCTCCCACCGTTCACCTCTACCTAGTTCATCATGCTTATTTCTAAGGAGTTCATCTGTAATTCAGGAAGTTCCACTTCTCTCCCTATCTTATGATTTTCTTAATCTATTTTCATTATCTATCTTTGTACATTGAGGACAATATACACCTTAAGTGCGGGGAGGTTAATTATAGTACTATTAGAAAATCTCTGAATTATGTCTTGTTCTTAAGTAAATTTTCTCATATCACTAATTAGAATAAAATTTCTATTGAATTATATTTTTTATTGACATGTTTTAGAAGTAAGTCGTAGGTAATTATGCATTGATCGTTTAAACTTTAAGACATTAGAGAATCAAGCATGATAAGTCTATTTTCAGAATTAAAAATTTGTTAGGTTGTTTCCCTAAATTTAAATATTATCTTGAAGTTTGAAATTTGCAAGGTTGACATCAAAAACCATAGTTTTTGTGAGATTTTGAGCCTTTTAGAGCATATATATTTCTTGCTCACTTTATTAATTATGAGTGTGCCAATATTGAATTGTTATTCTAGAACTTGCTTCGATTATGCATGTCGAGACCACACCCTTGATTTGATATACTGAGATGATAAAGGCACCTAGGTTTTAACCCACTTATTCCATTAAAAGTCTACCTTCATAATTAACCCCTAGTGAACCATTTTTAGCCTAATAAACCGTTTCTTGACTCACCCATTAATATTAACCCAAAACTAAAATTGCTTCTCCTACTTTATTGACCCCCTTTTTGTCGAGACTTGATTTGATCAGTTGCCTAACTATTTTCCTTATCTTAGTTGTTAAATTCATCTTATATCGTGAACATGTTCTTAATCTAAAAAAAGTTGGAAATATATTATTAGTTCTATGAGAAGAAGCTCGTGTTATTTTTCAATTGTAATTATTCAGTATTAGTTTATTTTTCTAGTTAGGTAAATTGTTAAATTCGATCTCGACTCTAACCCTCTAATTCAGCCTTTATCCACACCTTAACCCAAGCCCCATTACAACCCTTTTTAAGAACTTTTGATTTGTATATCATAACATTTCATAGTGGTGGAGATTTGATTTTCATGCAAGCTTATGGTAATAACTTCTCATGTTTGAATTTTGAGTGTTTAATTTGAACCTTAAAACACTTTGAGTGATTTGAGTGAATCTTTAAGGAGGATGTCAATTCTTGTCAGTTTTAGATCAAAGGTAATTATTTAGATAAGGGGAAACACCTATATTTTCGTGCTATAAAAATTTATGGCTTAGATTGTTTGAATATTTAGGACTCTTTTAGTTAAATAATCAATGTATGAACTACCTGTGAATTATGATGGGACATTGTTGATAAGAATTATGAATTGAAGAAGTTAATTTTAATTGTGAGTTGAGGATTTTTCTTGAGGACAAGCAAAGGCGTAAGTGTGGGGATATTTAATAAACCATAATTTATACATATTTTAATCCCATGCTTGGCGTATTTTTGGATGAATTTTCATTATATTTGATGAATTCGATGCTCTTAACCCGTTAATTTCATGTTTTATACTCAGGAGAGCTTAGGGAGTCAAAAAGAATAAGAAACGGGCCAAAAAGGGACAAAATGGGCTTACTTCAGAAATCAACACGGCCTGGGCTATCATACACGGGCAAACCATACGGCCGTGTGTGACGAGCAGAATAGAACACGGCCTAGACTATCAAACACGACCGTGTGTGACTATAACACCCCAAACTCGGCCCAGACATTATGGTCGAATTCGGGAATGTCACATCAAAGGCACAATTCAAAACAATTTTGCTAAGTTAAAGTTTAAGGCCGAAAAGCCCAAAAATCCTTGACCATCTTGTTAAGTAATGATAAAAGCCCATTTTATTATTTTAAGTATTTCAGAAACCAAGTTTAAACATAAGAAATTTACTCAGGTTTAATAACTAAGTAAACAGTTAAAACAATAATAACAAAACTAAAAATCTAAAGTCAAATCAGAGTATAAGGCCTTATTACATCCAATGAAAATAAAGCGATTAAAATCATGTCTTTTGAAACAAGTAAATAAAACTTTTAAATATCTTGTAGTGTGGCCATCTTCGAGTCCTCTCCCACGTCGAGCCGTTTACTGAGGATCAACTGAAACATTTAATAAAAAGGGGTGAATTTCGAAACTCAGTGTGTACGACCCTTGGTAATCCAATCAACATACAAATCACATTGGGCCTAAGCCCTATCAAAAATGGTGGCCTTGGGCCTTAGCCCACAACGACCTCATATCACATCAGTATCACATGAATGTAATGCACCCATCCCAAATCTAACCCTGCACACCATTTCCTTTCTAACCCTACACACCTGTGGGGATATAAATATCAACCCACCCATCCCTACACACCAAAGGTAGCACCAGCAGCGGCACTACTCAAACGTTGCAGCAGAGCTGCTATAATGGGCTTAAAGCCACCGGTGGATCCACGGTGAAACGACTATGCGATCCTCAAATCTTCCTCTGTATCATCAAAACCCACCCAAGTGCATCATATATTTTGTGAATGCAACACACATTTTCACACTTTAAGCACCTAGGGGTATTTTAGTCATTTCACTACCCAGAAGTATTTTTCGTAATTCTACCCTACAATGGTATTTAGGTAATTTTGCAAAATAAGGGTACTTTGGAAATTTTGTAAATTAGGGATATTTTAGTAATTCTGCAAATCAGATGTATTCTGGTAATTTTACGAATCAGGGGTATTTTAGTAATTTTACAAATCTAAGGATATTTCGCTAATTTCCAAATCAGGGGCATTTTAATAATTTTAAAAATCTAAGGATATTTTGATAATTTCCAAATCAGGGGTATTTGGTCCCTCTCGGGTTTTAGTTATGAACTTTGGCCCATTAACAAGTCCTTGCGGCTAAAGTAAACAAACACTATGCACCAGGTAGGATTCCAGAGAAGAGGAGGTAGGCCACTAGGACCGCTTAAGTACTAAGCTCTCCCTAGATCATATGTCCGTTGCCACACTCTAACCCAGCGACTTGTCCACGGACATGTTTAATTATTAGATTAAGTCTTATGCGGTTTAAGAGTTGTTCAGAACTAGGTCTAAAGTCCATTAAACCTTAGCATACTTGTCTACGTCCCCATAAAGCCCATCAAGCCCAAATCAGATCCTTACGGCCCATTAGGCCCAAATCTCATTCATATGGCCTATTAGGCCCAAAAAATTCCAGATCATGTAACATGCATGACTAACTCAATTCGTATAACCAACCAAATAATTTCATCAAACTTAGCCTACCATTTAGCCACTTTCAGCTTTTCAGCTTTCCGGCATTGCCGATATTGTGTGCGTGTAGTGTTTGTACACACCTGGTTACTGTGACATGCTATACTATCCTTAGCCTCGAACCTACAACCAACCAACCTTCAATCAATCACTAAATCAAAACATTTACCAAAAGCTGAAGCCTTACCGTAACCTTACCATGTGCCACCGGGTTCTAATATCCCTTTCTTAGCTACTAATCAGGAGTATCCCATAGATATGCACTCACACATACACCATCAAAATCCAAGTGACTCATAATCCACACAAGTCACCCCACACATTCGGTCATTCACTTAAACCGCAATCGAGTTGAGTACACTTACCCTTGCTAACGATCCTACCATGCTTGCGATCTTTGAACCTTATCCTTGTTATCACAGAGTTAACGATAGGATAGTTAGATAGCCTTTCGGCTTTTAACAAAACATACAAAAGAGGTTAACCAGGTACTTACCAAATCCCCTTTCGATCCTGCGGCTTAGATAGCTATTAACTAGATCCGGCTTTCAACCTTGACTGATAGTAGATAATAATTGATTTGTGATGGGGAAAACAACAAGGGTTTGGCACAAATAGGAATTTCGGCAAGGAAAAAGATGGTGGTAATTCGACAATAGAAGAGTTTGGCTATGAGAGAATTCGGCAAAAAGAATTAGGTTATAAGAGATTTCGGCAATTGGGAGAATTTGGCTACGGGAAACCGATTAAGGGGAGAAAAGAAAAACTAATGAAAGCTCAAAGAACCTTTCAAAGCATTCGATCCCCTCCTTTTATAGCCATCAGCCGAATACTCCTTTCCCTACAATCCCATTCGGCACCAATTCCTCCCTTTCCTCATCTCCTAACTTTTCTCCTGGTAATACGTTAGCCTTATCTGATTTTTCCTCCATTATCAATTCCCCTTACCACTCAAACACTCCAACACAAGAGTTCATATTCAAAACAACTCTGGCCGTCCACCTATGCTAAATAAAACACTCCAAAAATACCACTCCTAATGCTCGAACCTTGGACCTCCTTAGCTGACCATCACGCCACCTTATAGCTCCCCAAGTAACGCCACTTGCCACTGGACCACAAGCCCATTTGTGTCCTATTTTCCCTTAATCTGCTTAAGGGGCCTAATGCCTGATACTAGGGTCCACTAAAGCAAGAAAAATAAAATTTTCCCTATGGTCTTCCCTATCTTTAAGACTTCAAATAATCCCGATAATACCTTAAAATTAATATTCTAAGTGCTACTCCTACATACCAACCTCAGTGCACAGAAATTTAAAGTTTCGAGATTTTTGAGGCGTTATAACTTGGTTAGTACCGTTCTCTTGTTCTCAAAAATTTTAAACGCTCCCATGCCCAAGGCCCAATAGGCCCAATTCTACTAGGCCCAAATTCGGGGTGTTACAGTGACAGTCTAGAATCAAGCACGGCCTAAGGCTATCGAACATGAGCGTGTCACACGAGCGCGTCCCTGCCGAATCCAAATCTAATTCCATTCGAAAAAGGCTAGTTGTGGGCCAAGAAAGGCGTCCCAAAGCCTATATAAACACCCTAGGGGAGGACCTAAGAGAGGAAGCAGAATAGAAGGCATAAAATACTCGAAGACAGCCATCGGGAGCAGCTTGGAAGAAGAATCTCCATCAAGACTGAAGATCTCATATCAATTTCTCTTAAAGTTTTTGGGTTTTCTTATGTTTTGTAGTTTTCCCTATTTTAAGATGTTTCCCTCTATCAGTATGAATTAAATCCCTTAAATACCTAAGGGGATGAAACCTAAGACAGATCTTTATATTATTTGATTTATAAGATAAATACTTGTTCTTATTCTTAATTGCGAGTTCTTATTCTTGTTTTGATAATTCAGGTTATTGATTTAAGTCGAATATGCTTATTTAGAGGAGCAAAAGTCCCTGTTTAAGAGTAGATCAACACAATTAAGCGGAGTTGATTGCAACCATAGAAATAGGGCGACATAAATCTACCGGATTAGAGTCAAATCTAATAAGGGAATCCATAGATCGAGTTAATGCGACAATAGGGGTTTTAATTAGAAAGAGATTGTAATTAATCAACCTAGAGTCAGTTGTTCTTAGTCTTGGAAGAGATATTAACATAAATCAGGGATTTCTACGGATTAAGTCAAGTGAATAAATCGTATGAATCAAAAGTAATAAGTGAAGTTTAGGTGGATTCTTCTTTGGGTATTACCTCTCTCATATAATTGTCTAAAAAAGGTATTTTCCCAATTCATTCTCTGTCGTGCTTTTAATTAATTTTAGTTTAAAAAGAAATCACTCCAATTCTTAGGCCAGATAATAAGAAGATAGTAATTACTAGTACTTTTGGTTTTTATGGATACGATATTTCTGGTCTTACCATAACTATACTATTAAACGATCGGTGTGCTTGCCTTTATTGTGATCATAGTTAGTTAGAGACACATCAATTATGAATTGTGAGTATTTTGTTAGCATTTTGGAAGTTAATGAATTGCACATTGTATTTGATTATATATGAATAAATCGATATTTAATAAATATTTGGACTATGAAACGAAATCAAATATTTTGTTTTTGCTTGTAGCACCTTATAGCTCGGGTTTGACGATCAGACCGGGCATAGAGTGTTACATTAGATTAGCTCTTAATGTGTGTCAACTTGAGGATGTGGGTTATGTTGGTAAGTGATTCACGTGGGAGAGAGGGAACTTCCCTGAAGTAAACATTAAGGAACGCCTTGATAGAGGAGTGGCAAACACAGAATGGCTCAACTTATTCCCTGGTTATACAATTTGGCATTTGTCACATTCTTTTTCAAATGATTGCCCCTTACTTTTCCAAACCAAGCAAGAAGGATTGAATAGAAGAAGAGGAGGGTTTAGATTTGAAGCTTGGAAGGCCATTGAGACATCTTGTGAAAAGGAAGTGAAGAGGTTATGGGAGATGAATAGGGAAGGGGTGACGGAGAAATTAGAATTAGTAGGGAAAGGTTTACAAATATGGGCAATGGGAATTTAGAAATTGCGAAAAGGACTATCAACGAAACCACTTGCTCGAATTGTGGAACTAGATGGAATGGAAATAACAAATAAAAATATGGAGGAACTTATTGATGCCAAAATTCATTTAAATCTAGAAATTGAAAAAGAAGAAAGGTATTAGGAACAACGAGCAATGATGAATTGGTTAAAAGAAGGAGATAAGAATACTAAATTCTTTCATAATTTTGCATCTCAAATAAGAAGAGTAAATAGGATCGAGGAACTTGAGAATGAGCGTGGCCAAACTGTTACCAGAAAAAGAGAAATGGCAGAGGTAGTGAAAAGATATTTTGAAGAGATATTTTCGTTAAGTGGAGTCAACAATCTTGAGTATATACTATTAGGAATTAAAGCTTGTATTTCAGACGATATGGATCAAGGTTTAACGGAAAATCATACTAGGGAATAAATCTTTTTTGCACTTAAGAATCTGGGGCCCACTAAAGCTTTTAGGTGTGATGGGTTACTAGCACTTTTCTTCCAAAAGTATTGCCATATTGTTAGACAGGAGGTTGGAGATATTTGTCTTAATATTTTGAGTAAGGAAGGTCTGATTGAGGAGATTAATATGACAAACATTGTCCTTATACCTAAAGTGGCAAATCCAACCAACCTTAAGAATTTTGACCAATTAGCCTTTGTATAGTAACTTACAAGATGATTTCAAAGATAGTGGCAAATCGACTCCAAAAAATTTTAAATGCATGTATCAATAAAGCTTAGAGTGCATTTGTGTTAGGAAAACTCATCATGGACAATGTTTTGCTAGCATATGAATTAATGCACACCATAAAACAAAGAAGAATGGGCTAGAATGAAAGTCTTGCTTTGAAACTTAACATGAGCAAAGCGTATGATAAGGTGGAGTAGGAGTTTTTGGAAAAAAAGTTATGCAGAAAATGGGCTTCGTAGAATCACTAGTGTCTTTAATCATACAATGTGTCACGACATTAAATTATGCAGTATGCATGAATAATAAGATTGGTGAGCGTTTCAAGCAATAAAAGGGTTACGTCAATGTGATCCTCTAAGCCCCTACCTATTCTTAATTTGTAATGAATGACTTTCATCCTTAATAAGGTTAACATTACAGGAAAGAACTATTAAAGGAGCAAAGTTTGCCAACAAGGACCAACTATTACGCACCTACTATTTGCGAATGATTGTATTTTACTCAGGGATGCTACGGAAAGGGGAGCCAATAACCTTAAAACCATATTACGTGAGTACAAAATATGTTCAGGCCAGTGCATAAATTTTGATAAATCAATGGCTTTTTTTGGATCAAATGTTTATGAACACAGGAAGAGATATAAAACCTAAAAAGTAAAACTGAAAACGGGGAGAAAGGGAATTGGGAAACAATTAGGGGAAAATTGGAAAAAAAATATCCTTGGACAGGAGTAGAGGATAACGGTTGAGAATAAGGCAGAGAAGAAAGGAAAAAGAAGAAGGTAGTCCCTCTTAGCCAGCAGTAAGCACTGTGACGCTGGAGCTGTGGGCTAGATAAACGAAAGCTATCTTCTTAAAGTTTTTTTCTTTACTTTATTATTTGCTGTTTCGTAACCTAAATTGATGAAAATGATGTTGAATGCTATTTTGAATCGGAATGTTATTTACCAACTTATGAGTTAATCTCATAGCATTAGGATTACTTAACGAAACCTTCATTTCCATTAATGGCTAAAGCCTAGATTACTTTTAATTTATTGTTTCATTCAATGGTATTATTAAATTGCATGCGTGTAATCTCTAGACATAGATGAATGTGTAGCATGTTTAAGGAATTAATCTAATTCTGAAAAGGTTAGGTTAGGTAGATTGAAATTGAATGATATGATTGAGTTTTTAAACGAATACTCATAGCGGACTCTAGAGATAGAGTAGTGTCTCATACGGTAGGAAGTAGAAATAGTTGTAGGAACTACACTCAAGGCCTATAGACATATAGTGCCCTAAGTGAGGTAACTTAAGGTCTAGCTCTCAAATGAAGCAAACCATAGTAGAACTATTTCGAGCAGTAGAATAAGATTGAACTTGTCGAGGCATTATTGGTTAATGAGGGTAGGTTCTTAGTAATCCGAACCTTACAAATAAATATCGTAGATCATTTATCCTTTGCCGTAGCATCTTTGTTTTCACATCCTTAATTGTTTACTTGTTTGTTTTGCACATTTTATACAAAATTATGCTCCTAATTGTCACTACATTATTATTATTATTATTTCCATAACATTAATCTCACTTTACTATAATAACCTAACCATTTTATACCTATTCGGTCTCTATGGAGATGATCTCACTTATCACTTTATTACTTGATCTGACGTGTATTCTTGCACAATTTGCATATCATATTCACACGCGACAAATTTTTGGCGCCATTCACAGGGATAAAAAATTTGGTGAAATTTGGTTTTGTTATTTTACTAATTTTACTAGTTTTAGTTAACTTAGTTGTATTTAATTTCTATAGGTTTGTTACCAATGCATGAATAAAGGCATTCCTGCTAACAAAAAGTATCCTTTTGACCCAAAGATCGAGAGAACTTTGCGAAAAAAGAGAAGAGAAGTGTGTAACATGGCTAGGGACGGGAATGATCTTGGTTTGAATGATCCATTAAATCCAAATGGTCAAGATGTTGATCTTCCTATTTATCGTGTGATAGATGACCGAGACAGGCCAATTCGAGAGCATGTTGTGCCAATTTTGGATGACTATAATCCAGGGATAGTCAGACCACACATATAAGCTTAACAATTTGAATTGAAACTATTAATGTTTCAGATGCTACAAACAGTTGGATAGTTCGGTGCGTTGCCAAATGAGGATCCAAGATTGCACTTAAGACTTTTTCTAGAAGTCTGTAACTCATTTAGACAATAAGGTGTTCTTGAATACGCCTTGAGGCTTAAATTGTTTCCATATTCCTTGATAAATCAAGAGTGTGGCTTAATGCTTTGTTGTCTAAGACAGTGGCATCATGGAATGACATTCGTCAAAGGTTTTTGTTACTGTATAATCAGCTAAACATAAATGCCAAGCTTAGAAATGACATCACGTCTTTTTGTCAATCATCTCATTTTCCGAACTCGATTAAAAAAAAGAAAGAAAAGGGATCCAATGCCACAAGTTTAAAGGATACAAGCCTATCTAGGCAGAATGTGTAAACACATTAAAGAAAAATAAGAAGTCCTTCAACATCACATTGAGTGATTAATCTGAAAATGATGACTGTAATGATGATCATGTAAGTAACTATGTTGAATTTTCAAGTAAACTTAAATATGTTATACTTATAAGTGAGACCTTAATATCAAATAGTGACAAAGATAATAATGTTGATACACAATTAATTAAATGTTATAAAGTAATGCTGGATATATGTGATTTGTTGTGTAATATAATGAATAGCTTAGTGGTGAAATATCTAGCCACAAGAAGGAAAATTCAAAACTAGTCAAACTTGTTCAAGGAAAAGAGGTTCAATTGCCTGAACACAAAACTAAGCTAGATGTTACCAAAGAAGTTCTCAAGAAGATGGGCACTAAAAGTGAAAAACTAAATGAGGTTCTAGCCTCAATAAGAAGAAAACTAAGGAATGCATGTTTAAGGTTTATTAGTGATTCATTTACTCAAAGTAAACTCTCTATTTTTGTTAAAGTGGGCATATTGGATACCACACTGGAAAAACCACTAATGATTAATGAGTCCTTTGGTAAATTCAATTAATGTAGAGTTACTGGTCATATTAGACTGAGATGTTACAAGATGTTGGGAGGCTTGAGAAAAATCATTTATGGTCTTGCTCAAGTGCTCACATCGTCCACTACAATGCAACAACAACCACAAAGACTTGTTTAAAAAGAAGGATCATAAATGTTTTATCATTTCACATACTGTTAGAAAGGCTTCCACTAACACCTAATGGTATTTTGATAATCACTACTCTAGACACTTGAGTGGTGGTATGATCAACTTGAAAGATGTTTTAATTTGTTTTGAATGCAAAGTAACTTTTGAAGATGAGAAGAAAAACAGTCACAGGAAAAGGTACATGTAATATTGAAGGTTTCTCTAATCTTAAAAATGTATTTCTTGTATAAGGATTAAAAGATAACTTAATTAACATAAGTCAATTGTGTGACCAAAGATTTCATGTGAGATCTAATAAAAGCCATTGTGTTGTAATTTGATGAAACAATCTCTGTTATAATTAGAGAAGCAAAAAACTTTTTGCAACTCCTACATAGTTGTAAATGAAATTATCTACAACAAAGCTATTGTGCAAGATTTAGAAGTGTGACATCAAAATCTTGGTCATGTGAATTATTAAAATTTACAGAGACTTGTTCGATATGATACAGTTAAAGAACTTCCAAAACTTGGAAATACTGTGACCTAGATCTTGGGGAGACTGTTATGGGAAACAATACAAAGTGTCACATCCATTGTTAACACGATTGAATTGTTTCATGTCATATCCAAAATGAATTCATTAAGTTTCCAGAGTTTCTTTTAAACTAAACAACCACTTATTTTGATATTCTTATTTTTTTACTATTTATTTTTTTGTTTTTTATTCGCTTTATTTTAATATGTTGATACGGAATCTATAGGATCTTTTGATAACATGAAAAAATAAAATTAAAAACATCAATCATCGGATGAACTCCCAACGAAACCTCTAGAAAGACTTTTAAAAATGTTAGGAATAGAACTTAAAGCTTGAAAGCTTACAACTCTTTAGAAGACTTGAAAGTAATAAACTTAAAAATAAACAAGAACTAAATCATTCAACTCTAAAAAAATGTACTTGTACAAAAAAAAAAATAATAATAATAACCCTTCAATTCTATTCAATTCTATTCAATACTTGAAAAGGTGGCTATTTCTAGGCCAAATTACAAGAATTTAAAATAAATAAATAATTCTAATTAGTATGTACTAATTATGTAAATAAAACTCTTAAAATTAATTAATTAATTGATTTTACAAGTCTTAAGATTCAATTAATGAATAAATAAATATTTAACCTCTTAAATAAACTTTTAAATAATATAAAATCTAAAGTGTTTGCCTGGTAGTTAAAGAGACTTCCAAAATTTTTTAACTCAAAAATCCAGTATTGATGGTGATGATCTTCACTGAAACGCTCCCAAACTCGAATTAACTTGATGCAAAATGCGTTGCGAAGTTAATAAAAACTTTTCTATTCAAAAGTAGAAAATTCAGTCCAAAAATATTCGGATTCCATAAAATAAAATAAAAGTTGGATGATGCTCCAGACTTAGCTCAAACGAGTTTACCCCTCCATCACCCACAAATTTTTCTTTTAAAAATTAAGTATACTCAATTCAGTCACAAACATGTTTGCTCTCAAGTTAATGGCTACTCAATTATAATAATATGATGATGATGGTTTGAAGCAATGCTATTAGAACTTTGCCGCACTTGTTTCTGCTTATCTAAATCTGGATTCCCATCTTTTTCATCAGGTTCCAATCTCTTGAAATGCGCTAGAGAGGCTAATTCATGAATCGACTCTGAAATTTTTTCAGTACAAGAAAGAATATCAAGCAGCAATGAAGCTACTGTCGCCACTTCTAGAATCTCTACGATATCTATGCCTTCACACAACCCTGTTCTGAGCAACGATTTAAGGTTGTCAGCAGCGTTCTTCGATTTTGCGGTTTGAGGACAATCAGCTGATGGTAGAGTCATTGTTCTCATAGCTGATGCTAATCCCTTGACAGCTTTCCCTGTTTCTGAACTTGCTTTGATGAATGCTTCTCGAAAATTTCCACAGGTTTCTGGTGAGGCCTGTAAAAGATTAATGCCAATGTTAAAAATAACCAGATTTTTAACATTTTGGATATTGACTTTGTTTGACGTTATAGTACCTGTACATCAGAGTTGAGGCAACCATTAAGGGCTTCAATTCTGTAAGCACATTGTCGAGTGAGACTTCCAATCTTCAGGTATTGTTTCCAAGGATGGCGAAATCTGAACCGCCCATGTGGGGGTTCCCATCTAGCAAAATTAACCTGCGAGCGAGAACAAACTCCTGAAGTAAGATCGTATGACACTTGCATCTTGATTTTTTTTTTTTTATCATGTTGGTCGGTTCCTAATTGTTCTTTTTTTTTTTTTTAATTAGTTCTCCTACTCACCAAAGATTCTTCGCTTTGCTTTGAATTGAGTATGCTTTTATGTACTTGTAATGATGCTTTGTTTGACTCTGGTTCGCTTGTTTTTTGGAAGTATTCATCCCCAAAACCTGCAAACTAAATGGCATCAATATGCAAGTTTTATGTTGAAATATTTGTGTACCTATATGCTTAATACAAGGAAGTACCTTCTAAGAAGCTTGCAAGCTTTTCAAGATTGTTGGCAGCCAAATTATGAAGATCTTCGCCAGCCCAAACGGGGCAGATGAAAATGCAGACAAAAATAGCCGTAAATCCACCAATTAGAATAGTGGATACTCTTTTATGAGCCATTTCAAGCACCTCTTCATCACGATAACCAGAAACAGATATCAAGCAAAAGGTCAACATGAATATAAGGAGCCCGTAATCATATCTGACCTTCATTCGTGGAAAGAATCGTATAAACGACACTGTTGCAGCTGTATATATCAACCCAGAATTAGTCCTCACTTCACTTGTTATAATAAAATAAATTGATGTTTGTTCAAAATATGCGTTTTTTTTATTTTGGATCATGTTGTTTTACCTAGAATGAACACAAAGATTCCCAGTAATATAGGCTGAAGTTCCTGTCCAGGCAAGTTAGCTAAGTGGTGAGCTCCAAAGCCCAGTGTTCCAGCTAAAAATGTTGCCAATCCCCTGTTCAAGCCTTTGCCAAGAGTTGCTCCTACATTAAAACAAACAAGCTTTCATGTTTTGGATGTAATTTCCAGACTTAGTTGATTCATGTGATGTGATCATTTTAGAGGCTTACCTACAGAGAACTCAATGACGACAATGACAGTTAAAACAGCCCACATTGCTGAGCTGCCAAAGCCAACATATAGAGGATCAAAATAGTAGAAGAGTGAGACGAGGGTGATGGCTAATCCTACTTTAAACGAATGAACAATTCTTCTAGGATCATCTTCTGCTACTTTCTTCATTTTCCCTGGAAATTCAGCCACCTTGCTTCTTATTTTCACTATCGAGTCCTTAACCAACGCCAACCGACTGTTTGCCGACCCCCCTTCTACTACTACATTGGCTTCCATTGTCAAACCAAAGGGGAGCAATATTGATGAATGAAACTCTAGGTGGGGTCGTATATTTATAGCTGTTTAGAAAGAGAGATGCATCAATCATAGTAGCGTGATATTGTAACAAAGAGACAAATGAATATAAAGGAAGGAACGCGGAGTTTGGCATCTTAGGTTGTCAATTTGAACAACCAAGTATCTGGAAAGTGCGATCACTGGCTGCCCTGCTGGAGACGTCACTGACAGGGACCTTTCCTCTCAATTAGGTACATTAAAGGTCTTTCAATTTGCTTGCACCATAGTAGTAACACAGCTGGCCAATGTTCAATAGATAAATTACACAAAGATATTCATATTATGGGCAGTGATCACTAACCTACTAAACGCCGACTCTATTAAAGGTCCGCGTGTGCCATTTTACAACTTTCCTGGTGGTAGGAGGTAACCTGTTAGGTATTTATACGTACATGCAGTAAGATAATGTGTGCATTTGTTTTGAATTCTTAAGACTTTATGTACTATTTTAAATAATTTTATTTCATAATTAGATCTAAAATGTTTTATATTTATAAATTTTAATAAGTTGATAATTTATATTATATAAATTTTAATATTTTGTGGATTTATATTCATATCATATCATTCCAACAGAAACGTACCAGTCTTTTTTTAGATAAGCTTATAGCCTTATTTGTTGTACCTATGGGGTTCAGAATTGTTAGTAGAAATAGCTAATATCTGGAGTCCTTTCCAATTTCCATTGCATCGTAACTGACGGTAGGAAAACCTTATATATAACATCATTTTACATAATAATAATAATAATAATAATAATAATAATAATAAAAGAATACAAAACTATCATACATCTAGTAAATGTAAAAATAAATACAAAGCAATTAAAATCATTAATATGATGTATTTATTTATAAAATTGAAATTAATAATTTATGATGCTTGATATTAAACTATGATTACATAAATTATGGATCATCTTTTCTAACTTAGTGCAATTTTTCAGAAGACATTTTCAATAGACAAAATCAAGGTTCTTGAACAAAATAATGCATAATTATGAGTGTGAGTATTTGGTAGACAAATAATGTAACTTTTTTTTTTGTTTTATTAGTAGTTTCAAAAAATTTATATGTTGTTTTTTTAACATTTTACTATATTCTTATAGGACACTTGTCAACCTTAAACTTATGAAATATAAAGATTCCACTGTTAATGTACCAAATAATTTCCTTAATCACAAATATAGTTATAGTTTTTAGGCATAATTATTTATTTGACCCTTCAATTTTACAAAAATAAAAAAATCATTTTAACTCTTCATTTAATTTTTCACATCTTTTAACCATTAAACTTATATTGTTTGTCAAATCATCCAAAATAGATGAAAAAAGTCAACGTTTGCTAACTTTCCTGATGTGGCAATCGCGTGGCAATCCACATGTATGCCACGTTGGTAATTAATTATTTTTTAAATTAAAAATATTTAAAAAATAATTTTATATAATTTTTATTTTTAAAATATTTTTATAATTTTTGAAAATTTTAAATTTTAAAAAATTAATTACTTACTGACGTGGCATTCACATGGTCTATGTGGCAACCCATGTGTATGTTACATCAATAAAGTTAAAAAATGTTACCTTTTCCATTTGGAGTGATTGAACAAACAATGAAAATTCAAAAACTAAAAAATAATTTAAAAAATTAAATGAAAAGAAAAAGTTATTTTATAAAGTCAAATGGTCTATTTACCTATTTTTAAATTATTTCAACATTGAAATATTGATTTTTTTTTTTTTAAATGGGGTTCTTTACTTTAAGTAAATAAGAAAGTGGTTGTGGTATCACGCCCATAAGTATAACAATTAAAGAGTCCAAATACGTAAGTATGAAACATGTATGATGCATAAAAATAGAAAGCAATTAAAATCATTAATATAATACATTTAACACGTATTATATATCATATATAAATTTGAAATATTTAATAATTTATGATTACGATATTTTGAAATAACATTAACTCGGGTAAAAGTATTAAAGAAATCCTATAATTAGATGTAGATTACATTTTAGTCTCTCTACTAAATAAATTAGTCCTTATACATTTTGAAATGTGTAAATTAATTCCTCTATTAAATTTTTTTCAATAGAGAAACTAAAACGCAATACACCTTATGTATAGAAGATTTTCTAATACTTTTACCGATCAACTAGTAAAAGACAATTAAAAAAAAAAGCCCAATGCAAGATTCAAAACAGATGGCCACCCACAAAATCAAACACAAAACCATCAACAAAAATTAAGACAACAAGCTCTGCTCTCTCGTATAGCCATGGAGCTAGCCAAAAAGCCCCTTTTGAGTTTCCAAGCAGAAAACAATGAAACAACAAGCATTAAGGTGGCTCAATCAACAACAGGCATTACTATCTCTTAGAGAAAGTATGCTTTGGATATCTAGAGGAACAGGGATGCTAGACTATAAACCAATGGAAACCCTTATGGATCTTAATGTCAAGTTTGTTCCAAATCAAGGGGAGCCTCTAAAAGATCCAAATCAATATTCAAAGGTTGGTTGGGGAACTTATTTTCTAAGGATGTGTTGGGGAGTGAGGTTAATGTGCATGTGAACGGTTAACTCAGACCCATTCTAATTTGGGCCTTAAGTTGAAGTTGATAGCCATAGAATATATGAGTTGGACTTCTTTCAACTATTTTCCTGTCGTAGTAGTTAGAGGTGCTTAGGGGTACTAAATTAGAATAAGACTTGAACTAATTTCAACAATATGTAAAAAGATTGAAGATAGTGAAACTGTACTTTATGTTTATAATTAATAAATTCACTTTTATTTAATATTAAATTTTTATTATATATATTATAATTTAGATTAAACAAGAGTAAAAAATAGTTACCAAGGCTTAGCCCGGTTCTAGCGAAGTGTGTCGAGCCAGTTGAACTGCTCGACTCCATCAACAAATTTAATACTAGCTAAAATTTTGGTTTAAAATTTCTGAACAGCTTAAATGGCAATTATATTTATGAGTTGGACTCTAACAATGACTTTTGTCGAAACCATTTTTTGAAAGAAGTCGACTTTTTATTTAAAAATGTGAAAATGAGAGTCACCACCAATCTTTTATATTAGGTGTGATCGGATCACCTCGTAATTTAATCATTTTAATAAAAGTTAAAATTTACTAAAACGATGGTTTTGGTCTACAAAATCCAGAAAATAGGTTCGGGAGTCGGTTACGTATGAGGAAGGATTAGCACCCTCGTAACGCCCAAAATTGGTACCTAGTTGATTAATTAATGTCTTAGTGCCGAAAATTGAAAACTTGGAAAGAATTTAAAATACGGTCCCTCTTTGTGGTGATGTTATTTTATTTAAAAAATCGTTTGAATAAATCAAAACGTATGTTAAAGACCTTTTTGTCTCGAAGTAACAAAATTTCACATCCAATAAGTTAAGACACAACACCTCGAATCCTTGAGCATAAACTTTTCTTTTATTTTTATTCAAAACTCATGTATATTAATTTTAAAAGGACATTCGATTATTTAGGTTCAACGAGAAAAATCGACACCCAGTAAGTTAGGACACGACTTCTCAAATCTCCAAATACGGAACATTGCCTTTTTTTTTAAGAATTTTCTTTAAATTAATGTAACACTTTAAAATAAAAACGGTCAAATATATTTGAATATAACATTCTACACGTATACTAGCACGATATAAGATAACTGGTAGAAAAGATGACAAAACAAGTAGATAACATCAATAACACGCAATTATAATACTAGTGAATAATGATGATATACTATGACCATGATAATATAAATAAATGAAATAAAAACAACAGTCCAATAACCATTATACAAGTTGACATTATAGAACTAGCATGAATAATAATAGTAATAATATTAATAATAACAATATAATAAAATTTGGAATGTAAGTCATAAATGTAAAATAAGGGCAAAAGAATAATAAAAATAATAAATACTAAAGTGAAAGTGGAAACTAAAAAAAGGACTCAATTAGAATTAAAATGAAATTTAGGGCGTAAAATATAAGTAAATAAATAATATGAAAATAAAATAAAAATTATAAGGGGTTGAAATTAATGAGCCTGCAATTAATGGCCTGTTTTTTTATTTTTGGTTGCTGATTTGGGCCCAGGCAAATTTGGCCTCCTACAGCTGCCACTCTTTGCTCATTGTCGTGTAACGAGAATGGAGCAAAAACTTTAGAAATGGCCAATTTTGCCTGGTCTTGCTGAGTCTCGACTTCTTTTGGTGCTTTTCTTCTTCAAGTAGCCTCATTTCAATCCACTGCATCTTCAGGGATATAGGAATTGTTGCTTCGATTCACTCCACATGCCACTTTAGGGAGATAAGATTCATAGCTTCAATATGCTCTGCTGCAACTTCAGGGAGATGAGATTTGTGATTTTTAACCTGCTCCACTGCAACTTCGGGGAGATAAGGTTTGTAGCCTGTAGCTTTAGTCTATTCCATTACAACTTCAAGGAGATAAGATTTGCCATTATAACTTCAATCCGTCCCACTGCAACTTCAGGGATATGTGATTTGTAACTTCAATTACTCCACTGCAACTTCAAGGAGATAAGATTTTTTTTAACCTGCTCCACTGCAATTTCAGGGAGATAATGTTTGTGGCTTTAATATACTCCACTGCAACTTCAGGGAGATAAGATTCGCCTGTAGCTTTAGTCTATTCCACTGCAACTTTAGGGACATAAGATCCGCCTGTAGCTTTAGTCTATTCCACTGCAACTTCTGGGAGATAAGACATGCTATGGTAGATTTGATCCGACCTTCTGCAACTTCAGAGGTATAGGACTTATCGTTTCAATCTGCTCTACTGCGACTTCAGGGAGATAAGATTAGTGGCTTCAATCTGCTCCACTGCAACTTCAGAGAATAAGATTAGTGGCTTCAATCTGCTCCACTGCAACTTCGGGGAGATAAGATTCGCCATTATAACTTCAATCCATCCCACTGCAAATTTAGGGGTATAGGATTTATGGTTTCTCTGATTTTGTTACACCATTCTCTAGAGAACATGACCTGTAGAATCCATTTCTTGGGCCTATTTATGCCTAGTGATTAGGATGTCATGATCAGGATGAATCAAATGCTCCTAACTAGATGTGTATGAATGATATTTGCATGAATGCAGAATGTCATTTTTCGAGAATGATCCTTTTTTAATGCTTAGGTTGTCATTGCTCGTTGTTTATCAAGGTTCTATCACTGATGTGTTACCATGCCTTCTTGTTCAGCTGGTATCTTTAACAGAAAATCTGAAGAAATAGTCACAATTTAGACTATTCTTCCTCAAATGTTTCCAACCCTTAAGTTTGGTTAGTTCTGAATAGTGGTCCTATTTTAGATCCTTGTACTATTTAGCAGCTTTTCAAGGCAATGCAGAACTCCTTTTACTTGAATATTATTAGTCAATTAATCGTTATTTCAATGTAAAAATGCTTGAAAAAGATTGTAACAATGGACAAAAGGAATTTTATTGGGAGTAAAGTTTGAAATGAATGAATTAATCAAAGATAGCAAACGTTTGCTAAAATACAAAATGAATAAGATGAAAATAGGTGCCCCAGATACCATAGCATGAGCTTCTTCGCACTAACTTTTTGTGGACCCTTTTGAACTTGATATGTGTTTTGGAGATTCAAAACACTTTATTGATGCCCCAAGACGTAGCATCTCTCTTCCTTGTTCATTCAGGGATAATAAGACTACCGCATGCCCCATATTTGATCAAAATTTGAATTGCCTTTTTTTCGGGTTTTCAACTCAAAACCCTTTTGGTCTCAAGGCACCCTTTACGGTTTTCACCTAATCCTCTACCTTTTTCTTTTTTTTAGGTGAAGTACTTCTTGACTGAATCTGAATTCACAGGGTTAGGCATATTTTTACCATTCATCTCGGTTAAAATCAACACTCCTCCAGAAAAAGCCTTCTTTACCACATAAGGTCCTTCCTAATTTGACATCCATTTCCCTCTGAAATCATTTTATATGGGCAGGATCTTTTTCAATACTAAGTCCCCCTCATGGAATTCTCTGGGACGAACCTTTTTGTTATAAGCTCGCATCATTTTCTTTTGGTACATCTGACTATGACAGATGGCTTTCAACCTTTTCTCTTCAATCAAGTTTAGCTGATCATATCGGGATTGAATCCATTCTGCTTCATCTAATTTCAATTCTGCCAAAACTCAGAGAGAAGGAATCTCGACTTCAATGGGTAAAACCGCTTCCATTCTATAAACCAGAGAGAAAGGTGTTGCCCCGGTTGAGGTTTTGACAGATGTTCGATAAGCATAGAGGGCAAATGGTAATTTCTCATGCCAATATTTATAAGTCTCAGTCATTTTCCCCACGATCTTCTTAATATTCTTATTGACTACCTCCACCACACCATTCATTTTTGGACGATATGGTGACTAGTTATGGTGTTTAATCTTAAATTGATGACAGACATCCGCTATCGTGCTGTTGTTCAAGTTCAATACATTGTCAGATATAATCCTTTTTGGCATCCCATACAAACATATAATCTCTTTCTTCAAGAATTTGCCAACTTGGTGACATTGGCATATGAAGTGGCTTATACCCATTTTGTGAAGTAATTGATGACCACGAAGATGAATCGATACCCGTTAGAAGCTTTAGGTGAGATTGGTCCGATGACATTCATGCCTCATATAGAGAAAGGCCACGGAGAAGTCATAACATGAAGAGGTGAGAGAGGTACATGAATTTTATCTCCATAAATTTGACACTTATGGCATTTCTTGGCATAACTGATGCAATCTCTTTCCATGGTGGACCAATAATACCCGAATCTTATGATTTGCCTGGCCATTGTAAAACCATTGGCATGTGTTTCGCAGACACCCTCATGGACTTCTTCCAAGATTTTATTAGCCTCGACAACGTCTACACATCTTAGTAACACCTGATTATTTCTCCCTTCATATAGGATTTCCCCATCTAAGACATAGTCACTAGCTAGTCTTCTCAATGTCCTTTTATCGTTCTCAGTTGCTTGGTCAGGGTATTTACGATTCTTCACATATCGCAGTATATCGTGGTACCAAGAGTGATCATCCTTTTCTTCTTCCTTTTCAATGTTGTAACAATGAGCCGGAACCTCATAAACACTCATCTGGATCGGTTTCACATCCTCTTGTTTGTTTACCTTGACCATGGAAGCTAAAGTTGCTAGGGCGTCAGCCATCTGATTTTCTTCTCGCGGGAGGTAGTAGAAGGTGATATCATCAAACTCTTTAATTAATCCAAGGACCAACCTTCAATAATCGATCAAGTTGGGATCTCTTGTCTCTCGTTCACCTTTAAGTTGATAGATCACTAGCGCAGAATCCCCATATACCTCTAGTACTTTGATCTCACGTTCTATGGCTGCATGGATACCCATGATGCATGCTTCATATTCCGCCATGTTATTTGTGCAATCAAAATCCAATTTACTAATAAAGGAATAATGATCTTTATTTGGGGATACCAGGACTGCCCCGATTCCATTACCCACAGCGTTTGATGCTCCATCAAAGTTTAGTTTCCAAGGATGGCCTTCTTGAGAGTATTCTTCAGTGGTTGCAACATACATTAGATATTCGTTTGGAAAATCAAAGTTCAAAGGCTCGTAATCTTCTAGAGCTCTACTGGCTAGAAAATCTACTATTGCACCCCCTTTTACAGCTTTCTGATTCACATAGACTATATCAAATTCAGAAAGCAGAATTTGCCATCGGGCCATCATTCCACTCAAAGCAGTCGACTCCATCATGTACTTTAGAGGGTCTAGTTTCGAGATGAGCCAAGTTGTTTGGTATAACATGTACTGTTTCAACCTTCGAGTTGTTCAAATTAAGGTGCAACACAACTTCTCAATTGGCAAGTATCTCGTCTCATACTCAGTGAACTTCTTACTGAGGTAGTATATCGCCCTTTCTTTCCTTCCTAACTCATCGTGTTGGCCAAGCACACATCCCATAGAATTCTCAAACACTACCAAATATAGTATCAGTGACTTATCAGCATTGGGGCATTGGACAGGTATTGTTTAAGCTTGTCAAAAGTTTTTCAGCATTCATCATCCCATGCACTTGAATTGTGTTTCTTTAGAAGACGGAATATGGGGTTGTATTTCTCGGTTAGTTGTGAAATGAACCGAGCAATGTAATTTAACCTCCCTAAGAAACATCAAACTTCTCTTTAAGTACACGGCGAAGGTATCTCATGTATAGCCTTGACTTTATCTGAGTCAATCTCAATCCCCTTTTTACTGACTACGAATCCTAGCAGTTTCCCTGACCTGACCCCGAAGGTACATTTTACTGGATTGAGCTTTAGCTAGAATTTTCTCAACCTCAAGAATAATTTCCTCAAGACTTGCACATGCTCCTCTTCTTCGAGATTTGGTGATCATATAGTCAACATAAAATTCAATTTCTTTGTGCATCATATCATGGAATAGGTTTACTATGGCTCTCTACTATGTCGCTCCCGCATTTTTTAGTCCAAATGGCATCAACTTATAGCAAAATGTTCCCCACATGGTTACAAATGTGGTCTTATCCATGTCTTCAAGATGCATTTTTATCTGGTTGTATCTTGAGAAGCCATCCCTGAAGGAGAATAATGAGTAACATGTCGAGTTGTCCACTAAGGTGTCGATATGGGGCAATAGGAAATTGTCCTTCAGGCTAGCTTTGTTCAGGTCCCTGTAATCTACGCACATTCATAATTTCCCATCTTTTTTAGGGACGGGGACGATATTGGCTACCCATTCTGAGTATTTTACCACTTGTAAGAAACCAGCATCGAATTACTTCTTGACATCTTCTTTTATTTTTAGCAAAACATCGGGCCTCATCCTTCGGAGCTTATATTGAACTGGCTTGCACTCTTCCTTTATGGGGAGCCGATGTACCACGATATCAGTACTTAGTCCAGGCATATCTTGATACAACCATGCGAAAACATCTTTAAATTCTTGGAGTAACTCAATAAGGTCTCGCTTTGTCTCTGCGGCAATGCAAGCTCCAATTTTCACTTTTTTTCCTTCTTCCAAGATCACAATATCTACTGACTCTTTGTGAGGTAGAATATGTTTCTCCTCTTACTCTACCATCCTTAACAAATCAGGAGATAGGTTATAATCTCTGTCAACTTCAAAGTCCTGAGGTTCCTCTAAACACATATCTCGCTCAAATAGAGATTCTGAGTTAGTAGCAGCATCGTTCATATCATTGATATCTGGAGATATGTTATAGAAACGAAGGAAGGCCCACAGAACAAATGAATCTAGGAATAATTATTTATGGGGTATGAGTATGAATGAAATGAAAGAATAGAAGAATATTTGCTCGAAATAAGACAAACAGATGTATTTTATTGAAATAAAGATGTTGGACATAGGCCTATTTCACAAAAGGATTCTTATTGCCCCTAGGCTTAAAGCAATAAGCGTGTTTTGAACAATACTCTAAATTAGCTCTAAAAACTATAGTAATCTCTTCCGCAGTCCAGTTGTTCAGAACACTTCCAGGTACATAGAGGCAGATGCTTGATAAATTTTCTTCCCTAATTCTTTCTTCGGATATGGTGTTGAATTTCAGATTTCCCAACATTTCTTCAACGGTTTCTTTGCTTGATATCTTCCGTTCAGGGTGAATAATTCCTCTTAACACGAAAGTTATGAATATATGGGGAAAAGTTATTAGTTCTCATTTGACCTCCTCCCGCTCAAACGCGCTCTCCTCATTTCTTGCTCCTTCTCTATATCTTTCTTCTTTTGTCTCACATCTGGCTTGTATCCCAAGCCAAAGTGGTTTCGTTTTTCCATTAGCATAGGTGTCTCGACCCTTCCTTGTAAGCATTTTCCAAGTCTTCTCCCAAGCAAGGCTCATTTCCTAACCGTCAGTTGTAGGCCCATCTTTGTAGTTTTGGAGATTTTGGGCATCGGGATCTTGTTCCCTTCGACAATGAAGGTTGCATTCACAAATTCCAGCGATCGAAAGGAACATTCTATCACTTTATCCTCTGCCCCTATGTACGGTGTATTACTGGTTACGGATACAAAAATGTCTTCTTCCACGTTTATCGTTACCAGTCGACCCTCTGTTACCAACTTTAGCTTTTGGTGAAGTGATGACAGCACTGCCCCCGCTGAGTGAATCCAAGGCCTCCCCAATAAGTAATTATAAGATGGCTTGATGTCCATCACTAAGAAGTCTACCTCATACGTGTTTGGACTAATCAAAAGGGGTATCTCAATCCTTCCCATCACCCTCTTTTCGGTACCATCGAATGCTCTCACTATGTTTTGACACGTTTTCATATGAGAGCTATCCATAGGTAACTTATTCAGTGTGGATAGGGGCAAGAAATTTAGTGCAGATCCATTATCAATTAACACCCCTGGTAATGTATATCCTTTGCAGCGGGTGGTGATGTGCAGAGCCTTTGTAGATCCCATGCCCCTTGACGATATTTCGTCATCATTAAAGAAGATGAAGTTGTAGGCATTTATATTGTTAATTAGGCGATCCAGCTTGTTTACAGAGATATCGTTAGCGACATAAGTTTCATTTAGGACTTTCATCAACTCGCTATGATGTGTCTCTGAACTTAAGAGTAAAATTAGCACTGATATACGAGCTGGTTGTTTGTGTAGTTGTTCTATGATGCTATACTCGCTATGCTTTAAGAATTTTATGAATTTTTTAGCCTTTTTCTCAGTTACCGGCTCATTAACAGGCGATTCAGGTCTGGCTGTCTTTTCTTTCTTTTGTTCAACCGCCAAGGCTTTTCCTTTTACAGGCTCAACTCCTGCATTTGATGGATCATAACGCCTTTCACTGCGCGTGTAGAAACCCACATCTTGGCCTTCTTTTAAAGCGCTAATTGGGTTCTCTTCTCCCGGGATCGTCACGTTGCAGTCATAATTCCAAGGAACCCTTTTGCTATCATTGTAGGAAAAGGCTACAGGTTTCTACATTATGACCCTTGGTGAAATTTGTACTTTGGCTTCATTACTTCTTGGTCATGAAATAATAACCACTGGGTGGTTAACCTTATAGACCTTCTCCGTCAATCTTTCCTCTGAGGTGCATATATCTCCTCCTTCTGAGCTCTTAACCTCCTCATAAAATTCAATTTCCTTGTTATCCATCAGATTTTGTACAAGGTCCTGAACTCAATGCACTCTTGGATTTCATGACTCTATTTAGCATGGAACTCACAGTAGTTTATCATCCCTTCGAGTCTCTTCTCTGAATCTTGTTTGATTAATCCTCTTTCTACCAACTTTTTTCAAACCCATCTCAGTGGGGTTTTTACGTCTGCCACGTCAATTTTGGTTCTTTTACCTCTCCTCTCAATTATCGCATTTACCCCTTTATCAGAATGACTGGGTAATGGATTTCCTACTACATTAGGTCTTGATGGGTCGTCAAACTTTACAATTCACATCTTAATGAACCTTTCAATTAACTTTTTAAAAACAGTGCAGGTCTTGATTGAGTATCTCGTGATTCCTGCATAGTACTTGTATTGAGCATTTGCGTCGTACCATTTGGGGAAAGGAGGTTTCAAAGGTTTCAAGTAGAAAGATGATACCACATGTGCATCAAACAGACTCTGATATAGCTCCCTATATGTCATCGGGATGGGTGTGAACTAAAGCCTTTCTGTATTTGGCCCCGAGTTGGATTATTGCCTTGGGGGCCCTGATGGCTAATGGCTACTATCATTGGTGGGCCTACAGTGATTGGTTTTGGATAACCCTTATTATACATGCTTGTATTATTCACCTCGTTTTCTTTCTTCTTCAGGGCCGATCTTTTAGTGTTTTCACCCATATCTATCTTACCAATTCTTACTGCGTTTTCAATCATTTCACCGGACATTACTATATCCGAGAAGCTCTTAGTAGCGCTTCCCAATATATGGTTGATGAACGGGGCTTTTAAAGTGCTGATGAAAAGCATTGTGGTTTCTTTCTCTAGAAGAAGTGGCTGGACTTGCGTTGCCACCTTACTCCATCTTTGGGCATATTGCCTGAAGCTCTCATTTTGCTTGTTCCCCATGTTCTGCAGCATGATTCTGTCGGGTGTCATTTTCGTCACATGACTATATTTCTTCATAAAAACTTGCGTTAGGTCTTTTCATGAATTGATTTTGGCACGACTCAGTTGGTTATACCATTTAGCTGCTGACCTGATCAGACTGTCCTAAAAGTAATGGATTAACAGTTGATCATTATTGACGTATCCTGTCATCCTTTGACAGAACATAGTGATGTGAGCTTCTGGACATCTAGTCCCATTATACTTTTCAAACTCTAGAGTTTTAAACTTTGGAGGGAGCACTAAATCTGGGACCAAACTCAGGTCCTTGGCATCAATTTCACAATGATAATCAGCATTTTCCATTGCTCTGAATTTTTCTTCTAACCGTCTGCACCTATCTTCAAGTTGTTTTGGCAGTTCCACTCTTGCTTGTTTCCTTTTTTGCCACATTATCTAGATCAGGGACAACAGGATTGGTTGGATTATCCCTCAGATTAGAGTCTGAGCCTGTTTGGTAGTTCATTGGTGCAGAGGTACCAACTTGATACTGTTGGGGTTTGATTGTAACGGGTACCCTTCGTGGGTACACATCTACTTGTGCCTGGACGTTTATCGGGGTAAAACATGGGGGTAAGTAGGGTCATCATTATCATCACTTGAGTTGACCACGGTGCTCTTCCCTTTTTCAAGTCCTCCGTCCATCAACTGTGTCAATTGGCTTATCATACTTCTTTGAGATTCCTGTATTTGATCTCTCATATCCTGTTATACTTTTGCTAACTGTTCTTGTAGCTGTATTTGCAGCTGGTCTTGTATATCCTTTTGAATCTGTTCTAATCTTTCTAATCTCTGATCCATTACTTTGGTTTTAGCGCGAGTATTGTAGTGATATTCAATTGGTAGACTTTTGTTGGTTCCCAGATTAACTGAAATAATTTTAACTAATTAGGGTCCTTTTGTAAAATTTAATGCATATGATGCAATGTGATGCAAATGCATGAAATGAATGCAAAAAGATATTGGCTCTGATTCAATTCCATTAGAACAACTGTCGAAACCATTTTTTTTAAAGTTTTGAAAAACGGGGATTGACTTTAAAAAGTATGAAGTGGAGTCGCCACCGATCTTTTTTTGTTTAGGTGTAATCGGATCACCTCGTAAAACATTTCATCTTTAAAAAATAATTTTAGCCTGCCTAAATTAAAAAAAATGGGTTCGGGAGTCGGTTACGTATGAGGAAGAGTTATCATCCTCGTACGCCCAAAATTGGTACCAAATTGATTAAATGTTGTCCTAACGTCGAGAATTTGAAAAGTTTTGAAAATGTTATTTCTTTGAAAAACAAGTGGAATATTCCAAATGTAAGATTCATTCGCTCTAAATGAACTAAATACTACACCCGGTACGTTAGGATGCAATATATTGGACCCTCAAAGTCGAGATTATCTTATTATTTCAAAAACATGCGATTAAGAAGGATATTAAGTCTTTTGGTCAAACAAAGAAACCGCAACCCAATACGTTAGGGTACAATTTCTCAGATTTCTAAAACACCATATATCACTTTATTTTAAAAATCTTTTGTGTAATCAAAATGTATTTTATTTGAGAAAAGAACAATTAAATAGGCTTACAAAGCCTAGAATTTGCATTATTATTAACAATAAGATTGAGTATGGAACCATAGTAACAATAACACGTAAATTTATATAAAAATACTAAGAAATCAAATTAATACACATATGACATAAAAATTTAATAGTTTATGATGAAAGTCTCGAAATGAAAAATATGAATAAGGTTGAAACTTTAGAAAGATACAAGTTATTTAACTAGATTTATACAAAAATACACATATGTTTAAAATAAAATATATACATAAAACAATAATAAATCCATATCGAAGAATAGTGTTAATGCAAACAAATATATTTATATAAATAAGTAATGTTTAAAATGAACAAAAGATAATTTAAAATTAAGTATTTCTAAGACATGATACATATGTACAAACAAATTTAAATGATAATATATAAATATATACATAAGACAATATATACATAAAATGAAAATAATTTAAATAAAATCTTGTATGAAAAACATTCGTACATGCAATACAATGATAAAAAAAAATATTTATAGTTGAAATTATATTAATTTTGAGTCGTACAAATATTTAAAAGAGGAATTAGAAATAAACACTTTTTACATGCAAGAAAATAAAATATATAATAAAAATATATGTAAATAATTTGAAACATATAAAAAATTAATAAGTTAACTCAAAACAATTTATTAAAAATCAACAAAAACAATTAATTTAATAACAATAAAAAAATACAACTCAATTGAATTTAAAAAAAAAAAGGTTAATTTATAAACAAAACTATTAAACATAATAAGGATTTAAGTGTAATGCATGCAAATGATCAGGGATTAATAGTACAAATATTCCCATAGCCAAAAGCAGTGTACAAATTGGATCGAATTGACATAACACATAAATTATAGAGATTAATTAAAAAAATAAAGAGAACGTTTAGCATATCTAATTGGAAAACAATATGGAAAAGAAGGACTAGAGAATAAATATCCCCAGAGATCAAAATGCGCGGATCCTACGGTTTTGAATCGGATCGGGCCGGGGCAGCTTCACACGGCATCGTTTCAAAGCTATTGAAACAAGGCTTTAACGACGCCGTTCCTTTAATGAGTTAAAACCAGAATTAAAAAATAAATTAGCATTTTATTTTAAACAGAACCCTAATCCCCTTTACTTTCTTCCTCAGCCGCAGAAAGGGAAAAAAACCATCCGGCCACTTTAACGCCATGATAATTGGCGATTAGTGACCGATTCAAGCCCGAGTGACTTCCTCCTTCAAGCCAGACCCGAATGTTTCACGTTCTTAAACCCGAAGGACTTCCTTGCTTCGATTACGACGAAGAAGGCAGTCCGACGGTCTGCATTTCGAAGGTAAATCTCATTTCTTTCTACTTTTTTAAAAAAAAAACAGAAGTAAAGTAATAAAGATCGAAAGAAAAAGGCTATCAAAGATTCAAATCACCTTTTCAAAAATTCTCTATTTTTTGATTTTGTATTTTTTTTGGATGAGTGTGTATGTGTGATTCTCTCTGTATGCGTGAGTGCCTAAAAAATTACTGATTACATCAGGCTTTTTATATCCTAAAAAATAAAAAGGAAATGAAATACACGTTCTTCTACTGTATTCTACACGTTCTTCTACTGTTTCCCGATTTTCTGCTTATTCTCTATTTCTTTTGCAGAAGGAGGCCGTTACTGGCGCGCGCGTGTGTCCTGGTTGCTGACGAAGATACACGCGAGGCGCGTGTGGGGAAGGCCGCGGCGCTAGAGGTTTCCAGAAACCACTAGGGTTTCTGGAAAGTGTTCTGACGGTTGGGTCATTTGGGCCAACTCTATATTGGGCCTACTTGGGTTTCAGATTTTGGCATTGGGTTTTGTATTTGGGCTTTAAATTGTATTTGGACTGTTATTCTTTATTGGACTATATTTGGTTTATTTCTATTTTTTTTATGTTTATTTTTGGATAAATAGGCCCTGGCGAAATGGGCCTATTACAGCTGCCCCTCTTTGCTCATTGTCGTGTAACGAGAATAGAGCAAAGACTTCAAAAAGGGCCAATTTTGCCCGGTCTTACCAAATCTTGACCTCTTTCAGCGCCTTTCTTCTTCGAATAGCCTCATTCCATCCCACTGTATCTTCAGGGGCATGAGAGCTAGTGACTTCAATTTGCTCCGCTGCTACCTCGGGAGACTAAGCGACTTGAATCTGCTCTATTATCAATATATAGAAATAAGCTTCGCCAAATTCGATCTGCCCCACTGCTATCTCGAGGAGACAAGATCTGAATTTTCCAATCTGCTTCTTTATTATCTCAGAATGACTACAATCTTCAGCCTGCTCCACTACCATCTCTAGGGAGCAAAATCTGAAGTTTCCAGTCTGCTTCCTTACTATCTTAGGAAGACTTCAATCTTCAGTCTGCTCCACCACCATCTCTAGGGAACAAAATCTGAACTTTCCAATTTGCTTCCCTACTATCTCAGGAAGACTTCAATCTTCAGTATGCTCCACTAACATCTCTAGGGAACAAAATCTGAACTTTCCAATTTACTTCCTTACTATCTCAGGAAGACGTCAATCTTCAGTCTGCTCCACTAACATCTCTAGGGAACAAAATCTGAACTTTCCAATTTGCTTCCTTACTATCTCAGGAAGACTTCAATCTTCAGCCTGCTCCACTACCATCTCTAGAGAACAAAATCTGAATTTCCCAGTCTGCTTCCTTACTATCTTAGGAAGACTTCAATCTTCAGTCTGCTCCACTACCATCTCTAGGGAACAAAATCTAAACTTTTCAATTTGCTTCCCTACTATCTCAGGAAGACTTCAATCTTCAGTCTGCTCCACTAACATCTCTAGGGAACAAAATCTGAATGTTCCAATTTGCTTCCTTACTATCTCAGGAAGACTTCAATCTTCAGTCTACTCCACTAACATCTCTAGGGAACAAAATCTGAACTTTTCAATTTGCTTCCTTACTATCTCAGGAAGACTTCAATCTTCAGTCTGCTCCACTACCATCTCTATGGAACAAGATCTAAACTTTCCAATTTGCTTCCTTACTATCTCAGGAAGACTTCAATCTTCAGCTTGCTCCACTACCATCTCTAGGGAACAAGATCTGAACTTTCAAATTTGCTTCCTTACTATCTCAGGAAGACTTCAATCTTCAGCTTGCCCCACTACCATCTTGAGGGGACAAGATTTGAACTTTCCAGTCTGCTTCCTTACTATCTCAGGAAGACTTCAATCTTCAGTCTGCTCCACTACCATCTCTAGGGAACAAGATCTGAACTTTCCAGTCTGCTTCCTTACTATCTCAAGAAGACTTCAATCTTCAATTTTCTCCACTAACATCTCTAGGGAACAAAATCTAAACTTTCCAGTCTGCTTCCTTACTATCTCAGGAAGACTTCAATCTTCAGTTTGCTCCACTAACATCTCTAGGGAACAAAATCTAAACTTTCCAGTCTGCTTCCTTACTACTCAGGAAGATTTCAATCTTCAGTTTGGTCTACTAACATCTCAAAGAAACAAAATCTGAACTTTCTAGTCTGCTTCCCTACTATCTCAGGAAGACTTCAATCTTCAGTCTGTTCTATTGCTACATCAAGAAGATAAAGCTAGGTGACTTGAATCTGATCCATTGCCAATACATGAAGATAAGACTCACCAAATTCGATCTGCCCCACTGCTATCTCGAGGAGACAAGATCTACAATTCACCGATGTTGCTACATTGTCCTCTGAGGGACCTGTCCTGTGGACTCTGTTTCAGATGCATATGTTTGTGCCAAATGATCAGGATGCTATGATCATAATGAATCAAATGCTCCTAGCCATATGTGTTATGAATGCCAAAAGTGTCATTATTCTTTTTTTAATGTAAAATGATTAAGATGCAATGATCGGAATGAATCAAATGCTCCTAACTGGATGATATTTGCATGAATGTAGAATGTCATGAGAATGATCTTTTTTAAATGTATAATGATTAAGATGCAATGATCGGAATGAATCAAATGCTCCTAACTAAATGATATTTGTATGGATGCAGAATGTCATGAGAATGATCTTCTTCTTCTTTTTAAAAAAAAGTATAATGATTAAGATGCAATTATCAAAATGAATCAAATGTCCCTAACTAAATGTATCATGGACAACATTTGCATGAATGCAAAATGTTATGAGAATAATTAGGATGCAATGATCGGAATGAATCAAATGCCCCTAACTAAATGTGTTTTGCATGAATGCAGAATTTTATGAGAATGTTCCCTGCTTAAGGTGTCATCGTTCACTGTTCATCAGGGTAATATGTTTCCCTTTTGTTCGGCTGGTATTCTCGACAGAAAATCTCAGAAAACCATTATATCTTGCTCAACAGATTTGCCCCACTGTAACTTCAGGGTTCATCTCATTATGACTCTGGAGTATAAGATCTGAATCTTTTCCAATCCATCCCACTGTGAGTCCAAAATGTAGGATTTGTTTCTTCTTCAACCCATCCCATTGTTATTCAAAGGTGCAAGACCTGTATCATTTTCCATCCATACCATCACAACTCAGGGGTAGAGGACTGTAACTTGTTCAATCAACTAATTATTCCCCAGCTGACCTAACCAAATGTGTATGCATGATATTTGCAAGTATGCAGAATATCAATTTTCCAAGAATGATTCCCCTTTTACTCCTAGGTTAACATTGCCCATTTTTCGTCAAGATTGTATTACTAACGCAATATCTTGACATTTTGTTCAATCACCATTTTTTGATAAAAAATCTGGAGAGATAGTCTCAGTTTAGACTCGTCCTCCCCCAATATTTCCATCCCTTAAACTTGATGAGTTTTAAACAATAGTCCTATTTCAAGTTCTTTTATTATTCAGAAGCTTCCAGAGTAATATGCGAAACTCCTTTTATAAAGGTATTATTAGTCCGCTAATCGTTATTTCAATGCAAAATGCTTGGAAAGATCATAACAATGTACAAGAAAGAAATTAATTAAGAGCATAACTCGAAACAAATAAGTTAAGCAAAGCTAGCAAATGCAATCAAAGGAAATTTATTGGTAGTGTATTTTGGAATGAATAAAATAATTAAAGATAACAAATTCAGAATGGGTAAGATGGAAGCTAGGTGCCTCAGATATCGCAGCCTGAGCTTCTCTTGTTCAAACTTCTTGAGGACCATTTTGAGCCTAGGATGTGTTTAGGAGATCTCGAGTGCTTTGTCAATGCTCCAAGATGTAGCATATCCTTTCTTTGTTAATTCAAGTATAGCAAGATCACCGCATGCCCCTCCTTTGATCAAAATTTGAGCCACCCTTTTCGAGTTTTCAACTCAAATCCCCTTTGGTCTTAAAGCGCCCTTTGTGTGTTTTCGCCTTGGCCTCTCCTTTTTTTTTTTTTTTTGAGTTTTGAGTTTTGGTTTTTTATTCTTTTGAATTTTTTTTAAAAGGTCTCAAGGCGCCCTTTGAGGGTTTTCACCTTGGCTTCTCCTTTTAGATGAAATCTGAATTCACCAACTTGAGCATGTCCTTGCCATCCATCTTGGTCAAAGTTAATGATCTTCTAGAACAAGCCTCCTTCATTACATAAGGTTTTTTAAATTTGGCATTTACTTTCCTCTGAAGTCCCTTTTGTATGAGAAGGATCCTTCTTAATGCCAGGTCCCCATTATGAAATTCCCTTAGGCGAACCTTTTTGTCATAAGCCCGTATCATCCATTTTGAATACTTTCAATCAAGCTTACTGGAAACATTCGGCTTTATTCAATTCAATCAAAGCTTGGAGAAAAGGAATCTTAACCTCCCACGATTGCTTCCCTTTTATAAGCCAATGGGAAATATGTTGCCTCGGTGAAGGTTCCGGCCAACGTTCACGAAACAAAGAGGGTAAATGGTGACTTCTTTATGCCAACCTTTACAAATCTCAGTCATTTTTCAAAAATCTTGAATGGTTTTTTGGCCGCCCTTGCTGCATTGATATGGTGTCAAATCTTTGAATAGACTGTAAATTTTTTGACATTGTGCAATGATGTTAAACATGTTTTTTTTTTTTTGGCATTCTTTATTGTCACTTTTTTTTTGAATTTGAATTTGAATTTGAACCTGAATTCGGATTTGAATTTGGCTTTGAATTTGAATTTGGACTTGAATTTGGATTTGGATCTGGCTTTGATTTTGGATTTGAATTTGATGACTGCTGACTTTGTAACTTTAGCATATGAAGCAACCTTCACCCTCTTAGTAAAGTACTTGATAACTACGAAGATGCATTGGTATCGGCTAGATGCTTTTGACGAGATCTGCCCCATAACATCTATGCCCCCTATAGAAAGAATGGAGAAGCACATAAATCTTGTCTTCCCCAATTTGACATTTACGGTGTAACTGATGCAATTTCCTTTTCTTGGTAAACCAGTAGCTCAAACCTCATGATTAGCCTGACCATCGTGGAACCATTACTATGGGTTCTTTAAACATCACATTCACATTTCAAGCCTGGCGTTCCTCAATATGATTGTGCGAAAACATCCTGGCATTCTTGAAAATAGCTCAATGATGTTTCGCCTTATTTTAGTAGTGAGTTAGGCTTCAATCTTTACTCCTTTCCTAAGCTCGTAACGTCCACTGTCCCTTTTGCAAAGTAAAGTCTATTTTCACTTGTTCTACCATCCTTAACAAATCAAAAGAGAGGCTACAATCTCTGTCATTTTCAAAGTCCTTAAATCCCCTAGACCCATATCTCATTCAAAAAGGGAGTATGTAACAACGTCGCTTGTACAAGGCCCAAATTGCCCGGGGCCCATTTCATTACACCCAAAACCTAAACCTACCCAAACCCGGAGCCCAAACCTACAACAAAGCCCAAAACCTATAAGCCCAAAATCCTAAACAGCAACCCAATACCCCAATAACCCAACACTGAATCCCAAACCTACAACCAATCAGCAGAAACCTTAAGCCCGTTACAAACCCAAAATTAGAAAAAACAAAGAAAATAACCCCCAAACCCTAGGTGCGTCGCACCTAGGGTCTTCTGACCCACCGCCTCTGACGCCGCCAGTTTGACGCCACCGCTCACGTCCCATTTCCACTGCCAGCCACTTGCGCCGTCACCTGCAAGTATTAAAAGAGAAAGGAGAGAAAGCAAAGAAAAGTTGTAAAAATTTGGCTATAAAAGCCGATTCAAAACATTTGTAAAGGACCTTTTTTTTTTCCTTTCCATCAATACAAGCAAAAATATTACAAACACCAAAGGCAGATTCGAACACAAAAAACGCTAATAAGCTACTGAAACACGAAATAGAGACTAAAGAAAAGAGGTGATTTTTTTATTTTCGAACGATATTTTCCATTTTTTCCGTTCCTTTCAGCCTACATATACACCTATATTAAAAATATACATAAAAAAGGAATAAAAAATCTCACCTTTTTTCAGGGCTCCGACCGACGTGCACAGCGGCGCCGGCGACAGAGCCCACGGCGGTGAACGGCCGGGATCCCCGCCGGAGACCTGGACCTGCAGAGAAAAGGAGAGGGGGTCATTTTTTTTTTAAATAGAAGATAAGAATGAAATTTTTTTTGGAAAATTTTGGCTTATATAGCCAATTGAAATAGCGTCGTTTTGGAGCTGCTCAAAACGACGTCGTTTCATGCCCAGGATCTGCGCGTCGACCCGACCCGCCCAGGAGGATCCGCATGTTTTTGCTTTCGGGGTTTATTGTTATATCGGTCCTTCTGTTTTTTTATCAATTTGTAATCAAGTTTTCAGTGTTTTCAATTTTGGTCCCGAATTTTATTTTGATTCCATTTCGGTCCCTTTGCTGCTGCGCTTGGAGGGAATGGGTTATTGCCCATTTCAGTCCCCCATGTAACCCACGCACTTCAAATTGGTCCTTTTATTTTTACTCTTATTCCGGGTTTACCCCAGTAATCTGTACTTAATTCAATTTTAGTCCTTTTTAACTATTTTAATTATTTTACTATTAAATCCATTACTTTTATTATATGTATTATTGTTTATGCCATTACCATATCTTCTATTATTATTTCCATCATTATTATTATTATTATTATTATTATTATTATTATATATTATTTTTTATTTATTATTAATATATTACAACTATCATTAATTAACGTATTTCATTGTCATTTATATTTTTATTTTCACCTTATTATTATTATTATTATTATTATTATTATTATTATTATTATTATTATTATTATTATATTATTATTATTATTATTATTAGTATTAGTATTACTACCCTTATTTTATTATTATTACCATTATTTTTTATTTTATTATTATCACTACTATTATTTTTTTTTTATTTATTATTTTTATATATTTTGTTATTACCATTATTGTTACTATTATTATTTTTCTTATCAATATCATTAATATTATTTTATCATTATTATTTCTTACTTTTCGTATTATTATTTCTATTATTACCATTTTATTATTATTACTATCATTTTTATTATTATTTCTTTTACTACTATCATTGCATTATTCTTCATTTTACTATTATTTTAAATGTATTGTTACCATTATTCTTTATTTTACTATTATCATTGCATTACTATTGTTATTATCATCATTTTATCATTGAACTAATTAACTTAGTATTGTTACATACATCATTCTTATTTTTATTACGCAACCTAGCTTCGTAATTTACCTTTTTACCAAATCGTATTATATTAACCTTTACCCGATTCATCAAGTTTTCAAATAACCGATATTTCATATTAAAGATTCGAGGGAATCGAGTCCTAACTTACTGGGTTCCATTTTTTCTCATTTAATCTGAATGACGGAATATCCCTTTTAAAATCGTAATACAAATTTTAAATAAAATACTTGTTCTTGGAAATTCGAAATGTTGTGCCCTAACTTACTGGACACGACATCTAGATACCCCGAGAATAAGTTTTAAAATAAAGGCAATATTCCGTATTTAAACTTTCGAGAAATCGAGCCCTAACTTACTGGGTTCCGGTTTCTCATTTGACAAATAATGGAATATCCTCCTCAAACTTAAAATCGAGTTTTAAAATCAAAAGGCAAGCTTAGTTTCGGGAGTCCAAAGTGTCGCACCTTAACTCACTGGGTATGATACTTCATCTCTTCGAAATGAGGGGGTCTTATCATTCATCTCGATTTGTTCAAGTTTTTAAAAAAAATAAAAGAAGATCGTATTTTTGAGTCTTTTCAAGTTTTCAACATTAGGACATGATTCTATCAGTTAAGTACCGATTTTGGGCGTTACGAGGGTGTTAACCCTTCCTCGTGCATAACCGACTCCCGAACCTGATTTTTTCTCGAATCCCGAAGACCAAAAACACTGTTTGAGTAAACCACAACGTTTTATTAAAACAAAGGTGATCTGATCACACCTAATAAAGATCAGTGGTGACTCCCGTTTTGTTTTTAAAGTCGACCGTTGTTTTCTTACAAAAAAATGGTTACGACAGCTTGGCGACTTCCCTGGGGACCAATAAGAGAGTCAAGCCGTAAAATCGATAATTTCATGTCCTTTTGTCCGAATTTTAAAAATCTGGTTTTAAAAAATTTATTATCCTTTTATTGCATGTGGTTCTATTTTTACAAAATGTTTCTGCATTACATTGCATGACCATTGTGGCCGCACACTTAAGTGGGAGTGAGAAGCTACTCCTTCGTAAGGTTTTCACCTCCGTGCAGGATAGTGAATCGCTTTCGGGATACATCTGTACCTATGTCTTCGTGAGGTTTTCAACTCCATGCAGCCATAGGGAAATGTATTCCCCTGAATTGAACTCGATCCATATGAGCCTATAATGGGTGAGGATTGAGGAATCTGCTGGTTTGGGTACCCTTACCTTAGAACCGAACCACATATAGTGAGCCCTAAGAGCCTACCCAAGGTAGAATTGTACCAAACCCTAGTGGTCACCCAAATAGGTGTCCTATTTTGTTGATTATTTCTTCTGTACTAACGTATTTTGTTTTGTTCTGTTTTGATTGCATTGCATTGCATCATCATAGAAATGAGGTGTTGATTAATTTTCGATTGCTAAATAGAAGAGTTTGTTATAAGGGAATAAGTTACTTGATAAAGTAGATTATAATACGGTCGTTCGAACATAGTCCAGGTAAACAATGAGAGAGGGCTGATAGTCCGCAAAAGAATACAAGACTTTGCCCGAGGATTCAAGCCGACAAGGATTATTCGAGAGTCATCATGAACATTGCAAATGATAAGTGAGTGAAGAGGTACGGCCTGAACCAAGAAACAAGGAGCTAGAAGAGGCATCTATTGAGAAACTTCATGAGACACAGACCATAACATCCGGATACGAAGAAAAGGATTGGTGTTTTTGCCTGGACTATGAGGACAAAGCCGTATATGCAACCCGTTTTATGTAAAGAAATTTATTTTCTAGAAAAGTTCTTCTAATGGAATTGAATTCATAATCAACGCATCTCTTTCTTTTTGCATTCATTCCATGCATTTGCATTGTATTTCATGCATTTGCATTACATCTTATCACATGTAGAAAGACCCTAATTAGGTGAAATTATTTCAGTTAACCTAGAAGACATGGAACAAAGGTTGGAAAGAATAGAGAAAATGCAAATACAGATGCAAGAGCAATTGACCAAAATTCAACAAGAGATGCGGGAACAAATGCTAGAATTCCAAAGGAATATGATAGGCCAGCTAACCTAGTTACTAGCCAGAGGACTTGAAAAAAGGAATGGCCTAGTGGTCAACAGTATGGATGATGATGAAGAAATCGTTTACTCCCTGATAAATATCCCGACTCAACCAGATGCGCATTCGCGCGGGGTATCTGTCATTATCAAACCCCAATGTCAGACTAATACTTCGACCCTGTTAAACTCCCCAATGGGTTCAGGTTTTAATATGGGGGATGATCGAGTCGGTCCTGTGGTACATGGCTTAGCCGAAACAAAGGAAAAGGGAGAATGGACTTTAAAGGCCCTGAAGAAGAAAGGAAAAGAAGTGAATAATACGAGTAAGTATAACAAGGTTAATTCGAAGCCGATTACGGTAAGCCGGCCAAAGACAGCGGCTATCAGTTATCAGGTCTCCCCAAGACAAGAGCCCAATCCAAAATCAAACTAGGAAAAACTTCTGTTCATATTCGTCCCGATGACATACAAGGAGCTCTATCAAAATATATTTGATGCGCATGTTGTGTCTCCCCATTACCCGAAACCGATGCAACCTCCATACCCAAAATGGTATGACCCAAATGCCCAGTGTGAGTACCACGCGGGGGTCACAGGGCATTAGATAGAAAATTGCCTTGCTTTCATGAAATTGGTGGAAAAATTCATCAACATGGGTATTGTAAAGTTAGATGACACGTCAAATGCAGAAATTTGAACCTGGGAGATTTTAAACAATGGGACTGTGGAAGGAATCCCTATATTTTTAGCTAATCTAGAGTAATATTCAAAATATGCTTGTTGCTTTAAGACTAAAGGCAATAAGAATCTTTTTGTGAAATAGGCTTGTGTCCATAATCTTTATTTTAATAAAATGCATCCTTTTGGGCAAGTATTCTTTAATTCCTTTTTTTGGAATTTATTATTAGAGTCATAAATAATCTTTAGGTACCATAAATAATCATCCTTAGAGTCTTTTATTCTTTGGATATCAAGACATGAGCGACACTGTTACTGACTCCCTTTTGAGTGAGATATGGGTCTAGAAGGATCTAAAAATTTTAAAGATGATAGAGATTGTAACTTATCTTTTGATTTGTTAAGGATGGCAGAACAAGATGAGAATAGACTCTACCTTGCAAAGGGTCAATAGGCGTTACGAGCTTAGAAAAGGGGCAAAGATCGAAGCCTAATAAGGTGAGACATCATTGAGCTGTTTTCAATAATGTTTTCGCACAATCATATCAAGGCACATCAGGCTACTGAAACGTGGGTATGCTGTTAAGATTGGTGTTTAAAAAACCCATGTTAATGGTTCTATAATGGCTAAGCTAATCAAGAGGTTCGGACTACTGGTTGACCGAGAAAGGGGAATTGCATCAGTTATACCGTAAACGCCAGATGGATGAATACAAGACTTATACGCCTCATCTATTTCTTCACAAATTCCCTATATGTGGGGCGTGGACGTTATCAAGCCAGTCTCCTCAAATGCTTTTAGCCAACATCGATTCATATTCATAGTCGTTGGTTACCTCGCTAAGGGGGGTGAAGGTCACTTCCTATGCCAATCTTACAAAGTCTACAGTTATCAAATCCCATCTTAAAAAACCAAAAAAAAAGGGGGCTAAAAATCAGATGCCAACAAAGAATGCCAGAAAGGATCATGTTTAATAATACATAATTGTACAATGTCAAATATTTACAGTCTGTTCAAAGATTTGACACCATATCAATGCAGCAAAAGTAGCCAAAAACCATTCAAATTCTTTGAAAAATGACTGAGATTTGTAAAGATTGGTATAGAGAAATTATCATTTACCCTCTATGCTTCTTAAACGTTGGCTGGGACCCTCACTGGGGCAACACATTTCTCAATGATTTATGGAATAGAGAGAATTTTACCCTCTAGTTTTATCAGAGTTGAAGTCAGATGAAGCAGAATGGATCAAATCCCAATATGATTAGCTGAACTTGATCGAAGAAGAGAGGCTAAAGGCCATCCTCGTGGTCAAGTGTACCAAAAGCAAATGATACAGGCATATAACAAGAAGGTTTGCCCTAGAGAATTCCATGAGGGAGACCTAGTTTTGGAAAAGATCCTTCCCATACAATATGACTTCAAAAGAAAGTGGATGCCAAATTGGGAAGGACATATGCAGCAGAGAAGGCCTGTTCTGGGAAAGCATGGATATTGACTGAGATAGATGGCAAGGACTTGCCCAATCCGGTAAATTTAGATTCAATAAAAAGTTTTCCAAAAAAAAAGGAAAGAAAGAAAAAATAAGAAAAATGAGAGGTCAAGGCGAAAATCCGCAAATGGCATTTTGAGACCAAAGGGGATTTGAGTTGAAAACCCGAAAAGGGCGGCTCAAATTTTAATCAAAAGTGAGGCATACAATAGTCTTGATACACTTGAATTAACAATGAAAAAGTATGCTACGTCTTGGGGCATCAACAAAGTACTAAGGATCCCCTAAATGCATATCAAGCTTAAAATGGTCCTCAAGAAGTTTGAACAGAGAAGCTCAGGCTACGATATCTTGGGTACCTAGTTTCCATCTTACCTATTTTGAATTTGCTATCTTTGATTACTTTATTCGTTTCAAAATACACTCCCAATAAATTTTTTTCTCTGATTGCACTTGCTATCTTCGCTTAATTTATTTGTTTCAAGCTATGCTCCTAATTAATTTCTTTCTTGTCCATTGTTATGATCTTTTTCAAGCATTTTTCATTGAAATAACGATTAGTGGACTAATAATACTTTCATAAAAGGAGTTTCGCATATTACTCTAGAAGCTTCTGAATAATATAAAGATCTGAAACAGGACTATTGTTTAAAACTCACCAAACCTAAGGTTTGGAAATATTGGAAAAAGATGATTATCTCTTTGGACTTCTCATTGGTTGAACAAAGGGACAACATATCTCATCAGTGATACAAACTCGACAAATAACGAGCAATGTCAACTCAAGTATAGAGAGGGATCATCCTGGAGAAAAGAAAAATGTTACTCTGCATTCATGTAAATACCAGTCATATACATCTGGTCATTACACCCAGCGAATAGTGTAACAGATCAAACTGATTGAAGGTGATACAAATCCTATACCTCGGAGTTGCAGCATGATGGATGGAAGAAACCAAATGTTATCCTCCTAAAGTTGCAGTAAGAGGTACAAATTTTATGTCCCAAAAGGTACAGTGGAAGGGACTCTAAAATTACAGCAGAGCAAGCTTATTGAGCAGAATATAATCATTTTCTCAGGTTTTCTGTCGAGAACACCAGCCAAACAAGATGGCAGCATAATACGTTAGTGATAAAGCCCTAATCAACAATGAGCGATAACACTTTAAAAAAGGATCGTTCTCATAAAATTCGGCATTCATGCAAAACACATTTAGTTAAGAGCATTCGACTCGTTCTGATCATTGCATCCTAATTATTGTAAAAAGATCATTCTCATGACATTCTGCATTCATGCAAATATCGTCCATAATACATTTAGTTAGGAGCATTAGATTCTTTATGATCATTGCGTCCTAATCATTTGGCATAAACATAAGCATATAAAATCGAGTCTACAGGATATATCCCCTAGAGGACGGTGTAGCAGCATCGGTGAATTCAACATCCTATTGCCCTGACCAGCAGTGGAATAGGTTGAAGATTGTAGATCTTATATCCCTAAACAGTAGTGGGGCAAGATCGAAGGCAAATATTGTTTCTCTAAATAGTAGGGAAACATGATTCAAGCCACCGTCCTATTGCCCTGACCAGTAGTGGAATAGGTTGAATATTATAAATCTTGTAACCCTAAACAGTAGTGGGGCAAGATCGAAGGCAAATCTTGTCTCTCTAAACAGTAGGGAAACATGATTTAAGCCACCGTCCTATTGCCCTGACCAGCAGTGGAATAGGTCGAAGATTTTAGATCTTGTCGCCCTAAACAGTAGTGGGGCAAGATCGAAGGCAAATCTTGTCTCTCTAAACAGTAGGGAAACATGATTTAAGCCACCGTCCTATTGCCCTGACCAGCAGTGGAATAGGTCGAAGATTGTAGATCTTGTCGCCCTAAATAGTAGTGGGGCAAGATTGAAGGCAAATCTTGTCTCTCTAAACAGTAGGGAAACATGATTTAAGCCACCGTCCTATTACCCTGACCAGTAGTAGAATAGGTCGAAGATTTTAGATCTTGTCGCCCTAACCAGTAGTGGGGCAAGATCGAAGGCGAATGTCTCATTAAACAGTAGGGAACACGAGTTAAGCCACAATCTTATATCCCTGACCAGCAGTAGAATAGGTCGAAGATTGTAGATCTTGTCGCCCTAACCAGTAGTGGGGCAAGATCGAAGGCAACTCTTGTCTCCCTAAACAGTAAGGAACACGATTTAGAGCTACAATCCTATATCCCTAACCAGCAGTGGAATATGTCAAAGATTGTAGACCTTGTCGCCCTAAACAGTAGTAGGATGAGATCGAAGGCGAATCTTGTCTTCCTAAACAGTAGGGAACACGATTTAAGCCACAATCCTATATCCCTGACCAGCAGTGGAATAGGTCGAAGATTGTAGATCTTGTCACCCTAACCAGTAGTGGGGCAAGATCGAAGGCGAATCTTGTCTCCCTAAACAATAAGGAACACGATTTAAGCCACAATCCTATATCCCTGACTAGCAGTGGAATAGGTTAAAGATTGTAGATCCTGTTGCCCTAAACAGTAGTGGAACATGATCGCCCTATCTCCCTAACCAGCAGTGGAATAGGTCAAAATTATAGATCCTGTTGCCCTAAACAGTAGTGGAATATGATCGTCCTATCTTCCTGACCAGCAGTGGAATAGGCTAAAGATTACAAACCTTATCTCCTCGAAGTTGCAGTGGGGCAAATTGAAGTTATAGGTTCTATCTCGCTGAAGTAGCGATGGAGTGGATCGAAGCGACAAGAGGCGGTGGACTGGAATGAGGCTACATAAAGAATAAGAGCACCGAAGAACCCAGACTCAGTGGATCTGGGCAAATTCAGGCCATCTTTATGTCTTTGCTCTATTCCCGTTGCACGACAATGAGCTAAGAGGGGCAGCTGTACAAGGCCCAAATTGCCCGGGACCCATTTCATTACACCCAAAACCTAAACCTACCCAAACCCGGAGCCCAAACCTACAACAAAGCCCAAAACCCTAAACAGCAACCCAATACGCCAATAACCCAACACTAAAACCCAAACCTACAACCAATCAGCCGAAACCCTAAGCCCGTTACAAACCCAAAATCAGAAAAAATAAAGAAAACAACCCCCAAACCCTAGGTGCACCGCACCTAGGGTCTTCTGACCCACCGCCTCTGACGCCGCCAGTTTGACGCCACCGCTCACGCCCATCTCCACCGCCAGGCACTTGCGCCGTCACCTGCAAGTATTAAAAGAGAAAGGACAGAAAGCAAAGAAAAGTTGTAAAAATTTGGCTATAAAAGTCGATTCAAAACATTTGTAAAGGACCTTTTTTTTTCTTTCCATCAATACAAGCAAAAATATTACAAACACCAAAGGCAGTCTCGAACATAAAAAACGCTAATAAGCTACTGAAACCCGAAACAGAGACTAAAGAAAAAAGGTGATTTTTTTATTTTCGAACGATATTTTCCTTTTTTTCGTTCCTTTCAGCCTACATATACACCTATATTAAAAATATACATAAAAAAGGAATAAAAAAATCTCACCTTTTTTCAGGGCTCCGACCGCCGTGCACGACGGCGCCAGCGACAGAGCCCGCGGTGGTGAACAGCTGGGATCCCCGCCAGAGACCTGGACTTGCAGAGAAAAGGAGAGGGGGTCAGTTTTTTTTTTTAAGAGAAGAGAAGAATGAAATTTTTTTTGGAAAAATTTGGCTTATATAGCCAATTGAAACGGCGCCGTTTTGGAGCTGCTCAAAACGACGTCGTTTCATGCCCAAGACCCGCGCGTCGACCCGACTCGCACAGGAGGATCCGCGCGTTTTTGCTTTCGGGGTTTATTGCTGTATCAGTCCTTCCGTTTTTTTATCAATTTGTAATCAAGTTTTCAGTGCTTTCAATTTTGGTCCCGAATTTTATTTTGATTCCATTTCGGTCCCTTTGCTGCTGCGCGTTTTGGAGGGAATGGGTTATTGCCCATTTCAGTCCCCCATGTAACCCGCGCACTTCAAATTGGTCCTTTTGTTTTACTCTGATTTCGGGTTTACCCCAGTAATCTGTACTTAATTCAATTTTAGTCCTTTTTAACTATTTTAATTATTTTACTATTAAATCTGTTACTTTTATTATATGTATTATTGTTTATGCCATTACCATATCTTCTATTATTATTTCCAGCCTTATTATATATATATATATATATTATTTTTTATATATTATTATTAATATATTACAGCTATCATTAATTAACGTATTTCATTGTCATTTATATATTATTTCACCTTATTATTATTATTATTATTATTATTATTATTATTATTATTATTATTATTATTATTATTATTATTATTTTACTATTACTATATTATACTATTATTATTAGTATTACTACTCTTATTTTATTATTATTACCATTATTTTTTATTTTATTATTATCACTACTATTATTATTTTTATTTTATTATTTTTTTATATATTTTGTTAATTACCATTATTGTTACTATTATTTTTTTTCTTATCAATATCATTAATATTATTTTATCATTATTGTTTCTTACTTTTCGTATTATTATTTCTATTATTACCATTTTATTATTATTACTATCATTTTTATTATTATTTCATTTACTACTATCATTGCATTATTCTTCATTTTACTATTATTTTAAATGTATTGTTATCATTATTCTTTATTTTACTATTATCATTACTATTGTTATTATCGTCATTTTATCATTGAACTAATTAACTTAGTATTGTTACATACATCATTCTTATTTTTATTACACAACCTAGCTTCGTAATTTATCTTTTTTACCAAATCGTATTATATTAACCTTTATCCGATTCATCAAGTTTTCAAATAACCGATATTTCATATTAAAGACTCGAGGGAATCGAGCCCTAACTTACTGGGTTCCATTTTTTCTCATTTAATCTGAATAACGAAATATCCCTTTTAAAATCACAATACAAATTTTAAATAAAATACTTGTTCTTGGAAATTCGAAATGATGTGCCCTAACTTACTGGACACGACATCTAGATACCCCGAGAATAAGTTTTAAAATAAAGGCAATATTCTGTATTTGGAATTTCGAGAAATCGAGCCCTAACTTACTGGGTTCCGGTTTCTCATTTGACAAATAACGGGATATCCTCCTTAAACCTAAAATCGAGTTTTAAAATCAAAAGGCAAGCTCAGTTTCGGGAGTCCAAAGTGTCGCACCCTAACCCACTGGGTATGATACTTCATCTCTTCGAAATGAAAGGGTCTTATCATCCATCTCGATTTGTTCAAGTTTTTTTTAAAAAAAAAAACAGAAGATCGTATTTTTGAGTCTTTTCAAGTTTTCAATATTAGGACATGATTTTATCAATTAGGTACCGTTTTTGGGCGTTACGAGGGTGCTAACCCTTCCTCGTGCGCAGCCGACTCCCGAACCCGATTTTTTCTCGAATCTCGAGGACCAAAAACACTGTTTTAGTAAACCAAAACATTGTATTAAAACAAAGGTGATCTGATCACACCTAATAAAGATCAGCGGCGACTCCCGTTTTGTTTTTAAAGTCGACGGTCATTTTCTTACAAAAAAAATGGTTACGACATCGCTCATGTCGTTGATATATGGGTACCTAGGTACAAAGGCAATCCAAAGAATAAATGATTCTAAGGATGACTATTTTTATGGTCATGAATAAAGAATGAACGAATATTCTGAAAATAAAAGAATATATAGAATGAAGAAATATTTACTTAAAAAGATGCATTTTATTGAAATAAAAATTTTGGACACAAGCCCATTTTACAAAAGGATTCTTATTGCTTCTGGGCTTAAAGCAACAAGCATGTTTTGAATATTACTCTAGATTAACTCTAAAAATACAAGGATCCCTTACACAGTTCCATTGTTTAAAATTTTCCCAAGTACGTAAAGGCAGAAGCTTGGAAGAGTTTATTCCATGATTCCCTATTCAAATATGTAGTTAATGTTATCCATCAAGTCCTGCACTAAGGCCTTGAGCTCAATGCATTCTTGGATCTCATGCCCCTATCTATCATGGAACTCACATTGTTTACCCTTTTAACTGAAAGGTTGGGTAACAAATTTCCTACACCAAAAGGATCATCGAATTTTACAATACCCAATCTGATGAATATTTCGATTATCTTCTTGAAAGCGGTGGTATTGGGCGTTCACATCGTACCATTTAGGGTATGGAGGCTGTATTAGTTCTACGAAAAAAGGGGATACAACATGTGCTTCAAACAAAATTTGGTACAACTTCCTATACGTGATTAGGATGGGTGTGAACTGGGGTTTTTCTGAATTCAGTCTTGGATTAGGTTCTTGCCTTGAGGAGACCTGACGGGTAGTACTTATAGTCCTTGGCTGGCCTACTGTGATCGGATCTGAGTGACCCTTGTTATACCTACTTGCATTATTCACTTCCCTTTCCTTCTTCTTTGGTGCCTTTGAAGTCCACTCTCCTTTTTCTTTTATTTCTGTCAGTACAACCGGTTTGGCTCGATCATTCTCTGGGTTAAAAACCTGAACCCATCGGGAAGTTCAACAGGGCCGAAGTATCAGTCTGACATTGGGGTCTAATAATGACGGGTACCCCATGCGAATGCGTGTCTGGCTGAGTCGGAATACTTATCAGAGAATAAACAATGTCTTCATCATCATCCACACTGTTGACCACTGGGCCACTCCTTTTTTCAAGCCCTCCGACTAGTAATTGTGTTAACTGGCGCATCATATTCATTTCATCTCGCATATCCTGTTGAATTTTGGCCAACTGCTCTTGCATCAATATTTGCCTTTGCTCTAATCTCTCCAACCTTCGTTCTATGTTTTCCAGGTTAATTGAAAAAATTTTACCTAATTAGAGTCTTTCTACCAATTTTAATGTATATGATGTGATGTAATGCAAATGCATGAAATGCAATGCAAATGCATGGAGTGAATGCAAAAAGAAAGAGAGGCGTTGATTATGAATTCAATTCCATTAGAAGAACTTTTCTAGAAAATAAATTTCTTTACATAAAACGGATTGCATATGCGGCTTTGTCCTCATAGTCTTGGTGAAAACACCAATCCTTTTCTTCGTATCCGAATGTTATGGTTGTGTCCCGTGAACTTTCTCAATAAATGCCTCTTCTAACTCCTTGTCGCTTGGTCCAGGCCGTACCTCTTCAGTTACTTATCCTCCACGATGTTCATAATGTAACATCAAAAAAAAAAAATTATTTGGGTGTTGTGATAAGAAAACACAATTATGGCAAATGAATGATGGAGAAGAAAATGGGGAAAACACAATTATGGCAAATGAATGATGGAGAAGAAAATGGGGAAAAACACAATTATGGCAAATGAATGATGGAGAAGAAAATGGGGAAAAACACAATTATGGCAAATGAAGGATGAAGAAGAAAAGGGGGGAAACACAATTATGGCAAAGGAATGATGGAGAAGAAAATGGGGAAAACATAATTATGGCAAATTTTGACTTTTAGGGGAATGGATGTGGATAGTTTTGGCCAAATTTCCTATTTGCAAATCTTGTGTTTTTTTTCTCCCAATTTGCTATTTCCATTGCCGAAACCTTCTAGCACAATTGTGTATTTTTCAATCTTTCTTCTCTTTTGTTTGGTCAAAACCTTCATCCCTTATTCATCTTTCTTGGATAGCCGAACAACCTATCATCCATCCAACCTCCCATCCTTTCTTTTAACCATTCCTCTAATCTTTTCTCTTCTCTAAACCAACACCATCATTAAATCACATATTCTTGTTTGATTATTCCCCATAGCCGAATATCAACATATATTTTCCTCCATAACCGAACTTTCATCTTTTCTCTATTTCTTCTTCTCATCCATATTAACATCCACCTCTTGATCAATCGGTAAGTATTCTTCTCAATATTTTATTTTCTTTCTCTTAATGCCGAATCTATGTTTTGGTTCGGGATGGTCATTTGACCGAGACCATCACCTTATTCTCTCTCAACAAGATCTTTTTCTTCTTTGTAGTGATATAGTGGGAGGCCGAACATCATTCTAGCCTTAAGTCGAACGGAGAAAATCGGATCCAATATTAATAAGGTAAGGAGTTCTTATGGATTATTGATATTATTCAATAATTGATTGGTTGCTAACGAAGTAATAATTTAAAATAATCGACTATATGTTTTAGGGACAAATCACTCGATATATTCAACCTTCGAACATAGTGGTCAACGACGAGTGGTTCATTAGGAAATCGAAATCAGGTGTGTAATCCCTTACTTTCTGAATACATGTTTGAAATGGGGTGTGTAATCTCATACCTCTCTAAATGTTTGCATGAAATGTTCTGTGAATCGGTCAAAAGACTGAAAAGCTGCAAACCAGCATCTATGGCCACTCGGGCGTACGTATGTTCGAAGTGGTAACCATATTTTTGTAACAAAACAGTTTTGGTTAACAACAGTGACGTGATTTTGAAAAATCACCAAAAATAGTGGAAATTGAATTAGAAAGTGAAGGAGATATGGATTGAAAGATAATTGAGTCTATTTTCTTATAAAAGAAACGGAGCAAGCAAAGAATTAGTATATTTTGAGATTTTTAGATTCTTGTGAGACTAATTCAGAGTGATTTCGAGATCCCCTGTTCTGACTTGGAAAGATCACTATAAATTGTAGAAAAATAATTACGGGACATAGTTTATATTATTAGAATCCTTAGTGAGTCTAGTTTTATTCGGATCAAACGAAACCAGTATTTGAGTTCTGTACAATAAGATATCTGAGATTTTGTGAAGAGAGGGCAGAACTGTCAAACAGTGAAACAGGGGATACTTTGAAGAATAAACTGTACTAATTGGCTTAGCCAAAAATTCTGGAAATATTACAGTAAAAATTTATATGAGTCTTGTTTCAGGGAAAATTTACGGATCTAAATTTCGAGTTTCCTAACTCGAGTTATAGTCAATTTAGTCAGCATAACGCAGATGGACAATTTCAATTTTTGTGCCCAAACGAATTACCCTTGGTGGGTAAAATTTCTGAAATACCCTTGGGTTGCGAGATTACCGAATTACCTTTAGTGAGTACGATTACCGAATTATGAAAACGCCCTTACGGGCCGAATTACGAAAATGCCCCTAATGGGCTAAATTACGAAATGTCTCTATGGACCGAATTACGAAAATACCTTTAATGGGTCAATTTGATAAATTGCTATATGGGTCAATTTGATAAATTGCTATATGGGCCAACTTGATAATTTGCTATATGGGTCAACTTGGTAAATTGCTATATGGGCCAATTTGATAATTTGCTATATGGGCAAATTTTAAAAAAAAAATCTGCTAGATCGATATATGGGCCAAAAACTACTAGATCGATATATGGGCCTTTTGTTAAAATTCATTATGTGAATGTATTGTTATGTTTTATATATATACATGATTGCATGGGTTGGGAAAATTGATGAAGAGAAGAAAGGCCTGTTGCCAAAATCTAGTTCGAGTGGCTCTGCCACAATCTAGTTCGAGTGGCTCTGCCACAATCTAGTTCTGTGGTTTAACCACAATTTTTAAAATGGCTTTATGCCTGCGATTGGTGTGTTGGCGGGGTGGGTTGACTTGATCCCTACAGGTGTGATGGTTGGTACGAGTGGTGTGTAGCAGATGGAAATTAGGCTTGGTTGGGAATTGTATATCACATGCATTTTTATATTTGATTTATATAATGTACATTTGTAAATGGGCTCAAGCCCAAATATATGTTTATATGGTTATGGCCCAGTGGACACGGTAAGTGGGTTACACACTGAGTTCTAAGTAACTCACCCCGTTTTCTTACCCTTCTCAGGTAATGACAATTGATGGAGGGTTGGGCCGGGGATGACTTCGTGTGGAGGCCATACTACGAATGATGAGTTAAAAAAAACTTTGAACTTTTTTTAAGTATTTTTTTATCTAAGTACTATTTCAATTGCGATGTAATAAGGCCTCTGGTATTATTTTTATGGGTTTTTATTCGTGGATGGATTTTAATATGTTTTAGTTACTTAAATGAGGCTGTTTAATTCTTATAAATGCTTTCTTAAACTTACGTATAAAAAGGGTTTTCTTAAATATCACTTACTCGTAAAATTCTCGTGAAAACTTTTTTATAAATTTATTTCAACCAATTATTTAAGTTTTTATCCAAATTATTTCTCCGAAAATCAAATTGTAAACTCTCATGTTTTAAAATCATGGTTTTCAAATAAATCTCGATTTTTGATAAACTCCGTCTTCAAAAATTGTTTTGAAAAAAAAATTGTTTACATTAAAAGTATTGATGACTGGACGTAAGTTCGAACTGTGTGGCATGCCAAGTCTGGTCTTAACGCATAGGCCGGATTTGGGGTGTTGCATTTTGTGGTATCAGAGCCAGTTTCAAAACTCGGCTGTGGTTTAGGTTCAACAACAAATTTTGTTTAAAAACTGTTTAAATTTCTAGATTTTATGTGTTAAAGGTAGTATGGCACCACGAGCAGCCGGCACCAAGTCAAGTAAGTATTTGTATATTAAATATTTATTATTGTGATATGACCATAGGAACACTCTAGAACTTCTAGTTTTAGATGTTGAAAACGGTATAGATTGAGACTATAGGAAGTGATTGCGAAAACAACTTTACCTCTTATATCTCATAAAATATCGTTAGTAAATGCTAAAATAGTATACTGATTCATAAAACTTGAAATCAGATTAAACCAAAATACCCAATATGAGCACTAGAGGACGTGGACGTGGACGTGGTAGACGTGGCCGTGGTAGAGGCCGAGGTGCTAGGGTGGCGTCTGAAGCGTCGGGTCTTATACCGGAAATGGATGCACCTGTGTCACCTGGGAGTGAGACTAGATCTCATAATCATACGAGAGAGGATAATGCTTTGACTCAAGCAATATTGCGATTCTTAGAAAGGGTCACTGGGGTTAGAACTGGTTCAGCAATCCGTGGATCAATCTCGGAACGACTTAAATCAAGTGGTGCCAAGGTTTTTAGAGGTGTCTCGGGTGTAGCTCTGAATGTTGTGGAATATTGGCTCGAGGCTGTAGAGCGGATTATGGATGATATGGAGTGCACTGTCGAGCAGAAACTGAGAGGGGCTGTGTCCTTACTAAGGGACGAGGCGTATCAATGGTGGCTTACGGTTCGAGAAGGCACCGAGGCTGCATTGATTACTTGGGATTTCTTCAAAGATGCTTTCCAAGGGAAATACGTCGGGACAAGTTATGTAGATGCCCGGAGGAAGGAATTCCTGAATTTGGTTCAAGGAAATAAGACGGTGGCAGCCTACGAGGCAGAATTTCTTCGTTTGAGCCGTTATGCTCGCACTATAGTATCGACCGATCATGAGCGCTGTGTACGCTTTGAAGATGGGCTGAATGATGAGTTGCGGGTACTGGTAGCCCCACAACAAGTACGGACTTTTGCCTCGCTTGTGGAGAAAGCCAAGATAGCCGAAGAGGCTAAGAACTCAGAACGCCAGAATCGGGAAAGAGTTAGAGGCAAGAGGGATATTAGGTACACGGGCTCTGCTAAAAGGTTCCAGAAGAGGCTCCGAAATGATGAGTCAGCTCAAGCTAAAGCACCTGTGACTACCAATCAGAGTCGAGACTGTGCTGACTGTGGGAAGCGACATCCCGGGGAATGCTGGAGGAAAACTGGTGCCTGCTATAAATGTGGTTCCAAAGACCATCAGTATAAGAATTGCCCTCGACGGACTGATACAACTCCAGAAGCTCGTAACCCTGATGCTCAGCCAGCTAGAGGCATTCAGCAGCCACCGAGAGGCCGTAGGCCAGGTCGTGGTGGTAATGGTGTTGGACGTGGTCAAGGTGCACCGGATCGAGAAAATGGCTTTAGAGGTAACGCGAAGGCAAGACAACCGGGGTTGGTCTATGCGGTTAGGCGTCGGGAAGATGGCGATGCACCTGATGTGATAACTGGTACGTTCTTCATCTTTGATGTACCTGTTATTGCTTTGATAGATATCGGGTCTACCCACTCGTATGTTGCTAGTTCCATATCTGGAAACCTGAATATTAGATCTGAGATTACCGATAGAGAGATTACGGTACTTAGTCCTTTAGGACAGTCGGTAATTGTGAATAAACTGTTTAGAGACGTGCCCTTAGAAATCCAAAGAGAAATATTTCTGGCGGATTTGATGGAATTGCCTTTTGGCGAGTTCGATCTTATTTTGGGAATAGATTGGTTGGTGAAGCACCGGGCGCAATTGGATTGTGCTGAAAAGCAGATGTTGATAAGAACTGTGGATGATGAGGAGGTAGTTATGATTGGTGAGCGAAGGAACTTTTTGGTAAATGTGGTATCTGCTTTGAAGGCAAAAAAGATGGTGCAGAAAGGGTATGGAGCATTCCTAGCCTTCATTAGTGCTTCGGATGCCAAGGAATTATCGGTGGAAGGTGTGAGAACGATGAAGGAATTTCCAGATGTCTTTCCCGAAGAACTTCTAGGTCTACCTCCAGATTGAGAAGTAGAGTTTAGTATTGAGCTTTTGCCCGGAACGGCTCCGGTGTCCATTGCTCCTTATAGAATGGCACCGAAAGAGTTAGCGGAGCTTAAAGCTCAAATTCAAGAATTGTTAGATCGGGGATTTATCCGACCGAGTGTGTCTCCATGGAGAGCACCAGTTTTGTTCGTCAAGAAGAAGGATGGGTCGATGCGTATGTGCATTGATTATAGGCAGTTAAATAAATTGACGATCAAGAATAGGTATCCATTACCGAGAATTGATGACCTATTTGATCAATTGAGAGGAGCTTCAGTTTTCTCCAAGATTGATTTGAGATCGGGTTATCATCAACTCAAGGTTAAAGAGGCAGATATTCATAAGACAGCATTCCGAACTCGTTATGGGCATTATGAGTTTTTGGTTATGCCATTTGGTTTGACCAATGCACCAGCTGCATTTATGGACATGATGAACCGAGTCTTTCAACCCTATCTAGACCAGTTCGTAGTGGTGTTTATAGATGATATCTTGGTATATTCGAGAAATGAAGAAGAGCATGACTCACATTTGCGCATTGTGTTGCAAATTTTGCGGGATAAGCAACTTTATGCCAAATTCAGTAAATGCGAATTTTGGTTGAAGGAAGTGACTTTCTTGGGGCATGTGGTATCAGCCGAAGGAATAAGAGTTGATCCTTGGAAGGTAGAGGCTGTGTTGGAATGGAAACCACCGAAGTCAGTGGCTGAAATTCGGAGTTTCCTAGGGTTGGCTGGTTATTACCGGCGTTTTGTTGAGGGGTTTTCACTGATTGCTACACCCCTAACTAAGTTGTTGCGAAAAGGAGTACCGTATGTGTGGACCGATAAACAACAAGAAAGTTTCGAGAAACTGAAGAAGATTTTGACGGAAGCGCCAGTACTGATTCAACCTGAAGCTGGAAAAGAGTTTACCGTTTACTGTGATGCGTCACATACGGGTTTAGGATGTGTGTTGATGCAAAGTGGGAAAGTGGTGGCGTATGCTTCTCGTCAGTTGAGGCCGCATGAAGTCAACTATCCTACTCATGACTTGGAGTTGGCTGCGATGGTGTTTGCTTTAAAGATTTGGAGGCACTATCTCTATGGTGAGAAGTCGATCATTTATACGGACCATAAGAGTCTTAAGTACCTCCTTACTCAAAAGGAGTTGAACTTGAGACAACGAAGATGGGTAGAGTTGTTAAAAGATTATGACTTCTCAATCGAGTACCATCCTGGAAAGGCTAACGTGGTGGCAGACGCGTTGAGTCGTAAGGTAGTATTGGAGTTGAGAGTAATGTTTGCTCATCTCAGTTTGTTTGAGGATGGCAGTCTGCTAGCGGAACTTCAGGTGAAGCCTCTGTGGTTGGAGCAAATTAAGGAAAAGCAGTTATCAGATGAAAAGTTGGGTCCTTTAATGCAACAAGTTGAAAGTGGTATAATAGGGGATTTTGGATTGAACAAGGATGGCGCGCTATGTTTTTGTGGAAGAGTTTGTATGCCCATGGATTCAGATTTGAGACAAATGATTCTACGGGAGGCGCATATTAGTCCTTATGCTATGCACCCCGGAGGAAATAAGATGTATCGGGATCTTCGTGAGCAGTATTAGTGGCCAGGGTTGAAACGAGAGGTTACTGAATTTATGGGGATATGCTTGACTTGTCAACAAGTGAAGGCAGAACCTCACTTACCATCGGGATTATTGCAACCGGTAAAGATTCCTCTATGGAATTGGGAACGGATAACGATGGATTTTGTTAGTCGGTTACCCTTAACACCTACTAAGAAAGATTCTGTTTGGGTGGTAGTTGATCAATTAACGAAGACTGCTCATTTTCTACAAGTTCGTACGGATTACTCGCTGCAGAAATTGGCTAAGCTATATGTATCTGAGATCGTGAGGTTGCATGGGGTACCAGTGTCTATCATATCAGACAGGGATCCCAGGTTTACATCACGGTTTTGGAAAGCTTTACATGAGGCTTTGGGAACAAAGTTAAACTTTAGTACGGCTTTTCATCCTCAGTCAGATGGTCAGTCAGAAAGAGTAATTCAGATTTTGGAAGACATGTTGCGTGGTTGTGTAATCGACTTCAGAAGTAGTTGGGAGGATTTCCTACCGTTGGCAGAGTTCGCGTATAATAACAGTTACCAATCCAGTATCCAAATGGCACCCTATGAAGCGTTATACGATCGTAGGTGTCATACTCCTACTTGTTGGACTGAATTGGGGGAACGACAGTTGTTGGGTCCTAAGTTGATATCTGAGACGGAAGAAAAGGTAAAGGTGATTCAAGCGTGGTTAAAGGAAGCTTCGGATCGACAAAAATCGTATGCGGATCTGAAGCGTAAGAATATTGAATTTGCGGTGGGAGATCAGGTCTTTCTGAAAGTCTCACCCTGGAAGAAGATTTTCAGATTTGGAAGGAAGGGCAAGTTGAGCCCTAGGTTCATTGGACCGTACCGTGTGTTGAAGCGTGTAGGACCAGTGGCCTATCAGCTTGAATTACCTCCGGAGTTGAGTCAGATTCATAGTGTCTTCCATGTTTCTATGCTGAGGCGTTATAGATCGGATCCGTCGCATATTGTACCGGTGGAAGAAGTAGAATTAAGGCCAGACTTGTCTTTCGAGGAGGAACCAGTGAAAATCATAGACCGTGATGTTAAGGTGCTAAGAAAGAAGACTGTGCCGTTGGTTAAGGTTCTGTGGCGTAATCACAGAGCGGAGGAAGCTACATGGGAGCCTGAGGATGTAATTCGGCAACAATATCCTCACCTCTTTTAGCCAGGTAAATTTCGAGGACGAAATTTTCTTTAAGGGGGGTAGAATTGTAACATCCAAAAAAAATTATTTGGGTGTTGTGATAAGAAAACACAATTATGGCAAATGAATGATGGAGAAGAAAATGGGGAAAACACAATTATGGCAAATGAATGATGGAGAAGAAAATGGGGAAAAACACAATTATGGCAAATGAATGATGGAGATGAAAATGGGGAAAAACACAATTATGGCAAATGAAGGATGGAGAAGAAAAGGGGGAAAACACAATTATGGCAAAGGAATGATGGAGAAGAAAATGGGGAAAACATAATTATGGCAAATTTTGACTTTTAGGGGAATGGATGTGGATAGTTTTGGCCAAATTTCCTATTTGCAAATCTTGTGTTTTTTTTCTCCCAATTTGCTATTTCCATTGCCGAAACCTCCTAGCACAATTGTGTATTTTTCAATCTTTCTTCTCTTTTGTTTGGTCAAAACCTTCATCCCTTATTCATCTTTCTTGGATAGCCGAACAACCTATCATCCATCCAACCTCCCATCCTTTCTTTTAACGATTCCTCTAATCTTTTCTCTTCTCTAAACCAACACCATCATTAAATCACATATTCTTGTTTGATTATTCCCCATAGCCGAATATCAACATATATTTTCCTCCATAACCGAACTTTCATCTTTTCTCTATTTCTTCTTCTCATCCATATTAACATCCACCTCTTGATCAATCGGTAAGTATTCTTCTCAATATTTTATTTTCTTTCTCTTAATGCTGAATCTATGTTTTGGTTCGGGATGGTCATTTGACCGAGACCATCACCTTATTCTCTCTCAACAAGATCTTTTTCTTCTTTGTAGTGATATAATGGGAGGCCGAACATCATTCTAGCCTTAAGTCGAACGGAGAAAATCGGATCCAATATTAATAAGGTAAGGAGTTCTTATGGATTATTGATATTATTCAATAATCGATTGGTTGCTAACGGAGTAATAATTTGAAATAATCGACTATATGTTTTAGGGACAAATCACTCGATATTTTCAACCTTCGAACATAGTGGTCAACGACGAGTGGTTCATTAGGAAATCGAAATCAGGTGTGTAATCCCTTACTTTCCGAATACATGTTTGAAATGGGGTGTGTAATCTCATACCTCTCTAAATGTTTGCATGAAATGTTCTGTTAATCAGTCGAAAGATTGAAAAGCCGCAAACCAGCATCTATGGCCACTCAGGCGTACGTATGTTCGAAGTGGTAACCATATTTTTGTAACAAAACAGTTTTGGTTAACAACAGTGACGTGATTTTGAAAAATCACCAGAAATTGTGGAAATTGAATTAGAAAGTGAAGGAGATATGGGTTGAAAGATAATTGAGTCTATTTTCTTATAAAAGAAACGGAGCAAGCAAAGAATTAGTATATTTTGAGATTTTTAGATTCTTGTGAGACTAGTTCAGAGTGATTTCGAGATCCCCTGTTCTGACTTGGAAAAATCACTATAAATTGTAGAAAAATAATTACGGGACATAGTTTATATTATTAGAATCCTTAGTGAGTCTAGTTTTATTTGGATCAAACGAAACCAGTATTTGAGTTCTGTACAATAAGATATCTAAGATTTTGTGAAGAGAGGGCAGAACTGTCAAACAGTGAAACAGGGGATATTTTGAAGAATAAACTGTACTAATTGGCTTAGCCAAAAATTCTGGAAAAATTATAGTAAAAATTTATATGAGTCTAGTTTCAGGGAAAATTTACGGATCTAAATTTAGAGTTTCCTAACTCGAGTTATAGTCAATTTAGTCAGCATAACGCAGATGGACAGTTTCAATTTTTGTGCCCAAATGAATTACCCTTGGTGGGTAAAATTTATGAAATACCCTTGGTTGCGAGATTACCGAATTACCCTTAGTGAGTACGATTACCGAATTATGAAAACGCCCTTACGGGCTGAATTACAAAAATGCCCCTAATGGGCTAAATTACGAAATGTCCCTATGGACCGAATTACGAAAATACCCTTAATGGGTCAATTTGATAAATTGCTATATGGGTCAATTTGATAAATTGCTATATGGGCCAACTTGATAATTTGCTATATGGGTCAACTTGGTAAATTGCTATATGGGCCAATTTGATAATTTGCTATATGGGCAAATTTAAAAAAAAAACTGCTAGATCGATATATGGGCCAAAAACTGTTAGATCGATATATGAGCCAAAAACTGCTAGATCGATATATAGGCCTTTTGTTAAAATTCATTATGTGAATGTATTGTTATGTTTTATATATATACATGATTGCATGGGTTGGGAAAATTGATGAAGAGAAGAAAGGCCTGTTGCCAAAATCTAGTTCGAGTGGCTCTGCCACAATCTAGTTCGGTGGTTTAACCACAATTTTTAAAATGGCTTTATGCCTGCGATTGGTGTGTTGGCAGGGTGGGTTGACTTGATCCCCACAGGTGTGATGGTTGGTACCGGTGGTGTGTAGCGGATGGAAATTAGGCTTGGTTGGGAATTGCATATCACATGCATTTTTATATTTGATTTATATAATGTACATTTGTAAATGGGCTCAAGCCCAAATATATGTTTATATGGTTATGGCCCAGTGGACACGGTAAGTGGGTTACACACTGAGTTCTAAGTAACTCACCCCGTTTTCTTACCCTTCTCAGGTAATGACAATTGATGGAGGCTTGGGCCGGGGATGACTTCGTGTGGAGGTCATACTACGAATGATGAGTTAAAAAATACTTTGAACTTTTTTTAAGTATTTTTTTTATCTAAGTACTATTTCAATTGCGATGTAATAAGGCCTCTGGTATTATTTTTATGGGTTTTTATTCGTGGATGGATTTTAATATGTTTTAGTTACTTAAATGGGGCTGTTTAATTCTTATAAATGTTTTCTTAAACTTATGTATAAAAAGGGTTTTCTTAAATATCACTTACTCGTAAAATTCCCGTGAAAACTCTTTTATAAATTTATTTCAACCAATTATTTAAGTTTTTATCCAAATTATTTCTCCGAAAATCAAATTGTAAACTCTCATGTTTTAAAATCATGGTTTTCAAATAAATCTCGATTTTTGATAAACTCCGTCTTCAAAAATCGTTTTGAAAAAAAAAATTGTTTACATTAAAAGCATTGATGACTAGAAGTAAGTTCGAACTGTGTGGCATGCCAAGTCTAGTCTTAACGCATAGGCCGGGTTTGGGGTGTTACACATAAACTTCTTTAGGAAAATTGAGACCTGATGACTCTCGAATAATTATTGTCGGCTTGAATCCTCGGGCAAAGTCTTGTATTCTTCTGCGGGCTATCAGCCTTCTCTCGTTGTTTACCTGGACTATGTTAGAACAACCGTATTATAATCCACTTTATCAAGTAACCCATTTCCTTATGACAAACTCTTCTATTTAGCAATCGAATATGAATTAACACCTCCTTTCTAAGATGATGCGATGCAATGCAATGCAATACAATCATAACAACGCAAAACACATTAGCCACAAACCAAAATAGATACCTAAACGGGTGACCACTAGGGTTCGGCGTGGCTCTACTTAGGGTTAGCTCTTAGGGTTGCTATATGCGGCTTGGTTCTAAGGAATGGGTACCTGAACAGAAGATTCCTCAATCCTCACCCATTATAGGCTCATATGGATCGAGTTCGGTTCAGGGGAATACATTTCCCTATGGCCATGTAGAGATGAAAATCTTACGAAGCACATAGGTACAGATGTATCCCGGAAGTAGTCCACTAGCCCATGCGAAGGTGAAAACCTCACGAAGGCATAGCTTCTCACTCCCACTTAAAGGTGTAACCACAACGATTATGCAATACAGATGCAAGTATTTTACCAAAAACATCATAGTACCATAAACATGATTTTTTCAAAATAGTTTTCCAAATTTTCAAACAAAAGGACAAGAGTTAATCAATCTATGGCTTGACTCTCAACCAGTTCCCAGTGTAGTCGCCAAGCTGTTGAAACCATTTTTTTTAAAGTTTTGAAAAATGGGGACCGACTTTAAAAAATATGAAGTGGAGTCGCCACCGATCTTTTTTTGTTTAGGTGTAATCGGATCACCTCGTAAAACATTTCATCTTTAAAAATTAATTTTGGCCTGCGTAAATTAAAAAAACGGGTTTGGGAGTAGGTTACTATGAGGAAGAGTTATCATCCTCGTACGCCCAAAATTGGTACCAAATTGATTAAATGTTGTCCTAACGTCGAGAATTTGAAAAGTTTTGAAAATGTTATTTCTTTGAAAAACAGGTGGAATATTCCAAATGTAAGATTCATTCGCTCTAAAGGAACTAAATACTACACCCAATACGTTACGATGCAATATCTTGGACCCTCAAAGTTGAGATTATCTTATTATTTCAAAATCATGCGATTAAGAAGGATATTAAGTCTTTTGGTCAAACGAAGAAGCCGTAACCCAATACGTTAGGGTACAATTTCTCAGATTTCTAAAACACCATATATCACTTTATTTTAAAAATCTTTTGTGTAATCAAAATGTATTTTATTTGAGAAAAGAACAATTAAATAGGCTTACAAAGCCTAGAATTTGCATTATTATTAACAATAAGATTGAGTATGGAACCATAATAACAATAACACGTAAATTTATATAAAATACTAAGAAATCAAATTAATACACATATGACATAAAATTTAATAGTTGATGATGAAAGTCTCGAATGAAAAATATGAATAAGGTTGAAACTTTAGAAAGATACAAGTTATTTAACTAGATTTATACAAAAAATACACATATATTTAAAATAAAATATATACATAAAACAATAATAAATCCATATCGAAGAATAGTGTTAATGCAAACAAATATATATTTATATAAATAAGTAAGGTTTAAAATGAACAAATGATAATTTAAAATTAAGTATTTCTAAGACATGATACATATGTACAAACAAAATTAAATGATAATATATAAATATAAATATATACATAAGACAATATATACATAAAATGAAAATAATTTAAATAAAATCTTGTATGAAAAACATTCGTACATGCAATACAATAATAAAAAAATATTTATAGTTGAAATTATATTAATTTTGAGTCGTACAAATATTTAAAAGAGGAATTAGAAATAAACACTTTTTACATGCAAGAAAATAAAATATATAATGAAAATATATGTAAATAATTTGAAACATATAAAAAATTAATAAGTTAACTCAAAACAATTTATTAAAAATCAACAAAAACAATTAATTTAATAACAATAAAAAAATACAACTCAATTGAATTTAAAAAAAAAGGGTTAATTTATAAACAAAACTATTAAACATAATAAGGATTTAAGTGTAATGCATGCAAATGATCAGGGATTAATAGTACAAATATTCCCATAGCCAAAAGCAGTGTACAAATTGGATCGAATTGACATAACACATAAATTATAGAGATTAATTAAAAAAAATAAAGAGAACATTTAGCAGATCTAATTGGAAAACAATATGGAAAAGAAGGACTAAACAATAAATATCCCGAGAGATCAAAACGCGCGGATCTTGCTGTTTTGAATCGGATCGGGTCGGGGCAGCTTCACACGGCATCGTTTCAAAGCTATTGAAACAAGGCTTTAACGATGCCGTTCCTTTAGTGAGCTAAAACCAGAATTAAAAAATAAATTAACATTTTATTTTAAACAGAACCCTAATCCCCTTTACTTTCTTCCTCAGCCGCAGAAAGGGAAAAAACCATCCGACCACTTTAACGCCATGATAATCGATGATTAGTGACCGATTCAAGCCCGAGTGACTTTCTCCTTCAAGCCAGACCCGAATGTTTCACGTTCTTAAACCCGAAGGACTTCCTTGCTTCAATTACGACGAAGAAGGCAGTCCGACGGTCTGCATTTCAAAGGTAAATCTCATGTTTCTTTCTACTTTTTTTTTTAAAAAACAGAAGTAAAGTAACAAAGATTGAAAGAAAAAGGCTATCAAAGATTCAAATCACCTTTTCAAAAATTCTCTATTTTTTGATTTCGTATTTCTTTTGGATGAATGTGTCTGTGTGATTCTCTCTGTATGCGTGAGTGCCTAAAAAATTACTGATTACATCAGGCTTTTTATAGCCTAAAAAACAAAAAGGAAATGAAATACACGTTCTTCTACTGTATTCTACATGTTCTTCTACTGTATTCCCGATTTTCTACTTATTCCCTGTTTCTTTTGCAGAAGGATACCGTTACTAGCGAGCGTGTATGTCCTGGCTACTGACGAAGATGCACACGAGGCACGTGTGGGGAAGGCCGCAGTGCTGGAGGTTTCCAAAAACCACTAGGGTTTCTGGAAAGTGTTCTGACGGTTGGGTCATTTGGGCCAACTCTATATTGGGCCTATTTGGGTTTCAGATTTTGGCATTGGGTTTTGTATTTGGGCCTTAAATTGTATATGGACTTTTATTCTTTATTGGACTATATTTGGTTTATTTCTGTTTTTTTTTATTTTTATTTTTGGATAAATAGGCTCGGGCGAAATGGGCCTATTACAACAACTTTACTAGAAAACGAATTTCTTTACATCAAACGGATTACATATATGGCTTTGCCCTATGCTCAAAGCCTTGACTTTCCTTAGAAGCCAAGCTAACTTTCGACCCCGATCCGATTCTGATTCATATTTCAACCTTAGCACGTCAGCCTGAATTGCTAGGGTTTGTAAATGATCAGCCACCTCTCGTATTTGAGCCATAGCTTCACCTATAATATGATCTCTATCCCTGACCTGGTCTTGAGAACGATGGAGTTGTTTTTTTTCCAATGTTCGTTGTTTGCTTCAAGGAGTTCAACTTGGAGTTCACAATTTTGTAGCGCGGTCTTGAGCTCTTTTGTTTTTCCTTTCAGCTCTTCAATCTTGTTTAAGCTCGATTTCAATTCAATTACGGAGTTGCGACTACAGTGCTGATGGAGTGACTTCTCCAGTTCTGCTACTTGGGCTTTTAATCTGATCTTTTCATTTTGGCTTTCTGACAAACTATTTTCTAAGGCCTCTTCTCTAACCTGAGCATCTTCGAATTTTTTCTACCATCGATTAGCTCTAATCTTTTCTTCTTTAATCTCTTGTCGCCATTGCTCTGACGTTTTCCCCAATCCAGTAGTTTTTATCAATAAACGCAACTTCTTATAATCTATTTTCAGACTGTCCAGATCCTCTTCGGCCCTATTCTTTCCCATTCTTAATTTCTCAGCCTTTAGCTTCTGAAAATCAACATCTAATCCTAACTGCATTTTTTCCTCCTCCAATTGTTCTATCTTCTTTCCTAACTCCAAATTCCTCTTCTCAAAATCCTGCTTTATGATCTCTAGCTCGGACGGGACTACTTACAGGTGTTCTTCCATCGATCGAGTGCCTTCTAGACTTGACACGGGAATGTTGTCATTGACTCTTTTACCCCACCACCAATTATATTTGGGGGTTGTCAAGGGACTTGCAGCAAAACTTGTCATTCTGCGGGTTTGGTTCCAAGCATTAGATATCTCTCGAGCCTTTTTCTTGTAATTATCACCCCTATACGCAAACTCGCACTAGGCCAACCCTTGCGTTACAAATTACCTTGATATATATTGCCTCAACACCAGTAGAGGAGCATATCCAAGACCCCCCATATCCCAAGTAGAGGGACCCAGTCGAAGTCTCCACATCGGTATAGAATCTTGTTAGGGATCATCCAATGAGCTCTCCATTCGACGTCTTCATCTTCTATACCCTGGATAATTGCCATCCATTTCTCCTTTGAAATGTTGTCTCGTCTTGGAGTATGTAACACCCAAACCCAGCCCATGCGTTATGACCGGATTTGACATGTCACATGAGAAAAATATATTAAGTCCTTTTCATTCGCATGTAAATAGGTATTGATTTGTTAAAATCAAGAAAAATAATTTTGATTTAAAATATTTGATAAAATATTATTAATCTTCGAAGATTTATTGATAAATCGATAAATTCGAACTAATGATTTTACAAACCGTGACTTTTGAAAATATTGATGAAAATTCGAGAGAAAATTTTCAAGTTTAAAAATATTTATATAAGTTTATTATGAAATCCATTTGTGTATCCATTTTAGAAAAAAAAATCTTTATTTAAGTTTTTAGAAAAATCCCATTTACAGTAATTTGAGTAAAATATAAATACGTCAAACATAAAGCAAAATAAAATAATCCAGAGGCCTTATTACATCATATAACCCAAAATAGTAAAGTAATAAAGTGAACGAAGTAGAAAACTAAAGTCCAAATAAAACCATTTCTGAAGTATGGCCTCCACCAAGTCATCCAAGGCACAAGTCCACGTCACTGAGCATTACCTGCAAGAGTTAAGGAAATGGGGTGAGTTACTAGAACTGAGTGTATAATCCCCTTACCGTTGTCCACTGGGCCTGAACCTATATTTCAATATCTTGGGCCTAAGTCCATTTAGCATCATCTTGGGCCTAAGCCCATTCACATAACAGAATATATAAAATAGATGTAATGCAACCCAACCCAACCTAATAATCCATCCACTACACACCACCCATACCATCCCATCACACCTGTGGGGATCAAGTCAACCCACCCCGCCAAACATACCAATCGCAGGCAAATTGCCATTTATAACATATTTTGATTGTAGCCAAGTCACTGGAATCATAATGAATCATATTAACAAACATTTTGTGGCATTGCCACCGGAATCACTTCTCTTCAACATTTTTCTCATCCCATGCAAAATTATGTAAATGCAGTATACATAATAAAGCATAATAATTACAAATATAAACATCAATCATTAATCCAGAGATTTATTACAATAAATCGGCCCATTATAACACTTTACAAATTGGCCCATTAGGGCAATCTATCAAATCGGCCCATTAGGGGCATTTTCGTAAGTCGACCCATTAGAGGCATTTTCGTAATTCAGCCCATTAGGGGCATTTTCGTAATTCTTACAGTGTTAATACCGATTTTGACAAATCTATCAAAATAGTGTAATTTAGGCCAATTTCCCAGTTTACGCCATGTTACGATTTTAATCATAACGATCTATTTCCAATATGATATCGAATCTTAAAACCCACCGAAAAACGGTGTGATTACACACCTGATTACGGTAAGTACTAGTCCTTCTTGATCGTTGACACCTATGATATCATAACACTCGATTAATCGACATACATGATTTTATTAATCTAACTCTAAAATAAATGATCTAAAGTGTTTACCCTTAGAATCGTGAACGACCACGATTGTCTACTTTCACCGGTTGATGGTCCACAACCCGATGGAAAATCCCGAACTGTCGATACCGCCCTTCGTTTGAATTTAGGAGTAGGAATCGCAAATCCGCTCCTTTTGTGATCTTCAAATGCTTTCCCTATGGATTCGGTACAACTTGCCTCCATTGAATAAAATCTTAGTCAAAACGATATTAAGCTGATATGAAATGATTGACTAAGGAAAAAGGGACGGCTTACCACTATTTCAGTATAACCAACAAGTGGATAGATCGAGCGATTTAATCCCTAAAAATATAATCGATTAGTCACAACCACTATACCATTTAGCAACTCACCGGTCAACGGAAAAGATCAAAATGAACCATGATGAATCCCTTACCTTATTGATTATAAAACCGATTCCCAACGATTGAACAATGGCTACGGATGAGTCAAAGATTCGGCCTTCCACTATAACTCTACATTAGAAGGTGATCACATTGTAAAGAATTATGAGAGGAAGGGATTTCGGTTGGAACAAAATGAATATCCGAATGTTGATAAACACACATTCGGCTAAGAAAAGAAAAAAATAAAATGATAGGATAGATCCACTTACCGATTGATCAAAGGAGTGAGTGTCAACCCGAATGAAAAAGAAATAATAAAAAAAAGATGAAAGGTTTTAAGGTTTGGCTATGGAAAAATGAGCAAGAATATTCGGCTAAGGGAGTATGGATTAGAGAAGAAGAAAGAAGAGTTGGAGAATTTTGTAAAAAGGAAAAGAAAGATGGAGAAGGAGTGCTTAACTAGATTCGGTTTCCAAAGGAAAATGAGTGAAATAATTTGGTCTCAAAGGCTAGGTACTTTCGGTAAACAAGAAAGAAATGAAGAAAAAATACTCACTAATGGCTTCAAATTTCGGCAATGTGAGAAGAAGTTTGGAGAAAATGACACAAAAGAATGCAAAAAGGAATTTGGCCTAACAAGCACCAAAGTTTGCCAAATGACAAATGAAGAATTCGGCTACCCCAATACCCCTTCCCAAACCGTGTTTTGCTTGGCCAAAAGGGATAAGTGTTGACCAAAAACACTTTCCAAAATATCACCCATGAAAAAGGCCAACATGTTCCCTTATCTTGCCTTTTTCTTTTGATTTCTTTCCTTACCCTCATCCTTGCCTTATTTCCTTAGCCACCTTTCCAAAATTAAAAAGTTCACCTTGCCTTATATACGACCATGGCCGACACTATGAATGAATAGCATAAAAATTAATCAAAATTTGCACTAGATGGGATTTGAACCTCCTCCCTCAAAGTCCTTAATGTGGCGCCATATCCCTTTTACCATAAGCTCCTTTATGCTAGCAAATTACTCACCTTTTCTATAAGCTTTGATGCCACTTACTATTTCTCTTTTATAGGCTTAAACACAAAATTTTTACTAGGGCCCAATTAAACCCTGAGCCTTCTTAGAACCTTAAAACATACACAATTAATAGTTTAACTAGCCTCACGCAAGATATAATGCAACACATAAAATTTCTAAATTTTTAGGATGTTACAGAGTAGCTACAAATTCTTTTAGTGGAGAGTAATTCTCGGAGAATACCCAGTAAGAGACCTTTTCCACTTTCCAAAAGTGGCTGTGAAACCAAACTAGCAGGAGTTGTGCACACCCGATGAATCTTCCTTCGCCCACTCTTCAGCATGCACTCAAATATCTAAAGGTTTTGACCAAGATTGCTAGAACGGGCGTGACCCTTTTATCTAGCCGATCAAACAAGTCTAAAATCGCCTCGTCTACGTGCCCTAGTGCTTTAGGGAAGATTACTAACCCGTAGTTGCTTAGAGCGAAGACATCAACCCTCTTTTTTGTATCCGGATGTGCCAAGATCAAATCCCGTAAACTTCTCCAAGGAATACACTTACTATCTCATTTTTGCTTGATCCGGGCCGCAACCCATTGCTCACTCACCCCCATGATACTCATTAATTTCTTTACGAAAGTTGAGACATTGACGACTCTAGAATAGGCCTTGTCGGCTTGAATCTTCGAATAATGAAGCAAGGTTGTATACTCCTCCACAGTAGGCACCAAATCTACCTTCCCAAAGGTAAAGCAGCTATAAACGGGATTCCAAAATTGAGCCAGAGCTCTGAACAAGTGTTTATCCACTTTGACGTCGAGTAGATAAGGCAAGTCACCATAATTACAGTAAAATAACTGCTTTGTTTCATCGTCCCATTGGTTCCACACCTCTTTCAACTCTTGGAGGTTATTTTCGGTTACACTAACACGAGTGAAATCCCACAATTCTGATACATACCCTTCTGTCAGACTATCATCTTTCTCTAATTGCATTTTCTCAGACCATATTCGGACAGCCGCATTATCTTCCACTTTATCAAGAAATCCCTTTTCCATGGTAAGCTCTCTATTTAGTAACCGAATGTGAATCAACACCTTTTTATAATGAAAATGTCATGCAATCACAGTCAAAACAAAACAAAACAAAACAAGTCAGTATACAAAGCTAGAATTCAAAGTAAGTAAGAAATAATAAAGCGCCTATTCAGGTAACCACTAATGGTTCGGTGCGACTTTACCTAGGACAAGCTCTTAGGGCTCATTATATGCGGTTCGGTTCTATAGTAAAGGTACTTGAACCGGAAGATTCCTCGATCCTGACCCATTATAGGCTTATACGGACCGAGTTCAGTTCAGGGGAATACATTTCCTTATAGCTATATGGAGATGAAAATCTCACGAAGACATGTATCCCGAAAGCGATCCACTATCCTATACGGAGGTGAAGACCTCACGAAGGAATAGTTTCTCACTCCCACTTAAAAGGGTATGGTTGACCAGTTATGCAAATGCAATACACGAAAATATACCAAGAGACTTGAACCAATAAAACAAATATATCACTATGTAACAAAATGATGAAGACCGCAAGAATGAAGAATAAAATGCAATGAAGGGATCGTAAATTAAATCAGATTTTCAATTTTCAACAAAAAGACAAGAAGCAATCAACTCGTGGCTTGACTCTCTTATTTAGTCCTCAGCGGAGTCACCAAGCTGTCGAAACCATTTTTTGAAAGAAGTCGACTTTTTATTTAAAAACACAAAAATGGGAGTCACCACCAATCTTTTTTATTAGGTGTGATCTAATCACCTCGTAATTCAATCATTTTAATAAAAGTTTAAATTTACTAAAACGATAATTTTTGGTCTACAAAATCCAAAAAATAGGTTCGGGAGTCGGTTACATACGAAGAAGGATTAGCACCCTCGTAAAGCCCAAAATTGGTACCTAGTTGATTAATTAATGCCTTAGTGTAGAAAATTGAAAACTTGAAAAGAATTTAAAATACGATCCCTCTTTGTGGTGATGTTATTTTATTTAAAAAATCGTTTGAATAAATCAAAACGTATGTTAAAGACCTTCTCGTCTCAAAGTAACAAAATGTCACATCCAATAAGTTAGGACACAACACCTAGAATCCTTGAGAATAAACTTTTCTTTTATTTTTTATTCAAAACTCATGTATTTTAATTTTAAAAGGATATTCGATTATTTAAGTTCAACGAGAAAAATTGAAACCCAATAAGTTAGGGCACGACTTCTCGAATCTCCAAATACGGAACATTGCGTTTTTTTTTTAAGAATTTTCTTTAAATTAATGTAATACTTTAAAATAAAAATGGTCAAATATATTTGAATATAACATTCGACACATATACAAGCACGATATAAGATAACGGGTAGAAAAGATGACAAAACAAGTAGATAACATCAATAACACGCAATTATAGTACTAGTGAATAATTATTATATATTATGACGATGATAATATAAATAAATAAAATAAAAACAACAATCCAATAACCATTACACAAGTTGACATTATAGAACTAGCATGAATCATAATAGTAATAATATTAATAAAATTTGGAATGTAAGCCATGAATGTAAAATAAGGGCAAAAGAATAATAAAAATAATAAATTTTAAAGTGAAAGTGAAAGTGGAAACTAAAAAAAGGACTCAATTAGAATTAAAATGAAATTTAAGGCTTAAAATATAAGTAAATAAATAATATGAAAATAAAATAAAAATTATAAGGGGTTGAAATTAATGGGCCTACAATTAATGAACTGTTTTTTTATTTTTGGTTGCTGATTTAGGCCCAAGCAAATTTGGCCTGCTACAACTTTAATTTGGGAGTTATAATAATTTTCCTTATAAAATTGAGCAAAAAAAAAAGTTTTTAAAGAAATAATTTACTAACAGAAGAAAGACTACAATATCATGGGTTTTAAATAGGCCTAATTCTGCTCCCACTCCCTATGCTTTGAACATTTCAAAATTTAGTCCTAGTATTTTTCTCTTTACTCTTTTAGTTTAACAATTAAAATCCAATGAATAAGGCTATCAAAGAAATTCTATTAAATTAGACCATCTAACCTTTTAAAAATTAAAAAGTTGCTCAAGTGGCAAACTCAAAATGTAGCACAAGTCATGTAAGGAAAAAACCAGTAACTTTCATTTGCTTTTTTGAAATAGTGCTTACAAACTTACAAACTTAGATTTAACATTTTTAATTTATGAGCAATTTTTTTTATTTCAAAAATGTCACGTAATTTTCTTTAACGGAAATTTTTTGATGATATTATTAATTAGACTTCAATTAAAAATTAAAAATTAATCGAATGAAATGTAAAAAATAAAAATTAAATGAGCGAAAAGTGTAAAAACTGGAACCAGAATTAAATCTTGAAATATCATGATGAAGTAATAATAGAAGTTAAAGTAAAAACAAAACCCAAAGAAAGAAAGAAAGAAAGAAAATAAACAATTCATGGAGTGCAAGTATGACCTTGTATTACATAATGGGACAATTTATGACATGTGTGGCCTTTGTAAACTGACTACTTTTTCATAATTTGTTGGTGCAGTATCTCATCGGTCTGCAACATTTATGAGAGCTTCTTGGAGATAATGGCACTTTTTACTAATATTATATATTTTGTCCAGACTTTGTGAAGCACCACCAAGCCTCCTAAACATGTAGAATGCACATATGTAAATATTCCTAAAGTTCATTTGTTTAGTTAAGTATTTTTATAAGCTTTTCTAATCATTAATGGCCATAAAATAAAATATTTTGTTCTTAAAGAAGGGAGGGAGCTTTCTAAATTCCTTTGATTAGTTTATATGACGATAATAACTTTCTTGCTTTTCTTTTTCACATACAAGTTGCACTAGCTACAACATTTGTATATGTATAGAGTGATAGATACCATAAATTTTACATCCTTTTCAATGCATGTCAAATAAAAAAATTTGACGAGGATAGTTCAAATTCTTTTTCAGTGAGATTTTTTAATATATAAAAAAGAAATTTCCACAAAATAGGGCATTGGTTATGAAGAATGATGAAATTTCGAATCTAATTTTTCTTTAGGGTGCTTTTGATGTTACATATTATAAATTATTGAGTGGCGAAGTATTGTATTCCGATATGCTTAGCCATGCAAGACAAAGTGTTGATGTGGCCTCATTGCCTACACGCTGCTGGTTTAGTTTTTTAAAGCTAGAAATGTGTCTGTTTTATAAGGTATTAATACGAGTTGAATCTAGGTAAAAATATTATAGAGACTTTTATATTAGGAGTTAAATTGTATTTTGTTTCTTTTATTAAAAAATAGATAAATTAGTCCTTCTACGTTAGATTAAATGGCAGATTGGCCTTCCTATTAAAAATTCTATCCATTTTTACTATATATATTAAAAACTGGTTTCTATATGTAAAAAAATGAAGTACACGTAGCATGCCAGGTATAATAGTTTAGTTATTTTGTTAGTTATACTCATTTTTAATAGTAAAAATAGATGAAATTTTTAATAAAAATAATAAATTTACTTTTTATTTAATATACAAGAATTAATTAATTATTTTTTAATAGAGGAGTTATTCTCAAATATATCAAATGCGGTATCCTCAGATACTGCGTTTAGACCATCAGACAAAATGGCAGGAATTGCCGGCATTGACAGAGACTGATAAGGGAATGTCATCAACGAAGCCAACGCACTGAGGGTTAGTTGTAAATTAATCGAGAGGCATGATAATGTAGGTCTGATCAACGCCTTCAATGGAAAGTGCAACGTTCCTTGGGCTGATGCCATCATCCATGGCATTCCTTATCCGCTCTACCAAAGTCGAGTTATGCGAGGTTTTAAATTAAGAATTGGCTTGATTTTGTTTGACATTAATGAAATGTCTTATTCACCAAAACCAAAATCTTAAACAAGCTTTTCACCGTAGAAATTAGGGCAAGAACAATAATAATAAAGAAGCTAAAAATAGTCGCAGGTTTTCAAATCCTTTGTGACACAAACCAAGATGGTTTTAATCATTTGTGAGGCTGTAAAACAAGATTACTGTATATGGGAATTATTATTGCTACCTAAGAAACTACATTACAGGAAGTTAAAGATGTTGGAAAATGATATATCCAAAACCGAATAGTGAAGCAGTGTAATAAAATACAAAGTAAATCCATGGAATCTTAACGCAATTGAAATTATAATTAACTTTTCAGTATCCGTGACGAATAGCTAAAAATTTGACTCCTTGACCTCAATAAGATTTGAAGATTTGATTATATCTTCATTAGTTGAAAAAGCGACCACATTTGGAAAGAAAATGAAATTATAATAAAGAGATCACCCTTTTTATGGGACCACCAGAAAAGACTTTTGAACCACAACCACCATTATTGGGTTTGATTAATTACTCAGATTCATTAATTTAATGTGATAATTTAGGTATACCAATATACTACTCAACAACTCATAAATTAAAAAAATAATTGTTGAAAATTTAAGTTGATTGAGTTTTAACTCGATTGTTTTCGATAATATTGTAATGCCATGAGACATAGGTTCGAGCACATTAATGATTGAGGAGGGTTTATGCGCTTAATTCTAGGCATTATATTAAAAAAATATTAAATTTGAGTTATAAAATGTTTGATATATTACTTAAAAATATGAAATATAATTAGATTATTCGATAAATAAATTATAAATCATAAAAATTTATTATACATTTTATCCTTAATTTTTAAACAATTCATCTTATTTTAAACAAAATAAAAATTTGGATGTAGAATATTTATAAGATAATATAATCTTAAAATAAATAAAATAAAATTGAATTAATTGAAATTATTCTTTATTAAGTGATAGTGACTTTTATTTATTTATCATTTTCCACACCTTTTTATAGAATAAATTCTATCAAATTACTTTTATTTTGGATTATCAAACTTATCTATAATTAAAATTATTAATTTTAAATTAAATTATTTTTTTAGTTTTTTTATCAAACTAAGCGTTAATTCTCTTTTTTTTCTTTTAAATGAATTTTAGTGTTAATTTAGTATTGCTTTAAAAAAATGTTTTTGAAAAGTATATTCGAAAAATATAATTTAAAAAGGTAAAAAAGGACTTTAGAAAAGATAAAAATGTTCATTTAAAAATAATGTTATAAATTAAAAAATATATATTTAAATAATATTTAATTTTGTTAATATTATAATATTTCAATAAAAATATAAATAAAATAACTCATTGTATCTCATTTTGATATTTTGGTATATAAAATAAATTTTAAATATTTTTAAGCGATTAATATAAATTGTTTGAAAATTTTAATTTGAATATATAAATTATAGTTTAAATATTAAAATGTAACCATTAAAAATTCAAATATATATTAGTATGTAGTTGAAATAAATTTCAATAGAAAAATATATAAATATTCCAATAAAATACATTAGAATATAAATGAAGGTTAAAAATTTCATTTGACTTCATAAATGTTTTTTTTTTCAAATACAAAAACTATAAATTATAATTTTATACGTTTGGGTTCAAAAATGCTTTTGATTTAAAAAATTATTTGTCTTGTAATTCCAAAAATAGTTTTAACCTCAAAATTACTTTTGGAATTGTAAAGGCAAAATTCCACAGATGAAATTGGTTAAGCAAAACCAACAAGAGCCATAACCTAACATATAATCTATAAAACGAAGATCCAAAATATCTTCCTTCTTAGAAATTATTTTATAGCAAGCTAATAACGATTAAATTTTAATTTTGATCCTCTATTTTTTTAGGCTACATAAAAATGTCAAATTTCAATTGATTCCTCTATTTTTAGGTTCTATAAAAATAGTCAAATTTTAATTTCAATCCCTATACTACGATCAAATTTTAGAGTTAATATTTATACTTTAATTTTTAACATAATTTGTATCTCAACATTTATCATGTAATTAGTTAATCTAAATATTGTATTTTGTTTAAAATGCCAATGTGAATTTTAAGAATTGTTAATACCATTAAAAGTATCTTTTAAATTTAGATACATTATCATGACATTCTTGTCACATGATTACCAAATGAGTATTTTGTTTTAATTTTAGAATGTTATACTGGTGAATTTAACAAAAGAAATTTAATAATATTAACAACTAAACCTAAATTTTTAAATTTGAATAGTAGAAGGACTAAATTCTAAATGTACAAAAAAAATACAAAAACTTGGAGCATGTTTTTTTTTTCTTTATTTTGGTTTGCCTTTTTTTTTTTTACATTATGAGATAATGGTAAAATTTTACTTTGGACCCTATATTATGCTGAAACTTAAGATTTAACCTATATACTAATTTTTATTTAATTTAATTCTTCTACTTTTATAATGTAATTAGATAATCTAAATAGTTAATATTATTAATCATTTCAATCAAAATGTAAAACGCCAATTTTTCTTTAGAATACTACTCCAACAAAAAAAATTATTTTATCTTAATGAGTTTGAACGGTGTTCTTAAGAAGGATATTAACAAATATTTTCAACATTATTTCCATCTAATGCGAAGCATGAAAACCATTCTAATTATTTTGAAAATAATTTTCATATGAGAATATATCCATAAGAGAGGACTAACGCGTTTAAACCTAAAATATTGTAGGATGTTTATATATATTTAAATTTTATAACTTGTCTGTTTTTTACGAATAATTTTATTTTGATGTCTTCAGTTCTCTCTTATACAAATGACGCTGTTAAAGTTTAAAATATGAATATATAATAAGGAAAGTGGGAATAAAATAAATTTTGATGCTAATATTGTCTTCAATAATGTGTTTATAGAATATTAATTATTTTTGGCTTTGCCTTTTCTCTTTCTAATATAATTGGAATAAATCACACTTGCCTACGCACACATAACACAGTTTTGCAAATAAGGGTTCAAAATTTCCAAAACAACTTAAACCTTCGGGGAAAAATTATAATTTCCGGAAAAATGTGGACGTTTACGAGGTGTCACCACATAAAATTACGATGTAGAATTACCCCTATTCAGAAAACACCCCATGGGTCGAAACGTGTCACAAAAACCCAGTAGAGTGCCGGAATATATCCAGAAGAGAAAAATTGTTGTAGTCCAAAGCCCCCACAAGTTCACGATTGGCTGACCCATTGACCTTTCGACACGTTGGGTCCCTTCGAATTGATTGGTGCGAGTCCTCTCATTGGAAGGAGACCAGAATCTTAGCCGTGGGGCCGCACTTAAGCCAGCGTGCTAACTGATTAGACGCGTGCAAAGGACGATTTTTAAGCAGTAAATTAAAAAGCTTGTGGGTCCCATCTGTTAGACAATGTGATTGCCACAGGACGGGTGTACAGGGAGAAGATCGTACGTGGGGTCCCACGTGAGGTTTATTTATTTTCCTGTTTTAAATTTCATCTTAAATTATAATATGAGTTAATATTTAGGAGATTGATAATGTATTTTTTATTGGATATTTAATCAATAAAGGCTCATTTCTAATTTTATTTAGGGAAATGGGCTAATTTTTTCATTATTTACATGAAAGAGTTAATTTTAGGAAAACGCTTTCACGTCAGAGCAATTTCAGGAGAAATTTCAACAAAAAGTGTCCTTGGTGGAGCGTTTTTGCCACATCAGCACAAATCGCGCCCTCGTGGACGCGTTTTAACCCGTGCTTTTACCTTAAAAAAAACCCTACTCTCGAATTTCAAAAAAAAAGTTATTTTTTTAAATATTATAAAAGTAGACCAATTTTTTTAAAAAATTTACAAGAATAAACATTTATAAAGGCTCAAAGTGGCAACATCATTTTTTAAGGTATTACTAATTAATATGGAAATAAAACTTACAAAGCAAATCTTTATGTAGATCCAAAGTCTCATTTCCCTTATTTTCTTAAGCAATATGGGATATGAGATATGTGTATATATAGACTCATGAATAGTTTTGCAGCTTGTTCCTAAACAATGTGAGATTCCTTCCTGTTTTAACTAACAATATGAGATTAAAAGCTACACTATATTTGATATTTTTTTACTTAGAGTTTAAATTTATTTACAAAAAGTTAACATTTGTTACATTATAAATAAAACTTTTAAACTCTATAAGTAAAAAAAAATTATAAAATATAAAATGAGTATGGTAAAATATTAAAAAATAAATATTTAAAAAATTACTAATAGTTGAGTGATCATTTGTAAGTTTTTATAATTTGATAGCTAAAAAATATAGTTAAGTGACTACTAATGTAATTTAATCTAAATATAAAATATGAAAAATAATTATTATATTTATAATAAAAAATATATTTCTATAAAAAACTTATTTAACATAATATATACTATGTTTAAATAGATTATCTATCTAGTCAAAATATATTTGAAATAAATTTATCGGTATTCATTAGGTGATGAAAATTAAATTAAAAATAGAATTAAAAAAATTAATGAGTATAGTAAAATATTAAAAATAAATAAATATTTAAAAAGATATATCAATTTTTTAAAATTACAAAAAAAAAACTATTTGAGTACCAAATACTCACCATTTATTTATTAATCAAACATTCATAAAATAAAATAAAATAAATAATAAAAAAAATTAAAAGTATAACTTCTAAATTTAAATAATGGAAAATTATTTTAAAAATTCGAATTGCATTGATATTAACTTCAAACATTTAAAATTGAATAGAAGATTATTGCATGTACAAGTTTCATATGTACAATTTGTTCTTTTTTTTTTAATAGTTCTTTTGTATATGTTAACAATTCTAAAATACAACAAGATTAAAAATCTCAAAAGATAATTTTATAATATGAGAAAATGTTAACAAAATATAAAAAATAGAAATTGTTTTGTAAAAATAGAAATAAAATATAGTGTAGCATTTAATCTCATGTTGTTAGTTAAAAGAGGAAGGAATCCCACATTGTTTAGGAATAAGCTACAAAACTATTCATGAGTCTATATATACGCATATCTCATATCCCACATTGCTTAAGAAAACAAGGAAAATGAGATTTTGAGTCTATATAAAAATTTGCTTTGTAAGTTATATGTCCATATTAATTGGTGACACCTTAAAAAAAATTGTGTTGTCACTTTAAGCCTTTATAAAGGTTTATCTCGTAAATTTTTAAAAAAATTGTCTATTTTTATAATATTTAAAAAATGACCTTTTTTGAAAATTTAATTTGAGAATAAGATTTTTTTTTTTGGAAAACAAAACATGGGCTAAAACGCATTCCTGGGGGAACGTTTTTGCCACATCAGCAAAGCGCTCCTTTAAGGAAGTGCTTTGTGCTGAAGTGGACAAAACGCTTCCCCAGGGACGCGTTTTGCTGACACATCACCTGAGAACGCGCTGATGTAGACGCGATTTCGCAGAATTCAGTTCTTTCAGTAAATAATCAGGAAATTGGCCCATTTTCGTAAATAATGTTAAAAATAGACGTTTTTGGGTAAAATGACCTTTTTTTTATTCTATAAATAATTTTAAAAAATTATCATATATATTTTCTAATATTTTAGTGTATTTCTATAAAATATGTTTTAACCTTTTAACTTTAATTATAAAGTTTAAAAGCCCAGTTGCTACTGTAGAAAAAAAATTATTATTTCAATTAAATTAAACCCGTCAATAGAAAAAGATTATGCGTACAAAATCAGTTGATTAAAAATTAGATTAATATATTTCAAAGGATTATGGGTGTAGATAAATATTGTGAAGGGAGAAGCAGGAAGAGAGACCCACATTAAATATAAAGGGAAAAACCGTAGGGTCAAAGTAAGTATTTATATGATATGGAGAAAAGCCAAAGGGCTTATACCCTTGCGCGAGTCTAACGGGGCTTTCGGTGAGAAAACGACAACGAAGAGCCCCACATTTTGTGGCTAAATGAATGGGCATGACCATCAGTCATCAACCATTCACACCCACCCTAACTCCAATTTCACTATATTATTTTTGTCTTTAGATGTTTTTCTCTACTCTTTACCCAATACTTTGGGGTTAAATTTAAGCTGTTTTCTAAAAATATTTTTCATGCAATTCAGAACTAAAAAACAAAGAAAGTAGAAAAAAATAAAATAAAAAGAGAAGTATGTATTTATTTCATCCATAGGATATTTATAATTAGCGATGTTTAATCAGTTAATCGAATTGAATTGGAATTAACCGAACTTTTTAAACCCTTACCTGTTAATCAAACTGAAATTTTTTTAAAATAAATTAATCAAACCGAATTATTTCAGTTAATTCGGTCGGTTAACCAAATTAACCGAAATTTTTATGTTTTTGTTTTTTTGTTAAAACAAATATAAAATATATCAAAAAAATAAATCTGTAATGTTTATTTAATCGAATTAACTGAAATTAACCAAAATTAACTAAATTGGTAATATATAATATTAGTTTTTTGAAAGTTCGGTTAATTCAGTTAATTACCTGATTTCGAACCGAATTAACCGATAACCAAACTTTCAAAAAATCATTAACCGACCTCCGATCGAATTAGTTCGGTTCGGTCAATTAATTTGGTTTTAATCGAAATTTGAACATCCCTATTTACAATATTTTATCAAAGTCTATATTTATAAATATAAAAAGTATAAATGATATAAAATTTTACTTCTATTGGATATTAGAGTCCTAAAATACATCAAACTTTTTATTGAATGGACATCTATTTTATAATAATAAAATATTTATAATACTCCCTTTCTTTGGATGTCTATTGATAGATAATGTCTCTTGTTAAAACTTTATTAACATAAAAGCCTATGAGAAGAACTCTTAGTGAATGAAAAAGAATACACATATCTTTAATACGTATAACATTCTGATTAATTAAAAATCTTACTAAAAACTGAACGGGACAAAAAATCAATTAAGGAAAAAAGAGTATAATGCATATTGACTCTTCATAATGCAACATCACATAATGTTCAGAGCCTATGTAATTCAATATTGAACACTAGCTTTTCAAATAATCACTTAACGAATTTGCTAAGCTTTTATATCATCATTCTTCAGAAAGTTATGAGGAAGAATCTTGGCAAAATATATTTTGAACTTTACAAGAGTTTCAACAATAATCATCACAAGCTTTGATCAAGATCCATCTACAAAATATATATGTTCAAATTATTAATATAAACATTTACCCAAATGTATTGAACAATTTCTCAGAAATTTCTATATGCTACTAGCATTTTAAATCCGTCAAGCATTTTAATATAAACTTCATTATATAGTGACTTAAATAAAAGGTTGTAACAAAAGACAAATGCTAAATTTTCTTGAACTACAAAACTAATAAGTTATCTAAATGTTATTGTAACGACATGATTTATAGCGGTGTTGGAAAACACGGTTGCGAAATCTCATTTTCGTAAACCAAGTCTATAAAGACAAAAAATAAAGATTGAGGAAGTTAGTATGAAAATATATTGAAGTTCGGTTGATAACATGTTAATTTGCATGACTTTTTGTGTTTAATTCGGTTAATTTTTTAATTGATCCCTACTGAATTAGTGATTTTATGTTTTAATCTTGTCAGGGATGCAATTGGGATGCTATGAGTAAAAAACGAGCAAAAAATGATCAATTTGCAACATAGTCAATAAAGTGAGGCCGAATAAAAAATGTGGAAGTAGTCAAGGACTCATCAGATTCTTTTGACTTTGTAAAAGCCAAAATTAGAAAAAAATACGATTTTAATTTTTTATTAAAATTTAATTATGTGTTGAGTGGTTAAAGCCAAATTTAGTAAATGTTATATATAGAGAGAGAGCTTTAAGATGGCTTGGAAAAGACACATTATGCTTTATACTTGATTTTCATTTGAAATTAAATAGAATTATTCTTTGTTTTTTCTCCCAAAGTTGGTGCGTAATTAGCATTCCGTTTCCATTTTCATTTCTTTGTTCATCCAAAATTTGTTCTTTTTTTTAAGGGGAGTTTTGTTTGTTTATAAATTAAATAATTGATATAGCATAAATAAAAAATTAAATAAATTGGAAATAAAATAAAATTAGAAATTAAATTCGAATTTAGATAACAGCAAAAGTAAACCTTAGCCCTAGACTCTGTGAATTCTGATCTCTGAACCGATCCTCGAAAATTAGTCTTCTCCCCAAACAATAAGCTGGTTATAGCAGTTAAGAACGTCCTAACCACCAATTCTTCTTTATAATATCCTAACCCGTATCTGTTGCCGAAACAGGGTTATGGAGTATTAATGAAGTTTACAGAATAATTGCACATAATTCTTGTCATTTATTATTTATAATCGAGACTAATCATATTGTCCCTTAAATGGACTTTCGAGGCCCAATTTAAGTATTATAAACAAGTCGGGACTAAATCGAGAACTTAGAAAATTTTTTCAAAAAATTTCAAAAATTTTTCCTAGGTACAGAGGTCACACGCCCGTGTGGCCAAGGGACACGCCCGTGTGGTCCCATGACATGCTCGTGCTTCAGGCCATGCCTTACCCTGTGTAACTCCCTGACTTGGGTCACACGGCCAATTCACACACCCGTGTGCTAGGCTGTGTGGCCAATTTATTTTCCTAAAATTAGGTGCAGTTTTCACACTGCAAAGCCACACACCCGTGTGCTAGGTCGTGTGCCTCACACGACTGAGACACACGCTCGTGTCTTTGACCATGTGCTCAATTCCAAGCATTATGTTTCTAAATTTTAAGATGCACGGGACACACAGCCAGACTACATGCCCATATGCATGGCCGTGTGTCACACACGGCTGAGACACACTCCCGTATCTCTGCCCATGTGGACGAAAATAGGCCATTTAAAGGCCACTTTTCTCACCCTTTTCACAATCACCTGTATACAACACTCTCATATATCAATATAACCCAATCAAGCAACCAATACAAGCCAAAAATAAAATTTTAGACCTAATATCTCATCATATAAATCATTTGCATAAACTTACCACTTTAACTCCATTCATTGACTACTATTAACTATTACTAAGTACATGCGTACAAACATACATATACGTATATGTGTCACTCTCAACCATATTACAATTTTACTTCTTTTTAATTTAACCCTATACATGCCATATAAACCTTAAGATGCATAACAAAATCTACTGGATTTATCTGGATAGTGTGAACCGATGTGTTCATCCGATCCTCCAAACTTCTTGAAAATATACAAAAAACATTAAACAACTAAAGTAAGCTTAATGAAGCTTAATAAGTTTATTGGTTTTAAACACAAATCTTACCGAACATACTAAAATAATTCATTTAAGTAAATCATTCAATATACTATTCCTGCCAAACACAATTTCAATCGATGAATTCATTTATTTCAGATTGATATCAAAATAACTTTAAATCTTCAAACATTAATTCCATATATCACTTACCAACCTTGTCGAATTAGAGAACGTCTTACGAATATAAGTACATCGTATACAGAAGCCTGAAGGCTGCATAGAAGCACATAAGTGCTAAACGGAAACCCGTAAGGGTTGAACAGAAGCTCGTAAGAGCTAAACGGAAACCCATAAGGGTTAAACTGAAGCTCGAAAGAGCTAAACGAAAACCCAATAGGGTTAAACTGAAACTCATACGAGTTGACTGAAGCTCATGTGAGCTAAACGGAAAACAAACACAGAAGTTCACAACAAATGCTGAACCTCGGTTTACTTGGGTAATTTGCTGTCAATTTTTTTCTTGCACTGAATGAATGTACTCAATCCTACGTTCTGATCGCTTCATACTTTCGCTTTAATATACATAGTTTAGCAATAATTTTATTTTCAACAATAAACATAAACACTGATCGTAAATTAAATAAATAACATTAAAATTTAGCCATACAAACTTACCTGGACTAGTTTGTAAAAATTGTTGTAGCTCAGGAACTATTCGGATAATTTCTCTTTTCCTCGATTTTCTTTGTACTCTTGATCTATAATATAAAATTATTTCTCCATTAGCACATATATTTCAGTCTTATTCCACTTCACAATTTATATCCTTCAATTTTTCAAAATTACACATTTACCCTAAAATTTACAATTTTTACACTTTAGTCCCTAATCAATTAATCTATCAATTGAGCTTATTTTTCTCAATTAACACTTTATTCCATAATTTTAACCTACTAAACAACCTTTGAAAATCATAATTTCAACACTAAACCCTAATTCTTAACTTTTCACAATTAGGTCCTAAAATCAATTTCTGTTGAAATTACTTGATAAAATTATCACACAAACAAAATTAGAACTTCAAATATATGTTAATTCATCATAAACTTCCAGCACTCAACCATGGTAACTTTTAAAATTATCCATAAAATAAAAAACAAATAAAACATATAGTTGGACCTAGTTGTAAAGTCTCAAAAACAGAAAAATTTCAAGAAAAGAACAAGAATTGAACTTACATGTAGCAAAAATATGAATAACCAGCTTAGAAGAACTCTTCAATGGCTATTTTTGGCTGGATAAATGTGAATATTTGTCTAGAATTTCAATTTGGTCATTATTTTATTCAGTTAATTTGCAAAATTTTCAATTTTTCCCTTAGTTCACATTACTTCTTTACTAATTTCTATACTTCTACCGTCTAGCCTATGTAATTTAGGCCCAATTGCCCTTTTAATCCTTCTTATCTATTATTTGAGCTATTTAGTCACTATTTCTTTAATTAACAAATTTTGCACCTTTTTATTTAATTAACTATCAAAACGTTAAAATTTTCTAATGAAACTTTAATAATAACTCAATAACACTCCTTAAATATTTATAAAAATATTTACGACTCGGTTTATAAAATCGAGGTCTTACCTCATTTTCTACCCAATTTACCTAATAAATTATTTTAAATCACAAAATTCACTAATTCTAGCATACTTCTAAAATCACACTTAACTAATAAATATTAGTTTATTAAAATTTTAAACTCAGTCGTCGAATTTAGTGATCTCGAATCACTGTCTCTGACACCACTGAAAATTAGGCTGTTACATTCCTCTTGTAATTGGTCCTAGTACGACTTGCAAACCAACCCTTACCGATTACCTAATCGAGATACACGTGTTCCAGATTCAAGATTTCGGTAGCCTTGCATTTTGAATAACTCAACTCGGGTTAACGACCTCAACCCCATGGATTGTTTAAACCCGATCACTTCTCCCTTGATTTGTTTTCGAAGATCCGAATATAGCACCGTTAACTCATTTCCTCATCTGTTCGCAAACACGACTTCAACCCAGCGTGCATTTTTTGACTTGAAATCGAGTTAACTTTAAGGGATGAGTTGTCAATCCCGATACTTAGGAAAAATGTGAATACTGATTGGAAGGATTTTTAGTACTGATACGTATCTCACAATTTCCGACCAGAAAGAACGCCGACCTAAAGCTAGGATGAAATTTAATGAAGCATGAAATTATTCGTGCTTTGGTTGGCTATGGAGTGGATATGAATGAAAATGGCAGAAATTGGAAAAGGAAAGGACTTGAAAGGCTATTTAACAAATTTTGGATGAACAAAGAAATGAAAATGGAAACAGAATGCTAATTACGCACCAACTTTGGGAGAAAAAAAAAAGAATAGTTCTATTCAATTCCAAATGAAAATCAAATGTAGAACATAATGTGTCTTTTTCAAGCCACCTTAAAGCCCTATTTATATACATAACATTTACTAAATTTGGCTTTAACCACTCAACACATAATTAAAATTTAATAAAAAAATAAAATCAGTTTTTTTTCTAATTTTGATTTTTACGAAGTCAAAAAAATCTGATGAGTCCTTGGCTATTTCCACATTTTTGATTCGGCCTCACTTTATTGACTGTGTTGCAAATTGGTCCTTTTCTGCTCATTTTTTACTCATAGCATCTCCATTACATCCCTCACAAGATTAAAATATAAAATCACTAATTCAACAGGGATCAATTCAAAAATTAACCGAATTAAACACAAAAAGTCATGCAAATTAACATGTTATCATCGGTTAAGTAATTTAATCGAGAAAATAATCAATTAAAAACTTAGGGACTAAATTGTAAAAGTTCAATCACTATTGAGTTTTAATTTAGAAAATACTTGGGAGCCTAAATAGCAATTATCCAAAGGGCCAAACTGGTTATTTTATATCATGAGTTAGTGGATGATGATGGTTGTTTCCACTATCGTAATTAATATATAAATTAGTATAATACAGTTTTAATTAAACTAATTAAATTAATATTTATTAACTCATAATCTTAGTATAAAAGCTAAGTTTGTGGAAGAAGATGAATGCTCATCTTTCTTCCACTGTCCTTAAGAAGAAAAAAAAGGGAGAAAACTCCCTTGTTAAAGCTTCAATCGACCATTCCAAGATTGCTAAGGCAACAAGGCTAAATTCATGAATTTTTTTATAGATTTATAATCATGAGAGCTTGATTTAGCTAGCTCATGTACCAATTTGTTCAATTGTTAAGTTTATAGCAAGTTACCATTGTAGATAAATTGAGGAATTAGGCTTGAATTTGATAGCTATTAAGCTTAGATCATGATAATGACTAAAATGTAAAGCTAATTAAGTTTGTTAGCTAACTTTATAACATTAGGGACTAAATTGAATAAATGGAAAACTTGTCATAAAATTATGTTATAAATAAAAAGTATAGGGTCCCTAATGAAAGAACGTGAAGTCAAATTTTGATCCGATGTTAGATACAAAAAAATATACATATCCTAGTTATAAAGACTAAATTGAATAAAATGTAAAATATGAGTGGTTATGTATTTGGTCGTTAATTGGATGTAATTTGATGTTGTTTTCTATTATTGAATTATCAAACATAGCTAAAGACAGCGCTAGGCCGTTGTGAAATAAGGGAAAGACGAGGGTCGTAGACGAGTGACGAAAGCTTCGGTTCGTACTTTTATGATTTGAGATCATTCCATTTAAATACATACATATACATGTTTGTTGCATATTAACTGCTACGGTAAGACTATTACTTGTCTTAAATTGAATTGTGTGACAGTATTGAATGCTGAGATTGTGAATTAATTTGAGCATAGTAGAAACGAGTATGATATGTATTGCAAAATAATATGTAATATGAATTGTTGATGAAAATGGTATGAAACTATTATATTGAATTGGTTCATAATATGAAATTGAAACAGTAGTTACCTATTAACTATTCGAGCAGAGTTGGATATAGTTGGCATGTCATAGAATCAGGTATAATAATTAAAAACCATCAATACTGGACAACCCGGGGTGGTAGACTGTACATATTCTAGTAGTCATCATTGTCAGGCAACATGAGATGACAGAATAAATAGATTGTTAAAGCCATCGTCACCAGGCAACGCGGGGTGATAGTATGTACATGTTCTAGTAGTCATCATTGTCGGGCAACCTGGGATGATAGAGTAATAGATATGTTTACCTGTCTTAAGTCCATGTTGGGTTAATAGGGTTATAAAAACATGAATCAGTTATATGGTAATTGAAATGAATGCGATTGAATTTGGTATACTTGTATATATGTGAAATATGGAAAATGAAAACATTTGAAAGACTATGTGAACCGATTAAAGATGAGCCCCGGGGGTCGATTTGAATATGAACAAGATAATAGGCTCGAGAGTGAATGAGATAGTAAAATAAAACTGAGCATCAAATTAATGTGTGTGTGTGTGTATATATATATATATATATATATAGATATAGATATAGATATGTGTATATGTATCTAGATGATGAAATGAATAATTGGGATTGGAAATGAATGGAAAATGAGTATGGTATCTATTGTTTTATGACCTTTTAAGTTGATTTGAGCCTAAGGAAGAACTAACAAGTTAATTGAGTGTGCACGATAACAACTTAAGCCAATGAGTTAATGGATTGCCATGGCTGTCACAGCATTCGAGGAGAAAGTTGTGACATTGAAGCAAGCTTCAACATTTAGTTGATTTTCCAACTCTAATCCACGAGACAAGCTACTAGAGTCGATGTCGTGACATCATAAAGACAAAGTTGCGACATTCCACCTAAGTCCCCAAAGGCCAAAAATTCTGCCAATAAAGTCGTGCCACTAGCTATAGGATGTTACAGTACCGGTTCGATAGACTCAATTCTACAAGGCATATTCATCCGCACAGTCACATTTAACTTGTTAATCAGCTTGCAATTGACCTAATTAGGTCATAATACATAGAAACTAAAAATACTAGGTCAAAACCACATATTAGGGATGCTTTTTCATACTTTTTCATTCATCATTCGGTTTTCAATTCTTTAGATTAAGTTTTCATTATGTTTTCTTAATCGAAAGATTTCTATTCCGAAGTTAGACGATTGTGAGCGGAAATTGTTTCAAACGCGTGCTTTTACATTGATTCATCTATGTGCTAGAAAAAAAATGTAACACCCCTAAACCGTATCCGTCGTCGGATTAGGGTTAAGAGGCATTACCGATCAAATCATAACATTTAACCTTCATTGTTTATATATTATTAAATCATAATCAGACAATGTCACTAAGTCCCTTAATAAAGTCTACGAGACCTTAAACATGCATTGGAAAGGGATCGAGAATAAACTGAGCACATACAAAATTTTTCCAAAAACTTAACATTTTTCAAAGTTATAGAGATCACACGCTTGTGTGGGTAGGCCGTGTGCCTCACACGGCCTTAGACACACCGTGTGTCCAAGTCGTGTCAAAACAGGGCATACATACTGACTTGTCCACACGGCCGAAGACACGCCCGTGTGCTTAACTCGTGGTCGACACTGACTTATTTCACACGGCCAATCACACACTCGTGTGTCCAACCCGTGTGCTAGTCTAACTTGTTTCAATTTGAAAATGTAAGAGACACGGTCGAGCCACACGCCCGTGTGCTCAATCGTGTGGGCAAATATAGGCCATTTGCAAGGCCAATTTGCCACCCACACTTTGGGTCAAACCTACAAGCATCAAACCATATAATTTCATACCTAAAATGGCATTCAAACATACCAAAACGTTGCATAGTTAAACTCTTAACATCATCATTCATTTTCCTAGACAACTTCAACTTAACTTACCAATCCAAGTATCAACTTCACAACCAAATCATATAATCCATTCATTATTCAATCCTTATCAAATCTAAATATGAAACATACTATTTCCATTTTTACTAATTTATGTCAAAATGATCATTCACATAGAACATACATATACACATATTACCATCCTTTACACATACCCAAAGCATATACCAACATCATTAAACTATCAAGCCATATCACATGGCAAGATCTATACTTCTCAAAACATACCATAATCACTAGCCTATACATGCATATACAAAATATATACAACTTTCAAAAGTACCAAAATAGATAGCCGATAGTGTGATTGAGTCGTTGACGATCCCTGAATCTGAGCTAACTTTAATGACATTGTAAAACAGAGAAACACTTCACACAGTAAGCTTAAAAGCTTAGTAAGTTCGCCATATAATACACTTAACTTAATCGTTCGAATTCAATATACAAGATAAACTATCACATGGTTCAATTCACAATGATGTACAATATCATTCATAGTCACTAATCACATAATCATCCATTTATCCATATACTATATCATCAACCACATAGGTTCCGTACATACCTATGCCAACACTTAATTAATGATCACTTTTGCTACTCAATGCTCAACACCACTTTTCGTTCAATCTTCATTAATCATTCAATTTACTCGCACACTTAGTGCCAATTCTCTTAGCCGAAGCTTTAATATCATCGCACACTTAGTGCCTTTACATTAAACTAAATTTAACTCAGTATCGCACACACAGTGCCGATCATTATAATCGATGCTTTCTTTATTTCGCACACATAGTGCCGTTCATTACTGTATCAATTTCATTTACGCACACTTAGTGCCACAACACTCAAATCCACATATAGCATTACTAATTCATCAACTACATATATTCATTCATTACATAATATATGAACATGATTTAAACAATTTGTATTATACACGAACTTACCTCGGATGTCGAAATTACGAAATAAGTTGATCAATCGAGCACTTTGTTCTTGCCTCGATCTAAGTCTGAATTTCTCTTTTCTTGATCTATACATATTCAAATTTAGCTCATTCATTCACCAGATCATTCAATTCAATCCAAATATACATATTTGAGGCATTTTACAAAATAGCCCTCATATTTTCACATTTTGACATGTTAGTCCCTATTTCATAAAATCACAAAATACACACAATTTCATCATACCATGCTTAGGCCAAATTTTCCTCATGTTCCTAAAAATCCACATATTTCATTTATTTCACATTTTAGTACCTCAATTTCTCATTTTCACAATTTAGTCCAAAATAACCAATTTCACCAAAAATCCAAAGACAAAATATGTTAACCCAACATTAAACTTTCATATTTCACCAACTATCAACACAAGGTTCAAGCATTCATCAATGACACTTCTCAAAATCATCATCAAATTCTAAAATTAAGACATGGGCTTGATAGAACACAAAGCAACAATCACAAAAACGTAAAAATCACTAAAAATCGAGCTCAAAACATACCTCAATCAAGCCTTGTATGTGTCGAATATCCAAAGTTCAAGAACCCTATGTGTTCTTTCTATTTTCGGTGGAATAAAGATGATAAAATGGCCACCAAATGTTTTTGTTTTAGTTAATATTAACTTAATAATTCAATTACCATTTTAACCTTTGATTAAAACATTAAAATTCCACTAATATAAGCCCATTTTTGTCCATCCCCACCATCAAAGGTATAATTAAAACATAAGGACTTCTTATTTAATAAGCCATGACAATTAAGCACTTTAACAATTAGCACACAGCTTTTGTATTTTATGCGATTAAGCCCTTTTTCGCAATTCGACACACAAACGATAAAATTTTCACACAGAACTTTCACACATACTTTATCATATACTGTAAACACAGAAAATAATATTAAAATATTTTTCTGACCTTGAATTTGTGGTCTCAAAACTACTATTCTGACTGGGTCTAAACCGGGCTGTTACAAAAAATCCCGTTCTAAAACAATTTTATTGCACAATGGAAAATAAAAATTTTGAAAACAGAGTCAGTTTGTGATATTTATAGCAATAAACCCTTTACCGAAATCGCACCTGTATTTTTAGTTAGACAAATCCTTGTCATTCTTGGTTTTAAACTGAACAACCTTTTCCACTATTCTCGTACCACGAACTGCTTCGAGTGTGGGCTTGAATGATTCGAATAAAACATAGAAAAATATATTTTTTCTTTTCTTTTAGTGTGAAAACTAAAATCTTTTCTCAATAGATACCAATAGAATTGTTATTTCAAAAAATAGATTTAATACTTAGAGAATGTGCTCTCACTATTTTCGAACAGAGTAACAATATCTTAGAGTTTTATATTTTTCCCTACTGGTACCATCTATTCATAGAGAGAAGAAGTAAACCCTTGTAGAATTGTAGAAGTTTATTTCATCTAGAAAAAAACGAACTCCTAATCTAACTAGGAGTATAGGGGGCAGCAGCCCTAGTTAGGGTTTGTCGTCCCTTCCTTTAACATGAGGGACTTTTAGGCCTCTCTCATATTAGGTCCAATTACAAGTACTTCCTGGACTTTTAACCTAATACTTTATAATTTGATCCAACTCGATATTTGTTTTTCTATTTCCCAAAATAAACATATCAAATTAGTAAATTAATTTCCCAATTAAATAGTCTTCTCAACCCAATTCTAATCCCGTTAAAATCATGATGACTTTACCGTAAAAGAATCTATGAGAAAATATATTTAATATTCCTACATTCAACCCATTTTTGAACTTTATTTAACTCAAAAACCATAAATTCATTTCTAGGACATTTTCATTTTGGAGAAAACCACATTTATTTCCAAATGTTTCCATTTCTCCATTTTAATTTTAATTTTGAAGAAAATCACATTCATTTCCAAATGTTTCTCATTTCTCAATTTTCACTATTTATATCCATTTATGTTCATTTGATTCAACATGCAATTCATTTTTGGTTTCATTGAGCTAGCGGAGGGTTTGATTAGGGCTAAAAGGATTTATAATTAAGTTCCAACTTTTCACCTATTAATTATAAACTCATTTAGTCACAAATTCATTCCACTATAGTATCGTGACTGAGTTCTCCCCAACTTCATACCATTACGAAATCAAATCGATCAGTGCTTGTCCAATGACTTTGTCATAACTGTGTTACTCTCATAGGATATCATTAATCTCTTTGGGATATATCTGTTCTCCCAATATGATCCTATTTTTATCTCATGGTAACCATTACATCTTCCTTCATGAAAATTCAATTACTATCAAATAATAAGCAAGTCATTCATTACAAAGATGTGTCACACCCCAAATTTGGTGGGTCCAAGAAGAAGGCGTGCAAATGTGAAGTTATGTGTTTGGGGTAGTGTAGTTCGCCAATTAGCAGTTTTCTGACGGATTAGAGTTTGGCGTAAAGTATACATCGTAGAATCAATTAAAGATTTTATCTTAAGGTATTCTTCTATTTAAGAAATGAGTGTGACAAGTGAAGAGTTTGCTTTAGAGTGTTGGTTGGGCAAGATGTGCCTTCTAAGTGTATGTTTTAATGGTACAAGTCTAAAATGCTTGTAAGACCACGCCATATATGAGTTATCACCATAATTATGATAAATCAGGTTTATTTGAACAATAAGGATGTGGGGTTTTATAACATGATTGGTTGAGGGTCAATTAAAGGGTTTGACCGGCCAAATAACATCGACATCGAATTTTCTTTTATATTTTCTCTAATTTTTGTAGGACATTAAGGGGACAACTTCTGTATGTATTTGACACTTGTCAAGATCCACTTAGAGGTACTGAATGTATATATATATATGGTGAGAAGGGTTCATCTGGATGGTTTTTCTTCCTTCAATATTACTGTTTGATTTTTTTTCTTAAACTATAATGTTATCTTATTCTTTATTAAGATGGAAGCTAAGGTTTTGACTTAATCAATGGTTACTACACCTCCTGGTAAGTCTGATAGATCCGCATGTTAAGTTTTTGAAAGAGTGAGGATGTTAAGAAGCATATAAACAGTAAGTTATGAATAAGAGGCCCTGTATGTGGGTCGTCTATAGTTGAGATGATAGCAAATTGTCTATTAATGAGTTTTTAATGATGGTTCCATGTTTTTTAAGCAGTTGTTGCTGCTGGTTCAAAAACGATGTTCAACTTTGGAACTTCAAGCTACAATATAGATGAGTATCAGGTGAGTCTCTATCCTGGCTCCTACATGTGAATTGTTCAAGTGGATATATATATGAAGATAACATCTCAAATAACTGGTAAGTGTGTATGCAAAGTATTGTAAAGATTCTGCATGTGTAAGGATGATATGTGTAAAGTACTATTTGAATAAGAAGTTAAATGAGTATGCATGTGAAATCTGATATGAGAAAGCAAGAATCAGTCAGGTATGTGAACAGATCCAAGTAAGTAACTTCTGAGTAAAACATCCATTTGTGATGCCACTGGTAGGGTAGTTATATTGCTAACCAGATGACAGATCACGATATAAAAATATGCGTAAGTCCATGTGGTAGAGACCTATGGTATTATTTGACAACGAAAACACTCATGGTGATGCCTCCAGTAAGACGAAGACTGGACTGGCAGATCACAACATGATGATGTCTAAGTCCATGTGCCTGAGACCCACGGGGTAATATGATTATGAGAATATTCATGGTAATGCCTTCGGTGAGATGTAAACCGAACTGGTAGATCATGACATGAAGATATGTATAAATCTATGAGGGAGAAACCCATGACACATTCTGTAAAAGTCCACCGAAATAGTAAACACGTGATTCTGTGTGATGCTTAAGTGGCGTGATTTGCTAAGCCTTAATGGCATATTCTGTATGTTATGTAATGCCTATGTCGTGTCTTCAGTGATGTCTGTGTGACAGAATTTGGTTATTCTCCTTTGTGGAAAGATATGGGTAACTTCTGAAATTTCTTCGATAAATAATTCTATGATAAGGATATGATACGTCTAAAGTTAACTTGGTTGGTTAGTCTGGTGATGAAACTAAATTAGTTTTAAGGGCATTTCTTGAAAGAAAGTATGTATCTGTATTTCCAAAGAGGGAACCCACCATAGTAGTTTGTCAGTATAGGATATTGGCATATTCGTAGTTATGAAAGGTATAAGTGTTCACTGGTCTGATTTTGTCTACGCTATGTAGGGATGAAATCTAAGTTATCTGGCATTCGCCATATTTGAATAGTTTCATGTCTCGTTCTGATGTTGTCTTGAATCTGAGCTGTTTGTCAATTTGGGCATTCTTCTGTTATGTAACATAGACGTTTGGAATTTTTCCAGATGATCTGGAACATTTCATTATCAGTATGAGTTTGATTTGGGTTTGATTCGAGATATAACCTGAATGGTAGTTTGTTATTCGTTGAATTCAGTATGGGAATCCGTAAAATGTAAGATCAGTTAGTACCTATTTGCCAAATAGTAGTATCTATGAATAACCATTATGGGAAAAAAATGTTAAATGTTTGTTTGAAGAGGTATCCATTGAAAGTAGGCTCTGTATAGATATTCTTCTGAAAAGTACCTATGTTTTTCTAAGAAGGAATAGGATCTACATCGACTGATAAGATCTGAAATTAGCCAAGGTGTGAAGTGAGACTTGGTATGTTAGTATATTAGTTGGTGTATAAGTATATATCTGATGTTAGTAAGGTATTCTCTAAAGATAGAGTGGTAATCCAAAATCTTCAAAAGTAGGAACTCAACTAGACAGGCTCCAAAGTATTTTGTATCAAAACTCACTAAGTTTGCATGAACTAAATGTAACACCCTAAATGCGTATTTTGTATCAAGACAAGCTCTCACATTTTTCCAACACTTGCCTGGATGACACTTATTACAATGCTCACAAAACGGAGCGCTATTACCACTACCAGCACCCTTCGCTTGACCACTATTGCTACCCAAAAACATTCTAGCTCGCTTCATAGAATGAGGATCCAACCTCGAAGGACTACGATATATTTTCTTCCCACAATCTACACACCAATCTTGAAGCGTTTCACTAGTCTTCCTTATCCTAGCCTCAAACACCTTTTCTAAAACTTCCCTCACTACCCGAGTCAATGCCTAAGTACCAAGCTCCGGGTTATCGCTACCCGAAGTTGGCGGAATCACTCTAACCCCCGACTCTTGAATAGTCTCACGCCTCGGAGAAGTAGACAACTCATTGCGATCATTTTTACCTTCAGAATTCATATCAGTCTTGTCGCTAACTTAGAATACCTACATTTTCAGAAAATGAACACAATTTAAATACAAAAATCTATATTTCTAATCTTACAGTTTCGAATTTCTACCTGGACCAGCATCGGAGTCTCAAACAGTTCATGTCCGTAAAACATTTACAAAACACAATCATTCAATTTACTGTGGTAAAGTTTCTCAAAAATTTCTTTTTAAAACCACCACGTGCGCACACGGATACGTAAAAACGCAGGCCGGATTTTTACAAACCAGGCTCTGATACCACTAAATGTAACACCCTAAACCCAGCTTAGGAGTTTAGATCAAATCTCAGAGGTTACATGTCGAAACCATTTTTTTGTAAACGGGAATCGACCAGGGTTTTGAAAACGAAAACGAAAATGGGAGTCGCCACCAATCTTTTTTGATGAGGTGTGATCGGGTCACCTTTGTTTTAATAAAACATTTTGGTTTACTAAAACGGTGTTTTTGGTCTACGAAATTCGAGAAAACGGGTTCGAGAGTCGGTTACGTGGGAGGAAGGATTAGCACCCTCGTCACGCCCAAAATTGGTACGAAATTGATTAATTAGTGTCTTAATGTCGAAAATTGAAAATTTGAAAAAGATTTTAAAAATACGATCTTTTTTAAAAATATTTGAATTTTCTCGAATTGGATATTAAGATTCTCTCGCTCTGAAGGAATAAAACATCACATCCAGCACGTTAGGACACGACAATTTGAATCATCGAATCCAAGATCATCTCATGATTTCCGAGACTCATGCATTGAAAATATCAAAAGGATATTTGATTATTTGGCCAAGCGAAAAACTGAAACCCAGCACGTTAGGGCACGATTTCTCAGATTTCCAAACACAGAATATTGCCTTTATTTTGAAAGATTTTTGCTTTTTGGATAATCACGAGTGTAACACTCAAAGGCGTACATTGATTTTGTTTGAAATAGAATGAAACAATTTAAGTTGGATAAATATGTTGGGATTTAATTCACGAGGCGATAACATGAAATACAAATACACTAAGAGCATAGAACAATAATACAAGAACGCAATATTATACAAGTGAATGACAATGTTTAAAAATACGAACAAGAGAGATATGATACATATGATGACAATAATCAAAACGTACATCCTTTAAACATTAATCAAAGACAAAAGAATTGAATAATATACCTAACAATTTAAAAAGAAATAGTGTAAGGACAAATTAAAATTAACAAAATGTAAAACAATTTACAATGATAGTAAATGAACTAAAAAATGTGAAAAAGAATTTTGAAGTGAATAATATAAGAAACAAATTTTTATACAAGATATATATATATATATATATATATATATATATATAAATTTAAGACAAATAATGTATATACACAAAAGGGTAAAATGAATAATATATAAAAAAACTTAATAAATAATAATGAAACATTTTAAAATGAACAAAATGGAGTTTAAAATAAGGTATATAAAATAATTGAAAATAGTAAAACAATTTCAAATAAATAATACATGAAAACAAATTCAAAATAAAATACATGGAAAACCATTCGAAACAAATAATATATATGTACATAAAACAATTTGAAATAATATAAGGTATAAAATGATTTAAAATAATAATACATGAAAACTTAAAAATAAATAACAAGTCAATTGAAACAAATAATATATGGAAGATTTTAAAATAAATAATGTATAAAAAAGGAGTCCTAAAATAAACTATATATATATATATATATATATATATAAAAGTTTAATAAAAGTAGTATATAAAAACTTAAAATAAATAATAATAAAATTTTTAAAGAAAATAAATAAATAAACTCATTTAACCAGATGGAGGACTAAATTAAAAACAGACTGACATTCAAAGTATAAATTTGAAATAAGGAAAGCCCATTAAGGATCGAAGTGAAACGCGCAAAAAACAGAGGGGACTAGATGGGAAAAATTCCCAAAAATTCCCTGCGCACATCCAGTTTGACAGCTCCAGGGACCAGTTCGAAAACAAAACGAAACCTGAGGGCCAAATTTAAAAGAACAAAGAAATTAGATAACAAGGCCTAATCGAATGGAGTTGCGGAAGAGAGGGAGCATTCACGCAAATATCCCTTTGAAGGAATATGCACAGTAACCCCTTGAACCAGACGGCGCCGTTTCACTTATCTTATAAAAACAAATTTTAACAAAAAAAAAAGGAATCAGTCTGTTCCCCTTTTTAAAAAAAAAAACTTTGAAAACCCTCAAAACCTCTCAACTCTCCAGCCTCTCCCCTGGCCGGCCTTGGTTCCGTCATCGGACCACCGTGGTCGGCGACCGGGAGATGATAATGGGCCCCCTTTTTAACTCATTCGAAAAGGAAACCGAAGGCAAGGCCTTCTTAGCCTTGAAAACCAAAAGGGAGGAAGCCTCTTCACCATTCCTCAAGCCGACTTCGACGATAAAAGGGGAAGATTCTAGCGACGGAGGCGCGGTGCAAATCCGATAAGTTTTCCTTTCTTCTGTATTTTTATTATTATTTCGTTTGTAAAAAAATACTTTTAAAAGAAAAATGAAAATAGTAGTATAAAAATAAAAAAACTTAAAACCGAAATAACCTTGAATATTTTTTTTATTTCCGATGTTCGTTTTTCCAAAAAAAAAAAAAGAAGAAGAAATACAAATGGGTTTGTTTTTTTTTTATAACCGAGTGATAGATTCGGTTTTTGTCTGCTTATTTTTGTTTTTTGTTATTGCTTGTCGTTTTCCTCTTTGTTTTGGTTGCATGTAGTCTCTTCGCGTGTTGTTTTGGTTTTGCAGGTGGTGCCAGTGGCGTGGAGGTGTGACGACGGCGGTGCGGAGGCTGACATGGCAGAAGATCTAGGGGCGGCTGCTGTTGAAGGCTTAGGCTAGGGTTTTCTTTTTCTTTTTTTTCTTTTTTCTGATTTGGGCTGCATTGTTGGGCTGTAATGGGTTTGGGTCATTTAGTGTTTTATTTGGGCCCTGGGCAAATTAGGCTATTCACATTACATTGATCACTGAAGTGATCTAGGTAAAATTTTAATTATCCAGTTAGAAAACACCCAGTTTATTTAAGTTACATAAAACTTTTCAGTTATCAAATCCCGTTATTCAATGCAAGGTATTTTAATTCAATCGGTTTAATTCAAAACATTTCATACCATGGTATTTAAAACATAATTTACAATCCAAAATCGTTTACATAAAACTCAGATTAAAAGAAATGCTTTATTAACCAGTTAAAGAAAAACACGATGATTCTGAGACCTCCGACTTGCTGAGTCCAGCCGCAGAAAACGGATGAGGTACTTGAAAGAGAAACAATAAGAGGGGGTGAGCTACTCGAGCTCAGTGTGAGTTCAAATCAAGACTAAAAATAGAAATAAATAATACAATTCAATATCGAACAACTACAGATATAAACAAAAACAGAAGGTAATTCCGAGGTCAATGTCCCAATAGAACGTAACATTTCAAACACACACCATTTGACACACAGACACTCAGTCATATGTAGTTTCAGTCAAACGAAATACAAACAGATAATCTAGCACCCAGAATGCTCAAACAGATGTGTATGGAAAACAGTCAAATAGTAAAACCCACTAATCCAACCAACACACCTCTCCGTCCTCCGATCACACCCCATAAGAGCTGATTAAGCTCATCCAACCAAAACACACCACATAGGACCTCAAAAGGCCCATCCAGCCCTACACACCAAATAAGTCATCCTGGGTTGCCTGACAACAATGACCATCACCCCGGGTTGCCAATGGCTTATCAAAATGCAGTTAAACTGCCAAATCAAATAATAGTACGTAGCAAAGTTGACGCACATGCAGTAGAATGCGATAAATCGCTGTACGAGTAAATTACAGTAGAACTGCTAGATCAAATTAGGATCAGACTCCCTTCTCTTCGTAATCCCACCCAAAACTTTACATTATGCAAGTGTATGTATGCACACAATCTCACAGCATAGTGACACATTAACAGACAGTCAGGTAGAACAGATATGCACACACACCCCCAGTTAATCGAGTTTAGAGTCAGACATCTCACGCAACAATTACAGATAACACTTAACAACCGAAGCCTAAATCGAAGTCTTATCGACCCTTACTAAAGCTTAGACAAGGGTTGAAGCACACAAACACATTTTCAGATCAGAAACACACACAAAACCAAAACAAGTGCCTTCAGACCACACGTCCGTGTGCTCTGGCCATGTGAGAGGTCAAAAACCTGTATAAAAATGGGTACACGGCCGTGTGGCTAAGGCACACTCCCGTATGAAGAAAGGCACACAGCCGTGGGAACAAGCTGTGTAACTCTCTGTCCATTTGCACTAAATTTGAGTGTAGGGCTGACACGGCCTTGTGAGGGTCTCAGACGCCCGTGTGCCCACCAGGCACGGCTGTGTGTCCAAAACACACGTGCATGTGGGGTCCCTAAATCCCCAAATTAGCCACATGACCGTGTGGCACCAAATTACTAAGTCCCTAATTCCCAAACTCACACGCCCATGTACCAGAGGGACATGGCCGTGTGAAAATCGACTAATTTCCCCAAATCGGCCACACGATCGTGTGGCACCTAGAAACCCTAATTCCCAAAAGCACACGGCTGTGTGTATCGGTACACGCCCGTGTGGCCACCCATGTGGTCACGAAACCACCCTAGAATAGCCTTGAAAAACGTGTTTTCAGCCACGAAGAACTCCCCAGCCCTCGATAGTTTGAAAATATGTCAAATCATGCAAATTCTAAGCATTACACAACAATACAACATCAGAATTAACAGGTTTATGAACATTTACACACACGATGTTGGTTTCACATAAAGTCGAAAAAGAATTCGCAAATAAACAAAAGAAGATACGAAACCCACACCTGATTTGACGACGGAGGAGCGAAACTCTTCGATATCTACGTAGCAAAAACCATTTTCCCCCAAGCGACAGAAGGAAAAAGGAAAAGAATAGAGAAAACCAAACCAAAAATAAAAAGAAAATAAAATAACCAGAAAAAGAAAAAAAAGTCCCAGAGACAAATTAAAAATAAATAATAAAATAGTTATAAATAATTATTATCACTAACTAAAAATAAAACAAAATAAAAAGGCTCCCAAAATGCGCACACAGCGACTCGAACCCAGAACCCAAAGGTTCACTAACACTCACTCAACCACCAAACCAGGAGGCCCATTATGATACTTAAATGCACCACTAAACTCAATAGCACCACCAACTCACTGACCTAACCACAAAACCCAAAACTTCTAGCCCCAAGATTCGGGGCATTACACTTACAAAGTGTTTGTTTATGTTTCAGGTCTTGCTGTGAGAGTATGTGCTCCAAGAGGGACCAAGCCAAAAATGCGTCGGGGAAGCGACGAGTTGGGTTATTATGCATACAGAGGAAATCTTAGGAGTTGGGCGTATAGGTCTCTACATTAAAAAGAGACTGTCTTTAATGAACTTTTGTGTTGTAATAATTATATTTTTTAAGGGACTGTTGTGTTTTTCTTTATCTCTTTTGTTTAGAAAACCTTTATTAGAATAATATGAAGTATGTTGAAAATTGGTTATATACAAATGGTTTAAATTTTATGCTTAATGTTTGTATGTCATAACATCCAATATCTGGACTCGGTTATTCGGGTCGGGTAGCGGGTCTTAGAAGATGAATGACTTGTGGTCACACTTACTTTTCATCAACCATGTAATGCAACGAGAGGATATCATTTACCCATATCTGGGGCTATCAATTCCACTGTTATGAATGATGCTACATACTACAGAAGTCATATATATAATGCACCAGCTTTCAATTCATTATCTATTCAAACTTGGGCTTTTACTTACATCAAAGTATACGAGTTACACATACATAGTCCGTCATCCACTTAGGACTAATGTATGCCGCACTTTGAATGTCATAAGTGAATAAATCTATAAAAAAATTTAGGATCTATTCTTTTTCGGTCTAGTTCGATGTACTGTTAGTCCAGTCAGTCACATCTATGTCTCTATCTTTTTTGAGTCATCTACTCCGATGGCCAAGACAAGACATCTCCCTAATTGGACTTGATAAATGACATATTAGTCTTTCAATCGATTTGCTCATTTCGATTAAACTAAAGACATTTTTAGGTTCATCTACTAATATAAGTTGCCTTTTCATATTATGATCTAATCACGTAATACTGCTTAGTATTAGTTTAAACATTAGACAACTAGTGAGCCAATATTTACTTTTATTTTGCTTTGCATGTAAAACCACATGAGGACATTATACAAAGTATATTAATATAATCCATGAATTGTTTTATTTACCAATCTATTCGTAAAAATTATAAGTGTACATGTGTTGGAACGCCGGTACCCCATGGCACAGCAGAATAAAATTAGATCCGGCGATCCAAATCATGGATCCATGTGTGAGGAACGAATCGGGGTGAAATAAAGGTTTCGAAATTACCAAAACTTCAATCTGAGTAGACAGCGACGCCTTGGCAACAAGAGTTTTGATCTACTGTCGAATCAAGCCTCAACCTTTTCCGATGTCGGCCTCTATGTAATCCACCCGGTTTGACTATGAACGGAAGAAATCTCCAAAATTGTTTTGGAGGTTTATTTGCTTGACGGCTGCTAGACTTAACAAGCAATCACTTAGGGTTTTCTAGTTGAGTTTTGTCCCCTTTTAATACCTTTTATAATGGGTGCCTTTCTCATTGGGCCTTTTATAATAGGTATCCTCTTAATTGGGCCCTTTTATAATTGGTATCTCTTGAATGTATTACAAGATTAAATAAATACAATAAAGTTTTTAACCGAAAATTATAATTACATTAATTATATCTGAAAATTATAATTACATTAATTATAATAAGGATTTCGGTAAACTATATTTATTTAAATTTATATATGAATCAAATTCATATATTAATAAAATTATGTTATCATTATGTGTACAACATCCTTGTACATATAATATGTTCAATACTTGATTGCCCAATTAAATTAATTCTTTAATTAATTTAATTCATGTGACAACCAAACACAATACCAACTATATTTTATTCCGTTCATTTCAACCATAGGGTGTGACCCTGTAGGTTCTTGCAACGTTAGCAGTAATACTAGAACGATTCTATGTCACAGACAATGAGTGGCATCTAGCAATGCATCATTGCTACCTAAGTTACAAGAAGTCATGATTCGACATAACCTTTCGTGATTAACCTTTCATGCATTAATCCTTAAGTCCTTTATCTCTGGAACGGATACAAGTCATGGGATAGTCACACTTGCATAGTCCATCCCATGTTTCTTGATATCTTGAGTAGACTATGATATACAAATTAGTATGACATCTCATATCAACTTATTTGAGCATGGCCATGCATTTCTAGTCTCACTCAATCAAGTGGCCTAAGATATTACTCCTATTATGTAGGAGGGACTTATCCTTTATTGATCAACCATATCCCTCTACATAGATTGTGGTATATCCAACATCAGCCTTTATAGAACAACCTGTTACGGTGTACGTTTGACTGTATCAAAATATACAACTCACGATGCTGGGATAATAATGATCTCAAGTCTGAGGACCATATACATATTAATCACTATGAGTAATGTTGTGATAATTACATAATAATCCAAGAAACATACTCATAGCGGGTCAATCCAATATGTTGTTCTCTAACACACATATTCATGCATTGATTTTGACACTCTATATCAATGACAACTCTTTATCATCAATCAACTACATGTTAGTATTAATGCATTATTGTTGTCCTAGTCAACAATAATACTCGACTAAGGATCTTTTAAGAATAATCATATTATTCTCAGGACATTATTATAAAACAGTTTATTTGTATACACAAATAGAAAAACTGAAATAATAATGACAACGCTTTATATTAATAAATATGGTAAATAAAGTATGTTATTACAACCATCTCATGATTGATCTTTGGGCATACTCTTACAATCTCCCACTAGCACTAAGACCAATCATTCATATATCTAATACCAAGCGACTTAGTGTGACGATCATGCTTCTGCTGTGTCAGAGGCTTGGTCAGGGGATCAGCGATGTTATCATCTGAAGGTACTCTGCATATCTCTACATCTCCTCGATCGATAATCTCTCGAATAAGATGGTAGCGCCTAAGTATATGTTTGGATCGCTGGTGAGATCTGGGTTCTTTAGCTTGTGCAATGGCTCCATTGTTATCACATCGGAGTTCTATAGCATCTGATATGCTAGGCACAACCCCTAGTCTAGTAATGAACTTCTTGATCCAAACTGCTTCTTTTGCTGCCTCACTGGCTGCAATATACTCGGCCTCTGTTGTAGAATCGGCTACTGTACTTTGCTTTGAACTCTTCCAGCTCACAGCACCACCATTAAGGCAAAACACAAAACCTGATCGCGATCTAGAATCATCCTTGTCGGTTTGGAAGCTGGCATCAGTGTAACCTTTTACATTTAACTCTTCCTCACCTCCATATACTAGGAACGTATCCTTAGTTCTTCTTAAGTACTTAAGGATATTCTTGACTATGGTCCAGTGACCTTCACTGGGATCTACTTGGTACCTGCTTGTCATACTTAAGGCATATGAGACATCTGGACGAGTACATAACATGGCATACATGATAGATCCAATAGCGGAAGCATATGAAATTTTACTCATGCGTTCTCTCTCTTGTGGAGTTGAAGGACACATTTCCTTCGAGAGTGAAATACCATGTCTCATAGGTAGGAATCCTCTTTTAGATTCTTCCATACTGAACCTTTTCAGTACTTTATCTATGTATGTACTTTGGCTTAGACCTAGTAGTCGTCTTGATCTATCTCTATAGATCTTGACTCCTAAGATATAAGTGGCTTTGCCCAAGTCCTTCATAGAAAAACAACTTCTTAACCAAGTCTTAATAGACTGCAAGGTAGGTATGTCATTTCCCATGATAAGTATGTCATCCACATATAGTACCAAGAATGTGATAGTGCTCCCACTAACTTTCTTGTAAACACATGGTTCATCTTCATTTTTGACAAAACCAAACTCTTTGATTGCATCGTTAAAACGAAGATTCCAATTTCGAGAAGCTTGCTTTAATCCATAAATGGATCTTTGCAGCTTACATATCTTTCTAGCATCCTTTGGGTTTACAAAACCTTCAGGTTGTGTCATATACACATCCTCTTCAAGTTTCCCGTTAAGGAAAGCTGTTTTGACGTCCATCTGCCAGATTTCATAATCATGAAATGCAGCTATGGCGAGCAAGATCCTGATGGATTTAAACATAGCTACAGGAGAAAAAGTTTCATCATAGTCAACACCATGAATTTGGCGAAAACCTTTAGCGACTAATCGCCCTTTGTATGTTTGTACATTACCATCCATGTCAGTTTTCTTTTTGAAAACCCATTTGCACCCTATAGGTTTAACCCCTTCAGGTGGATCAATCAAAGTCCATACTTGGTTTTCATACATGGAATCCATCTCAGATCTCATGGCCTCAAGCCATTTCTCAGAGTCTGGGCTCGTCACCGCTTCTTGATAAGTCCTAGGCTCATCTTGATCTATAAGAAGAACGTCACCATGCGTTGTAATGAGAAATCCATATCTCTCAGGTGCACGGCGTTCTCTTAAAGATCTGCGCGGTGGTTGTGTTTCTATAGCAGTTGTTTGTTCCTCAATTTCTTGTGGAATTTGGTTTTGTTCAATCTCTGGTTCAGTGGTATCTTGTGATTCTTGAATTTCTTCAAGTTCAATCTTTCTCCCACTTCCTTTTCTAGAAGTAAATTCTTTCTCTAGGAAGACACCAGTCCGAGCAACAAAAATTTTGTTCTCAGTGGGATTAAAAAAATAATATCCTTTGGTTTCTTTTGGATACCCCACAAAAATACACCTTTCAGATTTGGGTTCAAGCTTAGTAGACGTCTGACATTTAACATAAGCTTCACAACCCCAAATTTTCATAAAAGACATACTAAGACGTTTCCCAGTCCACATCTCATATGGCGTCTTTTGAACCGATTTAGATGGAACACGATTTAGTGTGAAAGCAGCAGTCTCAAGTGCATGTCCCCAAAAGGAAGTCGGTAGATCAGCATGACTCATCATGGATCGAACCATGTCTAAGAAAGTTCGATTTCTTCTCTCAGATACTCCATTCCATTGAGGAGTACCAGGAGGAGTAAGTTGTGAGACAATCCCACATTCTTTCAAAAGATCATCAAACTCTAGGCTCAAATACTCTCCACCTCGATCAGATCGAAGTGACTTGATAGTTTTGCCTAGTTGATTTTGTACTTCATTTTTGAATTCCTTGAACTTTTCAAGGGACTCAGACTTATGGCGCATGAGATAAACATACCCATATCTACTGAAATCATCAGTAAAAGTAATGAAGTAGTGAAATCCACCTCTGGCCTGTGTATTATTGGTCCACATACATCAGAATGTATTAGGCCCAATAAATCACTAGCTCGTTCACCTTTTCCAGAAAAAGGAGATTTAGTCATTTTTCCCAATAAGCAAGATTCACATACTTCAAATTGTTCAAAAACAAATGAATTCAAGAGACCATCTCTATGGAGTTTGGATATGCGTTTCTCACTTATGTGGCCCAAACGATAATGCCAAAGATAAGTTTGATTTGAGTCATTTATTTTAGATCTTTTAGTATTTATGTTGTAAATGTGATTCGTTTGATCTAAAATATAGAGGCCATTAATTAATTGTGCTGAACCATAGAAAACATTATTGAGATAAAATGAACAACAATTATTCTTAATAATTATCTCAAAACCAATTTTGTCTAAACAAGAAATTGAAATAATGTTTTTAGTCAAACTGGGCACAAAATAACAATCCTCTAAACATAAATCAAGTCCACTAGGCAAAGATAAAGCATATGTTCCCACAGCTAATGCAGCAACTTTTGCTCCATTTCCAACTCGTAGGTCCACATCTCCTCTAGCCAAAGTCCTACTCCTTTGTAGTCCCTGTACAGAAGTACAAATATGAGAACCACAACCAGTATCTAATACCCAAGAAGTAGTAGTTGATAAATTAATATCAATAACATAAATACCTGAAGCAGACATTCCGCTTGTTTTAGCCTTCTTGACTTCTTCAAGATAGGCAGGGCAGTTCCGTTTCCAATGTCCAGTCACACCACAATGAAAACAGTTTCCTCCTTAGACACCCCACCTTTAGGTTTCAGTGCAGCCTTTCCTTTTCCAAATTTGGGCTTACCTTTGCCCTTGGGCTTTGTTTGAACTTTAGCCTTTCCCTTGCCCTTGTTATTACGGACCATCAGTATGGGCTTGGGTCCAACCTTTTTCAAGTTGCCTTCAGCAGTTCGTAACATACTGAGCAATTGTGGTAGAGTCTTGTCAATTTCATTCATATTGAAATTGAGGACAAACTGGCTGTAGCTATCCGGCAACGATTGTAGAATAACATCAGTGGCCACCTCTTGGCTCAATGGAAACCCAAGCTTAGATAGGCTTTCAATATAGCCAATCATCTTAAGAACATGAGGTCCTACTGGGTTTCCTTCAGCCAACTTACATTGGAATAGGGCCTTAGAGATATCAAACCTCTCTTGCCGTGCTTGCCCCTGATAAAGTTCTTTCAGGTGCTCGATCATATCATAAGCAACCATGTCCTCATGTTGCTTCTGAAGTTCAGGATTCATAGTGGCAAGCATAAGACATCCAACATCTATCATGTCATCGAGATACTTCTTGTAAGCATCTCTATCAGTCCTCGAGGCATTAGCAGGTGGTTCATTAGGAAGTGGTTGTTCAATGACATATAATTTCCGTTCTTGTTTAAGGACAATCCTCAAGTTACGGAACCAATCAAGAAAATTCAAACCATTCAATTTGTCCTTCTCAAGGACCGATCGCAATGAGAGTGTGCTAGTGTTTGCAGCCATAATATATCTACAACAATTAAATATGCATGTGAGTAAATTTACCAATTTTATATCAATCATTAAAAAGACTTTATTAAATGATATTCCCACTATTTTATTTCAAAATTAATAACCCTCGCATATTAATTTTGGAAAAAACTTTCTCAAAAGTATTTCTAGTAGGTTAAGGATCCATATTTCACCACCTCTTAAGTCAGCTTTGGCTTTACTCTTAAGATTATGGTTGTTTAGGTAAGCAACATTTGCTAATTACATCATATGCAACTCCTAATATTTGGTGAACAACTCTTGTTCTAATCATCTTATGATTTATCCAATTTACTTACCTCTAGGTTTCTAATCCTATTAGAGTAACCTAGTTAAGTCATTAACCAGTTTTTTTAACCAGCGAATATCACTTGTTTATTCTTCGCGTTTAACCAAGATAAATACTAGTACTTCACTTTGGCAGAACCTACATAGTATTGATCGAGGCCTTAACGAGGGCAAAATTGGAAGGCCATGTTGACTTAATATTTTAATAGAGGGATTTTATTAAGGTTGTTGCATCTCACCAATTATGGTCTACTTTAGTCCATTTAGTCTTCTAATCGATCTCATCAATTAATAGGGTTTATTATCAACAAGGTTTATTATCATCCATAGCATCTCATACATGAATAAATAAAGCAATAAATAAATGCAATAGTTATAGCCCGTAAACTAAAGTGGTTCAACCCAAGCCAATGGGAAAACCAAAAGGAAACCTAAAGGTGTAAGCCCTTTTACAAGCTATCATTCACAATCATTGTCCCATCTTCCTTCTTGTTTGGCCCACAGCAACTCTTGCAAATTACAATATGTAGAAACTCGTTTTACATACGAGGGAATAAGATGAGAAGAGAAATACAAGAGAATAGTAGTAAGGCACGACACGCAGGCCGTATTAAAAAAAATACAACCTTTTATCGAATGGGTCATTGGGCTATAACTATGCATTTCAAACACCGTGCATGTCAAAAAATAGCATACATAATTCAATGCTTTTTGCTAAGGTGAATTATAAAATATCCTTTCAACCTTTTGTGGCCCATCAAGTTTATAAATTGCTTTTATTAACAAATTTTTTTTGCGGGGGTCTGAGGATGTCGGAGGAAGCGGGCCGAAGGCCCGTGGCGCGAATCGCATACCCCAGTCAAATGAAGCCTCACGATTTGATAAATTTTTATCAACAGTATCGTGTTTTTAGGATTTTAATCCTTGAGGTTTCATATCGGAACAACCCTTGTTCCACTAGCCAGTTAACACTTACTGGAAACTATAAATACCACCGCCGCATTATTACAGATTTGTTAATAGTTAACAGTAATAACATAAAATCGAATAGGCCACAACACCATGATTAACATTTAATCAATTATCGAAAGGAACAATTATCAGGTTATGCTTAAACGATTTAAACAATCGAAAATATAATAAGATCAAAACATGTATCTCATACAATTGCATCACCCAAGTATTTAAACCCGACTTCGTATCACACAAGTGGCTCTGATACCACTGTTGGAACGCCGGTACCCCATGGCACAGCAGAATAAAATTAGATCCGGCGATCCAAATCATGGATCCATGTGTGAGGAACGAATCGGAGTGAAATAAAGGTTTCGAAATTACCAAAACTTCAATCTGAGTAGACAGCGACGCCTTGGCAACAAGAGTTTTGATCTACTGTCGAATCAAGCCTCAACCTTTTCCGATGTCGGCCTCTACGTAATCCACCCGGTTTGACTATGAACGGAAGAAATCTCCAAAACTGTTTTGGAGGTTTATTTGCTTGACGGCTGCTAGACTTAACAAGCAATCACTTAGGGTTTTCTAGTTGAGTTTTGTCCCCTTTTAATACCTTCTATAATGGGTGCCTTTCTCATTGGGCCTTTTATAATAGGTATCCTCTTAATTGGGCCCTTTTATAATTGGTATCTCTTGAATGTATTACAAGATTAAATAAATACAATAAAGTTTTTAACCGAAAATTATAATTACATTAATTATATCTGAAAATTATAATTACATTAATTATAATAAGGATTTCGGTAAACTATATTTATTTAAATTTATATATGAATCAAATTCATATATAAATAAAATTATGTTATCATTATGTGTACAACATCCTTGTACATATAATATGTTCAATATTTGATTGCCCAATTAAATTAATTCTTTAATTAATTTAATTCATGTGACAACCAAACACAATACCAACTATATTTTATTCCGTTCATTTCAACCATAGGGTGTGACCCTGTAGGTTCTTGCAACGTTAGCAGTAATACTAGAACGATTCTATTGTCACAGAAAATGAGTGGCATCTAGCAATGCATCATTGCTACCTAAGTTACAAGAAGTCATGATTCGACATAACCTTTCGTGATTAACCTTTCATGCATTAATCCTTAAGTCCTTTATCTCTGGAACGGATACAAGTCATGGGATAGTCACACTTGCATAGTCCATCCCATGTTTCTTGATATCTTGAGTAGACTATGATATACAAATTAGTATGACATCTCATATCAACTTATTTGAGCATGGCCATGCATTTCTAGTCTCACTCAATCAAGTGGCCTAAGATATTACTCCTATTATGTAGGAGGGACTTATCCTTTATTGATCAACCATATCCCTCTACATAGATTGTGGTATATCCAACATCAGCCTTTATAGAACAACCTGTTACGGTGTACGTTTGACTGTATCAAATATACAACTCACGATGCTGGGATAATAATGATCTCAAGTCTGAGGACCATATACATATTAATCACTATGAGTAATGTTGTGATAATTACATAATAATCCAAGAAACATACTCATAGCGGGTCAATCCAATATGTTGTTCTCTAACACACATATTCATGCATTGATTTTGACACTCCATATCAATGACAACTCTTTATCATCAATCAACTACATGTTAGTCTTAATGCATTATTGTTGTCCTAGTCAACAATAATACTCGACTAAGGATCTTTTAAGAATAATCATATTATTCTCAGGACATTATTATAAAACAGTTTATTTGTATACACAGATAGAAAAACTGAAATAATAATGACAACGCTTTATATTAATAAATATGGTAAATAAAGTATGTTATTACAACCATCTCATGATTGATCTTTGGGCATACTCTTACAACATGGACAAAAATACTACACTTAGGACACCAAATCTAAAACTATGAGCATTCTCTTCCCTATTCTATTATTTATATCTCTATCGTTAATTCAATTAATTGATTGTTTGTATAAATAGTAGAATAAAATTGTGCTTTATACATATCTCGCATGAATGAATTATTTAACAGATTAATCGATTAAGTAAATAGTTATCTGAAATTGGGAATTTATTCGAGTTTGCTAAATAACTTAGTATACTAGTTTGACAACCTTAGTAGAAAATCTAGATAGGTTAGACCGAAATGGTATTCTGTTGGGTAAGCCTTTAGTAAACTTGTGCTGAGCGATGAGATCGAAAGGGTATTAATATGCCTAAGTGAGATTGAAAAGGTATCTTAGGTAGTAACTCTTAGTGAGAATGAGACCGAGAGGGCATTCTTAGTTAATGGTGGTAAATAACTCAATTAAGGGTAATTATTGATTTAGTTGATAATTAGGAATTCAATCAATTCTAGGCCAAGTAGCTTGCATCGTTGAAACTAGGAGTAGGAAGTTCCAATAGTTTAACCTAGGTTTAGTTTTAATTAATTAGTTTATTGCAGTCTTAATTTAGAATTTGCACTACTAATTCATAACTCGACTAGACTAGTAGTTGTTTTCAGATAATTAATTTAATAATAGTTTTCACCAACTTAGCAATCCCTTAAGTACAATCCTCGGAATACTTCCAAAGTGTTTCATTGTACACTTAACTATATTACAACCTGACTTGTTTACTTGCAGATACTACACTTCAATTTTATATTTAATTGCATATTTCTAAGCTTCGATGCACGCACGTTAGGGCGTAGTCAGTAATGAAATGGTTATAACTAAATCATAAATTGAATTGTGTTAGTTTATATTAAGGCTAATGTTATTTGACTTGAATCATGAAAGTACCACTGAGCTTTATTGCTCAGTGTACGATTTGTTTATTCAGTACATATGTATAGGTGAATATCGAAGTTTCGATAAGCAATTTAGCATTCAATCAACAACCCTCAACTCAACCATGTTTGTATAGTTTCTTCATGTTTGAATTTATGGCATGCACTTAGGGCTTGGAGTCAGTTTTGTATCAAAATGGTCATTTTGAATTCCAAATTGGAAATGTAGTTTAAGTTTAATGTTTTTAACTTGTTAAATGCATATATGAGTTTAGCATAAGTATCTGAAAAGGTTTAAATGGCCAAGACTTTGCAATAGAGCATATATTGAATCGATTTTAAGTTGAATGGTTAGTTAGGTGATTTTGAATGAAAATGTTGATGAAATGGCCTTATCTGAGTCAATTGAAAGCATGTATCTTATTTAAATGCTGGAAATAAACAATAGTCAGTTGTACAAGTTATTGTGAATTAGCATTTAATGAACTTTTGGAAACAGTGAGTGATGTCGCGACCGAGGTCGTAAAGTCAACCCTATGGTTTGAAATTTTTACATTTTATTCTATAGTCAACCTTGAGTTATCAAAAGAGCTTTTGTAAGCTCGTATAAAACCCAAAAATGATTGTAAACCATATTATGAATGTGTAATATACTTATCAAGATGTAAAAATGGTTAAATGGTGTTGTAACTGGTCGTAGTTACTCTAACAACAAATGTGGCATCCCGACCTAACGATCGAGTCAACTATGGGATGTTACAATTATTACATTTATGTATTTTCATGATCAATGTTAAGATTTAGCCAAAAAATTCATCTTTTCATAATGAAGTCCAAAAAGATAGGTCCTTCTATCCCCATCCACCTTCGGTGGTTAAAACATCAAATTGAAATAATAATAATGATGTCTTTTTCAACAATAAAGAGGAAACATGGAACCAAATGTTTAAAATCATGGAAACATTGTGCCAATTAAATGAGTCCTTGAAGGAAGAAGTTATCATTCTCAAAGGAGAAAAGGAAAGGCTCGAAACTGTGGTCAAATAGAAAGATGGTGTAATTATTGATTTTAGAAAGGTTAACGAGATGCTTGTTGGTACTATCAAGAAAAAAATGAGATGATTGCTAAAACTGATGTAACTTTGAAAGCAACTGAGTAAGAGTTAAATGATGCCAAATCCTTTCTTAAAAAATAGGAAAGGCTAAGTGAAGATATCTTAGCTATTAGGAGATCCGAAATATCTTAGCTATTGAGATATCTGAACCTGATTGTAATGTACTTGGTAAGAAACCTATATCTCCTACAATTTTTGTTAAATTTAATGAGATGGTTGTTACTTCTTCTTTTAAGACAAGTAAAAAGAAGAATAGAAAACATGTTTGTTACTATTGTGGAAAGACCGGACATGTTAGATCTCATTGTTACAAGTTGACTAATGATCAAAGAAGGATAAGTACAAGAAAGGCTCAATCTAATGTTGCAACAGTTAATGGAAGAACACCTAGATAACAACATATATGTTACAAGGAGAAAGGATAATTCGTATGCCATTATTTAAGAAAGACACATTAGACCCCCACTATTTTAAAATAATGCAAGATTAGAAGAAGTTTAGCTTGGTTGCTAAACTTGTTCAACCAATAAATAGAACAAGGAGGCCGCAACATAGGCAGATTTGGATTAGGAAGGATTGAGCGCATTTGAGTAATGAAGATCAACATTTGATTGATGTTTGTTTGGAACATGAGGTTGTAACTCATTATGACCATGTTGAAGATTTATCGAGCATTGGACAAATGTCATCTAAGTTCCATGGAAAAGACTATTATTGTTCCACTAGCTCCAACTCCTCTTGTTGATAAGGTAGCATTAAATCTCATCCGTTTAAACAACATGATGAAAGCCAATAGAGGATGAATATAGTAAGAGGGAGTAATGGTGCTAATTTGGTGATTCTGTCAACTTTGTTTTCATTTATGGTAGATTTCGATATCTCTTGGCGAGGGGTAGCACTTTTTGCATCTTTTCCAAAAAGGGGGGAGAAAATGGAAAAATGGTTGCAACAAATGAAATGCAACTGTTATTGCTGACTTGTTGAATTTGTTACTAATCTAGTGATAGTTTATGGTTATAATTGTCACATTTTGCCTTGTCAAAGGGGGAAATGATTTTGAATTTTTAAAGACTGTGTTGATTCAATGATTGTATGAAATGAACAAACACATTAATATAAGGAGTGTTTGATTAAGCATGGTTCTACCTCTTAGGGGGAGACATATTATAATTCCCTTGAAATTTAGCTTGTTTGGTTTACATGTTAAACATTTGCTGCAGGTTTTTTTAAAAAATATCATGTAACAGCCCAATTTCGGTGAAATCGGAACAATAGTTTCGGGACCACAAATTTGAGTCAAAAATAAATTTATTTTTATTTTATTTTATGGTCTGTATTATGATAGACGTGACATGTGAAAGTTTTGACATGAAAATTTTATCGATTTAGTGCCTAATTATGAGAAGGACTAAATCACATAAAATGTGAAAGTTGAATTCTAGTAGCTATAAGGATCAAATAGCTATGGAATTTAAAACTATATGTCCTTATATGGTAATTAGACTATTAAGAAAAGTATGTAGATTTTTTCATGGTGACTCATCCATGGAATTATAGAAAAAGGTCAAGGACTAAAATGGAAATAGCCAAAATTTAATTATTTAAAAAGATGATAAAATATATCATCTTATTTTATGTCATCTTCAACCTAAAAACACATGGAAACCTTAAGAGAGAGAGAAGAAACTTTTATGGCCAAATTGGGTAAGTTTCCTTGTCCCATTCTTAGTAATTTTTTGATATTTCTGGAATCGGGATAGCTTAATCACTCTATTTGGGGGATTAATTTGAAAAGTTATTAAGGTATGAAAAATGGGTCATGGATGTATATGCTGGAAATTAGAAATTTATGGTAGAAAATGAAAGATTATTGATAGATAAACAACTTTTACGAAGTGATTTTTGATGAAAACATGATTTAGGGACTAAGACATAAACTTGTGAAATTAAAGGAAAAATTCTAAAATTTTATGAATATATGTGCTATAAATTTTGTAATGGGGCTTTGGATAGGCTTGGAATAGGGAGTAATTTGCACAAGTTTCATTTTCCGAGTCTAGGGACGAAAATGGAATTTATGGAAAAGTTAGGGCAAAATAGTAATTTTTCCTAGGATGAAAATTGAGTCCACTCTAATGTGAAATATGATAAACTAATGTTAAATTTACTCGTATAGATCTGGATAGACCAAATTCGGATTTAGAACGAGGAAAAGAGGAAAATGTCAAATTAGTAGATTTATGTACACGAACATTGTCGAGGTAAGTTCGTAATTAAATTATGTTTATTTACATGCTTGTTTTGATTGTGATTATATAAATTGTATAAATTTCATATATATGTGAAAGGATTACATATCCGATCAAGCCCGATAAAAAAAATGTTCTAATTAATTGATAATGCCCGATAGATGCAAAAAAGGTAAACGATAGGAATGTTGCTTTTATTCTCGGAATGGATGTGGAATATTATCATATGAATTATATGGTGTTATAGATGTATGAAATAATCACATGCCCGATAATGTTTGAAAAATATTTAAATCCCGTTTGAATAAATGAATATCGATGGATAAATGCAATTGCCAAAATGAATGAGGTCCTGCATTTGTTGCAGAATGGATTAGGCACGGACGAGCAATCCTAATGACTTCATTACAGAAAGGATTTAGCCCGAACGGGTAATCCTGATGTGAGTCCTCTCGAGCATATATTAAGAATTGGATTTAGCCCGGACGGGTAATCTAGATCAAGCTTCTTAAAGCATATGTCATAAAAAGGATTTAGCTTGGACCGGTAATCCTGTTATTTACATGTGTGGCTCGAGAGTGTAATCTATGAGATAGTACCTTATGGGTACTATTGAATATGAATTGACGGATCCTGATTTGTACACCTCAAGTGTACTACCTGTGTATCCATCGATATTTCGAATAAATTCAACAGGCAAAGTTCTGACAAGAGCAAAGATGAATTTAAAACAAATTGACATGGAATGATACATATGATTTGGAAATATGACATGAAAATAATATTACATGGAATACAAGAAGATGATATTTGTATATGGAAATTACTTGATGAGAATGTTCATATTTGATCATAGACCCATACACCTTGCATGCACTACTACTTGTGCGACCTTAATACTTGAATAAAATGAGTAAAGTCCTGCCATGAAATGATCTGAACTCGAAAAGAATTACTATGAAGCTATACTTGTATTAATAAGAGATGTCTATACATGTTAAATGAATACATGTTGTGGAAAGCATATGTTTATGGGAACTTGATTGTTGTTGAGCCCATACATGTCTTGATGTTACTATGGAATTTATGTGTAACGCCCCAAAAATCCTTAATTTTTATTTTCGTATGTTTGTTACACAATTGTATGTTTGCTTCAGTGGTTAAGTGCTCTGGGAAGTGTCTGAGAGGTCCCAAGTTCAAGCCTTAGCTTGAGCAATTTTTGTTGTTTTAATTTATTAAATCCCTATCTTTAGACAGTAGACTTATAACTAAATGCTAGTAAAACAGGTCAGAATGGGCCTGCTGGTCGAGTGGTTAAGTGGAGTGTTATGTTGCAAGAGGTCTAGAGTTCGAGTGCCTGCGCAAACATGGGACTTATTTTTATTGCTTGGTCAGGAAGGTGTTGGAGTTTGACCGAAATTCTGAGTGTTTGAGGAGTGTGGGGGATGTATGGCCGATTTTTAGGAGGAAATATTCGGATTGGGGAGTGATTTTAGGAGAAAAGGGTGGGATAGAGAGAATATCCGTTTTTGATTTAATTTTTTTTCCAATTTCAATTTCATTTAGTTTCCAAAAAAAACCTATGTCAAATTTCTCTCTTCCCCTCTTCTCATTTTTCTTTTTCTTCTTTCTTTCTGTCGTTCTCAACTTCCCTTGGTTGTTGCCAAATTTCCAATTAATTTGTTTGCTTCCCCTTACTGAAAGTCTCCTCGTTGGTTTTCCCTAGCCGAAACATAATCGGTTTCTACCTCAATTTCGGCATTGGCATTGGTTTTTTTATTGTCCTGTCGACTGCTCTTTTTCCTGTGTGCCGATTAATGCTGTGATTTTGGCCATTTTCATGTTCCTCTCCTTTCTTCTCTTTATTTATTCTTTCGTTGGGGTTTGGTCAATTCCCTCTTTTTCTTTTGTTGCCGACTACTGTTGTTTCCTAATCTGCTTCTTGTTGCCGTAACTTATTGTCTCCGTTTACTGTTGTGTGTTTGGTAAGTAATGTTTCGCCTCTTGTCTTTTGATCCTTAATTTGTGACTAAGGGGATTGTTATATTTATGGTAGGATTAAGGCGGTGATCGGTTTGTGCTGCTTCTGAGGTTGGAACATTTAGGGCAGTGTTTATCGTTGGTAAGTGCTAATGGTATGTGGTTATCTGGTTGCTTGGAATCAATGCTTATCTGACTTCGGTTGATGCCTAGGAACTGTTCGGGGAGTGAAAGATATTTCATTGGCATTGAAGTGGACGAAACCTCCCTCTTTACTCGATCGAAGGTAACATTGTTATTAGTTTAACGCGTGTTCAACTCGTGTGTTTCGATTAGGTAAAGGAAAGGTTTAGGAGATTAATTGCTAATGGTTCGGGCAAATGTAGGTTTCAAGCCTCAGGGTAGTTTTCTCAGCAAATAGAAACTAGGTGTGTAACAGTACTTTATAACCGATATCGGCAAAATGCCGACAAGTGTGTAAACACTGTTCTATAATCGAAAATCGACAAAAAGCCGAAAAGTGTGAATCGTTGACTCCATACGGGCATGCGACTGCCCATGTGGTAGGCCATGTGGCTAAACATGGGTGTGTGATCGACGAGGCCGGCCATGTGCGATTTCATGGGCCGGGTCGAACTGGACCGTGTGGGCCCCACACGAACAAACCAAATGAGCATGTGGAAATTATTAGGCCAAGCCGTGGACTTCACACAGCCAAGGCCATCATGGGTCGTGTGGGCCACACGGGCGTGTGGGCCCACATGGGCTAGCAACATGGGCTCATGGTCCCATTTTCACTGTTTGACTGCTAAGGTTGCACGGGTCGCCCGAGACGATTGTGGACCTGCTGTAGGTTCAGTAAGCTATACCTAGATCTCTAACTGATTGTATGACATTTAAATATGTATGACTGTTTGCTGAGCATGATATCTACACTGTTCAAATTATATGCACATTTCCATGAGATAGCTTGTCACGATTGTATGATGCATTGCATGGGGTTGGGAAAATATGATTGGAGAAAGTGTAATGTACTGGCAGCTCTACTGCAAATTACTGCTGCAAGTTACTGAAAGGCTTCGAGCCTAGATTACTGGCAGGTCAGCTGCATATCACTGTATAGTGCCGCATTCGGTACTTTCTAGAGTGTAGGAATGGGTGGGTTGATTATATCCCCACATGGAGTGTAGGGTTGGACGGAGATGGAGTGTAGAGGCTGGATTGGGTAGGACATATATACTGTTTAATATGTTACTGCACTGATAAATGTTACTGTAATAGGCCAAGGCCCAAGCACATGACTGTTCTGTATTGAGATGGGCCAAAGCCCAAACTGAAATTGTCACTCATACTGAACAAGGGCTTAGGCCCAGATTATGTTTGTTTTCTGTCTGTTCGCTAAGTATGGGATTACCCACTGAGTTGTCGTAAACTCACCCATCTATTTTAACTTTACAGGTAATCCCTAGTCATAGGCAGATCGGTGTAGTGAGGGACTCAGAGGTGGCCACACGTTCGCATACATTTTCGTACTTGATTATGTTTTAAAGTATTATTATTTGGGGTATTTTTATTGTAAACGGCCTTTATGGGTTTTTACTTTAATTTTAGATTTTTATTTTGATTTATAACTACTAGCAGTAGGATAAGACGCGAGTTTTCAAAAAGACAAATGTTTTAGCAAAAATACCACAAATGCGCAACTTATGAAAAAGCTTCCACAATAAATGACGTTTTGAAAATTAATAATAACTTTTTGATAATGACTCACGTTTTGAAAATGAATGACACGTCTTGGAATCGTCATAAAACAACACAAAAAGGTTAAATAGAAAAGGGGTTTTTCATCGATATCACACTTTACGAAAAACACTTTAATGTGACATCGCTAGATTCGGCCATAGCGTCTAGGCCGGGTTTAGGGTGTTACAAGATGACTAACAAGGGAAATGAGGATGTTTGTAGGGCTTGAGATCAAAGTGGTTGAATATGCCTTACTAGTTACCTCAAATAGGATGAATGGTAAGTTAAGTACCATGTTATACGAACTTACTAAGCATTTTATGCTTACCCCATTTTATTTTCCCTTGCTTTAGAGTAAATTGAAAGCTCGTTGAATTTGAAGCTCGGCGGAGATCACTCACACTATCCATCGGCCCATGTCGGTACAATATGGTAAATTAATTACGGTTGTAATGGCATGTATAGGATATGTTGGCCATATTGACATGTAAATATAAATGATGCTTGTAATATAGCCATTGGAATGGCTAGTAATGGTTTGATTTGATATATTTGTAATGTCATACTATGGTAGCTACACATGTGTTAAGTAGTTGATCAAATTATGCCTATCATATGGACTAAACCAAGAGAAGATTATGAACATGTATGCATGAAATGATATGCCATGATGGATGATGGAATTTACTTGATTTGAATGCTTGAAATGGTTGGTATTAGGATGTGTGATTCAAGTGTAGGTCATGGGTGAGATTTTGGGTGAAAAATAAAGCTAGGAATGGCTTTATTTTGTCCGCATGGGCAGACACACGGGCGTGTGTTTAGACTGTGTGTGACACACGGCATACCCGATGGGCGTGTAGCCAGGCCGTGTGTCCCTTGCACCTTAAATTCGAGAAAATAGAATACTCAGAATTGACCACAGGGGCAGAGACACGGGTGTGTGTCTTAGCCGTGTGAGAGACACAGCCTTGAACACGGGCGTGTGTTTTGGCCGTGTGAAACCTGCACATAATTCGAATTGAATTAATTAACCACACGGCCTAGCACACGGGTGTGTGGCATGGCCGTGTGGCGCAAGTCAAAGAGCAACCTAAATTAGACATGGCGTGAGGCACGGGCGTGTCTAAGGGTCACAGGGGCGTGTCCCTTGGACCACACAGGCGTGTGAGCCCTGTACCTTGGAAAATTTTTGAAATGTCTTGAAAATTGTTTAGAGTTTCCGATTAAGTCCCGACTCGATTATAATGCTCGTATTGGGCCTCAAGGGTCTATCTAAGGGACGTTACGAGTGATCTCGGTTAATGAATAGTGATTTGCATGATTTATCTGAAAATGTTTTGAAAAGTTTCGGTAATGCTCCGTAACATTGTTTCGGCGACAGATACGAGTTAGGGCTGTTACATATCAAGGGGGAGATTGTTGGGGTTTTTGACCTGCTTGTTCCATATTATGTTAGAATGAGAATGGATTTTCTACTTGGGTCATGTGGAAGGTTTTAGCCTCATGGATGATTATTGTTTTCAACCTTCAAAGTAATGACATATTTGACAAAACAACAATTTGGTTTAGCTAGGACTCTAAAATGCTTCATATGATCCTTGTGATGACATCATTGGATAAGGATTGAGTTCTTATCCTTATCTCTTAAGAGAGTTTTGGAGCTGTTGGAAGACTGATTTATGAATACTTTTATTTGATAAATACTTATATGGGATAATTTTAGCTTTTAAATATCAGTTTAAAGCTTATTTAAACTCTGTTGGATGGACTCTTGTATCAACCTATAGATAGGCTACTTGTGGTGTCACTTGGGGAGTAGTCTTTTAGTGCCTTTTTCGACAACTTTGTTGTGTTCTTATGGTTATTTTGTGACACTCTTTTAGATATTAATTAGAGATGTTTATTAATTGTGTTTTGAGGTATTTGAGTGAGTGATTTGTGAAAATTGAGGTCAGTATTGGGGCCACAATCACTTCTTTTTGTAAGGATAGATTGGGCTTAAGCCAAAAAATGATCCAAACGATTGTTGAATAAAATCATTCACTAAGCGAAGCTCCGCAAATGTAAGACCGTTGTGTCTGAACTACATTAATAAACGTTGTGTGTTATCTCTCTTTACTTTCTTCCTTGTGTTACTTTGCCTTTGACCTTTCTATCCATTCTTGTTCTAACAACAATAGGAAAAAAATTGTTTTTCAAGTGCAAATTGAAGGCTTTTTAAGATATTATGGCACTATTTATGGTTTGAGTAGTGTTTTTTTTTGGCTAATGAAATGAATAACGGTTTCAAATTTACAAAATATTATCATAGCTCATTTTGCAAATATGTTTATTAATATTTAAATATAATGTGAATATGACTTTTTTTTTCAATACTTATAAATACTTAAAATATATAAATTAACATTTCAAATTTAAATGTAAATATGACTTCTACTAGAACTTTAAATTGCATTGAAAAATACCTTACCTATAATGGGGATTGAAAGTTCTAGGAAAACCTCTGCCAACCAATGTTCACATTTTACCAATACTTGTGGTTAGCTTGCAAGAAAATTTTCTCGACATCTACCTAGCCGGTGGTCAACAAACTGCTAGATAGCTCAATACTAGTGGTTATTTTTATCTTTTATTGGCATTTATAAATAGAGGTAAAAATGAGATTTTTTGTAGTGTTAACGAAGGCTTCAAGGTATGTAACCGCCACTTTCTTTAAAGTTTTATTCACTCCCACTATTGTTGGTGTACAAAAGAGATCCAAGAAAATGGACCTCAATGACCCAATGAAACCCAATGGTTGTCTGTGTTTTGCACTGACGAAAATAGTCTATTGAGTGTTGAACAATGTGTAATAGGAATATCTAATAGTAGAAGATGGAGAGAACAACATGAAACTTTGTTTCATACATTTTTGGGTGTTTTTGGTAGCTTCCAAATGAAATATGATTCATATTCATAAAAGCTCTCATGTTTCTTCAGACAAACATAACTATATTTGAAATAGTTACATCTTTTAATGATATAACATAAAGGTTAATGCAATCTTTGACCTCTAAACTTGACTAAAAGACATAATTCATCACTTTTAATACATTACTTATAACTTTTGGATTAACCCTCCACTTGTATCTATTAAAACATTATAAATTTTTTTAAAAAAATTTTGACAAGTATTTGGAGAAGCTTCAAGACAGTCTCTTGTTTACGCGAACTAGTTGAATCCTCCTAATTATATGAACTACGCAAGCCCCATATAAGATTAGCCCATATTTATGGACTCAGTTAAATCAAGTGGCCCAATTTAAAATGATTAAGTTATTTACTTTAATAGAAGTTAAATCTCATCAGTTTATTTGATTATTTGAAGAATCTTGATCATTATAAATTGATCATCCCTCTACCTATTAAGGTAACACACATTAAAAACTAATATAAAGTTTATTGTTTGCATTGCTTAGGGATATTAAGGGAAAAGGTCAAGGGAGGAAATCAATTTATTAAGCATCTTTTTTTGTCAAGTGTAATAACCAACTCTAATTTTATATTAAATAATTCTTAGAATTGTGAAATCTAAGTTCATAAAATAAATTAAAACTCGATTTAAGTATTCCTGGGGTGCGTGTCATCCATAACATATAAGATTGGGGGTTTTGAAATGACTAATCAGATTGAGTTTGAGTGCTGATTTGGTTTCTAACTAAGCAAACATGAAAAGATTACTGATATTGGATAATCAAATTGTGCAATGTAACTTAATTAAGTCACCTTAATTGTGTTTACTCTTATTTTCCTTTTTGTTAATTTGAACAAAGAATAAACATTTTTATAATCACATTCATCCATTGAAAGGGAAGTGCAAAAGTTAAAGTTTTGGAGGTCCATATGTTGGCAAGTGAAGGATTAATTCAAAAGGTTATATGGAGTGGAGCATTGTTAAGTGGGATTGTTTAGGTCACCATGCAAAAGCAGCTCACTGCATTGGATGGATCACTGTCTTTTTAGCATAAAGTTTCTGTCACATCCTTTAGAAATGTTATAATCACTCTAGTTACAGTACTTCCTTAAAAGTATAAAAAAATTAATAAATTCTAGACAGAATATTATAGGACTGATGCTACAATAAAAAAAAATCTCAAATTTCATTTTCTTTCTAAAAAAAAAATATGTCTATAAACGCAAAATTTCATCAAACATAAAAAAAACTATAATATTTCTTTGTCTAAAATAAAAAATATGAAATAAAAATATTTTTCTTATCTGTTTTATTCTTTATAAAATCATTAATTTTTTATAGTTATTTCTGTTAATAATATTATATATAGAATTTAAAATTATTTTTTTATGTATGCTTTATACTGCACCGACATCTAAAAATTTTAAAATACAAAAAAATTGAAGAGCAATAATATTATTTCGTGGCTAGGATCTCAATTGGGAATATATATATAGAGAGAGAGAGAGAGAGAGATAAAGAAGGGAATATTAGGTTAATTGATTTCGATGATTTAAAAGAGAAAGGTTGAACAGAAACAGGAAACAAACGTGTATGCCATCATGCATTGCATGGCTGTCTAAAATTGGGAGTTCCATAGTTCAATATCACACGAGATAAAATAGTTGGATTTTACTTTAATCAGTGGGACTAAACTCTAGCTCGATTAATTTTAGTTGATAAGATATGTTTCTTTACTAATCTTGATGATACTAATGATGACTTTAAAGTCAAAAAGCCTGCTTTTAATGGAAAAAGACAAAAGTCTAATTGTAATTTTCATCCCTTAACTTTAAAAAATTTGAGAAATTAGTTTTTTTTCTCTTTTACTTCAATTTGTATTTCGTCATCTTATTTACAAAATCTATTTGTTGATAAACACATAAACTTAATTATTAATTTTTATTAATTTGTTGCACATATTTTGTTAACGTCAAAATTCATCATTAAATTAACTTCTTAATTTTTATAAAATACAATAATTAAATTAGAGGAATAAAATTCAAGTGGGTCCCGGCTGTTTTTATATATTTCTCTTCTGTGTTATCATAAATTTTATATTTGTATCCTTTAGCATTATTTTTAACAAATGTTTATTTTATGTCTATTTTAGGATCTATAAAGTTATTATTTTGAGGTTTGTGACAATTTCTTCCAATAATATTATCTCTAAAATTCGAATATAGATTCTCTCCTTAAAAATAAGACTAAAAGCATCTTTTTATTAAACATAAGAAACAACTTCTAAACACATCAATACTTTTTAATTGAGTTGGTGTTACCCTCAATTGATTCACCAACTAAGTTAGAAAAATTATGAAAATGCCTTCCATAATTAAAATAATATATTATTCGATAATATTTTAGTTTTTTTTATTTTAACAAAAATCAATAAAAATATGCATATGGTAGGCTTTGAACCTACACTAATTGGATTAGTAAAATTTTAATTTTACCATTAAATTAAAGTTTCTATTTGATATGTTTTATGTATTTTTTAATATGTATAATTTATTCTCTCCATTAGTTGTATATATTAATAATGTTGTTAATTGAATAGGTGACATAAGTCAACTTGAAACAAACTCACAATTGATGACAACACCATAATAAATAATTGTAGTTCATTTAGTATTATTTGCTAGAAAATATGGACACCACATATATAATAACAGTAATTGCATGTTATTATTTACTATCACAAAATGTTAGTCCAAATTAAAAGTGATCTAATTTGGTTAATGTTTATTGGGTTTTAGTTATTAAATAAGGTATGAGCCAAATATGTGTAGATAATATAATAACTAATTTCTAATTAATGATGAACTAATTAGGTTATTGTGCAAAAGTTATATATTAGGGTTATGATCTCCAAATTACACATACGTAATTTTTATAACATCCCATCTTTAGAAAAGAGAAAACTACATTCTCTAAATTACTTGTGTGCTAATTTGGAAAATTAAAACCGTATGAACCGAAGATTCCAAAAAATTAATGGATTCAGGTACGCTTCTGCATTTAGTTTTGTTCTTGATGATTTGACATGACAAATCATGGTTTATGGTTTGTTAAGTTTTATGTAAGATCTTGTTTTGCGGGTATAACGAATGGTATCCGAGCCTCGTCATGTTGAATCATTGAGAACGAATTGATTCTTTCTTATTTTTAGATTGATTTGTTTTTTAAATTTTATAGGTTTAATATATGAATTTTGTGTTTCAATCACACACATTAAATATTTTGGGTTCAAAATTTTAGAGTTGATATTTTATTTTATTATTTAATTTTGGCGATTTTGATTTTTCATGCTCAATTGAGACTCAACATGCTTAAATTCAGAATTGAAGCTTTTGGCGATTAAATTCAATATAAATTCTAATATATTTGAACCATTATTTTTCTACCAATTGCTTTGGTTTCTTGTTAATAATGCCAATAATTAACATATAAAAAAGATTTTGGATTATGTGGTTCAAATTCTATAAGGTTGAATTTGAATGCACGTTTATTTATTATTGCAGAAGTCAGTTCTATTTTTTATGATTTTTTTTATAATTATAATTAAGTACATATACTAGCTTACGATTCTTTTGATTTAGATCAAACCAATTTATATCCAATATCTTCCAAAATCAATCAAAATTGCTTGTCAGAGTTTGACGAGGAAACGAACTGTACAAACTTTTCAATGTATAGCTATCGTATTAAAAGTATGTATTTGGTTGTTAATTTTACCATACATAGTTTAGTTAAAAAACAAGATTGATGATATCAAACTCGTTGCTTGCTTTCATATATATATATATATATATATATATATATATTAATTTATGCATGTTTTGATTGGTTGAATGTGTGAATTACATTTGTGTATCGAGCTTTATTGTTTGATTAAGTGTATGGTTTATGTAATGGTATGGCTCGAAGGTAGTCAAGTTTTGAACTTTATGTCACGATTGTGTTTATTATGAGAGTAAAGTTACAACTTTAATTAACTTTAATGGATGCTAAATAAATTATTCAATTAATATTCTTAAAGACTATGACAGTATAAATGATTCAGTTAATAGTCAAAGAATAAGATTTTGGGTTTATGATGGTGCCATTTAGACTTTTATTTTGGTTATTTATGCAAACTTGACACAATCAGAAGTTTCAGTTTTAAACTGTCTGTTATCAAAATATTAAATTTGACTTTTGTTGTAAAATAAATTATTTTAAAATATAAAAGGTTGTGTACTTGTAACTTAGGTTAATATTGATTGGCCCAAAGGAATGTTAATATTTAACAGAATTACATGTACAACTGTGGTAATAAACATGTGACGATTATTCGGTTTTACATGTGAGCAATAAATCGGCCCAAAGGAAGATTTATTGTTTGACATGTTTTTATTGTCCTTCTTTGATTACTACAATAAGATATTACTTGCAAGTTAATATTTTTGTCCAAAGATGAAATATTAATGGAGTGTCTGATATCTTGAGATGAGATTTACCTTTATTCAAATTATTTTGGCTCAAATTTAAAATATTTTGAAGGAAATAAATTCATATTTTTACTTTACGATTTAATTAAGGATGTCTAATATTTTAAATAAATTAGATGAAACAAAATACAAAGTGACCTATTTTGTGTAGACTAGTTTATTTAAAATATCAAGATGATTATATGTTTTTATGATTCATACGTTTATTAATTAACCCGAAAGTCAGTTAATATTTGACAAAATGTCAACAACATATGTGGTGATAAATGTGTGACAATTATTAGGTACTTTATATGAGTAATAAGTTAGTCCAAAGATTGATTCATTATTTGACATAACTTATTGTCAATGTTTGATTATTATAACAAGAGCATCACTTACTGTTAATATTATTGTCCAAAGACTTGATATTAATGTTGTGTTTGGTATCTTGAGATGGGATTAGCCACTATTTTGAATTTATTGTTTACTTATGAATATTGATTTAAGGTTGTTTTTATCTATTTTGTTATATATTCAACTAGTTCATCTTCTGCTATCACAATATCTACTAATATAAATTTTATAACAACCCGCACCTCTCACTACGGCAAGCACCCTTGATGCTAAAAGGGATTTTGAGAGGTGGGATCATTCAAAGCGCATGAGTCTAATGATTATGAGCACAACAATCCAAAAGCCTTTAAGAGCACCGAATCTAAAGAGATTACTCAGGCTAAGGGTTTCCTTGACGAAATTGAGAAACACATTGCCAAAAATGATAAGGTTGAGATGACATCACTTTTGACTTATTTGATGTCTGTGAAGTATAAAGGTCAAGGAAATGTAAGGAAATGTGAGGGAGTACATTATAGAGATGTTTCGTGTTGCTTCAAAACTTAAGCCACTTAAGATCGAGCTTTCTGAGTAACTACTTCTTCTTATAGTTTTGGTATTGCTCCCTCCACAGTTTAAAAATTTTAAAATTAATTATAACTGTCAAAAGGAGAAATGAGCTCAAAATGAGCTCATTTCTCATTGTGTGAAAATGCTCATTTGGCCAGTGTCTCTGAAGACAACACCTTACATTCTGAATAGAGTACCGATTAGAGCAATTGCAAAAACACCTTATGAGCTTTGGATAGGTTGAAAGCCTAGTCTAAATCACTTTCACATTTGGGGATGTCCAGTTGAGGCAAGACCTTATAAGCCACATGAAAAGAAATTAAATAGTGAGCAACTACTTTATTGATTATTCTAAGCGATCTAAGGGCTATAAGTTTTATGATCCCACAATTAGGAATATTTTTATAGGAACTGCAACATTTTTTGAGGATGTTGAGTTTGGAGGGAGAAATAAGGTTAGAGACATTGCTTTTGAAGATGAATTGGATTCTAACTCAGTTCCTGTTATCACTTTTGACGATATTCAGGTTCTCATACCTATCATGGATCAAGACGTGAATGCAAATCCTTAACAAGACAATGTTGAACAACTCTCTATTCAAGATGAGGTAATTGTTTCAGAAGAACAAACTCAACAACATCAAGAACAAGTGCCATTAAAGAGGTCTACGAGAGAGGAGAAATGCTATTTTAGATGATTATGTTGTATTTCTCCAAGAACATGAGGATGTCAATGGAATGATGGAGATGATCCAATTAAATTTCTTTAGGCCATAAAAAGTTATGATTCTCAAAAGTGGATTGATGCCATGGAAGAAAAGTATAAGTCTATACAGACAATAAAGTTTAGGAACTTGTCCTATTACCTGAAGGTGCAAAACAAATTAGTTGTAAATGGATATTTAAAATCAAGAGAGATACAAATGGTAATGTGGAGATGTATAAGACAGATTTTATAGCTAAAGGATATACTTAGAAAGAAGGCATTGATTTTATAGAGACTTTCTCTCCAGTTTTATTAAAAGACTCTTTTAGGACAATCATGGTGCTTGTTTCTCATCTTGATCTTAAGATATATTGGATGTGTAACACCCCTAACCCGTCTCTGTTGCCGGATTAAGGTTACGGAGTATTACAAAATAATAAAACATATTTGAACATTTTATTAATCAATATAATAATCACATCACAAACCATTTATACTCATACACAACGTCCCTAAATCAAGCCCTCGAGGCTCTAAAAAAACCTAGAAACAATTTAGGAAAAATTTGAAATAGTTTGAAAAGTTTAGTAAAAAAGTATGAAAAATTTGCAAAACAGGGGTCATACGGTAATGTAACTCTCTGAGTTGCCCCACACACCTGTGTGCCAGGTCGTGTGTTAAGCCATTTAACTCACTAGCTTGCACCCTAAAGAACTCATCAGATGACACACACCCGTGTCGCCAGGCTATGTGTTTTACACGGGTGAGTCACACGCCCGTGTGGACCTAAAATGAACCTTAAACAACAAGTTTACCAATTCAAGCTTACTTGAACTTTAAGTAATCCATTTACTAGCCAAAAGACCTATTCAAAGAGACATTAAACAAGCTAAAAACATGCTAAATCAACCATTATAAGTGACTAACCAATGAACCCTCATTGGTACCACAAGTATACATAATTACACATCATTATGAATCATCAATCACAACTTATCAATTTTACAAAATTTAATATCTCACCAACATGCCTATCATAGACACCTCAAATCACAACATTCTAATCACACTTACCATGAACTTACACTTAAACATCTTACCTCATTCACATATATCATATAAGTTAACTATTTGCACTTAAGGTCATACTTTAATAGTTTACATATCAAAACAATTGTAATGACATACAAGCCTATTAAATGCCATATAATCCGAAATGAACGTTCCAAAAACTACCGAAAATGAGTGGATAGTGTGACTTGAGTGCCGATCCGATCGTCCAACCTTCAAAGTATATACAAGTATAGAAAATAACACAAGTAAGCTCATTGAAGCTTAGTAAGTTTGACGTGCTAAAACAATAAATCTTACTGAAGTAAGTACAACAAATCATTCAATAATATTACAACCATATGTGTTCCCTATCATCCAAAATCTGAACCAGGTGAATTGCAAAATTCAATTCAAAGCTCAAATACATGTCATAACCATCAAAATCACTAATCAAGTTACATTATAGAGATTTACAATCTGATGAACGACTTATGGATATGAGTACACCGATATTCCAACCAAAACACACCAAATGATCATAAGAGCTAATCCACCTGATAACACACCAAATGCTCATAAGAGCCAGTCCACCCGATAATACACCAATGGCTAAGAAGAGCTAGTCTAACCAAAAACACACCAAAATAATAAGTATAACACGAGAGTTCGCAAAAAATGTTGAACCTCGGACTATTCAAGAAATATATATATATATATATATATATATATCACTCCAATACAATCTCCACTCCAATCCCCCATAACACACCATATCTCAATTGTACTCTATCCTGCGTTCAATCCGATCCAAGTATTGAATTTCAACATCTTTTCTCAAATGACTTTACATCATTTATAATCAAATATATCTATTATGTCACATTATATCATCAAAAATTTCATATAGATGTTAAATTATAAACTGGACGAACTTACCTGGATTGAATTGTAGTAGTTACAAAAGTTTAGGGACTATTCAGTAATTTTTCTTTTTCCACGAGTATCAACTAGGTCTTGATCTAAAATGTAAAATTTCTCAATTATTAGCTTACTTTTCACCTTCCAATTAAACTTGCATTTTATAACCTTTTACTTTTTAAATTTACACAATTATCCCTAACTTTTACAATTTTTGCAATTTAGTCTCTTAACCTGAAAATCATCAAATTAACCCTTTTGTCAAGTCAAAATTTAAGGAGAACATACTAGGCCCTGAAATAGTCCCTACTAAACATCAAATTCACTATCAAATCCTAAAATTTTAGACATTTTCACAATTTAATCCATAAATCAATATCTAATAAAAATCACTTCCCCAAATCACCAAATAATACAATCAAAGCTTCAAATACATAATTATCATAAAAAAATTTCGAGATTCATCAATGGAAACTTCTAAAAGTTTTAACAGATTTAAAAACAAAGGTACATGTTAGCTAGACCTAGTTGCAATGATATCAAAAACATAAAAATTACAAGAAATAGGTATGAATTTCACTTACATGCAATGAAAATAAGAAAACCGAAGCTCCCTCTCCCTAGCTATGGTTTTTCAGCATGAAAATGAAGAAATGGAGAAGAAAGTGTTTTATTCTTCAATTAATTTTGTTTTAAATTTGCAAAATTTTCAGAATTGCCATTAACACTATTTTCTTTCAAAAACAATTTCTTTAAATTAAGCCTCATTACCATCCACGATCTAAAATAAGGACTAATTTCCTTATTTGTCCTCCCACAATACTAATTAGGCCATTAAATCATCCAAATGCTTTAATTAACAAGTTCTGCACCCTTTTCAATTTAGTCCTTTTTCCTTAATTAACTATTTAAACATTAAAACTTCTTGACCAAATTTTAATACGAACCTAATGAATCCATAAATATTTTATAAATAATATTTATGACCTGACAGAATAGAAATTTGTGGTCCCGAAACCACTATTTCGTCACCACTAAAAAACGAGCTGTTATAGGATGGATGTGAAGATTGCGTTTTTCAATGACGACATTGAAGAAAAATTTTATATGGTACAACCAGAAAACTTTGAGTAAGGAGACCTAAAGAATACAGTTTACAAATTAACAAAATCCATCTATGGACTCAAACAAGCTTCTTATCAATGGTATCACAAGTTTCATCAAGTAATTTTCTCGTTCAGTTTTGAGATGAATATGTGTATCAAAAATTCAGTGGGACTAAGTATATATTTCTGGTTCGTATGTCAATGACATTTTTCCTACCACTAATGATATAGGCTTATTGCATGGAACCAAGTAATTTTTATCTAAGCATTTTGAAATGAATGATCTTGGGGATGCCTCTTTTGTTTTAGGAATTTAGATGCATCGAGACCGATCTCGGGTATTCTTGGATTGTCACAAAAGAGCTATATCAATAAAGTACTTAAAAGGTTTGGCATGTAATGTTGTAGACCAGGTGACTCCCCTGTTGCTGAAGGAGATAAATTTAGTTTTATTTAATGCCCTTAAAGTAACCTTGAAATTCAAGAAATGCAAAAGATTCCCTATGCATCAGTTGTTTGGAGTCTAATGTATGCTCATGTATGTACTCATCCGGATATTGCGTACATCGTTAGGATGTTATGTAGATATTTAAGCAACTCTGATATGGACCATTGGATAACAGCCAAGAGGGTTATAAGATATCTTCAGAGAATAAAAAAATTTAATGTTCACATATAAAAGGTCTGATAAGTCAGAGATCATCAGGTATAGATAATCCGATTTTAATGGAATATTGATACAAAATGTAACATCCAAAAAAAAAGGTAACCTTTATTGACTTGGAATAATTTTTGGTAAATAGTACTTTATTGAAATGGTAACCTTAAATGCTTAAGGTAATTAAATGGTAAAAGTTAGCATAAGATGAGCAAGTGGTAAAGGGGATATGAAGCCATGTAGGTTTGCTTGAGGGAAGAGGTTCGAATCTCATATGTAGCATTTTGGAGAGTATTTTTTTGTGCTAGGAAGAGTTTGGTTTGGTCAAAAGAATACAAATGGTGGAGTAGGTGAACGATTGAATTGTGGGAAAAAAAAAAGAAATGGGAGAAAAAGGAATGATGGGGAGTGATTTATGGAAAAAGAAAAAAAAGTATAATACAAATGGTGGAGTAGGTGAATGAGTGAATTGTGGAAAAAAAAAAGAAATGGGAGAAAAAGGAATGATGGGAGTGATTTCTGGAAAAAGAAAAAAAATTATAATACAAATGGTGGAGTAGGTGAATGAGTGAATTGTGAAAAAAAAAAGAAAGAAAGGGGGGGATGATAATCGGCTGAAGAGGGGGGTGTTTAGAAATTTTTTCATTTGGTCACTTTTTCTTTACCTAATATTTTGTTTCTTTTGGTTACATTTCCTCCTTGCTAGAAATTTCCTCTTCTTCGATAGTGTTCCTTCTACTCATCTTTTCTCTCTTTCATCCAATTCTAGCTAGTACAACTTGAGCCTTGTGTTGCAAATCTCTTCTTGGCCGAAACCCCTACTTCTTTTTCCCTTCTAATCTTCAAGTGGTTGATTCCATTCTTCTCATCTTTCGGTTTCCATTGCGGTGTGTCCCAAAACCGAATAGTGGTTCTTACGTTTTGTTGTTGTTCCGATTCTTTTGATAATCAAAGGGGAGGATCGTTAACATCAGTTGCAGTAAAGGAGCGTGTGGTGGTAGTCAGAAGGCAGGGTTGAATATCTAGACTCCGTAGAGGGAAATCACGTAGTGGGTCAACGAAGAGTGGTTTTTTAAGAAATCCAAATCAGGTGTGTAATCCCTTACTTTCCGAATACATGTTTGAAATGGGGTGTGTAATCTCATACCTCTCTAAATGTTTGCATGAAATGTTCTGTGAATCGGTCGAAAGACTGAAAAGCCGCAAACCAGCATCTATGGCCACTCGGGCGTACGTATGCTCGAAGTGGTAACCATATTTTGTAACAAAATAGTTTTGGTTAATAGCAGTAACGTGATTTTGAAAAATCACCAAAAATAGTGGAAATTGAATTAGAAAGTGAAGGAGATATGGATTGAAACATAATTGAGTTTATTTTTCTATAAAAGAATCGAAGCAAGCAAAGGATTAGTATATTTTGAGATTTTTAGATTTTTGTGAGACTGGTTCAGAGTAATTTCGAGGTCCCCTGTTCTGACTTGGAAAAATCACTATAAGTTGTAGAAAAATAATTACGGGACATGGTTTATATTATTAGAATCCTTAGTGAGTCTATTTTTATTTGGATCAAACGGAACCAGTATTTGAGTTCTGTACAATAAGATATCTGAGATTTTGTGAAGAGAGGGTAGAACTATCAAATAGTGAAACAAGGGATAATTTGAAGAATAAACTGTACTAATTGGCTAAGCCAAAAATTCTGGAAAAATTAAAGTAAGAAGTTATATGAGTCTAGTTTTAGGGAAAATTTACAGATCTAAATTTCGAGTTTTCCAACTCGAGTTATAGTCAGTTTAGTCAGTACGACATAGATGGACAATTTTGATTTTTATGCCCCAAATTAGTAATTAAGCCTAGGTTGCGAAAATTACCATCATACCCTTAGAGGGTAAATTACCGAATTACCCTTAGTGGGTACGATTACCAAATTATAAAAACGCCCTTACGGGCCGAATTACAAAAATGCCCCTAATGGGCTGAATTACGAAATGTCCCTATGGACCGAATTACGAAAATACCCTTAATGGGCCAATTTGATAAATTGCTATATGGGTCAATTTGGTAAATTGCTATATGGGCCAACTTGATAATTTGCTTAATGGGTCAATTTGATAAATTGCTATATGGGCCAACTTGATAAATTGCTATATGGGCCAATTTGATAATTTGCTGTATGGGCAAATTTGAAAAACTGCTAGATCGATATATGGACCAAAAACTGCTAGATCGATATATGGGCCAAAAACTGCTAGACTGATATATGGGCCAAAAACTGCTAGATCGATATATGGGCCAAAACTGCTAGATCGATATATATGGGCCAAAATTGCTAGATCGTTAATTGGGCTAAATTGCTATTTTGACTAACGGGCCAAATTGATAACTTGTAATATGGGATTTTTGTTGAAATTTACCTTATGAATATATTGCTATGCATTATATATATATATACATGACTGCATGGGTTGGGACAATTGACGAAGAGAAGAAAGGTCTGTTGCCAAAATCTAGTTCGGTGGCTCTGCCACAAATATTTTAAATGGCTTAATGCCTCTAGTTCGGTGACTTTGTCACAATCTAGTTCGGTGGCTCTGCCACAAATATTATAATTGGCTTAATGTCTGCTATTGGTGTGTTGGCGGGGTGGGTTGACTTGATCCCCACAGGTGTGTTGGTTGGTACGGGTGGTGTGTAGCGGATGGAAATTAGGTTTGGTTGGGAATTGCATATCACGTGCATTTTTATATATATATATATTTGATTTATATGTATTGTACAATTGTAAATGGGCTCAAGCCCAACTAATTGCTTAAATGGTTTTGGCCCAGTGAACACGGTAAGTGGGTTACACATTGAGTTCTAAGTAACTCACCCCGTTTTCCTTACCCTTCTCAGGTAATAATAATTGATGGAGGCTTGGGCTGGGGATGACTTCGTGTGGAGGCCATACTATGAATGATGAGTTATAAAAACTTTGAACTTCTTTTAAGTATTTTTATTTAAGTACTATTTCAATTGCGATGTAATAAGGCCTCTGGTATTATTTTTATGGATTTTTATTTGTGGATGGTTTTTAATATGTTTTAATTACTTAAATGGGGTTGTTTAATTTTTATAAATGTTTTCTTAAACTTGCGTATAAAAATGGGTTTTTTCTTAAATATCACTCACTCGTAAAATTTTGTGAAAACTCTTTTATAAATTCATTTCAACCAATTATTTAGATTTTTAACCAATTATCTCTCTGTAAATCAAATTGTAAACTCTTATGTTTTCAAATCATGGTTTTCAAATAAATCTCGATTTTTGATAAACTCCATCTTTAAAATCGTTTTCAAGAATTGTTTTCATTAAAAGCATTGATGACTAGACGTAAGTTCGAATTGTGTGGCATGTCAAGTCTGGTCTTAATGCATAGGCCGGTTTTAGGGTGTTACATTTTATGGTATCAGAGCCAGTTTCAAAACTCGGCTGTGGTTTGGTTTCAACAACAATTTTCGTTTAAAACTATTTTGAATTTATAGAATTTATGCTTCAAAGGTAGTATGGCACCACGAGTATCCGGCATCAAGTCAAGTAGGTGTACGTGAATTGAATAATTCTTATTATTGTGATATGTACGTGAATTGAATAATTCTTATTATTGTGATATGCCTATAGGAACACTCTAGAACTCTTAGTTTTAGGTGTTGAAACTATAGAGATTGAGACTATAGGATGCGTTTACGAAAACAACTCTATCTCTTATATCTCATAAAATATCGTTAATAAACACTGAAATAGTATACTGATTCATAAAATTAAACCGAAATACCCAATATGAGCACTAGAGGACGTAGACGTAGCTGTGGTAGAGGCTGAGGTGCTAGGGTTGCGTCTGAAGCGCCAGGTCTTATGCCGGAATGGACGCACCTGTGTCACCCGGAAGTGAGACTGGATCACACGACCACATGAGAGAGGACATTGCTTTGACCCAAGAAATGTTGCGAGTCTTAGAAAGGGTATGGAGCATTCCTAGCCTTTATTAGTGCTCTGGATGCCAAGGAATTATCGATGGAAGGCGTTAGAACGGTAAATGAGTTTTCAGACGTCTTTCCCAAAGTATTTCCTAGATTGCCTCCAGATCGAGAGGTAGAGTTTGGCATTGAGCTTCTGCTCGGAACGGCTCCGGTGTCCATTGCTCCTTATAGAATTGCGCCGAAGGAGTTAACAGAGCTTAAAGCCCAGATTCAAGAATTGTTAGATCAGGGATTTATTCGACCGAGTGTGTCTCCATGGGGAGCATCGGTTTTGTTCATCAAGAAGAAAGATGGGTCGATGCGTATGTGCATTGATTATAGGCAGTTGAATAAGTTGACGATCAAGAATAGGTATCCATTGCCGAGAATTGACGACCTATTTGATCAATTGAGAGGAGCTTCAGTTTTCTCCAAGATTGATTTGAGATCGGGTTATTATCAACTCAAGGTGAAAGAGGCGGACATTCATAAGACGGTATTCCGAACTCGTTATAGACATTATGAGTTTTTGGTGATGCCGTTTGGTTTGACCAATGCACCAGCTGCATTTATGGACATGATGAACCGAGTTTTCCAACCCTATTTAGACCGGTTTGTAGTAGTGTTCATAGATGACAATTTGGTATACTCGAAGAATGAAGAAGAGCACGATTCGCATTTGCAGGTGGTATTGCAGATATTGAGGGAAAAGCAACTTTATGCCAAATTCAGTAAGTGTGAATTTTGGTTGAAAGAAGTGACCTTCTTGGGGCATGTTGTGTCGGCCGAAGGAATTAGAGCTGACCCCCGGAAAGTAGAGGATGTGTTGGATTGGAAACCACCGAAGTTAGTGGCCGAAATTCGGAGTTTCCTAGGGTTGGCTGGTTATTACCGGCGTTTTGTTGAGGGGTTTTCATTGATTGCTGCACCCCTAACTAAACTGTTGCGAAAGGGAGTACCGTTTGTATGGGCAGAGAAACAACAAGAAAGTTTTGAGAAATTGAAGAAGATTTTGACGAAAGTGCCAGTACTGATTCAACCTGAGGCTGGAAATGAGTTTATCGTTTACTGTGATGCGTCACATATGGGTTTAGGATGTGTGTTGATGCAAAGTGGGAAAGTGGTGGCATATGCTTCTCGTCAGTTGAGGCCGCATGAAGTCAACTATCCTACTCATGACTTGGAGTTGGCTGCGGTGGTGTTTACTTTAAAGATTTGGAGGCACTATCTCTACGGTGAGAAGTCTATCATTTATACGGACCATAAGAGTCTTAAGTACCTCCTTACCCAGAAGGAGTTGAACTTAAGACAACGAAGGTGGGTGGAGCTGTTAAAGGACTATGACTTCTCAATTGAGTATTATCCTAGAAAGGCTAACGTGGTGGCAGACGCGTTGAGTCGTAAGGTAGTATCAGAGTTGAGAGCAATGTTTGCTCATCTCAATTTGTATGAGGATGGCAGTCTGCTAGCGGAACTTCAGGTGAAGCCCCTGTGGTTAGAACAGATCAAGGAAAAGCAGTTATCAGATGAAAAATTGGGTCCTTTAATTCAACAAGTTGAAAGTGGTATAATAGGGGACTTTGGAATGAACAAGGATGGCGTGCTGTGTTTTCGTGGAAGAATTTGTATGCCCATGGATTCGGGTTTGAGACAAATGATTCTAGGAGAGGCGCATAGTAGCCCATATGCTATGCACCCCGGAGGAAATAAGATGTATCGAGATCTCCGTGAGCAGTATTGGTGGCCAAGGTTGAAGCGAGAGGTTACTGATTTGTGGGAAAGTGTTTGACTTGTCAACAAGTGAAAGCGGAACATCAATTACCATCGGGTTTATTGCAACCAGTAAAGATTCCTCTATGGAAATGGGAGCGGATAACGATGGATTTTGTTAGTGGGTTACCCTTAACACCTACTAAGAAAGATTCCGTTTGGGTAGTAGTTGATCGACTGATGAAGACTGCTCATTTCTACCAGTTCGTACGGATTACTCACTGCAGAAGTTGGCTAAGCTGTATGTATCTGAGATCGTGAGGTTACATGGTGTACCAGTGTCTATCATATCAGACAAGGATCCTAGGTTTACATCATGGTTTTGGAAAGCTTTGCATGAAGCTTTGGGAACAAAGTTAAACTTCAGTATGGCTTTTCATCCTCAGTCGGATGGTCAGTCAGAAAGAGTAATTCAGATTTTGGAAGACATGTTAAGGGGTTGTGTAATTGACTTCAGAGGTAGTTGGGAGGATTTCCTACCGTTGGCAGAATTTGCGTATAACAACAGTTACCAATCCAGTATCCAAATGGCGTCCTATGAAGCGTTATACGGTCGTAAGTGTCGTACCCTTACTTATTGGACTGAATTGGGGGAACGACAGTTGTTGGGTCCTGAATTGATATCTGAGACGGAAGAAAAGGTAATGGTGATTCGAGCACGGTTAAAGGAAGCTTCAGATAGACAAAAGTCGTATGTGGATCTAAAGCATAAGGATATTGAGTTTGCAGTGGGAGATTATGTCTTTCTGAAAGTCTCACCTTGGAAGAAGATTTTCAGATTTGGAAGGAAGGGCAAGTTGAGCCCTAGGTTCATTGGACCGTACTATGTGTTGAAGCGTGTAGGACCAGTGGCCTATCAGCTTGAATTACCTCCGGAGTTGAGTCAGATTCATAGTGTCTTCCATGTTTCTATGCTGAGACGTTATAGATCGGATCCGTCTCACATAGTACCGGTAGAAGAAGTAGAGTTAAGGCCAGACTTGTCTTTCGAGGAGGAACCAGTGAAGATCTTAGACTGTGATGTTAAAGTGCTAAGAAAGAAGACTGTGCCATTGGTTAAGGTTCTATGGCGTAATCACAGAGCGGAGGAAGCTACGTGGGAGCCTGAGGATGCATTTCGGCAACAATATCCTCACCTCTTCTAACCAGGTAAATTTCGAGGACGAAATTTTCTTTAAGGGGGTAGAATTGTAACATCCAAAAAAAAGTAACCTTTATTGACTTGGAATAATTTTTGGTAAATAGTACTTTATTGATGGAACAAGCAACCTTAAATGCTTAAGGTAATTAAATGGTAAAAGTTAGCATAAGATGAGCAAGTGGTAAAGGGGATATGATGCCATGTAGGTTTGCTTGAGGGAAGAGGTTCGAATCTCATATGTAGCATTTTGGAGAGTATTTTTTTGTGCTAGGAAGAGTTTGATTTGGTCAAAAGAATACAAATGGTGGAGTAGGTGAATGAGTGAATTGTGGGAAAAAAAAAGAAATGGGAGAAAAAGGAATGATGGGGAGTGATTTATGGAAAAAGAAAAAAAAAGTATAATACAAATGGTGGAGTAGGTGAATGAGTGAATTGTGGAAAAAAAAAAAGAAATGGGAGAAAAAGGAATGATGGGAGTGATTTATGGAAAAAGAAAAAAAAATTATAATACAAATGGTGGAGTAGGTGAATGAGTGAATTGTGGAAAAAAAAAAGAAAGAAAGGGGGGAATGATATTCGGCTGAAGAGGGGGGTGTTTAGAAATTTTTTCATTTGGTCACTTTTTCTTTACCTAATATTTTGTTTCTTTTGGTTACATTTCCTCCTTGCGAGAAATTTCCTCTTCTTCGATAGTGTTCCTTCTACTCATCTTTTCTCTCTTTCATCCAATTCTAGCTAGTACAACTTCAGCCTTGTGTTGCAAATCTCTTCTTGGCCGAAACCCCTACTTCTTTTCCCTTCTAATCTTCAAGTGGTTGATTCCATTCTTCTTATCTTTCGGTTTCCATTGCGGTGTGTCCCAAAACCGAATAGTGGTTCTTACGTTTTGTTGTTGTTCCGATTCTTTTGATAATCAAAGGGGAGGATCGTTAACATCAGTTGCAGTAAAGGAGCGTGTGGTGGTAGTCAGAAGGCGGGGTTGAATATCGGGACTCCGTAGGGGGAAATCACGTAGTGGGTCAACAAAGAGTGGTTCTTTAAGAAATCCAAATCAGGTGTGTAATCCCTTACTTTCCGAATACATGTTTGAAATGGGGTGTGTAATCTCATACCTCTCTAAATGTTTGCATGAAATGTTCTGTGAATCGGTCGAAAGACTAAAAAGCCGCAAACCAGCATCTATGGCCACTCGGGCGTACGTATGCTCGAAGTGGTAACCATATTTTGTAACAAAATAGTTTTGGTTAATAGCAGTAACGTGATTTTGAAAAATCACCAAAAATAGTGGAAATTGAATTAGAAAGTGAAGGAGATATGGATTGAAACATAATTGAGTTTATTTTTCTATAAAAGAAACAAAGCAAGCAAAAGATTAGTATATTTTGAGATTTTTAGATTTTTGTGAGACTGGTTCAGAGTGATTTCGAGATCCCCTGTTCTGACTTGGAAAAATCACTATAAATTGTAGAAAAGTAATTACGGGACATGGTTTATATTATTAGAATCCTTAGTGAGTCTATTTTTATTTGGATCAAATAGAACCAGTATTTGAGTTCTGTACAATAAGATATCTGAGATTTTGTGAAGGGAGGGCAAAACTATCAAACAGTGAAACAAGGGATACTTTGAAGAATAAACTGTACTAATTGGCTAAGCCAAAAATTCTAGAAAAATTACAGTAAGTTATATGAGTCTAGTTTCTGGAAAAATTTACAGATCTAAATTTCGAGTTTTCCAACTTGAGTTATAGTCAGTTTAGTCAGTACGACATAGATGGACAGTTTTGATTTTTATGCCCCAAATTAGTAATTACGCCTAGGTTGCGAAAATTACCATCATACCCTTAGAGGGTAAATTACCGAATTACCCTTAGTGGGTACGATTACCGAATTTTAAAAACGCCTTTACGAGCCGAATTACAAAAATGCCCCTAATGGGCTGAATTACGAAATGTCCCTATGGACGAATTACGAAAATACCCTCAATGGGCCAATTTGATAAATTGCTATATGGGTCAATTTGGTAAATTGCGATATGGGCCAACTTGATAATTTGCTTAATGGGTCAATTTGATAAATTGCTATATGGGCCAACTTGATAAATTGCTATATGGGCCAATTTGATAATTTGCTATATGGGCAAATTTGAAAAACTGCTAGATCGATATATGGACCAAAAACTGCTAGATCGATATATGGGCCAAAAACTGCTAGATTGATATATGGGCCAAAAACTGCTAGATCGATATATGGGCCAAAAACTGCTAGATCGATATATGGGCCAAAACTGCTAGATCGATATATATGGGCCAAAATTGCTAGATCGTTAATTGGGCTAAATTGCTATTTTGACTAACGGGCCAAATTGATAACTTGTAATATGGGATTTTTGTTGAAATTTACCTTATGAATATATTGCTATGCATTATATATATATATACATGACTGCATGGGTTGGGACAATTGACGAAGAGAAGAAAGGTCTGTTGCCAAAATCTAGTTCGGTGGCTCTGCCACAAATATTTTAAATGGCTTAATGCCTCTAGTTCGGTGACTTTGTCACAATCTAGTTCGGTGGCTCTGCCACAAATATTATAATTGGCTTAATGTCTGCTATTGGTGTGTTGGCGGGGTGGGTTGACTTGATCCCCACAGGTGTGTTGGTTGGTACGAGTGGTGTGTAGCGGATGGAAATTAGGTTTGGTTGGGAATTGCATATCACATGCATTTTATATATATATATATATTTGATTTATATGTATTGTACAATTGTAAATGGGCTCAAGCCCAACTAATTGCTTAAATGGTTTTGGCCCAGCGAACACGGTAAGTGGGTTACACATTGAGTTCTAAGTAACTCACCCCGTTTTCCTTACCCTTCTCAGGTAATAATAATTGATGGAGGCTTGGTCTGGGGATGACTTCGTGTGGAGGCCATACTATGAATGATGAGTTATAAAAACTTTGAACTTCTTTTAAGTATTTTTATTTAAGTACTATTTCAATTGCGATGTAATAAGGCCTCTGGTATTATTTTTATGGATTTTTATTTGTGGATGGTTTTTAATATGTTTTAATTACTTAAATGGGGTTGTTTAATTTTTATAAATGTTTTCTTAAACTTGCGTATAAAAATGGGGTTTTTCTTAAATATCACTCACTCGTAAAATTTTGTGAAAACTCTTTTATAAATTCATTTCAACCAATTATTTAGATTTTTAACCAATTATCTCTCTGTAAATCAAATTGTAAACTCTTATGTTTTCAAATCATGGTTTCCAAATAAATCTCGATTTTTGATAAACTCCATCTTTAAAATCGTTTTCAAGAATTGTTTTCATTAAAAGCATTGATGACTGGACGTAAGTTCGAATTGTGTGGCATGCCAAGTCTGGTCTTAATGCATAGGCCGGTTTTGGGGTGTTACACAAAATTTTGTCACTAGGGTGCAAAATGTGACAATAATTTGTAGCCCTTTATTCCTATAAAGATAGAAGCATATCAAAGTCAAAGCACATAGATTTTAAATTCCTAGTTGTTAAAGTAAGAGTTGAGAGTGATCAGGTGTCTATAAAATATATTGGGACAAACTCCATAATTGCGAATCCATTTACTAAGGGACTACCACCCATGGTTTTTTTCACGGGCACACTGCTTATATGAGTGTACTTTCATTTGAGGATATTTGGTTTTAGTGGGAGTTTGTACTTTAAAAAGCTTTTACGTTATAGACACATTTTTAGTTATTTCAGTTTACGGATATTAAGTTTATTTTCTGCAGAAATAAAGTTTATTTGGTTTATCCAGACTCTAGTTTGCACTTATTGGTCATCTGCACATTACTGTAATTAAAACTATTATTAAATTGGCATCACGAATAAACCGAGTATCAATTCAATTGAAAATGAATGAAAAAATATTTCATTTTTTGTCAATTGCACAATACTCTTTTTTTATTTATTTAATAAAAATAAAATTCTCTAAAAAATAATATTATTGTTAAAATTTTTGACTAAATTGATATTATGAATCAATTGAATACTAACTCAATTGAAAAATGAACGAAAAACTATTTTTTTTACAAAGTAAAATATTTTATTAACTTTATTTGTTTTACTTTTATATAAAATCTATTGAGCCTAAGAAATTCTAAGTCTTTAACCCTTTAACGTTATCCTTTCCATCAAAGTTTGGTTTAATTTTTTAATAAATAAATTTTTTATAAGATTTTTCACTCACATTATAATGTTTGATAATCTAGTATATTTAAAATCAACTCTGTATATATAAAAATTGAGTTACAGGATTTGAGATTTATATACTTTTTCCCACTTTCCACTGTCTAGACTCGAGTTTTAACTCGAGTCAAATATGAAAACAGGTTTACTGTAAATCATTATTCCTTAAGAAAACTAAATTGGTATGAATATAAAATATCTTATCCGACTAGATAATTTCAATCGAGTCTTAAAATAATCTCAAATTAAAAATGAGGCATGATACATGTTTGAATTCATTTATAAAAAATAACATTTAAATCCATATCTTACCGAATTCCGACAGATTCACCTTTAATTTTTAAGGCAAAACAAATAACCCACTAGCCAAATTAACCAATCTTTTCCCTTTTTCTCGGGGTATTATAAAATAGAATGAAAAAGTTAAATTGTTATTTCCATTTTTTTTCCTCATTAACATCATAGTTAGTAATAAGGGGGAAAAAGACAAAGAAAAGATAACAATGTGCACTTAAAAATAAAGTTGATGAGAGGAGGATGAGGATTGACGATTTAGATGACATAAGGGAATCGACGTACTGCAAACAAGAGAAAAGATAACATCATAATTAAATTGGTGAATGGGCAAACTACGAAGAGGAGTTGATGACGGGGGAGGAGGATCCACCTAATTTAGACAACACGAAGATGCTAGGTTCAAGTTGGCTTCGGTCAAACAACTATGGGACAGTTTGGTATGGGGAATGGTGTAACTCCCCTCACCCGTATTCAATGCCGGAATAGGGTTACGGAGCATTACTAGACTTACAACACTTTTAAACTTACATTTCATATACAATTCATTAAGTCAACTACAATTCAATCATAAAGAATCATAGTGTCCCTTAAACAAGCCTACGAGGCCTTTAACATGCATTGAGAGTGGTTCAGGACTAAACTGGATATTCAGAAAATATTTGTGAAACTTAGAAAATTTTGCTTCAAACAGAGGACACACGCCCGTGTGACCAAGCCGTGTGTCTCACACGACCACTAGACACACCCGTGTCACAGGTCGTGTGAAAACAAGGGGTACATACTGACTTGGGTCACATGGTCGACCATACACCCGTATGTCTAGCCCGTGTGCCCTTCGAAGTGGTCACACACGTCCGTGTGCTAGGCCGTGTGCTAGGCCGTGCCAAACCTATAGGGTATACTGACTTATGCAACACGGCCAAGTCACACGCCCGTATGCTAGGCCATGTGCCAATTAGGGGGTATACTAACTTGTACTACACGACCGATCACACGCCCGTGTGTGAGACTATGTAGAGCATACTGACTTCACTTCAATTTCAACACTAGAGGACACACGGCCATGTATCATGACTGTGTGTCACACACGGATGAGATACACGGCCGTGTCTTTGCCCGTGTGGACAAAAATAGGCTATTTACCAAGCCAATTTGCCACCCCATTTGGTACACATTTTCACCTACACAATTGACACCAAACCATAGCATAATATACAATCCAAAACAACCAAACCAAGCCTAAATCTTACCATTTCAATACTAACCAGTTCAAGGCACATAAGTACCACAATAAACTAACTAAACTCACATCAATCCTTGTTTACTCAATCATCAAAATGACCATTATCAAAGATGCATTATTAGGCCTAATTTCACAAGCATTTATATTTCCACAAGTCATCAATTTATCATTCATAGTACCTATTATCATCAATCATCACAACCAACTCAATAAGCACAAGACATAAGCACATATATTTGCACATGATTCAAACATACCAAAAATACCAATATTAAGCCAACACCCATGGCTATATATACAAACCAAAATATATGCATTTACAAGCCAATTCATTTGGCCAAAGTCATTACCAAAATATAACTAACATGACTCAAATACCTATACATGCCATATACTTAAAACATAGCTTCAAAACTACCAAACAGTCAGTGGATAGTGTGGTGAAGTCTCTGATGATCCCTAGATCCAAGCTAGCTCTGAAATCATTATAAAACATGGAAAAACAACAAAGTAAGATATATAGCTTAGTAAACTAGTATGTTAACAATAAGCAACTATCATCATTCATTAACCATTCATATAATAGAAAACAATATGCAACAAACCTATTAAATATCAAATCATCATATGATCATTCATATAACTTACCAAGGAACTCTTCAATTTCTTAGTTTTCAAAACTTAATTCATTTTCGTGCGTACTTGTACCACCTCGTACCAATCTCATACTCAATCACAACCTTCATTAACCCGTTGAACCATTCGGAATAGAACTAGGATACTCAAGGTCTCACTCGATAAGTACATATACCATGGCCCGTAGCCAAAATCAAGGTAACTTATCCGAAATTCTGATTTCATGGCCCAAAGCCAAATCAGCCGATGTGCATGGCCCGAGACCAAATCAGTTCATCTCGCACACGTAGTACTAAATCATGGCCCGAAGCCAACTCAAGTATACCTATTGACATGTCACTAGCATCGTAAACTATTCCTAAGGTTCAATCGGGATTTCAACTGTCAAATCTTCATTGAATCATTTTCAAACTCGTCCGTAATCACATAATCACAATTCATGCTATATCAAATCATATAAAATACATTTGAAATGAATTTATAACATACGAACTTACCTCAGATGTTAAAACGATGAATCGAGTTGATTAATCGATAACTTTATCTTTTTCCAGATCCAAGTCCATATTTCGCTTTTCTTGATCTAAATATATTTAAAATTGACTTATTCAATCATCCATTCATTCAATTTAGTCCAAATCACACTTTAAGAAACATTTACACTTTTATCCCTAAACTTTCACATCTTTTACAATTTAGTCCTTATTGCATAAAAATACAAATTCATGCAATTAAGTCCCTACCCATGCTAGCCGAATTTCTCTTATTACCAAAGCAGTCCATATTTTTCATTTATTCACACTTTTAACCACCACATTTCACATTTTATCAATTTAACCTCTTTTTGACATTTTTGTCAAAAATCACTTTACAAAAACTATTAATCTGACATTAAACCTTCCAAATCTATCATAATTCATCAAATTACTCCAGCATTAAACAATGGAAACATAATAAATCTTTAACAATTTCGAAATCTAAGGTACAGTCTAGCTAGAAGACGAAGCAACGATCTCAAAAAAATAGAAATCATTACAAACAGGACAAAAACAGACTTACAATTAGATCATAAAGTGGCCGAACCCTAGAAACCTTCCATGGATGTTTTTCTTTCTTAGTTTTGGTGGTGGAAGATGATAATGGAGTAAGAATTTGGCTTATTTTTACTTAATTCATGTTTATTTTATAAATTACAAATTTAACCTTTATAATTAAACATATAAATCATTTGATATATGCCTAAAAATTTCCACTCACCATTATAATGGTCTAATTACAACATAAGGACTTCTAATTTAATATTCCATAGCTATTGGATACTTTTAGTTATTAGAACATCACTTTTGCACTTTACGCGATTTAATCTTTTTTATCAAATTGACTAGTCAAACGATAAAATTTCTTAATGAAATTTTCACACAATCACATTATCATGCTATATAAATTAAAATAATAGTAAAATAAATATTTATACCTCAGATTTGTGGTCCCAAAACCACTATCCCAGTTTAACTAAAAATGGGTTGTTACAACTCTCCCCCCTTAGAGATTTTCATCCCCGAAAATCTTACCAATGAAAAGGTCAGGGTACTATTTTCTCATAACTTCCTCGGGTTCCCACGTAGTTTCCTCGATCTCGTGTTTATGCCAAAGAACCTTCACTAGAGCTATACGTTTATTTCTCAATTCTTTGATTTCATGAGCTAAAATTCTGATCAGTTCTTCGCCATACGTCAGATTACTCTATATCTCAACATCTACCGGAGAAATCACATAAGATGGGTCAGATCTATATCGGCGCAACATTGATACGTGAAACACGTTGTGGATCTTTTCTAATTCAATAGGTAACGTTAGTCGATATGCCACTAGCCCTATTCTTTCAATGATCTCATACGGCCCGATGAAATACGGAGTCAACTTGTCTTTCCGACCAAATCTAACAATTTTCTTCCACGGAGACACTTTCATAAACAACTTGTCACCGATTTGAAATTCAATATCTTTTCGTTTCAAATCCGCGTACGATTTCTAAAGATCTGAACCTGTTTTTAAACAGTCGTGAATTATTTTCACTTTCTCTTCGGTTTCTTTAATCAAATCAACCTCGTGAACCTGTCTTTCACTAAGTTCAGTCCAGTATAATGGAGTTCGGCATTTACGACCATACAAGGCTTCGAACGGTGCCATCTTTAAACTCGATTGAAAGTTGTTATTATATGCAAATTCAACTAACGGCAAATATTTCTCCCAATTGCCTTCGAATTCCAAAACACAACATCGGAGCATATCTTCGAGAATCTGAATTACTCGTTCAGACTGTCCGTCAGTTTTCGGATGAAAAGCTGTACTAAAATTCAACTTTGTACCCAGAGCTTTTTGTAATTTCTTCCAAAACCGTGACGTAAACCTCGGATCTCTATCCGAAATAATCGAAACTGGCATCCCATGCAATCTAACAATCTCAGCAATATACAATTCAGCTAATCTGTCAAGTGAATAATCTGTATGTACCTGTATGAAATGAGCAGATTTTGTTAGTCGATCTACGACAACCCAGATAACATCTTTCTTTTTCGGATACAGGGGTAATCCCAATACAAAATCCGTAGTCACTCTATCCCATTTCCACTCTAGTATTATCACAGGCGGAAGCAAACCTGAAGGCATTTGATGTTCGGCTTTCACTTGCTGACACACTAAACATCTCGCTACAAATTCAGAAATGTCTCGTTTCATACCCGACCACCAATACAATTATTTCAAATCATTGTACATTTTAGTACTTCTCGAATGAACAGATAAACATCCACTATGTGCCTCGTGTAAAATTTTCTGAATCAACTTCGGAAACTTTTGGTACACAAATTCTATCTCGAGACATCAAACAATCATCCGATCTGATTTGGTACTCTAAATCACTAGTCGATTCACACTAAACTCGTTTGGCTTTCAATTCACTATCACATTTCTGAGCTTCACAGATTTGCTGAAAAAATAACGGTCTTGCTTTCAACTCAGCTACAATTGAACTGTCATCAGATAAAGTTAATTGTATATTCATCACACTCAAAGCAAATAATGACTTTCTGCTCAGAGCATCAGCAACCACGTTCGCTTTCCCCTGGTGATAATCAATTACTAACTCATAGCCTTTAAGTAACTCAAGCCATCTCCGTTGTCGCAAATTCAAATCTTTCTAGGTCATAATATACTTTAAACTCTTATGATCAGTAAAGATGTGGTATTTTTCTCCGTACAAATAATAACGCCAGATTTTTAATGCAAGAACTATAGCAGCCAACTCTAAATCATGCGTCGGATAGTTCTTTTCATGCGGTTTCAACTGTCTGAAGACATTAGCTACAACTTTTCCCTCTTACATCAATATGCAACCCAAACCATTCAGTGACGTGTCACTGTAAATCACAAATTCTTTACCCGACTGAGGTTGAACCAACACTGGTGCCTTAGTTAACAATGCTTTCAACTGTTCAAAACTCTGTTGACACTTTTATGCCATTAGAATTTCACATCTTTTTTAAGCAGCCGTGTCATCGGTGTCGCAATCATCAAAAGTCCTTTCACAATTCTTCAATAATAGCCTACTAAGCCCAGAAAACTACGGACTTCAGATACATTCCTCGGAGGTTTCCAGTTAATAACTATAGAAATCTTGCTCGGATCAACTCAAATGCCATCCGCCGAGACTATATGTCCCAAAAATCCACTTCCCGGAGCCAAGACTCACATTTACTGAATTTAGCATACAATTACTTATCTTTCAAAGTTTGCAACACAATCCTCAAATGCTCGGCATGCTCAGACTCATCTCGTGAATAGATTAGAATGTCGTCAATGAATACAACAACAAATTTGTCTAAAATACGGTCTAAAAATCTGATTCATCAAATCTATAAAAATGGCAGGAGCATTAGTTAGTCCAAAAGGCATAACAATGAATTCATACTGTCCGTACCACGTTCTGAATGCTGTCTTCCGCACATCTGAGTATTTAACTCGCAACTGATAATATCCGGATCTTCAGTTAATCTTTGAAAACATTGTTGCACCTTTCAACTGATCAAAAAAATCGTCTATTCTCGGCAACCGATACTTATCTTTATTGTAACTTTGTTGAGCTGACAATAGTCAATACACATTCTCATTGATCCGTCTTTCTTCTTTACGAACAATACAGGCGCACCCCAGGGCAAAAAACTCGGTCGTGCAAAACCTCTGTTTGTCAATTCTTGCAACTGAGCTTTGAACTCTTTTAATTCTGTTGGAGCCATTCTGTACGGAGCTATGATAACGGTGTTGTTCCCGGTACTTATTCAATACCAAATTCAACCTCTCTGATCGGTGGCAAACCCGATAATTCTTTTGGAAATACATCCAAAATCTCACAAACAACAGGTACAGATTCAATTTTCGATCCAGACACCTTTGTAACCAGTACATATGCAAAATATGCATCATAACCCTTTTTCACCATTCTGACATTTCAATTTGATAATCTTTCATCTACAATTCACAACTGCATCATGCATAGTCATCCAGTCCATACCCAGAATCACATCAAACTTATCGAACGGTAGAAGCATCAAGTCAGCCGAAAAATAGTAACCCCGAATCATCAAAGGAAAATTCTTACAAATCTTATCAACTAAAACAAACTTGCCTAAGGGGTCTGATACTTTAATTACAAACTCTGTAAACTCAACATGTAAACTCTTTTTAAACACTAAATTCATACATATATATATGAATAGGTTGATCCAGGATCTATCAACACAATTATATTAGTATCAAAAAGAGAAAAAGTACCGGTAATAACATCTGACGATGATGCTTCCTCTCGTGCACGAATAGCATATGCTCAGGCAGGTGCTCGTGCTTCAGATATCACAAAAGAATCTCTTGTAGCACATCTACCACTGGATACATTTCCTGTATTTCTCGGTGGTCTCCCTCTTACAGTCGTATTGTTCGATCTTACATTCTGAACTTTTTCTTTCTCAGATAACTCTAGGCAGCCTCGAATAAAGTGATCTGACGGACCACATTTGAAACAAGCTTTAGTACTCTTATTCCATCTTTTACCAAAATGTCTTCTCCCGCACTGTTGACACTCGGGTTTGTTATTTCTCATACTGCCAACACTTGAGACGGATGTAGCTTGAGCTTTAGGATTCACAGTTTGATTTCTTCGATCTCTATTATGATATCCCACTAATGCATTAGATTTACTGTACAAATCTCAGAATTTCTTTGATGAAAAATGAGAAGGTTTATTCATCGGTCTTTTCCTCGAATCTCTAGCCTTTGAATCAGCTTTCTTCTTTTCTCGGCTAATGTCTTCAGCTTTGCAAGCCCTGTCAACTAACACAACAATTTTTTTAAAATCTAAAATCCCGACCAGAAGTTTAATGTCTTCGTTCAACCCATCAACAAACCGCTTGCACATTATCTCTTCAGTAGAAATATACTCTCGAGCATACTTGCTTAACCATACAAATTGTCTTTAATATTCTGCCACGGTCATTCGGCCCTATTTCAACTCTAGAAACTCTTTATGCTTTTGATCAAGGAATCGCTAACTTATATATTTCTTTCGAAACTCCGTCTGAAAGAACACCCAGGTCACTCGCTTTCTCAGCACTACAGACACCAAGTATTCCACCATTGATATGCAGAGTCTCTCAAAAGAGAAATAGCACACTTTAAGTATTCAGTTGTTGTACACGAAAGTTCATCAAACACTTGGATAGCATTTTCAAGCCAAAACTCGGTTCTCTTAGGGTCATCATCAACATTAGCTCTAAACTCTTCTGCTTCGTGTTTACGGATCTTGTCAACTAGAGGCTTATTCAATCTTAAAAGCTCGACTCCTTGAGGAGCTACAGGTACAGTTTGGGGATTAGGAGGGGGTGGAAGTTGTTGAGCAGCCGGATTAGTACGAATGTATTGAGTGAACCACTCGTTTATCATTTTGAAGAAAGCTTCTTTAGCCTCTCATCCCTGGCTACTCGTCACGGGTCTAGATTCAGACGGCGCTATCCTTTGCACGGGAGCAGGCGCATTACTTTCAACCTTATCAGCTATCGCTCAAATGGGATCCATTTGATATATAAAAAACACATTTTCAGATATCAGTAGTCATCACACTATCATAGTTTATATATGGCATGTCTAGCTAGACTCTCACATAAGCTACATTACTCCTAGAATCTACTAAATCATAGCTATTATACCAATAAATGTAACAACCCTCACCCGTATTCAACGCCAGAATAGGGTTACAGAGCATTACTGGACTTACAACACTTTTAAACTTACATTTCATTTACAATTCATCAAGTCAAATACAATTCAATCATAAATAATCATAGTGTCCCTTAAACGAGCCTACAAGGCCTTAAACATGCATTGAGAGTGGTTCGGGACTAAACCGGATACTCGAGAAATTTTTATAAAACTTAGAAAATTTTGCTTTAAACAGATGATACACGCCCGTGTGACCAGGCCGTGTGTCTCACACGACCACTAGACACACCCGTGTCACAGGCCGTGTGAAAACAGGGGGTACATACTAACTTGGGTCACACGGCCGACCACACGCCCGTATCTGAGCTAGCTTTGAAATCACTATAAAACATGGAAAAACAATAAAGTAAGATATATAGCTTAGTAAGCCCGTATGTTAACAATAAGCAACTATCATCATTAATTAACCATTCATATAGTAGAAAACAATATGCCTCAAACCTATTAAATCTCAAATCATCATATGATCATTCATATAACTTACCAATAAACTCTTCAATTTCTTAGTTTTCAAAACTTAATTCATTTACGTACGTACCTGTACCATCTCGTACAAATCTCATACTCAATCACATCATTCATTTACTCGTTTAACCATTCAGAATAGAAGTCGGATATTCAAGGTCTCACTCGATAAGTACCTATACAATGGCCCGTAGGCAAATCAAGGTAACTAATCCGAAATTCTGATATCATGGCACGAAACCAAATCAGCCGATACGCATGGCCCGAAGCCAAATCGGTTCATCTCACAAACGTAGTGCTAAATCATGGCCCGAAGCCAACTCAAGTATACCTAATGACATGTCACTAGCATCCTAAACTATTCCTAAGGTTTAATCAGGATGTCAACTATCAAATCTTCATCGAATCATTTTCAAACACGTCTGTAATCACATAATCGCAATTCATGCTATAACAAAGCATATAAAATACATTTGAAATGAATTTATAACATACGAACTTACCTCATATGTTAAAACGACGAATTGAGTCGATTAAACGATAACTTTATCCCTTCCCCGATCCAAGTCCGTATTACACTTTTCTTGATCTAAATATATTCACATTTGACTTATTCAGTCATCCATTCATTCAATTAAGTTCAAATCACACTTTAAGACACATTTACACTTTTACCTCTAAACTTTCACATCTCTTACAATTTAGTCCTTATTACATAAAAATACAAATTCATGCAATTAAGTCCCCACCCATGCTAGCCGAATTTCTCTTATTACCAAAGTAGTCCATATTTTTCATTTATTCACACTTTTAACCACCACATTTCACATTTTTATCAATTTAACCTCTTTTTGACATTTTTGTCAAAAATCAGATTACAAAAACTATTAATCTAACATTAAACCTTCCAAATCTATCATAATTCATCAAATTACTCAAGCATTCAACAATGGCAACATAATAAATCTTTAACAATTTCGAAATCTAAGGTACGAGCTAGCTAGAATACGAAGCAACGATCTCAAAAACATAGAAATCATTAAAAACGGGACAAAAACAGACTTACAATTAGATCATAAAGTGGCCGAACCCTAGAAACCTTCCATGGATGTTTTTCTTTCTTAGTTTCAGTGGTGGAAGATGATAATGGAGTAAGAATTTGGCTTATTTTTACTTAATTCATGTTTATTTTATAAATTACAAATTTAACCTTTATAATTAAACATATAAATCATTTAATATATGCCCAAAAATGTCAACTCACCATTATAATGGTCTAATTACAACATAAGGACTTCTAATTTAATATTCCATAGCTATTAGATACTTTTAGTTATTAGAACATCACTTTTGCACTTTACGCTATTTAATCCTTTTTATCAAATTGACTAGTCAAACGATAAAATTTCATAATGAAATTTTCACACAACCACATTATCATGATATATACATTAAAATAATAATAAAATAAATATTTTGATCTCAAATTTTTGGTCCCGAAACCATTGTTCTGATTTAACTAAAAACATGTTGTTACAAATGGTGCTTCGTTTTTGGATATGCTTATGGGTCACTCTAGGACAAATGGCAACAAGGGATTTACCTTTGATGATGAGATGATGTCCAATTAGGGGATAGTGATATTGTGATGAGGGAGATGGATGGGCTGCCATTTATAGGTTTTCCTAATCGAGTCCACACGTTGGGTGAATAGAGAATGTTGAACATGATTGTGGTTATGCTTTTGGGGCATAATATAAGTTTTAGTGCCAATAAAATTTATGGTTTTTGTGGATGAGTACTTTCTAGTGAAATTCTGATCTCAATCAAATTATGAGCAGGTGCTTATTAGGGGATCGTGAATCATTAATGGTTAATATTTGACTATTGGACGATGGTCAAAAGATTTCTAGACCTCAAAATCATACCCAATGTAGGTGGTTGCTTGGATTAGGTTGTTGGGCCTTCTAATGACTTTGTATAAGCGTAGCTGTAACGGTCTAACCTTTTAGTGGTATGAAAAAATGCGGTTTTGAAATTTCATTTTCGTAAACCGAGTCTGTAAATATTAAATATGAATATTTACAAGGATAATATAAAGATATATTAAAGATTGGCTCAATAATTTTGCCGAATTAATAGTGAATTAAAGCATAGGGACTAATTTGTAAAGTCAAATTGCTATAGATTTTTAATTAACAAATGGCTTGAAGATTAAGATAGCAATAAGAAAAAGGTATAAAATGGTAAATAAATCATTTTTCAATAAGAATTAGTGGATGGACATTTTCCACTAATTAAGTTTAGTGATTAACTTAAGTAATTAAGTTATGTTTAAGTTAATTAAACCAAATAAATTAAATATTAATCCTACTATTTAAGTTAAGTTAGTGCATGAAAAAGTCATCTTTTTTATCTATTCTCCGTTTCTGTCCAAAAAGGGAGAAGAAAACCTAAGAATTTCTAAAACATTCGACTATTAATTGGTAAGAAAATTCAAGTCATTTTCTTGTAATCTTTATGGATTTGGGGTCATGAGAGCTTGATTTAGCTAGCCCATGATCAATCAGAAAAATGTTAAAGTTTTTAAAAGTTTTCATTGTTAATTTCTTGAAGAGTTAGGCTTGAAATGGATAGATTTTAAGCCTAGATTATGAAAAGGACTAGATTGTAAAGTTAATTTAGCCTGTTTGTCAATTTTGTTACATTGGGGACCAAATTTAATAAATGTAAAATCAATCATGAAATTCTATTGGAAATAGGAAATATAGGATCTCTAATAAGAAAGTATGGAATCATATTTTAATCCAAAGTTAGGAATCAAAAGTTATACATATCCGAGTTCATGGACTAAATTGAATAAAATTTAAAATTTTGGGGGAATGAAAAAGTAAATTTTTATTGGGTCATGCATAACATCACATTGTATAAATGCAATTGGTATTGATTTGTATATAAAATAATTGTATAGATTAAGATTAGGACCAAAGTAAAGCTAATAGGGGAAAACAAAAATTGTGGATTAGTCCTTGAAATATCCACTCTTTTCTCATTTTGAACAAGTAAGTTCGTATGGAACTTATTGGTTTATTTTAACTTTTGTTTGATTTCATATATATATATATATATATATATATATATGTTTAAATATAATTAGAATTCTAGTAAATTTTGCATGTTATGCTAATTGTGGACTAAATTGAAATGTCAGTGTTTATCGGTTATTAAGTAATAGTAGAAGGTAAAAATATGGAAATTGATTGATTATAGGACATGTAAATGAATTATGTGATTAGATATAGGGATTTGTAATTATGTATGTATGAAAATGATGCCCTTATGAACGTAATAAAAGGTTAGGATACATTTAGCATGCCAATAGGGTTATATGTGTAACACCCCAAACCCGGCCCATTTGCTAAGACCGAATTTGAAATGCCACTGCGGAAAACGTTTGAAAAAAACTTTTGACTTAGAATTAAAAACATAAAATTTTGTTTTCTTTACTAAAACATTGTGTAATTAAAATTTCAAGTAAAACTAAGTTGTTTAAAATAAAACATTTTAAACTATAATATAATCAACAAACCAACTTAAAACATAATAAAAGTCCTTAAATACTTAAAATGGCCCTTATTACAAAAATTAAATACTTAAAATATTGAAACATAAATTGTATAAAGAGAATCCATTTCTGTATGGGCCACCTCGTATCCGCTCCAACCCGGTCCAAGCTTTATGCATCACCTGAAAGGTTTGAGAAAAATTGGGTGAGTCAAACAGACTCAGTGCATAGTTAATACACATGTCCCCACATATGGGCTTGGCCCATATCCACACATCAATCACATATCAAATGATAAAGCATTATATCCACATAATTTCACATGTTGGGCTTGGCCCAATCCACATTGATCCTCATAATTAGTCATGCAAAATGCATAAATATGTAACATGAAGCCCAACCCAACCTAGAGTCCATCCGTTACTCCTACCTTAGCAGACTCCCTGCCCAAGGCCGTGGCTAATCCACCGATCAAATAATGATCCTCATATCTTACCTTGGCAGACTCGCTACCCAAGGCCGTGGCTAAGCCACCGATCACATAGTGATCCACATTTCTGTATCCACGAGGTGACTCGAGGTCATCCTCAATCTACGGTGATGCACACAGCTATCATCCGCCGAGATGGGCACCTAGCCAACACCTCCCTTGATGGAGCACATAGCCACCATCAAGCGCCAATGTAGCACAAGACTAACATTAGACCACGTACATAAAGTACACCCTTTCCTTCGATAGTCACATCCCAAGTCCCATGCATATATGTGTATCATGGCAACATATCACTTGAACAATAATGCATCACATGTCATCACATTTCATATATTTATCAATAATCATTTAATAACGTAAATCACTGACCTGAGTATTCGATCACCCACCACGGGTATTCACAATCTTAGCCCTTAATTCGGCTACCATTAACATCATATCACATATACATAAATATAACACATACACACAATCAAGAGATAGTGCGATAACTACGCACCTTTTTGGCACAGTCGGCTAAATCCCGAAGACCCGATCTACCACACTAGATTCTTGTCCTACAATCGGCCATATCACAATATTTTAATGAAAACCATTCGGCCAACAACATATCTTAATCCAAATAACCTTAGGCTTCCTCAACCAACTTTAAGAGTATAGAATCCTTACCACTTGACTTACCAACTCCGATTTACTAAAGGAATGGCTTAAATCGATTGCTTCCGAAATCCAATGAGCCTAACTGAATAATCGAATCCTAAAAACGGTTAGAACCTTGCAAACCAATGCCCAAAGATTCGGCTTTTGTCCACAAGAAATAACATAGAGTCGAGAAAAGAATTGAAGGAGAACCGGCCAAGAACACTTACACTTTTCCAAAATCAATTGAAGAAAAACAAAGAGAGTTTCCCCTTGAATAATCGGCCAAAAATAACACTAAAAGGAAATATAAAAATTCGGCTATGGTGAAAAAAAGAAAAGAGAAATAGAATGGTAATGGATGTTTAAACTTTGAGTGAATGAAAAGAAAAAAAATAATGGAATTTGAGATGGGTAAAGATTCGGCCAAGAGAGGATGAAAGAAAATGTGATTGAACAAAAGTCAAATGAACAAAAGAGATATGTGAGAGAGAGAGAGATTCGGCCAAACACTATTTTGCCAAAGAAGAAAAATGCACAAAAGTTTCAATGTTGCTTTGGTTTCAAGAGGACAAATGAAAGAAGAGAAATGGTATTTGGTTCACAAAAATAAGGTAAAAACCAAAAGAAAAATTGCACCAAAGTGCATAATGACATTCGGCCAAAGAGAGTGTTCTTGGAGAGGGAAAACAAAAATGCAAAAAGATGTTCAAAAGGCAAAATTGATCAACTATTCCCCCCCAAGCTACTTACAAAATTCGGCCACCCCCATAGACACCCATGCCGTCCACATACATCCACTAAAGGCATAAGAATTGTTTCCAAAACATTTTCCACAAGCCAAGCCTTTTGTCCCCTCAATATACCATAACTTTAAGATATCCTTCCATAACCTTAAAAATCTTATCCCGTAACTTAAGCTTTCCTTAAACAAAAATTCAACTTACCAAAAGTTATTAGTCCACCTATCATAAATAAGTTTGACCGGCCATCAATGCTAATACACAAAAATAAACCTTCAAAATGCTAAACATACCACTCGAACCACTAACCTCAAGCTACCTTTCAAGCTCCTTAACCAACTTGCCACTTACTCCTCTTGTGCTATAAATGAACACTTAAATTAACTTAAGTGCTAAGCTCACCTAATCCACTTCATTAAATAAGCCATACTAAAATTTATTCTAACTTCCTAATTAAAATCAAGCCTTCACAAGACTATACTAAGCCCACAATAAAAATTATACCCGAGCTAACACAAGTAACAAAATGATATTCAAATTTTCCTAAAGCCAAATTCCCAATCGGCCCAATCCTACTAGGCCCAATTTTGGGATGTTACAATATGCGTGATAGAACGGGGTATTTTACATGTTATAATGGCGTGTAGCATTTGTTGCAGACTCTTAGAGCATAAGTATCGTAGGTTTGGCTCGAATGGGTAACCTCGATACAATGTCAGCTTGTGTGAGATACCCTGTTATAATGTCCATTTGTGTGAGCAATTTATTCACCCATCTATTCGAGTATGTTTTACTATAGTTTCATTGGGTGATATTCAATTAAACTGAAATGGAAACTTAAATGTGAATTAGAAATGAGATAGTATATGTTTTATACTTGATATGTAACTTATTTGGTTGATGATGTTGATATATATCTAGATGTGCCAATATGTGCTAAGAATAGCCATTTTTGAATGCCAAAATGTTTGATAGTTTATTATGCCTAAAATGACCAAGGTAAGTATGGAAATTCCATTTGAAATTACTAAGCATTCATAAAGTTTACTCTGGTTGTTTTCCTTCCCTGTAGATTGTCACCTTGCGAAACTTTAATCTACCACAATTCGTTGTGGCAAATTAAGCTCTTTTCAACACTTAATGAGCTTGTACTTTAGAAATTATATATCTTTTTATTTAGCTTTTAGACTTAGTTAGTTTTGCATTTGAATTAAATAAAATGGGCTTTCGGTGTTTTTGATGACCTTTTAGGCCAATTTGCACCTAAGGAAGAATTAACGTGTTGGTTAAGTGTGCATGACCATATTGTAGGCCGATAAGTCAGTGAACTGCCCCCGATTTCGCAACATTAAAAAGGGATGTTGCGACACCCAACTTTAAACCAAGAGGGGGAGCATATAACCATCGATGTCGTGACAACCACCAGACGAGGCCCATTGTTAGCCAATGGTGTTTTTCATCCTCACAATGACAATTAACATGTTTAGCAACATGTAATTGACCTAATTTGGTCATCTAACTTGAACACTATAAATGTTAGCTCTCAGGACTTAATTACGGAGCTGAATTCATCATTCAAACTTTCTTTTTTGTTCTTACTTAGGGTTTAGTGTTAGATTTCGATTTCTTTTTTAGTTATAATCATTTCTTTCAAGTTGAATCTCAATTTTTGTTTATTTTCATTTCTATTTTGTTTTTGTTAATTGTTCTTCACTGAAATCACAAAAATACAACATTCAAAGGTTTAAATATTCAAGAAAACATCAACATCTTCAGAGTTTAAATCATCCTTTCTCTACTCTCTCTCTCTTTTACATCTTATTCAATGTGTCACATCCCGAAAATCGGGTTAGTAAAATTAGGTTAGATAATTAAAATAAATAGGAATAAATAAAATAAAATTTTAAAATAATTAGAATAAAAATTTTAGGTAAAGAAATTAAAATTGGGTATCCAAGAATTAATTTTCTTAAAATGAATTTTTAAAATGAGATCAGATTTGAAAATATATTAGAAAACAAGCTTTAATTGAAAACAAAGACTGTTTTGTAAAAGCGAAGAAACTAGAGGTGGCCAAAAGGCAATTGCCCAACTTTTAAATGTTGGTTGGCTATTTAGAGACCACCTACATCTCTTCCCCCCAATTCAACATCCATTCAATTTTCTTTTAAAAACTAAATCTGAGGTTTCTCTCTCAAGTTGATTCATCCTTTTTTATTTCCTATTCATCCAAACACAATTTCATTCTTCAAATTTAAAGAAAACTCATATTTTCTCCTTCAATTCCAACATTTTCTTCAACACGTTTTTGGCGGAATTTGATCCTTAACTCATCGATTACTTCAAATTGAGGCAACATCTTGACTTTTTATGATTAAACTAAGTATGTTGTTAGTTCAATTTGAGTTTTAATTGTTTTAATCAAGACCTCAATAAATCTAATGAATTTAAATTGATTTTTGGCTTGAAAATGGTAGATCTTGTAATACTAAGCTAAACTACTGTTTTAAAGTGGTTTCTAACTCATTTTGATCTAATTAAAAGATATTTGATCTTAATTTAACAAATCCTTAATGAATTCTAATGAATTGGACGTTTTCCCCTTTTTAATGTTCATACAAGCTTGGTCTTTCTGGAAAAGTTAGATCCGTGCAATTAAATGAAATTGATGGTTTAAATATATAATTAGATGATGTTTAGGATATTTGAAATCAAAATTGAGGCTTAGAAATGAGATTTGAGTGATGAAATATCTATTTCGGCAAAACTAGCTAGTTTTTTGGTATTCTAAATGAAAAGCTAAGACCTATGATTCTAGAGTGATTTGATTTTACTTCTTGTTGTTTGAAATTTATTTTTATTGTGTTTGATGTGTATGTAAAATTTCAAATCAATTAGGAGCTTCTACAAGAAAGGACAAAGGTAAACAAAAGCTTACTCGAGCATTTGTCATTGAAGCAAAGATTGCAAAGGTGAGTGGTCTAGTGTGTTTCAATTTTGCACATTTCAATGTGTTAAGAGGGGAGCTTAGGTAGCTTAATCAACTATCCTAAGTTCTAAGAGTAAGTATTTCTTCCTTGAGCTATAATATTTTGAAAATGATGATAAATTGTGATGTGATGTGCATATGATATGTTAAAGAAATCGATGTGAATATGTCAGAAAATGCCTATTGATATATTGGTTTAATGCACACATCTGATATTAAAGTGTACGTGGCTAATAAGCAAAGTGATAACACTTGAATGTGCATAATATGTAAATGTGATAAGTGATATGATTATGATGAACATGATATGTGAATGTGTGCATGAACCATAAAATAAGTGTGTATAAGTTAATATATTGGCATTGTGACCTTTTGAACCCATTTGATATCATTGGCATCTCAAAGGATTATGAGTACTCAACATTATTGTGCTCATGTGAAAAGGAATTGAGGCCCTTGGACTAGTTTAGAGAGATAAGGGAATGTTTCCATTCAATGAGACTTGTTGGTGTGTTTGGAGAGTGTTTAGCTTCATGCTACACGTTTATGGGACTAGCATAAACTCTATGTGTCATTTGGTCTGTTGGGAGATCTGCTTATCCAATGCTGATATGCTTTATACATGTTTCCTAGTCACATTATGCCACTATATTAACATGAAATGCTATGATACATGCTTTATGTACTACCCTAAGTAAATGATTTAGTATGCTTTCAATTAACCTTGATATAGTGGATTTTTCGTGAAAATGTTTTAGCACTCAATGAGCTTGAAAAGCTCACTCTTTCTTATGTATATATTGCAGAAAAATAACCTGAGTGAGGGAGGCACCAACTCTTGTTCCACAGGTATTCATTATGCTATCTCAGTTTTACATTTTTAAGTCTTATCTACAGTTTTCACAAAACACTAACACTAGTTATTTTCAGTTTCTGAAGTCTATAGTTTTATGCAATATAGTCCTAGTGTTTGTCTACAATTTAGCAGTAGCAGTACTAATGAACACATTATCGGAGTCTCAGAGTTTTTAATTTTGAAAAATTTTCAAATAAAAACACTATGGCAGGTTTTTCCCAAAATACCGCTTTTCAAAAACATGCATGCAGTAGTCTCATTAAAAAATTTCAAGCCGAGTTAATGAATCTGGCTCTGGTAGCATCAAATTTTGAAGGCTACATTTGTAACACCTTAAACCCGGCCTAGAAGTTTAGACCGAATCCCAGACGTTACATTGATCACCGAAATGATCGTAGGTGAATTTTTACAAAACAAGTTTACATGTTGAAACGTATCATTTAATCGTTTAAAATCCAGTCAGAAAAATTGCAGTTAAAATGTATACATATAAACAAAATAAAACTATTAAACTTAAAGCGGAATTTGTACCACAGTTTTATAAAACCTTACATCTCAAATTTGAATAACAAGGTAGAAACTGAAATCACAAACTAATAATTTATTTCCCACTGAGACTGTCCGAGACCTCCGCATACCGAGCCCAGCGCCAGAAATAGGAAAGGTACCTTAAATGGAAACACTAAAATGGGGTGAGCTTCACGAGCTTAGTGTGATTCTGAAACAAGTCTAACCCAGAGATATAGAATTCAAATCAGTAACACAACAGATTTTTAGTTCATACAGAGTCAGAAAGTACACTTGGAACCAACATCGCAAAACTAAACAACAATTTGAGCACCCTAAGTCACACTGACAGGCACACTGTCACATGTGCTAATCAGTCAAACAGAAACAGTCAGAGAATCTCACATGCAGAACACTCAAACAGATGCGTATGTATGCCATCTGATATTAAAAGAACCCACCCATCCAGCCAAACACACCTCTCCATTCCCCGTTCACACCTCGTAAGAGCTATTTGAGCTCATCCAACCAAACACACCATATAGGACCAAGTAGGCCCATCTAATCTTACACATCATATAAAGTCATCCCGGGTTACCCGACAACAATGACTTATCAAAATGCAGTTGAACTGCTAGATCAAATATATATACGTAGCATAGCTAATGTACGTGCGGTATAGTGCAATGCGATAACCTGCTAGACCGATAATTTGTAGTTAAATTACCAGATCAGATAATGGTACTTAGCATAGCTAACGTACATACGGTACAGTGCGATGCGGTAAACTACTATACGGTTATTTTTAGTTAAACTGCCAGATCAGATAAATATACGTAGCAAGGCTGACGTATGTGCTGTACAGTGCAGTGCGGTAATCCACAGTGCAGACAAATTGTAGTTTGAGCTACCAAATTAGATCAGAATCAGACTCCCTTCTCTTCAAAACCCATCCCAAAATATTTTATGCAGGTGTATGTATGCATACAATCTCACAGAACAGAAACACAATATCAGACAGTCGAACAGAACAGCTATGCACACTCACCCAACAGAACAGATTCAGATTCTAGTGTCTCACATGACAATCACAAATACACTCAGGCCGAAGCCCAGATCAGAATTTTTAGCCACCCTGACTAAAGATCAGTCAAGGCAAACACACAGAAAAATGCTCGGATCAAAATCACACAGAATCAAAATAGGTGACTTAGAGCCACATGGCCGTATGCTCCGACTGTGAGGGAAAACCTAGGTCGTGTGGAGTTCAATACGCCCGTGTGGAGGGAGGCACACGACCAAATGACAAAGGTCGTGTGCCCAAACCACATGTCCGTGTGAGGGCAAGGCAGACACGACCGTGTGCCCAAACCACATGCCCGTGTGGGATCCCTAAATCCCCAAATCAGCCATACGATCATGTAGCCAAGCCGTGTGGCTCTAAATCACTCAAACCCTAATCCCTAAACTCACACGCCCGTGTGCTCGAGGGACACGACTGTGTGAGAACCGATAAAATCCCCAAGTCGGCCACACGACCATGTGGCCAGGCTGTGTGGCACCCAATTTTACCTGAAAACCCTAATTCCTAACTCTACACAGTTGTGTGAACAGGAACACGCCCATGTGGTCACGAAACCCCATCAGAACTGGCCAAAATAACCATTCTAGCCACCAAAATCGGTCCCTAACCGTTACGTTAATGAGAGTATAGAAAAATATTTCATATACCCCGTATTATTCAACCGCTAAATGCCCAAAATCGACGGAATTAAAGCACACCCAAGAGATACCGAAACGAAGATTAGCATAGTTAAATATAAAAGTTTTGAATCCCACACCTGTTTTGATAATCAAAAATGTCCCAATGCCGACTTGATGAAAAAGAACAATGAGGTTCCGCCGAAACCACCATACCACCGATTCAAAAAGAAAGCAAACAAAAGCAAAGAAGAAGAGAAGAAGAAGAGAAAACGTGAAAAAAGAAAAGCCAAAAAAACAATACCAAAATAATAAAAAAAATCAAATAATTAACAATCATACATTAAATTAACCCAAAACAGAAATATTCCTCCAAAAAGTTCACACTAGGAATCAAACCCAGAACCCAGATGTTCGCTAACACTCATTGCACCACCAGATCAGCAAGCCCATTCTTACACTAAAATGCGCAACTAAACATAATAGCGCAACCTTCTCGCTGACCCTACCCACAAACCTTAAAACTTCTAAGCCCAAAATTTGGGGTGTTATAACATTAGCCACCAAAATGGCCTAGTAGATCCATTAAGTTTTCAAAACATTTATTTGTTTGAATTTTAGAAAAACTTTGAGTAGTTTGTCTGAGGATTTCCAAAATGTCAGATTATTAAGCCAAATGACTTAAGGTCCAGTTATTAAAAATATCATGTCGTTTTAAAAAAACAAAATTATTTTCGTCATTGTGCCCTTAAAAACCCCGTTTCATTTCTACGCAAATATTAATTAATAATATTTAATGACTTAATCATTGAAAAATGTGATTCCTAAACCACTATTTTCGGCACCACTAAAAAATGAACTATTAAAAGCCCAATCACCCATACTAGGCCAACCCTCCCCCTTTTTAAGTTTAGCCCTAAGTTTGTATCTTGCTCCTCAAATCTCTCAAAAATTTAAGTAGTGTCTAACATTAAGTAGGTCCAATTCCATCTAGTACAAACATCAAGACACAACATCTTCTACACTCTACCTTTTCCACCATAACGAACTTCTTAAACTTTTGTAATCTAGCTAGAGATTGCCTCACATATCTAACAGCCCCCCTAACATGTTCAACAGATTTATTCATTTCCTTTAAGCCTTCAACAACAATCAAATTTACAATATGTGTCATGCATTTCATGTGAAGTTATTTACCATTTTGAACTAAACACCCTCAAGGGCTAAATTTCTTTCTCAAATAACCAATAGCAACATCATTTGAACTTGAATTATCAACAATGACAGTAAACAACTGTTTAAAATCTTTTTATTCAATTTTCAGTGTTTATCAATAAAGTGAGCACTGATACACAAATAATTATCTCTTTGAAAAGAAGTCTATGTGTAAGCAATTAAGCAAACTCTAGAACAAGAACTTCTTAAAAGTTGTTTTAGCTTAGCCTTTTCATCTAAATACAATTGATAAACATCCCTTTCATCTAATTAACTCTAGGACATGCCACGGACATAAATTTCCTAAAGCCTTCACTTTCAACAAACTTGAAAGATAATACATCAATCACAATCATTTGTGCTAACCTTTTCCTACATGATTCTTGATTAAATCTCTAAGTTGAAAGGTGCCCTTCCCCCATTCAACTCTCTTACTAGGTAAAGCTAGTTGCCCTTGCCTAGTGTCAACAATGTTACTAGGAATTTTCTTATATGAATCGATATGATATTTCAATGACCACATACCATTTTTTCCCATTACGCCAAAATTCCTTTTCATAGTAATTACGTTTAGCCTTACTTGTACCCTCACTATTAATAATCTTAGCGAAGTGAGACCAAACTTCTGACCTTGGAAGGATGACTTTTCTTTTCCCAACAGTCCCCTTTGTTTGGTTTGAAGCTTCACCTGCTGAATTTCTAGAATCTGTTGAAGTAGGAGGTGAAACACTACCCTCAACAGATATTGGTTTGGTGGACATTATGCAAGAATAAAAAAATATACAATAGATTAAAATATAGTTATATACAATATATAAATGGATTAAAATGTATACAATTTTATATACATTTACATACATTCTGCCCAGTGCATGACAAACGACAACCCTTTAATAATTATATTTTATATTAAGTAATTAACTTTTAAATAAAAAGATAGATACTTTAATCCAAAAAAAATTATATGCTTGATTTTCGAAACTCAAAATGAAAAGGAAAAGGATGTTGTTGTTGAGTTGGGATGCTACAGGTGCATGGTGAAGTTTAAATTGAACTTGAAAATGAGTTGAAAATAAGGGTTAAGCCAAAAGAAAAGGAAAAAAAGAACGACAACAAGAAGACCAATTTGACTGCTAGGGTTTGTTTCTACTTCAATTTCACTTTTAAATTTTATTTTTTAAAATGTTTAAATTTAATTTTTTTCTTTATTATTTTTGGGTCATTATTGGTTTGTTACGAAAAAAAATTGTAGTCCATTGCTTTCATATATTGGGCTATTTTAATTATTTATATACTAGAGGGTGGGATATATATATATATATTATTTATTTCAGTTAATTGGTTAATTCGATTAATTACCTAGTTTTGAATCAAATTGACCGATAACAGAAATTTCAAAAAATCATTAATTAACCCTTGACCGAACTAAATTCGGCCATCGACCGATTAATCGAATTAGATCAATTCGATTGATTAATTCAATTTTAACCGAACTATGAACACCCCTAATAAACTTAATGGTTTATTTTGAGCTAGTTTACCTATTTAAATAAATAAAATAAAGCCGAATTTTATTTAACTTCAGTAAAATCAATAAACTACAAAAAGAAAAATACCTCACGACAAAGACAATTATAAATAGTAAACTTTTTGCACGTTATATTAAATATGTTAGCAATCTGATAATAAGATATAATTTTTATTGACCTTTTTTAAATTAAATAATAATAAAATTTTAAAGTAATATACTTACTAATTTAGAATAGATTTGAAGAATCAAGAGTTTAAATTTGTTGTTAAATATTAAACTATCTGTCTTTTAAGGCGGAAATGCTTGTCACTGGGTGTATATGTTTTTTATGCAATCGTTTTTAAGGCTTCAACAACACCTCCTCAAAGAATTGCAGACCTCTTAAAGGTATATGAGCTTATGAAATTTAACTCAATTTTCTCCACACAATAATAAAGTCCTAGGTTAATATATATAAAGACAATAAATCTCTTAAATGAAAAACTTATGCTGCTTTTGGTTTCAGAAAATAGAGGTCATTTTCGTTTTCTTCAAAAATGAAAAATATTGAAGAAAACGTTTTAGTTGCAATTTTAAAAAAAGACTTTTAGAAAATGAAAATAAAAATACAATAAAAAATTATTTTCATTATTTTCATTAAAAATAATTTTCTAAAAGCGAAAATGATGAAAACAAGTGTTTTTAATTTTAGATGAATTGACCCTAGTTCAAATTCATATAAACATAAAAGTAATCTTTGTTTTTCAACAATATTTATAATATTAAATTTGGTACCCTAGTTCGAATTCATACCAAGACACCTAAGATATTGTTGAGAATCAAACTGCTTAGGTGAAATGGTGCCTAAGGCAACAAGCACTCTTTCAAGCACCAAAAGGCAAGCAAATATGTTTGTGGAGCTTAGTTTAGTGAGAAATTTTCACTTTCTTCAACAATTACACAAAGTAAACCTACTCAATTACACCCTGGGATAATTTACCTCACCCTTATACTTTGAAGACTCGACACTCTCACAACTAAATTCTCCCTTTGTGAATTCAGCAAGTAAAACCACAATACAAAAGTTTTACTATCAATATGCACTTCTAAAATAAGGTTCCTCACTTAAAACAGATTAAGTGTTCAATCCTCTTCGTACATAAACCTACACAAGTTTCTCCATTATATAAAATTGAGACTTGCTTAGATAAGAAGATCTATCACAATTCCGTTAAAACAGTCACATTATAAGTTGAATATAATATAATAATAATGAACAAGATATATAAGAATTCTTAGCTACTAATTTTTTGGTGATTCAATCCAATTCAACTTTCTTGATTAAAGGGATTAGATAAGGGTAATATTATTCAATCCAATCACTAATATATGATTTCCCCAAGTAATATGATCTTCCAAAGTGTGCTAGATATTGTCTATATAATCAACCTAATCCAAATAATCAGTTCAATAAATTGCCAACACATTAAATATAGAAATTATCTCCATACATATTTGATAGGCAGGGGAGCGGACACTCATTTGGGCATCAAATTGTCAATTTTATTTTTTTCAACATATATATTAGAGAAAAATAGTTACCAAATATATTTTCAATATTAAAAATATTTTTTATTCCAAATTATCAAATATATTTTTGAATTTTTAGAAAATAAAAAATGAAAATGATATTCTGCAAATGAAAAATAAAAAAAAAGATTAAAAAACCAAACGGATTCTTAAATTTTCTTTAATAGCTTTTTAGAAAAAGGAGATGGTTTCAGGTGAAGAATTACTTCACTATTATAATACTACATAAAACAATTTTTTAATTAATTATTGTTTATTACAGTTCAACCTAATTGCAAGTTCATAAACTTATAATAACAAATTGTATTTAAAAGTTCCTTTTAAATGTGTTTCATTTATTACATGTACGCGTATTAAAAAAATTTAGAAACTTAATTATTTTTTAATAAAATATTTCAATAATCTCTCACGTATTTTAATTAAAAAATAAATATTAAAATTTTCAAGTATCCATAGTGTAGGTGTCAATGGGCTGAACCTAAACTTTGTGTGCAACAATTTTTGCTTCAAAGCCAATAGTAAACTAAGGCTATTTTGGGAGAAGTATTGTATTACACACACGTATATTTTCAATGTCTTAAAAATTTTAAGTTAACACGTTATGATCATGTACTTTATCTCAATTATAATGAATGTGGTAGAAAATAAACTTTAATTTTCATAGGAAGTGCCCTAGCTTCTACAGGTGAGGCTACCAAAGATGTACATGTGACTCCACATCCTACTTAAACAAGCTATGGACCTTATTAAAAATATAAATATACTCGATATCCATCATTGTTTACAGGATACATGAATTGCATCAGAGCTCCTCTTATAATTTTATCTTTTATAAACTCTGCCAATTAGTGAACACGATGTTTTGACTAATTTAACTATTGGTATCAACCAAGACAATAGTACTCTATAGCCCCTGCCTTGAAATTCCATTGTTCTCATAGTTGTGTCCATATTTTAACCTTGAACAACTCCAGCTTTCATAAATGCTTTAGAGAGTTTAACCATTCAAAAATTCTGAAAGAAAATGTCAATTTAACCATCACGGTCCCATCTCTAGAAACAGTGACATCATCATTGTAAAGTTCATCTAGAAATGTATCACCCCGGGCTACAGGTTCCATGTTCGCCATAAGGTTATGACCGAACAACTCTTTATTCCTAATCTTCCGATTCACCTCCAGTTCCATCGACATCATTTTATATCCTCTTTATTATGTACCTTCTTTATAGCTCTTTCTATTTCTGATGGCAAAGCCGAGCTTGGTTGTTCCAAGCACGGTGTCCACAAGAGGCTCAGTGACTAGTGAATACCCACGCCCAATTATATTGTAAATATTTATTCAAAAAATTTTAATATATCAAACATAAAATTTAAAATTAGATGTGAAATTTTGGCCTAATGTTCACTTCGACTCTCAAACTACACATGTTTTTCCACTTTGATACTTACATCTTTTGGTCTTAGTTTAATACTTAAAATATTATTATATTGCCTGTTACAGTGCATTTTTTGTAATGGCATTAAAAGTTAATTAACATGTGACACCAATCATAAAATGTCACATGGCACATTCAACCAATTCAATGTGTCACATGGCATTCAAGTTTATTCAAACTAAAAATATTAAATTTAAATTTTATAAACCTCTAGCTTTGACCTTTTATTGACCTATCGTTAATTGACGTTGATTGATATTAACTATTACTGATCAACCGTTGATTGTATTGGTTGAATGTTGAATTGTGTTGACCGCCATTAATTGGGCGTTGACTTTGAATTTTAAATATCTTTATATAAATATAAAAATTTTAAAAAATATACTTTTTTTAAAAAAAATAATCTATATATTTTATTTTATAAAATTTTTAATCTTAAAATTTTTCAAAATTTCAATTTCTAGAATTTTTCAAATTTTCAATTTCTAGACATTATATTTTTTAGTTGAATTTTGTATCTATTGTTATGAATTTTTTAAAATTTATTAAAATTCTCCAGAATATATATTTTTGAAGATTTTTTTTTTGGAATTTTCTAAAATTTAAATATTTCTTAATTTTTATAAATTATCAATTTTTATATCCTTTTTTAGTTTTTATTTAGGATTTTCTAAAACAAATTTAACTTTATAAATTATTTATTATATATATGATATTTTATATTATTTTAGTAAATATAATATGCATAATATTAAAAATAAAAAGAAGGTTACCATGACACGTTCAAATAGCAACATGGCAGTCTTTATATTTTTTATGCTCTGGGTTAATTTAGGTAACAGATTATAATTTAAGTGCGAAATTAAGATTAAAAGAATTAAGTATTAAAATGGAAAAATAGATATTGTTAGGAGGAGAAAGTGCGCGATAAACTTAAAATTTTAAGGTATAATGATTTTTTTTATCCTCTAATTTTATAAAAAAAATCATTTTATCTCTTTATTTATTTATTTATTTTTATTTCTTTTAGTATTTGAACTTATATTTTACGGCAAATGTGACATACACGTGAATTGTCACATAAATGACACATTAGCATTTAATTAATTTTTTAAAACTATTAAAATATATATAACTTTTAAACAATTCTAAAGATTTTTTAATTTTTAAAAATAGTTTTTATAATTTTTTGAAAATTTGAATTTTAAAAAGATTTAATTAAATGTCACATGTCAATTCATATGTATGCATGCAATGTAAATAAAGTTTAAAAAGATATATTTTTCATTCATTTTGAAGTGAATTGATAAAAAAAAATTTAAAAATTAAAAAAATAATAGAATTAAATTAAATAATAAAATAATATTTTTATAAAATTAAAGTGACAAATAATCGTTATACTAAATTTTAACGACAAACATGCTGAGCTAAGTGTGATGAAAGAAAGAAAAAAAAGAAGAAAGATTTAAAGGTTTCTTAAATTTTCATTTTCTACTGATTTTTGGTAGCAGTCTTTTCTTAGTGAAAAAGGCATTACAGTTGCTGGCTGCTGGGAAAAAGGCCCGTCCAATCGTATTGACTACTGAAATTGCATTGATATTTGCATATAAAAGTAGGATAAATGAATTTAGATTGAAAGTCGAGTCATTTTGGTCTCCAGAATATGATCAATGGCTGGGAATTTGAATCCTACTCATACTTCAGCTTAATATTTATTTATTCAACATCCTATCTGCAAATTATAATTAAATTACATTTTTTATAGATTATTGGTATACATGGGTAAAAGTAACATTGTATTAACATATTTCATTGAGGACAATATGTTTAAGAATAGAACTATAAAGGATAATGTCACATTTTGTAGATGTAATTTTATGAAATGTTTAACGTGGTATTTGTACTTTAAAAATATTTAATGTGATATTTGAATAATCATTATATGTTTCTTTTTTATATCTGTAATTTCACAATATATTCAACATATGTTTCATTATAAAATGTACATTAATAGTTTAAGTACTACATTGGACATTTTATGAAAGTGCAAGTATCATAATAAATCATGTATTGATAGCTCAAGTATCATATTAGATATTTTTTAAAATATATGTAACACATTAACATTTTATAAAAGTACAAGTAGTATAATATAATGATAGTTGATGTATCTTTATAAAATTAAAGGTATCACCAATTATAAGATTATTGGTAAAATGCAGTTGTTTGGCTGTAGTTAGGGTAATTGAAGGTGGCCCTTCCATGGCTGTCATCATTCGTACATCAGTCATGCCACATTCTTTCATTTTCTTTTCTTTTTTTCACAACGCAAAAGATAAACTCACAAAGCACATGCATCTCAATTATCGTCATTTTAATCGACTCGGGAATTTGGATAACATAACCTTTGGTCAGTAGAAGGATTTCCAAGGGAAGTCAAAATTTGCACCGAAGCAAGAAGTAGAGTAAAAATGGAAAAAAGAGCAACCGCAGTGGGAGCCACTTTTACCACACCATTCCTTTTTCTTGTTTTGGACAAACACCATCCCTTATATGGGTGTTATAAGTTGCATATTTGTTGAACAATATCAAAATAGTTTGGAGGAATTAAAATGTTGAGCTTAAGTTCTTTGCTTAGCCTATAAAATCGGGTTTATGCACATTGTAATTGATGACCTAGTTCAATACACAAAATCAGCTTCTTTTCTATTTATTGGTTTGTTTCTCTGCTTCGTTTCTGTTTTGCCTGTTATCTCCGGTTATATTCTTCGCACCTGTCCCCGGAATACTGTCATTTCTACACATATTATATAATAACGATCAGTATTTAGCACCGTGATAGTGTATATTTTTTATTCCACAAGTAACTTTGAAAATTTGTTCGTGTGTGAATTTATTATAATATAAAAAATAAATTATAAATTTTATTTTGTGATAATTATATCAAACTTTATTCTTTTATATGAAGTAATAAATATAAATTTTATTATATAAAAGTATGTTAAACTATTATTTAATATAAATTTATTTTATTATATTTTATCATTTAATATAAATATTTAAAATAAATATATAAACAAAGGATATACTAAATTACTATTTTAACTATATAAAATATATAAATTTTGATTTTTATAATAATTTAATAAACATGAATAAATTATATGTATTAATCATATTTAAAATATATGAATAATAAAAATATAATTAATAAAAATGTAATTAATTATTAATAAAATTATTATTTTAACATAAATAAAAATTTAATATATATATATATTATTTAGTATGGAATATGATTATGTATCCTATTTAATTTAATTTAATGTCCTCAATAGTCTTTTTCTAATCTCATCTTAGCGCTATAACTGTAATGAAATCCACACTCATATTTCACCATTGATTTTAATCTCACCGCTACAGTAACTAATCTCACAACCATCGTTTTTTTAACCTCATAGGAGTCAATCTTACCGATGACCCAAAGGAAGCCTTAAGGTCACTACTGTGGTTGAAAAAATAAAATGAATTGGATTAAGGTTGAAGTTCGATCTTAATGTTAGCTGTAATCGTTTTACAATATTAAAATTAATTAGATTGAAATATGTCAAAAGTTCATGTGCTTTTAATAAATTTAAAATTTAGCATTTATACTTTCATATCTAGGAATTTAGTTCTTCTACTTTTTCTAATTTTAAAATTCAGGTCTAATTGTTAATATTATTAAAATCATTTTGTTAAATTCAAGCTCATTGCACTGTCAAATTTTTAGTTAAAACGCTACCACGTGATTTTTTTTTATTTTAAAATGTCACACAACAAATTTAATAAAAAGAATAACAGTGTTAACAATTAGACTTGAATCTTGAAATTTGAAAAGTAGATGGATTAAATTCTTGGAAATAAAAGTACAGAGACTAACTTCCTAATTTATGAAAAGTACAGGAACCTATGACATGATTTAACCTAATAATTAAAAATATAAATAAGTTGAAAAATATATTATCAAGAAAAAATCAAAGATGTAAAACAAGTAAAACATGGTAATAACGAAATTCATTTTTTAATTAAAAAATCGACAAAAAATAAAGAATTAATTTTTAGTTTACTTTTTTACTCTCAAAATATTATTTCTTTTTACCAATTCTGACCAAATTTGATCAATTTATATAATTAAATTATCGAAGGAATTGATTAGCTATAACTGGTTTTACAATCATGATAAATATATATAGTTAGCTTTCATTGTTTTTATTCCCATTATCTAATTTGAACCCAAAATGTTGCCAATAAATATAAAGGTTGATTTTATGTAATGATTTTTTTATTTTTTATTTTTGAGATGCTGTTGAGTAATTAATAGGGTTGGAAATATAATTGTGTGTTTTAGATCTTTGCATACCATTGCTACCACAAATATAAATTATAAAGGGCAGAAGAAAAGGCAAATGAAAGACAAAGATATAATTGGACAAAGCTTTAAAAAAGCCAACAAAGAGATGAGCCACTTCTCTAACTCTTTCTCCTATTGTTGGTCATTATTATTAAAGCCTTCTCTAGAAATTGATATTTCCTTGTTTTTCAGCTGCCCCATTCTTTTAACATCTTTTTTCTTCTTTCTCATAATATACAGTTGCATGTATTGGAATTTTTCCGAGATTTAATAACGAATAACTTAGTTGACTTGCATATATTGAGTAATATATACACTTTGCAATTTACCAAACCATAATATCTCAGACTACTAAAGACACTTGTGAGGATCTTGCGAACCTATAACCTCACAGACACAAACAGTAAGTACCACACTCTTCATATGCGTAGACTGTTTGCCAGATATCATATTTATTCATTATCGTGATATGAATAAAATGATTATATATAGATGTGAAACATTTGAGTTGGATTATGATTATAGTTTTCATTTGGTTCCTAGCAAAGCTGCTTGCTCGCACCTAATTGGAGATAAGATTAAAAGTAAGTGTACAAAAAGCAAAAACAATGTATCAAACAGTGATTTTTTTTCTTTTAAATAGTTCAACCTCAAAACCCCATTTAGAAACCAGCAAAAGCCTGATATTAGAGGGTATCATTTTTTTTTCTTTTTCTTTGCTTTCCTGGTTGCAATCTTGAAACCTCCTCTCTCACCTTTCTCTTTCTTTGAGTTATATTTATGCAGTGAAAAAGGCAGAAAAATAACATAGAGTCTGAGTCTGACAAGGTCATCAAAACCACCAAAAGCTTGAAAAGATTTCTTCCATGACAGACATTTAGACAGAAACGTGTGAGTTGTCAGATGCATATCCTCTCCTTCTCTTGTGTTTTCTTGCCATAATTGGACTGCAAATTTTGTACTAGTTTCCTTTTTATCTGATGGGTTCTTTTCCCTGTTCCCCCGTTTCTTTTCTAATTTTTTTCAGAAGTTGAAGATTTTTTTTTTTTTTTAAATTTTGCTTTGATGAGCATATCTATTATCCCGATACCTTAAAATTGTTTCCTTATCTTTTCCTTTCTCTTTCTATACATAAACAACTTTCTTCAGTATTTTATATCTCTCTTCTTTTGTCATCTTCTATCAAAGTATTCACTCAGTTTTCTTTCTTTTAATTATTTCCAAGTTACAGTTTCAGATCAGGATTGCTAAGCTTCTCTCCTTAATTTTTGCTGTGGATTTCCCTTTCTTTTGCAGTTTATGTTAAGAAAAAGCATGAATTGAACATCAAAATGGGTTGATTTCTTGACTTCAAGTCAAGCTCTAGTCTTCTCTTCGCCAAGTTCTTTGGAGATTTTATTTAACAAGAAGAATTTTGCAGTTCCCGTATACTGCAACAAGTGTCTTTTTTTATTTTAGGGCTTTCAAATCAATATGGCGACGTACTTTCATGGGAGCTCTGAATTCCAAGCTGCTTCAGTTGCTGCACCTGATGGGATGCAAACGCTCTATCTCATGAACCCCAACTATATACCCTACTCTGACACAAACCAACCAGTTGCTGCCACTAACCTTTTCTTCTTGAACCCCGCCGGCAACGCGCTAAACCCTTCAAGCTCTCCCCACACGCCACCACCTAACTATCACCACCTCCTTGGTCTCCCTCTTCCGACACCCACCGCTTCGATCGTACCGGCCAATTCCAATGAAACCCACCGTCCATCATCCCTTCATGGTATAGTCTCCGGTGTTCACTATAACTCATGGGGATCATGTTCAACTATTGATCATCAGACTTCATCAGCAAGTACCTATCCTCAGATTGGGTCGACTGCGGTAGATAATTCGGCCGCCAGGCCCCATGATGTTGCGTCGCAGTTGCGGCCGGTGGTGGTTTCACCAAGGCAAGGCTTGTCCTTGAGTCTATCATCCCAACAAGTTCCTTATAGTTCAAGTAACGTTGAAGCAGATCATATCCAAGGACAAGTTCCAACTATGTCACCAGCAGCTGCTGATGAAATGAGGATATCTGGGAATTCACCGTCATCGGCTTCCGTTGTTTCGAATGGGATTCCAGGCGTTCAAAGTGTGGTTTTGGGATCAAAGTACTTGAGAGCAGCACAAGAGCTTCTCGATGAAGTTGTTAATGTGGGGAAAGTGATAAAGCCTGAGGGGTCTGAGGGGACCAAGGAGAAGATAAAGGCGGACAAAGAACCGGTAGGTTCAAGTGCTGGTGGAGATGGGGCTCAACGTGGACCTGATCTCACCACCGCACAAAGACAGGAGCTTCAAATGAAGAAGGCAAAACTTGTCAGCATGCTCGATGAGGTTCGCTTATCTTTTTCCAATCACCATCATGTATTTTCGAAGCCAACACGCATCAAAGACCCCCATCATTAATATTTCCCAACAAATCTTTGTACTGAAACTATAATTTACCACGCAAAATAGAGATCTATTATTCTTACACTTTCATGCAGGGAAAGAAAGATTTCAGATATTTCTGCAACAGTTTTAAGCTACCCATAATGGAAATGTTACTAGTGTATAGTATTATACTATTACCCAGAGATTTAAATAGCTGCCAAGGCCATTGATAGTTAAAAATCTTGCTGTGCTTGGTATTCAATAGACAAGATAATGTTTGATATATAATAACTATATTTTATAGAATTAGGTTAGTTCTGGGAAATTGGGACCCTCATAGTCATGATCAAGCATTCGATAACGTTGAGCTGTCAGCAAAACTTGTGGCGATGGCTCTTTCTCTTTATCCGATGGTTTCTATTGCTTCACTAGGCGTGAATGCTTGGCCTAGAGGCTTTAGGTAAGGACCCTAAGGTTCATGTGGATCGGGTCCATTTGCTTCAATATCTATTCCACTTAAGACCGACTTTCGTACGATTTCTTTCACTTTATTTCATTTCATTTATTTTATTTCTACTGATCTACTTTTCTTTTTCTTTTTTTGGTTATGAACTTTAAGGTGGAGCAAAGATACAGGCAATACCGTCAACAAATGCAAATTGTTGTTTCATCGCTAGAGAAGGCAGCGGGGTTTGGTGCAGCAAAATCGTACACCGGACTTGCTTCGAGGACGATTTCGAAGCAATTCCGTTGTCTGAAAGATTCAATATCTGAACAAATCAAAGCTACAAGCAAGAGTTTAGGAGAAGATGATTGTTTAGGTGTGAAATTGGAGGGTTCAAGACTACGATACGTTGATTATCAGCTACGGCAACAGCGGGCACTGCAGCAATTGGGAATGATCCAACACAATAATAATGTTTGGAGACCCCAGCGAGGATTACCTGAACGAGCTGTTTCTGTTCTACGTGCTTGGCTTTTCGAGCATTTCCTTCATCCGTATGCACTTCTTCAACTAAATAACTGAGAACTAGCCAAAAAAAAAAAAACCTCTTTTTCATTTTGAACTCATCGGAAACTCCGTAACTTTGGGTGCAGCTATCCTAAAGATTCAGACAAACACATGCTCGCCAAACAAACTGGGCTTACAAGAAATCAGGTACATAGCCTAACTTGTTCAATTTAATGATCTTTATTCTTTATTTGTATTAAAAAGCATAGGGCACGTTGGTTCGCAGGTGTCAAACTGGTTTATAAATGCTCGAGTCCGCCTGTGGAAGCCAATGGTTGAAGAGATGTATTTGGAGGAAATGAAGGAACATGAAAGGAAGGGTGGTGAAGAAAATACAAACAAAAGTGAGCAAAAGGAGTCAGGGTCTACCAGCTCCAAATCCAATGCCCAGCAGCAAGAGATGAATGCTTCCCCTACTCATCAATTTTCCAACTCCACTATCTCCACATCTCCCATGGAAAGGTCCCTTATGCCGCCCCAAACATCCTTCAATCTCATCGGATCATCTGAACTTGACAATGGCGTGGGCGTGGCTCAAAGAGCTTCAAAAAAGTCAAGGAATGTTAATGATGAGTTGCAGAATTCTCCCATGGAGATGAAGCCGGGTGAAACGTGGGAAACCAACATCAACATGATCAAGCTTGGCGATGAAGAAAGGCTACTCAAACACAGTTTTTCATACTTGAGTGGAACAACTTACACTAGTATGGGAGAGATTGGGAGGTTTAATGAAGAACAGCAACTGCCACCAAAATTCCATGGAAGCAGTGTTTCCCTCACCCTCGGACTTCCTCATTGCGAGAATCTATCTCTATCGGGGAACCCACAAAACTTCCTATCGAACCACAACATTCAACTTGGGATCAACACTCCGCATGCTTCCCATTCAAACGCCGCCGGCTTTGACAACATTCATGAGATGCAAAACAGGCAAAGGTTTGCTGCACAGTTGTTGCCAGATTTTGTTGCCTGACTGAAATCCAATTTCACATTGCACATTGATGCACTCATGGCATGGGGTATTATACTTTTACAATATTTACTTCATTTCCTTTCAAAACGACTGGGGTTATTGGGATTAGTAGTTTGGGAAATTACCCAATAGGGTTCTCATTCATTAATGATATTATATTTCCCCCGACATTCAAAGGATATATTTGATGAACAAGTTTGGCTAGCAAACGATTTTCTCGGCTTTAATAGATGGGAAAATTTTTTGGAGTTTTATGACTGGTCATTTTTAAAAATAAATAGTAAAAAAGAAAAGATAAATAGTAATTTTTTAAAGTTGATAGTGGTGTTGTGCGGAAGCGTGTAAAAGAGTAAAATTATTGTACTGAAAAATCACACCGAGTTCAATTCCCAGGGAAGAGAGGTGGATCACGACGATCACTTAAGTACCAAATCTTTCCTAGCCAGAATATCTCTCTATCGTAATTTAATAGCACAATAAATAACTACAATCACACTCACAAGATATGAAAAATAAATAATAAAGAACACCAGAATTTTAACGAGGTTCAGCAAATTTTGCCTACGTCCTCGGGCACTAACAAATATATTTCACTCCAAAAATACAAGTGAAAATTTACAAATAGGGAGAGAAAACAATGCCTTAAGTAGAGAATGGCAAATTGTGGGATGAAGAAAATGAGCAATGGTTAGGCCTATTTATAGTTGAGGTTCAGGGATCAATCTTGCAAAGTACCTATTCAAATAGGGACCAAAATTGCAATTATCCCATGCCAAATTTCACATCAACTTTTGGTGCCTAACTTCTTCCCACTTACTATACTTTTTACAGCCCCCATCTTTGACTTTTCAAAGATGGGCTGCTGCCTAATAATCTCCACCTTGAAGATTTGATTAGAATAATCTTATCTTCACACAATTCTTTCTGCCTTTGCCAACAATGCTTGATAGTGCCTTCTTCAACTGTTAAACTTGCAGGATATTGATCAAGTTCAAACAATGTTCGAACTTGGTTGCTGTTACCACCTTGGTCATCATATCCGCGGGATTATCTGCAGTCTTAATCTTCTGAAGGCGAATCTTCCCTTCATCAATAATTTCCCGCACAAAATGGAATCGTACATCGATGTGTTTTGTACGTGCATGATAGACTTGATTCTTTGCTAAATGAATAGCACTTTGACTATCACAATACACGTTAATATGCTCCTGAACCAATCCCAAGGTTTTAACCATACCTTGTAACCAAATAGCTTCCTTTACAGCCTCTGTTACAGCCATGTATTCGGCTTCCGTGGTTGACAATGCAACTGTAGACTGTAGAGTAGACTTCCAACTGATTGGTCCTCCAGCAAGTGTAAACACGTAACTGGTGGTTGATCTTCGTTTATCCAAATCACTGGCATAGTCAGAATCAACGTACCCAATAACACCTTCACCAAGTGTATTATCCTGCTCGAACAGTAATCCAAAATCTACGGTCTTTTGAATATACAGTAGAATCCATTTCACAGCTTGCCAATGTCCTTTTCCAGGATTATGCATATGCATGCTCACTATACTAACTGCCTGTGAAATGTCGGGTCTTGTACACACCATTGCATACATCAAGCTACCCACTGCATTAGAATACGGAACTTGCAACATGTATTCTCGTTCTGTATTCGTCGAAGGAGATAGTTGTGCAGAAAGCTTGAAATGAGAAGCCAACGGGGTACTTACAGGTTTTGTCTGCTCGTTCATGCCAAACTGCTGTAGTACCTTCTTCAAATACTGCTTCTGAGACAAGCTAACTCTGCCATGGGCTTTATCTCTACATATTTCCATGCCAAGAATCTTCTTTGCTTCACCAAGATCTTTCATCTCAAACTCAAGATTGAGTTGAGACTTCAATCTCTCAATCTCAACTTTGCTCTTAGATGCTATTAGCATATCATCAACATATAAGAGCAAGTATATGAAAGTTCCTTCTTGTAGCTTCTGGAAATACACGCAATGGTCAAATTTACTTCTTGTGTACCTTTGCCTTTTCATGAACTGATCAAATCGCTTATACCACTGCCTCGGAGATTGCTTCAATCCATAAAGCGACTTTGTCAGTTTGCAAACCCAGTTTTCTTTACTAGCAACCTTGAATCCATCTGGCTGAGTCATATAGATTTTCTCTTCCAAATCACCGTGTAAAAATGCGGTCTTCACATCAAGTTGAACTAGTTTAAGATTATATTGCACAACCAAGGCTAGCAAAATCCGAATAGACGAATGCTTCACAACTGGAGAAAACACTTCATTGTAGTCTATTCCTTCTTTCTGAGCGTAACCCTTTGCTACCAATCTAGCCTTGTACCGAATTTCATTTTTACTAGGAAATCCTTCCTTCTTTGCATATACCCATTTGCATCCAATTGCCTTCTTTCCCTTGGGCAGTGTCATCAACTCCCAAGTCTTATTTTGATGAAGAGACTGCATTTCTTCATTCATGGCTTGCTTCCACTTTACACCATCAGGGTTACTTAATGCTTCTGTGTAAGTAGAAGGAGCATCATCATCTGCAATTAGAAGTGCATAGGCCACTATATCATCAAAGCGAGCAGGCTTACGAATCTCTCTTCTTGGCCTCCTATATGCAATTGAATCTTGTTGCTGTAGAAGTTCTTAGGTCGGAACTTCTTCATCATTTGTTCTTCCACTATTAGCTGGATCCTCATTAACCTTTTCAAGCTCCACCTGTTGCAAAGTACTACTGGTTTTGTCATCCTTTTGTGAATCCTTTAACATGGTTGATTCATCAAAAGTCACATCTCTGCTAAAGACAATCTTCCTTGTATCTGGACACCAGAGACGATATCCTTTTACTCCACTAGTTGTACCCAAGAATAATGCTTTCTTTGCTCTTGGGTCTAACTTTGATTCTTTTACATGATAATATGCAGTGGAACCAAAAACATGTAAAGAATCATAATCAGTAGCAGATTTACCAGTCCACATCTCCATAGGAGTTTTGCCATTTATTGCAGCTGATGGCAAACGGTTAATTAGATGGCACGCATATGTAACAGCCTCAGCCCAAAATTCCTTGCCCAATCCAGCATTGGACAACATACATCGAACTTTCTCCAGTATAGTTCGATTCATGCATTCTGCCACCCCATTCTGTTGTGGTGTATCCCGAACAGTGAAGTGACGCACAATGCCTTTATCTTGACATACTTGTAGAAATGGATCATTTTTGTACTCAGTACCATTGTCTGATCGAAGTCGTTTGACCTTTCGACCAGTCTAAGTTTCCACCATCTTCTTCCATTTCAGAAATGCATCCAATACTTCACTTTTTCTTTTCATTAGATACACCCATACTTTTCTTGAATAATCATCAACAAAAGTAACAAAATAGTGCATACCTCCCAAAGAAGCCACTTTGGTAGGTCCCCACACATCACTGTGAACGTAGTCCAGAATTCCTTTCGTATTGTGAATTGCTGAACCAAACTTTACCCTCGTCTGCTTGCCCAGAACATAATGTTCACAGAATTCCAATTTGCAAGAATTTGCACCTTTCAACAAGCCTTGCTTCGCCAAAGTCTGCAAAGCTTTTTCACCAGCATGTCCCAACGCATATGCCATAACCTGGTAGCCTCTGAATCTGCATCTTTCACAGAAACTGTTGATGTTGATCCAATAACTGTACTTCTATTTAAAAAGTACAAGTTATTTCTCCTTGTGCCTTTCATCACCGTCAAATTCCCAGCTGCTACATTTAGTAATCCATCTCTCAAAGTGATTTTGAGCCCTTTATATTCTAAGGCCCCTAATGAGATGAGATTTTTCTTCAAGCTGGGTACGTAGCGAACATCAGTCAAGACTTGGATTGAGCTGTCGTGATTCTTCAATTGGATTGTACCTACTCCCATTGTCTTACAAGCACTGTCATTGCCCATAAGAACAACTCCACCTTCTAGTTCTGTAAGACTAGAAAACCAGTCCTTATTAGGACACATATGGTAAGTACATCCCGAATCCAAAATCCACTCATCAGTATGACATGCCATTGCCATGCCAACCAAGCTAAAGTCTGACTCCTCATCATGCTCCGCTGCACATGCATTAGAAATAGCCTTGCCCTTTTGTAACTTAGGACAATTCTTTTTCCAATGCCCTTTCTCACGACAAAAGGCACACTCATCTTTGGCGGGTCTCCCTTTGGACTTTCCCCTTCTACCAGGTTTGCTGCTGCTTGAACGACCTCTCACTGTTAAGACTTCTGCAGTTGTATCTCTGTGATCTCTTTTATCTTTCTTTCGAGTCTCAGATCTATACAACGCACTGTAGACTGCATCAAATGTGATTGTATCCTTCCCATGAAGCAATGTGGTGGTAAGATGATCATATTCATCAGGAAGGGAATTCAACAACAATAATGCATTGTCTTCTTCTTCAAATTTCTCATCCAAATTTAGCAAGTCTGCTAAAATTTTATTGAATGAGTTCACATGGTCATTCATCGACATACCGGGTGCATACGTGAATCGAAAAAAATTCTTTTTCATATAAAGCCTATTTTCAAGGCTTTTCGTTAGAAACTTTTCTTCCAATGTATCCCACAATTTCCTCGCTGATGTCTCCCTCATGACAGAGTACTTCTGCTCTTTGGCCAAACATAGACGGATTGTACCACACGCTTGTCTATTAATCTTGGCCCACTCCTTGTCATCCATCCTGTCAGGTTTTTCTTCAAGGGCTATATCTAGCTCTTGCTGACATAAGACATCCAGGATCTCACATTGCCACATACCAAAATTATTGGTACCATCAAATTTCTCTACTTCAAATTTTGCATTAGTCACCGTAGTCCTTGCTGATGACGATGCCTGTGCCATTTTTCTCCTCAATCCCAACTACTGTATACGTAAATAGTGCCGCAAACGATCGTACTCCCCAAGTACGAACCTAGCTCTGGTACCAATTGTTGTGCGGAAGCGTGTAAAAGAGTAAAATTATTGTACTGAAAAATCACACCGAGTTCAATTCCCAGGGAAGAGAGGTGGATCACGACGATCACTTAAGTACCAAATCTTTCCTAGCCAGAATATCCCTCTATCGTAATTTAATAGCACAATAAATAACTACAATCACACTCACAAGATATGAAAAATAAATAATAAAGAACACCAGAATTTTAACGAGGTTCAGCAAATTTTGCCTACGTCCTCGGGCACTAACAAATATATTTCACTCCAAAAATACAAGTGAAAATTTACAAATAGGGAGAGAAAACAATGCCTTAAGTAGAGAATGGCAAATTGTGGGATGAAGAAAATGAGCAATGGTTAGGCCTATTTATAGTTGAGGTTCAGGGATCAATCTTGCAAAGTACCTATTCAAATAGGAACCAAAATTGCAATTATCCCATGCCAAATTTCACATCAACTTTTGGTGCCTAACTTCTTCCCACTTACTATACTTTTTACAGCCCCATCTTTGACTTTTCAAAGATGGGCTGCTGCCTAATAAGTAGAATAAAAATATTGTATTCTGTTAATGTACAAAATACTAATGCTTAATAGATTATAAATAAATGATACATTTTTAGAAGGAAAAAAATAATTTCCTTTTAATAAAGTGGTTTATTTTAAATTCCAGTTTAAATTGATTTATTTAAAGATTTTATATAAAAATTATTATATTAATATTTTTTAAAGAAAATTAGGTATATTTCGATTTTTAAAAATATTTTTTATTTTCAAAATATAACTTTTATTTTCTATATTTAAAAATTTTAAAAATATATTTAGTAAATAAAAATAAATATTTATCTTCAAAAAAGAAAATATGAGAACATGTTTTGTAGCTATTTTAATATAATAGAAACATGAGAAGTAAAATTAAAAAATATATATTTATATAGATTCAAACCAAAGTACTTCATTAAACATCTAAAAAGTTGTTGAAAAATAAAAGAATATTTTTGCATTTATATGGGTTTGAATTAGACTTGATCATGAGTCGAGTTATTCGTCTAGGCTTAAAGGCCCGCCTGTAAAGTATGAGGGTTTGGGCAAAAATAGAGGCTCGAAAAATTATCTTGAACAAAAAAAATGTCCGTTTTCTAAATAGGTCGTGTCTCAGGTAGGATTTTTTGGCCTTGCCCAAATCGATTGTTTTGCTACTATTTCACTATTGTTTTATTGCTGTTTCACTACTGTTTTGCTACTGTTTCATTACTATTTGCTATTATTTCACTATTATATTGCTATTATTTTATTGTTATTGTTTGGATATTGTATCAATTTTATTAATTTTGATAATATTTTAGAGGCATTTACTTGCTAAGTTGCAACTATGTTAGTGTTATTTAAGTATAAAGAGTTTTTTTAATTATTTTCAATTTGTTGGAAAACATTTATTTTAATGTTTTTAGTGTATTTGATGTATTATATTTTTAAAATTTAGTTTTATATAAAAATAATCTAAAAAAATTTAATACGGGCAGGCCAAGTCGAGTTCGGGTTTAGTATTTTTTATCTGGGTCAGGTTTGAGCAAAATTTTAGACCCATTTTTGAGGTTGGGCCTAGAAACCAGGCTTACAATTTTGTATCGGCCTGAACCGTGATCAAATCTAGTTTAAACGAAAGTCAATTCATTTAAAGTTAAAAGTACTTTTATTATTTTCCACTTTACAAAGCATGCAAATTAAAAAGGTTTTTTCCTTGTTTTCTAATTTTTAAATATTTTTATTTTTCAAAAATCATTTTTAAAATAAGTATCAATTTTCTTCCATATTTTTTTAAAACCTCTATTTTTTAAAACCAAACCGAGCTTATTATTTTAAAAACTAAATTAATACTTGATTAAATTGTGACAGCAATTTAATCAAAAAAATTATAATAAATAAATAGATATCGGTCTATCATAAGAATTTGCATGATAATATTAACATTTTATTTCAAATTAATAGTATTTGAGAACTGGAAACAATGATTGTTACTTTTCACTTATCCAATATATATTTCCAATGCTATAGAAGATTAAGACAAGTAATAATAAAAATACAAATCTATATACGAATTTTCATATATTTGATAAAACATTTAATTTTTGAATATATTGAACAAGAAATTTTTCAATAGATTAATTTCTAATGCATTTAATTCACATAAATGTTAATAGATTTTATTTCTTTGATAATTAGAGGAGTAAGATGTGTTTAGAAATTAAATTCAAAATTTAATATCAATTATGATTTTATTTCACTAGAAGTATTTTACCATTATTCCAGGGTTAGTTTGATGTTAATTGAAAATTTACTAAAATGGGATAAAAGTAAGGGCAAACCTACTTACCTCATTTTCACCTTTCCAAGGTGCTGGATTTATTATATAACCTAAAATGGTTGTGTTGAAAAAAGTTCACTTAAAAGTGTCATCATAAGTTTGTATTGTTGTTACAACAAAAATGGCATAATTAGAGTGTGCTTAGGTGCGTCTTTTCCTCAAAGGCGAAGCTAGAGATTTTTTTAGGGGATTAAATTATATATTTTTACTATAGTAAAAATGTAATTTCACTATTTTGATAGTCTATATCATTATAATTTTTAAAGAATTAAATCAATTTTTTATCATTTTTGGGACCAAAGTGCAATTTTATCATTATTGTTAAGTACTATGTAAATGCACTGTTAGCTAGATTAGTTAAGTAGTGGTTAAGTCTACTAGCAACGATTAATTTGTTAATGACTATTAGGCATTAGCATTCAATTATAAGTTAGTTGGCATTCTTCTATATAAATGCTCATGTACAAAGATTATTCAACTCAAGAATGTAATCTTGATTTCTCCGAGTGTTATCCTTATTAATTTTGTTATCTTTCTAAGTCATCTTATCGGTAGTTCATTGACTTTATCATCGTGATATCAAAGCTGGTGTTTTCAAGATAATCAGAGAAGTTTCAATGGTGGTGAGCAATCAAGATGAGTCCTGCAATAGATCAGGTAGTGATGGTTATTTACACGCCTCCTATTAATAACTTCAAATACTGTGAATACATATGGTAATGTCTTTTCTTTCACAAAGGCATCTATAAGTTCTTTTCTACCCAAAATACAACAATTCCCTCAACATGATGTAGTCAAGTCGATAGATCAAAACTTCATTCTTTGGAAGCATCAAGTTAATCTGGTCATTGAAGGTTACAGTATTAATGGATATATTTTAGGAAATTTGTCTATACTTGCTTACTTTTTACTTGATAAAGACGGAACATTAATTGAGAATTTTGATTTCTTGTTTTATAAACAACAAGATAAATTGTTAGCTTATTAGTTGTTGTCCACTTTCAGTAGTGAAGTTCTTCCCCATCTCACTTGTACCAATACTTCTTTTGAGGTTTGGAATGTCATCATTAAGTTGTATGATGTTAAATCTTCCACTAAAATTTCTACACTTAGGAATACTCTTCATTCAAAAAAGAAAAAGGAATCAAGTTGTAAAGGAGTATCTAGTTAAAATCAAGCTGCTTTGTGATACACTGAATGTATCTAGGGGTACAGTGTCAAAACAAAAACATGTTTGTGTTGTTCTTGCAGGGTTATCATATGAGTTTCAGTCAATGTTGACGGAGTGTGAGTCTAGACAAAATGAGTTTGTTATTGAGTCTTTTTGTGTTATGCATGCTAATCTTGTTCAACAGGATCATTCAATTGAATCTAATTCTCAATTGTGTTCTTCTCAGCCTAAGTTTGTTGATGATTTTCAATCTAGAGATGATGGTTTTCAGGTTTGAGGAGGAAAAACTAGGTATCGTGGTAGATTCAATTATTCTAAGTGGAAAATTTGGTCACCTTACTCAACGTTGTTTCTATAGATTTGATCAAAATTTTGAGGGTTTTGCAGTTCTACCTTTTCAATCATCTAGTGATGCTAGTTACACCCCCTTCACCTTACTACAAGCTTCTTTCTCCACAGATGTATACCCATAATGTTTATGCACTAGCCTTCGGTCCTTTGTTCTCTGTTCCTGTTCCTTCACAGTTTACAATTCCTATTGTATCTCAAATCAATGGCAACTCTATTAGTGGCCATAGTCGAGCTATGGTGTTATACCCTTTCACCCCGTGTTTAGTGTCCCCGTGGACTAGCTCATGTTTATTATCCCAACGGACTGCCCCATGTTTACTGTCCCGATGGACTACCCCATATTTAGTGTTCTAACGAACTATACTGGTTGTCGTATCCAAGCTATGGTATTACACCTTAAACCTCTTAGAGGTGTCGCCCCGAAAGACCTTACCGTCGTCACGGTGTCGCCTCATAGAGCCTATTGACTGATGTCACTGTGTTGCTCTATAGAACCTAATAGCTTTCAATATCATCTTATCTTATATCCACCTTGATGCTTGAACGCTGAAGTGTCCCCCCACAAGGCTCGAAGCTTCGCACATCACGGTTTGCTCCCCACAATCCCAAAAGGCAAAATTTTAATGGAATCCCATTTTCTTCTATTCCTCCATTGTGCCTTTCCTAACCTTGATGCTTGAACACTACGGTGTTCCCTTTGTAAGGCCTGGAGCTTCACATATCACTATTTTTACACAACAATATCATAAAGCGATATCTAACAGAAGTTCCCATTCTCAAATCCTAACTTCATCTATCCCGTCAATTGTTTTCCCACCATTTTAAAATCATGCAATATATGTGTTTCGCTTACATATTGACATGGAATACGCCATTTGTTTAAATATGGATTTTTAATTATCTCATGCATACTAAACTATGTGGCAGATACCACATATCTAACAATCTTAAACTTACTTATCATTCCAGGGATGGAGTGTAGAAACTCACCTGATGCTTCTTCGCCTTATCAGCTTAGCTTTTTCAAAAGCCAGAGCTTCCATTCTCCTGGAAGTTAAGCATGACAACCAAAACATGAGTTAAACTCAATATTTTTAATTTTAACCTCAGTTTTCTAGAAACATGCAGATCCCCTAAAATGGTTCTAGAAACCCTTAACTTCATTTACTTAACCTTATGTGTGCAGAAGGACTAAGAACCTTAACAGCTTAATGGATTCTCTACTTTTTCAACTCCAGTTTCATGATTTTTGCTCCATGCAAAGCTTCTCATAACTATCACTTTTTTAAAATTACCCAAGAAGAGGATTTAAGAAAATAAGAAAATGAAACAGATTCGAGAATAAGTCTCTCCAAGAAGTCATTTCCCAACTATTTATAGCCCTTCCCACACGATCTTCAACCGATTAGAAACCATTCATTGACAATCATTTTGGTTCTAATCTAACCGAACTAGATTTGGAACTCAACTATGTCCAAACCTGCCTCTATATTTCTCTAATTTTTCAGTAAAGACCGCCAGCTTACAATCTATTTCAATTTAACCCCTAGCTGTTCCAAGTTTTCGGGTTGAAAAGGAATCGGGTTTGACAACGATACCTAAAATAGTCTTCAACTTGGGATGTTTGGGGGTATTGGTATTGTGATATCACTGTAGTTGGCCTCAATTTTCCTCACTTTAGTACTGTCAAGGTTATCACGACTTCCATGCAGCAATATCGTGCTACCCCTCATCTAAGTGATTTTTTCTTCAAGTTCGAGTCATTATCAACTCCTTACACCTTTCAAGCACATTGTTAGGCTCCCCATGGCACGTTTGGCCAATTTGGGTCTCAAAAGTGTATAAAACTCACAAAAATAATTTATTAACAACAAAAATTAAAAATTGACAAAGGTAAATAAAAGACACCTAAATTGCTTGAGAATAAGCTTTTAAGTGTAATGGAGAGCCTAAATTGGCGTATCAAATTACGGCAGATCAATATACACATGTCAGGTTACCCGTCTAGGTTAAACCTTTAAATTGACATCAGGTTACCAGTCCAGGATATACATTTAATGACACATTCGATTGCTTGGCCAAGATGAAAATATATATGTAAGGTTACCAGTCCAGGCTAATCCTTTAAAAGGCATCAGGTTACCAATCTAAGCTAAATCTGTGTCACATGTATCTTTGAGTCTGCAACAAATGCTGGATCTTGGTAATCATCGGTAGTCAATCTGTACAAGCATGCACAAAACCTTTACTAAATTCACTCGGACATTTTCAACACTCACATATATATAAATATTTTTGTTATGATTTAGTCCAAATCTCACATTTTATACCAAATTGCAAACAATCCAAATTTCAACCCAACATACACATTCATAGTTCAAATACACAAAATTTAAACACAATCATACCATATGAGCTTACCTAGTCAAATCAGCAAACAAGTTGAATTTGCAAAGACTAACCGATAATTTTGGCCTTTCCCCTATTATTTCTAGTTTGGTTCAATTCCCGATCTATACAATTATTCAATTCAATCTATCAATATCAAACACTTTTATATCATCCCATACTATGCATAAACCACTTTAATTTCATTTTTTGAAAACCCTTAAATTTTTTCATTTTATTCAATTTAGTCCCTAAAACAAAAATAGCCATAAATTTCAATTTTGAGCTTTGGTTTCAAAATCTATCTCAATCACTTCCTTATATAAACGTCTGTTATCTATTATTATAGAAATTTCACATCAATACATAATTTATACACTTTAGTCCTTATGTTTAAAACTAACAATCAAGCTCTACAATCTAGTCATTTTTACATCTAAGGTTAAAATCTAACAATTTAACACCAATTTCTTTAAGAAACAAAAAATGAAAACTTTTAAAAACTTTAACAATTTTGCAAATTAGTACATGGGCTAGCTAAATCAAGCTCCCATGACCTCAAAAACATAAAAATTACAAGAAAATGACTTGAATTACTTTAACAATTGAAGGTTGATTTTTTTTTTAATATTCAAGAATGGTGTCTAGGTTTTCTTTAGGTAGATTCGGTGAAGAAGAAAGAAATAAAGATGACAAAAGCACTACCTTAGCTTTATATACTTGATTAATTCTTAATTAACCAAAATTAATTAAACTTTAATAAATTAATCCTTAAACATAATTAACTAAATTTAATGGGCATTAACATCTTTCTCCACTAAAAGATGAAACAAAATGGTTCAAATGCTCTTTTGATCCTTTAGTTATTTAAAAATCTATAGTAATTGGACAACTTAGTCCTTATACCTTAATTAACTATCAATTCGGTAAAATTTCTAGATCAAACTTATATATATTTCTATACTAGTCTCTTAAATATTACTTGAACTACGGAACTGGGGTTCCGAAATTGTCATTTTCGACACCATTAAAAATCAAGCTATTAAAACTCTCTCTTCCCTTAAAAAATTTTGTACTCAAAATTTACCTGAGAAAAGATGTGGGTATTGGGATTCTTTTAGTCTCTTCTGGCTTTCACGTAGCCTTTTTCGTACCGTGTGGGTGCCATATTACTTTTTATAATGTCACTCATTTATTTCTCTATTCTTTAACTTCTCGAGCCAACATCTTTACCAGTTCTTCATTATATTTCAAATAGGTTGTAACTATATTTCGTCAGGAGAAATCATGTGAGAAAGGTCGGATCTATATCATCGTAGCATCGACACATGAAAGATATTGTGAATCTTTTCGATTTTTGAAGGCAGTGCTAAATGATAGGTTATAGGTCCAATTCTTTTGAGAACATTATACAGTCCTATAAGTCTCAGACTGAGCTTCCCTTTTGTGTCGAAACGCTGAAATTTCTTCCAGGGTGAAACTTTTAGGAATACCTTATCACCAATTTGAGATTCAGTGTCTTTTCTTTTCAAGTCTACATAAGATTTATGCCTATCAAATGCAGCTTTTAAACAATCTTGAATAATTTAGACCTTTTCTTTTGTTTCTCATATCAAATTGGTTCTTACCAGCTTTCTTTCATTTATCTCTGACCAGCACAGAGGAGTTCTATATTTACAACCATATAAAGCTTCATGATGTGTCATTTTAATGCTCAATTGATAGTTTTTATTAGACACAAATTCAGGTAACGATAGAAATCTTTTTCAACTACCTTCAAACTCAATCACACAACATAACATATTTTTTAGTATCTGAATCACTTGCTCTGATTGCCCATTAGTCTGAGGATGGTATGTTGTACTGAAATTCAATTTTGTGCCTAAGGCTTCATGTAACTTACCCCAAAATTTAGAAATAAATCTTGGGTCTCGATTTGAAATAATAGATAGTGGCACGCCGTGTAATCTGAAAATCACATAAATGTAAATTTCAACCAACTTCTCAAGTGAGTAATTTGTTTTAATAGGAAGTAAGCCAATTTGGTCAATCTGTCAACTATTACCCAGATTGCATCTTTCTTTTTCGGTGACAAAGGTAAACCCAATGCAAAATCCATAATGATTCGCTCTCATTTCCTCTCTGAAATCATTATAGGTTGTAATAAACCTGACAGGACTAGATGTTCTGCTTTGACCTGCAAACATACTAGACATTTTGCCATGTATTCAAAGATTTTGATTTTCATTCCCGACCACCAGCACAATTGTTTCAAATCATTATACATCTTATTAGTGCCCGAAACCATTGGTATCCAATGATTCGATGTTGCTCACATAAGCTTTAGAGAATCTGCCACACATGCTGGATCTCAAGCCATCGGTTATGGAATCCCTGATCAAACATCCAATTCCTTCGAACCCTAATAACATTTACTAAGTTCCAACGAGTACCATTTGTGTTTCTATAATATTTTAACATTTCTAAAATCAAAATATACATATCATTCAATCATACTTCATTTCACATCCATTTAATTCCATTTACTTACTTGTATTTATCATATATCTCATATTTTATGATTTAATCCCTCATATGCCAAACCAACAGTGTTACAATTAATCTAAGCTAATATACACTAATTATAATTAAAATATAAGTAAAATAACATAGTAAATTCCTTACAAACTTACTTGAAAAAAGCAACAACAGGAAATGTCCTAGGGACTAATCTATAATTTTCTCAATTCCCTGATTATCTTCCGGTTGGTTCAATTCCCGAACTTTAGTTATAGTTCATTCGTAACATTCTGTTTTATGCATATGACAATTTAATTTTAGTTTTTGCATGTTCCCTAAATTTTTTTATTTTTTAGTCCTTAAAATTGAAATTGCTATACTTTAAATTTTGATCTTCAATTTCGAAACTGATATCAATTCCATCCTTCTATATCCCTATATTATCAATAATTACAGAAGTTTCATACCAATTTTGAAATATTTACACTTTAGTCCTATGTTCAAAACTAACAAATTTTACTTTACAAATTAGTCTATTTTTCATTTCTAAGCTTAAAATCTAATAATTTAGTACCAAAAACTTCGAGAAATCATCAATGGAATTTTTTTAAAACTTTAACAGCTTTGCAAAATAGTACAAGGGTCAGCTAAATCAAGCTCTCGGGATATCAAAATATAAAAATTACAAGAAAAAGACTAAATCGAACTCACCAATTGAGGGACCTAAGCTTGAACTCAAAGGTCGATTCTCTCTTCTTCAACAATGGGGTCTCGATGCATGAAAATAAAAAATGGGAAATGTTTTCTTTCTTTTCATGTTTTATGTTTCTTTTTATTATTTTTATTTTATAACTTTAATATAATTATAATTTAAATATTGTTTATAAAATTTATTAAACCAATCATGCACTAACATTTTAAAATGGATTAATTACCATTTTAGGCCCTATTTTAAATTACTATATAAGTTCTTAAGCATTTGAAATATATAGCGATTAACTATTACTACTTTTACAATTTAGTCATTGTACCTTAATTAACTACCTGATTGAAAAAATTAAAGAACCAAAAATTTAATTAAACCTTATACTAACCTCGTAAATATTTAATAATAATATTTACGGACTCACTCGTTGGAAATGGGGTTCTAAAACCATCATTTTCAACACCATTGAAAAACAGGTTGTTAAATGAATGTTATTATCAAAATGTCTATATTAGAAATCTGGACTTCTAGGTTTGAAAATCTTAAAATGAATGAAGATGAAACTATTTAAAATTTCTATACTAGATTATGTGACATATTTAATGTGGCGTTTTGTCTTGGTAAATGTTTTTCTGATTTGAAATTGGTGAGAACACTACTAACACATTTTGCTATCAAGGTCACAGCAATAGAAAAAGCTAAAGTTATCACCACTCTCAAATTGGATGAGTTGATTGGTTCATTTAAAACCTTTGAGCTAAATCTAGAGAAGCAAAACATGAAAATTAATACCTAATCAGATAGGAAAATTGACTACTATTGATGAGATCAATGAGAAATTAGCCTTGCTCAAAAGAGCATGAAGAGACCCTCTAAGAAGGGAACAAAATTAGTTTCTGATGGAACAATAAAGACTCATATGAAGAGGGAGAATTTAGAACCAAAGAAAAGGGTTGTTCAATGTTTCAAATGCAAAGGTTATGGTCATATCCAGTATGAATATGTCAATACCAAGAAGAAGAAGAAGTCTATTGTTGTCACTCGGAGTGATGGAGAAAACAATTCTAACATGGATGAAGATTTGGGAAACTATGTAGCTTTTTCAACTTGTTCAAACACCTTTTTAGGCAGCATGTGAAACTTCTAAATAATCTGACTATGACATTGGTACACTTGAAAATGCATATTTCCAAATGATTAAAAATTTGGAAATTGTGTGTTTGATGATTTGAGAGGAAGTGTGCATCTTGAAGGATGAGAATGAAAAGTTCAAAATGAAAGTACAAGAAAAGGATTATATAAATGCTGATCTCAAAAAGGCTAATGAGATGCTTGACGAAACTATTAAAGAAAGTGATTAGTCATTTGTTGTTGTGCGATCTAAACTTGGTCATGATGAACATAGTAAAAAAAACCTATATCTCTTATGAATTTTGTTAAATCTAAAGTATGGTCACTACTTCTTCTTTTGAGACATGTGAAAGAAAAATAGAGATATATTTGTTTCTATTGTAGAAAGGCCGGGCATATTAAATTTCATTGTTACAAGCTAATGAAAGATTAAAAAAGGAGAAAAACAATGATTTTTCAATCTAATGTTGCAACATTGAATAGAACATCATTTAAACAGCGACTTGCTTGCAACATAACGAAAGGGAAGAATAAAACAAAGAGAATGATTTGTCATTACTGTGGAAAGGTTGGCCATATTAGGCCTTATTATTTCAAGTTCCAAAATGGCTTCTGGAAAGTTAAATCCAGTGCAATAATTGTTCAAACAATTGTTAAGATAGGTAGAAGAACAAGACAGTTTGGTGTGAAGTCCACATTTGAGCTTTAAATATCATCAAGTTACTGATGCTCAAGTGAAGCATGAGGTTGTGATTCACGTTAATCATATTGAGGATATTTCAAAGGTCAAACATACTCCATTTCGTGGAAAAAGATACTTATTGTTCCACGAGCTACAACCCTTGTTATTGAAAAGGTATCATCTTATCCCCTTAAATAAACTTGAGGCAAAACAAACAATGGGAGCATAGAGTAAGAGGGAGTAAGATGTTTAAACTCATGTTTGAACAAAGAATGGAATAAAACATAACTAATAGGGGGATTCTTTTAGCCTTTTGACAAAAAGGGGGAGATAAGTTGATGGTTTGATTATTGTTGATTTTTGCTAATGTTGTTGTATTTTTTAAGGAGAGCTTGTTGGTTTATCCTTGTTGTTGGCTTTTATGATTTTGCTACTATAATTCATGTTTTGGGGGGAAAGTTAATTTGTGCTCTTGTATGAGCAATGTTGGTGTATTGGACGTCATTTGTTATGAGTTATGTTGATTTGTTTTTGGTATCTCATATGTTTATATGGCATGATAATATATGGGGAGTTCTAATCATTTGCTTATGTTTTTTCAAAAAGCCAAAAAAGGAGGTTGTTAGGACCAAGGTTGTCCATGACTAAATTGACTCTGTTTCAAGCACTTGTTTGAACACTGCATGTTTAAACAATTGTTTAAGCAACTATTTAGGCAAGACCTTGGGAAAACTTATGTGAAATGTTGGCTTTTCTACTTGGGCCTTCACAAGTGTTTTTTCCATAAGCAAATGAGTCCCTGAATGTGTTTTATTTCATCTCAAACAATAGTGGTCAGATTTGGATGATTGAAGGGACTATGAGATCTTATCCCATAAGACTTACACTTATTCTTTAAGTTATTTATTTGGTGATTTATCTATTGTTTTTACTTGGTCGATAAGGATTTATTTTGCAATAATTATTGGAAAAATATATTTAGATTATAATTAAAGGTTTTGTGTTATCAAAACTACTTGGCGAAGCTATAGATTTTGGTGAGCAAGTTGGCAGTTATTGTGCTGCACATATGGGAGTGCCTTTTTTTAGTGCTTTTGGCGAGCTATTTATGTATCATTTACTTGGTATTTTTGCACTCTTGTGATAAACTTTTTATTGGATAGTTTTACTAGTTGTATTATAAGGTCATTTGGGTTGAGTGATTTGTAATAATTGGGTTCATTATTGGGGCTGCAATTACTTCTTTATATAATGGTAGATTGGGCTTTAACCAATACGTGATCCGGGAGATTGTTGAATAAGAATCATTCAGTAACCGATGCTATGTAGAGTAGGTTTGTGAATCTGGATGCATTAACAAATCCCTTGTATTTATTTCTCCCCTCCTCTTATTTAATTAATACTTGTGTTTTGTTCGAACTTGTATTCAAACATCTATTTGAGTAGCTATTATTTGAACACATGTCTAACCATTTGTCTGAACATCGAATTAGACAGAGAGCATACCAAGGTTCTTATAATATTCATAAACCAAGAGTATCACACTGCAAATCTTTGATAGGCCCTCCTTGGTGTGTGGAATAAGGTCACTAATGATGTTATGGGAGTCTAATACTTAGAGTATCCTTACTTATTTTATGTATTAATAATATATGTTTATATAAATGAATCAAATAACATTGTTCCATTTAAAAAATTGTTTATATTTATATTCTTTTAATTTTTTTAATAAAATGATATATGACCTAATTACCTTTTTTTTTTTCATTATCTAATTACATTATCAAGACGTTATTATATATGGTTTTGGTTTGGCATTTTCTCTTTTTCCTCAAAAGTCCCATTGCCCCAAGTTGTGCCGCCTACAAATTTTGCCCTGATCTTACCTACTTTGAATTGAATTTTGTAAAGCATAATAACCCATAGTTTACTACTCATACACCTGGCATCTAGGAGTCTTTATGGGGCAGGCCAGGACCACCATTGTTTTTCTTGGCGTGAACCATACAGCCTGACCAATAAACCATTGCCAACTGGTGGTGGTCAATTACCAGCCCCAAGAAACTTCTAACCAATGTGATTTATATTGTTCCTCTTGTTTTGACCATTGAAGCCCTCACACGCGAATCTATGACTGGTAAAACAAGAAAATAGTAGAACCAGCTGAATATAGATAAAACATTAGTTTTGGGTTTTTAGGGTTGTAAATACTATACGTGTAACAAAACATTTGTTCTTTTTAGTAAAATATTAGAGTTGAAATTCTAAACTTTGTTGCATGCTACATAAACCCAAGTACATAAATTAGAACACATTTAAGAATACTTGGAATTCTCCTTTGCTTACAAATTATTTGTCAAAATGTTTTAGTCTTCCAATCCATCGCAATTAAATATGTACATATGTAAGTCTCTTTTTCATATCATTTTGGCCTGACTAATCAGTTTTGTATACATCTCTGTGTTTCTTAAGCAAACTCGGCAATTTTCAGCATCTTAGAATTTGAGCTAATCAATGGATGAAATAGAAATACCTCAATATTTCATCTGTCCAATATCACTGCAAATCATGAAGGACCCTGTTACAGCGGTTACAGGCATCACTTACGACAGGGAAAGCATAGAGCAATGGTTGAAGACTTCAAAGGACACGACCTGCCCCGTTACCAAGCAGGCTTTGCCATCGGATTCTGATTTAACACCCAACCACATGCTGTGGCGGCTGATTCAGGCATGGTCTGCAGCAAATGCAAGTAATGGCATGGATTTAATTTCCACACCCAAAACTCCTGTCAGCAAGAGCCGTGTTGTTAAACTCATTCGTGACTTTGGGGTCCCTAGTTTGTATATGAACGCTTTGAAGAAAATGGAAGTCCTTGCCAAGGACAACGAGAGGAACCGGAAATGTCTGGAGGAAGCAGGTGTCCCGAAGGCTGTGATTTTGTTATTAATCACATGTCACAGACAAGGTAAAATTAGCTGTCTTGAACAAGCTTTGAGGATTCTGCATCTTATTTGGACACCATGTAGTGAAATCAAGGCTCTTGTAAATCAAAATTGCGATTTCATAGACTGTTTGACATGGATTCTTTTGTGTGAGACTGAGAATCCTGTTATTGTCAGGAATCATGTAATGGTAATCTTGAAAAGGGTGATTGAAGTCACTAATTCAAGGTTGTTGGAGAAGTTGAAACCCGAATTCTTCAAACAAATGTTAAGGGTACTGAAATCCAAAACCTCCCAACAAGCTACCAAATCCGCCTTGCACATCTTGATCCAAACATGTCTTTGGGGAAGAAACAAATCCAAAATGATGGAAGCCAATGTGATTTTCGAGCTCATCGAATTTGAGCTGGAGAAACCCGAAAAGCATGTCACGGAAATGATCATCAATCTCTTGGCACATCTCTGTGCATGTGCCGATGGAAGAGCTCAATTTCTAGGCCACGCCGGGAGCATAGCCATGGTGGCTAAAAGGATCCTAAGAGTCTCTCCGGTGACAGATGATCGAGCTGTTCAAATACTTAAATCAATCTCCAAATATGCTGCAACGAAACATGTACTTGTAGAGATGTTGAAGGTTGGGGCAGTAACAAAGCTTTGCATGGTAATGCAAGCAGATTGTGCCGCATATGTCAAAGAGAAAGCCAGGGGAATCCTTAGATTACACTCCAACTTATGGAATGGTTCTCCCTGTATTGCTGTTTATCTGTTAACCAGGTACCAAAGGTAACCCCGGTCACAAATTTATGAAGTAGTTCAGTTTTAAGTTGAAAGATTATGATAAGAGTGATCAATAATCAAATACCATTGCCTTTTAAATGTGTATAAGAAATTGATGATATTTGGTTGTGTTTTGGTGAGAATAGTTACCTTGGAAAATATCAATTCTATATTTGTTTACTCATGGACCTTTATTATTGTAATAATTTAAAAGATGAACAAAAGAGAATGCCAAAGGAGCATTTTTCAATAAAATTATAAATTTATTGTTATTACTAGTCTGCTTTTGTCGGTGATTTTATAATGTTTTTTTATTTAGAAAGAAGTTTCATTAAAATTAATTAAAAAGAAAAAAGAAAAGACCACGTGAAGCACACGGGGGAGTGGATTTGATGAGATGAAAATTGGTAGGGAATTTCCGCAATCAAAGGTTAATTGCTGGAAAATGACATTGGAAACGTGGTGTTTTTCAAGTTGGGGTGGTGCAGGGCAAAATTGGGTAGTCCCTATTTTATTTAAATCTTTTAACAGACATTGAATTATTTTAATGAATGGAAGTTTTGAAAGCAGTAAATAGGAAAATAGATTGAATTTGGGTATTTTCTCAGATTCTACGGGTTTTGGGATTAGTCTGATGGTAAAATTTCCAACTCAATGCTTTCAAATCCATATAATTTTTTTTTATCTTAAAATATTCACGTCATTAAAATAAAAAGGCTTTTTAAAAATCCTCCCCACTAAATTACTTCATTTAATAATATAGAAATTAATTTAATACATTCATCAATATATTAGTTTCGTTTTACATATGCAATACACATTAATTTAAATAAATTATATTTATTTTCTCAGAATTTCATACAAAATTCAAAATTAAATATATTTTATCTTTTTGTTACTAGGTTTAAAATTTTGAATAACTGTGTTTAAAATTTGAAAAATTTCAAACAAACATAAAAATGGTATAAGTAAATATGCATAATTTAAACTAAAAAATTAAACATTAAGAATGGTTCTCAAGTAGAATATAACACATTTTATTATTTTATTTTTTTCTGTAAATAATTTCATTTTGTTTTGTTAATATTGAAAATTAAGCATTAATATATTTTAAAATGTTAAAATTGTTTTTAGTATTTTTAAATAATTAAAATATAAATAAAACAAAGTAAAATAAAGCAATTGGCAAACAATTTAATACAAAATAGGCTTAATGAGCAAATTGCCCCTAAAGTATTTCAGGACTGAAGGTTTGTTTCCGTTACACGGTTTACCCCCAAATGTTAACACTGTAAACCGGCCGCCTCTTCTATCCAGTCAAAAGACGCCACGAGGCGCATTTCGGTAAAACTTAAAAATTAACAAAAAAAAATCATAAAATTTGTAAAAAAATATTGTTAGAAATGTAAAATTCATAAAAATATATATAATGTAAAAATTTTAAAATTAAAAATTAAAAATATAAAAAAAGTATATGTCGAAACTATTTTTTGAAATCGACTTTTATTTTGAAAAAACGAAAATGGGAGTCGCCACCAATCTTTTTTTTTTATGAGGTGTGATCGGGTCACCTCATAATTTGATCGTTTTAATAAACGGTTTGATTTACTAAAACAAAGATTTTTGGTCTACGAAATTTAGAAAACGGGTTCAGGGGTCGGTTAAGCACGAGGAAGGATTAGCACCCTCGTTACGCCCAAAATTGGTACCTAATTGATTACTTGACGTCTTTGATGTCGAGAATTGGAAATTTGAAAAGAATTAAAAAAACATGATCCCTCTTTATATTATGTTATTTTACTAAAATTCTTCTTAAATAAATCGAAACGAATATTAAAGACCCTCTCGTCTCGAGATAACAAAATGTCACATCCCGTAAGTTAGGACACAACACCTTGAGTCTTCGAGAATGAGCTTGTTTTTTATTTTTTATTTGAAATCTTATGTGTTTTAATTTAGAAGGATCTTCGGTTATTTAGATCACACGAGAAAAATCGAAACCCCGTAAATTAGAGCACTACTTTCTCAAGTTTCTAAATACAAAACATTGCCTTATTTTGAAAACAAAAAATTTTGAATAATATCAAACGTAATATTTAAAATAATGTATTTTTCTTATTCAGGATATAACATAAAACGACCTATTATGGAAAAATACATTTAAACACGATTTTTTTACGTGATTTTAACGAAATGATTGTGATGTAGAAAACGGAACGATGATATATAGATGAAATGTCATGTAAATGACATATACTAATAAAAACAATTTACAAGAATCGCATAATATACACTATTTTAACAATAATATGAACAGTCAAAGATAAATAAAATAAATAATAACAATGATAATAATACCAAAGCATGCACATAAAAGGACAATACCAACTTAAAAAATAAAGACAAAAAAATAAATAAAATAAATACATAAATAATGTAAGAGAAAATAGTTTATAAAAATATTGAAAATAAAGAACCAAATTAAAATATAAATGAAATTAAAGGTACAATTTGTAATAAAATATATAAATAAATGAAATAATAATAATAATAATAATAATAATAATATATGTACAAGTAAAAAATAATAATAATCTAATTTTTAAAGGTATAAAAAAGGGGTAAGAAACAAATAAATGAACAGATAATAATAAAATAATAATAGATAATAAAATACCAATAATAATGAAGGCATAAATAAAATGAATAACAAATGAAAGAAAATAAAAAAAATGAAAGTAATTTAAGTGAATACAAGGATAAAAATAAATAAATGAATGAACGAACAATATATAAATAGGAAAGTAAATGAATAAGCAAATGAATAAAATAAAAAGAATAATGAATAACTAAACAAGTAAATAAATAAATGGATAAATAAATGAATTAAAATAAAAAGGGCTTAATTGTAACTTAAATGAAATTAAAATGATAAATCGAAGAAAATAAAAAACAAAGGGCTAAAATGTAATGCGGGAAAACAAGCGAGGACTAATTGAAACGCGCGAAAAGTTAAGTGGCCAAATCTATAAAAATTAAAAAAGGGGGATTTGGGCCCCATTGTAAACCAATCGAAAAGCAGGACTGAAAGAGTAAATAACCCATTCGTCCAAAAACACGCGGATCCTATTAACGAGGCGGGTCGGATTTCGAGTCTTAAGCAAAACGGCGTCGTTTTGGCAACTGATGCTCAAGTCCAAAACGGCGCCGTTTAGGCCCCTATATAAATAGAAAAAATCAGAAAAAAAAAAAACACTTCCCCCTCATTTTAAAAAAAAAATCTGAGAGACTCTCTCAAATTCTCTCCCTTTCTTCAAGATCGACCATCGATCACCATGGTGACAGTCGGTCACCAGCGACGGTGCCGCCGCCTACGGTGGCTGGAGGAGCAAAAAAAGCCATTTTTTGGGCTTTTTGACTCCCCAAATACGGATTTGGGTTATTTTAAAAAAAAGGGTTAAAATCGCAAAAAGAACGAAAAACCCTTTGGTTTTAGGGTTTTTTTAAATGAGTCATCTTTCATCAGAGGTGACGACTTGGGTCGCTTATAACGACGGAATGCGAGCCACCGGTATGTTTTTCTAACTTTCCCTTTTTATTTAATTTTTTATATATAAAATAAATGCGTAAGAATATATGAAAAATCACCTTTTGAAATTTGAATTCTTTTTTGATTAATCTCGTCTGTGTAAAAATACATTGATAATGTTCATGGCTTTTTATAGCCGATTTTACACTGCCTATTCCACTGTTTATTTTATTGTTTCGCTACTATTGACTTTCATTTCTGCTACAGTTCTTCTATCATGTTTTTGCGCTTTTTTTGGTCTTCTTTTGCAGGTTCTTGAAGAGTCAACGGCGGTTGGAAGGTGTCTTTGGTGAAATGGCGATCAAGGGTGCCAGGCCTCGGGATGAGGCACAAGCGGGGCAACCGAGGGAGGTGTGCGGCGCATATGGGGGCATTAGGGTTAGGGTTTCTGTTTGGTTTAAGTTTTTGGGCCAATGGGCCTCTTTTGTATTTGGGTTAATAATTTTTGGGTTTGTAATTTTGGACTAGACTGTTTAATATTTTTATTTTATTTTTGGTTTTTTTTCTGTTTATGTGGGCTGGGCAAAGTTGGGCCTCTATAGCTACTCCTCTTTGCTCATTGTCGTGTAACGGGAGTGAAGCAAAGACTTTAAGAGGGCTAAGTTTGTCTGGTCTTGTAGAATCTCGACCTCTTTGGTGCTTCTTTTTTTCAACTAACTCCATTCTAACCCACTACAACTTCAGGGATATGGGAATTGCTGCTTCAATCTGCTCCACTGCATCTTCAGGGAGATGAGACCTGTAACTTTAACCTGCCCTACTGCAGCTTCAGAAAGATAAGGTTCATAGCTTTAATCTACTCTACTGCAACTTTAGAGAGATAAGATTTGCTATCTTCAGTCTGCTCCACTGCAACTTCAAGAAGATAAGACTTGTAACATATAGCTTTAATCTGTTCCACTGCAACTTCAGAGAAATAAAATTCACTATTTTTAGTATGCTCCACTGTAACTTCAGGGAGATGAGACTTGTAACTTCAACCTGCTCCACTACAACTTTAGGGAGATAAGGTATATAACTTTAATCTACTCTACTACAACTTCAGAGAGATAAGATTTGCTATCTTCAGTCTGCTCCACTGCAACTTCAGGAAGATAAGACTTGTATCTTCAATCTGCTCCACTGCAACTTCAAGGAGATCCGATTTGTAATTTGTAGCTTTAATCTGTTCCACTGCAGCTTTAGGGGGATAAGATTCACTATTTTTAATTTGCTCCACTGTAATTTCAGGGAGATAAGACTTATAACTTTAATCTACTCTACTGCAACTTTAGAGAGATAAGATTTGCTATCTTCAGTCTGCTCCACTGCAACCTCAGGGAGATAAAGTTTATAGCTTTAATCTGCTCTACTACAACTTCAGAGAGATAAGATTTGCTATTTTCAATCTGCTACACTACAACTTCGGGGAGATGAGATTTGCCATTTTAACTATAACCCGCCCCACTAAAACTTCAGGGTATAGGATTTGTGGTTTCACTTATCTGTTACACCGTTCTCTGGGGAACATGACCTGTAGAATCCATTTCATGGACCTATTTATGCCTAGTGATTAGGATGTCATGATCAGGATGAACCAAATGCTCCTAACTAGATGATAATACTCTAGAACGTCATATTTTTATGTGTTAATTGCATATTTATTTTGAGTATGATTTTACTAATTTGGGTTATTTATGGTCTTTTATCTTGTAGGGACTAAATTGGAGACAAAAGCAAAATTAAGGGCCAAAAGCGTGAATTTAGAGATAAAATGGGCCAACGTGCGACACAGGGAAAAGTTGGTGCCAAAAGTGCAAGCATGGAAGACAAAAGGGTTGAAATGCAAAAAGAAGAGTTTTTATTCTATTAGACTCTATTTTGATAATTAATATTAAGATAATTATTAAGGATTATTTAATTTTGGATTTATTTTATTTATCTTTATTTATCTTTGATTATTTATAATTATCTTTAGGAATTTAAGTAGGATTAGTCTATCTACCTTAGCACTATAAATAGGGAGAGAGGTGACTCAAAATGTGTGTTCATCTTTTTCTGTAAACTCTCTCCCCAAAAGTATTTTGTTCTTTTCATATTTCTTTTTAATAAAATCTCTATTTATATATTTATTTTCTTTTCTACCACAACCATGAGCCACTAAACCCATCTAGCCAAAGGTTGCCGAAAATCCCGAAAAAGGGTTCTTGAGGTTTAGAATCCGCACTTAGCCTTCTCAAACAGGGTATTCATCGTTTCTCCGCACTACGGGGCTAACGCTTCCTTCCATGTCCCTTAAGAAGTAAACTTTTCAACGTATGCAAAGGCGGCCACTTTGTATGTTTTGGAAGGATTACACAGTCAGTTCGTTAACTTACTGCGTCAGAGGTTGGCGAGCCTAAGAGACAAAATGGCATGGGATTTGCCATTGAGAAACGTTGATCTAGCATAAGATGATCCCACAAGAGCGGTTGTTGGCTAGAGTCAGGTTCCACTAAATCGAAGTCTAAATCCCTGGAGCTGGTGGTCGTAGGCGTCCTCTTCCACTATAATTGGCTTATTCAGTTTGAGAAGGATAATCTAAAAGCCAAGGATTGAACCCAAGGCGGATCGAGGCAACCGGAGGCTGGAATCTCCCCATAAGAATTTCTTTATCTCAACTCTATTTCCTATTTTTAATTTTCGCAATTCCAATTCGACTTCTCAATTCTGTTTTTATTTTATTTTCGTTTCCAAATCAAAACTTTTAATTCTGTTATTTTTATTTTTTCAGGAACACAGGTTTTCTTGGGTACGGTTCTGCCCAGGATTTCGAGAAACAAGCATTCGTATAATCCGGTCCCTGAGGATTCGACCCTATTTCCCATTTACTATTCTTTTTCATTATTTCGCAGGGAATAGGATATTTTTTGTGCTTTCAATGACGCATCACTAGATGTGTATGAAAAATATTTGCATGAATGTAGAATGCCATTTTTTTTTCGAGAATGATCCTCTTTTAATGCTTAAGGTTGACATTGCTCGTCGTTCATCAAGGTTCTATCACTGATGCATTACCCTGCCTTCTTATCCAGCTGGTATCTTTGACAGAAAACCCGAAGAAATAATCACAATTTAGATTATTCTTTCCTAAATATTTCCAACTCTTAAATTTGGTTAGTTCTGACTAGTGGTCCCATTTCAGGTCCTTGTACTATTTAGAAGCTTTCAGAGCAATATGCAAGAAATCCTTTTACTTGAATATTATTAGTCCATTAATCGTTATTTCAATAAAAAATGCTTGAAAAATATTATCGCAATGGACAAAAGGAATTTTATTGAGAACAAAGCTTGAAATGGATAAATTGATCAAAGATAGCAAACATTGCTAAAATACAAAGTGAATAAGATGAAAATAGGTGCCCCAGATATCATAGCATGAGCTTCTTCGCACTAACTTCTCGAGGGCCCTTTTGAACTTGATATGTGTTCCAAATATCCAAAATACTTTGTTGATGCTCCAAGATGTAACGTTCTTCCTTCTGAGAAGACTCGACCATCACATGTTCAATCTTTAATCAAAATTTGAGCTGCCCTTTTTTCGTGTTTTCAACTCAAAACCCCTTTGGTTTCAAGGCGCCCTTTGCGGGTTTTCACCATGGCCTCTCCTTTTTTTTTAAGGTGAAGTACTTCTTGACTAAATCTGAATTCACAGGATTGGGCAAGCTTTTGCCATCTATCTCAGTCAAAATCAGCGCTCCTCCAGAAAAGGCCTTCTTTACCATATAAGGTCCTTCCCAGTTTGACATCTACTTTCCTCTGAAATCCTTTTGTATGGACAGGATCTTTTTCAATACTAGGTCCCCCTAATGGAATTTTCTAGGACGAACCTTTTTGTTGTAAGCTCGAATCATTTGCTTTTGGTACATCTGACCATGACGGATGGCTTTCAACCTTTCCTCTTCAATCAAGTTTAGCTGATCATATTGAGATTAGATCCATTCTGTTTCATCCAATTTCAATTCTACCAAAACTCGAAGAGAAGGAATCTCAACTTCAATAGGTAAATCGCCTCCATTCCATAAACCAGAGAGAAAGGCGTTGCCCCAGTTGAGGTCCTAACAGATGTTCAATAAGCATAAAGGGCAAATGGTAACTTCTCATGCCAATCTTTATAAGTCTCAGTCATTTTCCCTTCGATTTTCTTAATGTTCTTATTGGCTGCCTCCACTGCACCATTCATTTTTGGGCGATATGGTGATGAGTTGTAGAGTTTAATCTTGAACTGGCTGCAGACTTCTGATATCGTGCTGTTGTTCAAATTTAGTGTATTGTCAGATATGATCCTTTCTGGCATTCCATATCGACATATATATATTTCTTTAAGAACTTGCTGACTGCCGACTTCGTGACATTGACATATGAAGCGGCTTCTACCCACTTTGTAAAGTAATCGATGACCACGAAGATAAATCGATGCCCGTTAGAAGCTTTAGGTGAGATTGGCCCAATGACATCCATGCCCCACATAGAGAAAGGCCACGGAGAAATCATAACATGAAGAGGTGAGGGAGATACATGAATTTTATCTCCATAAATTTGACACTTATGGTATTTCTTGGCATAATTGATGCAATCTCCTTCCATTGTGAACCAATAATACCCGAATCTCATGATTTGCCTGGCCATTGTAAACCATTGGCATGTGTTCCGTAGACACCCTCGTGTACTTCTTCCAAGATTTTCTTAACCTCTACAGCGTCTACACATCTTAATAGCACATGATCTTTTCTTTTTTTATATAGGATCTCCCCATCTAAGACATAGTCACTGGCTAGTCTTCTTAGCGTCCTTTTATCATTTTCAGTTGCTTGGTCAGAGTATTCACGATTTTTCACATATCGTAGTATATCATGGTACCAAGGGTGATCATTCTTTTCTTCTTCTTCTTCGATGTTGTAACAATAAGCCGGAGCCTCATAAATACTCATCTGGATAGGTTTTACATCCTCTTGTTTATTCATTTTGATTATGAAAGCCAAAGTAATCAAGGCATCAGCCATCTAATTTTCATCTCGTGGGAGATAATAGAAGGTGATGTCATCAAACTTCTCAATTAACTCAAGAACCAGCCATCAATAATTGATCAACTTGGGATTTCTTGTCTCCCATTCTCCCTTGAGTTGATAGATCACTAGTGCAGAATCCCCATATACCTCTAGCACTTTGATCTTACATTTTATGGCTGCACGGATACCCATAATGCATGCTTCATATTCTGCCATGTTGTTCGTGCAATCAAAATCCAATTTACTAGTAAAGGGATAATGATATCCGTTTGGGGATACCAAGACTGCCCCGATTCTTTTACCCATAGCGTTTGAGGCTTCAACGAAGTTTAGTTTCCAAGGATGACCTTATTGAAAGTCTTCTTCAGTGGTTGCAACGCACATTAGATCTTCATTCGAGAAATCAAAGTTCAGAGGCTCGTAGTCTTCTAGAGCTCTACTGGCCAGAAAATCTGCTATTGTGCTTCCTTTTATAGTCTTTTGATTCACATAGACTATATTAAATTCGGGAAGTAGAATTTGCCACCGGGCCATTCTTCCATTCAAAGTAGACGACTTTATCATGTACTTTAGAGGAGCGAGCTTTGAAATAAGCCAAGTTGTATGGTATAACATATACTGTCTCAGTCTTCGGGTTGTCCGGATTAAGGCACAACACAACTTCTTGATTGGCGAATATCTTATCTTACATTCAGTAAATTTCTTGTTGAGATAGTATATTGCTTTTTCTTTTTTCCCTGACTCATCATGTTGGCTAAGCATGCATCCCATTAAATTGCCAAATACTGTCAAGTACAATATCAGCGGCTTATCTAGGCTGGGAGGCATCAGTACTGGGGCATTGGATAGGTAAGTTTGACCTTGTCGAAGGTTTTCTGACACTCCTCATCCTAAACGCCTGGATTGTGTTTCTTAAGGAGACGGAATATGGGGTCGCATTTCTCAGTTAGTTGTGAAATGAATCGAGCGATGTAATTTAGTCTTTCTAGGAAACCTCAAACTTCTTTTTGAGGGCGTGGCAGAGACAACTCCTGTATAGCCTTGACTTTGTCTGGGTCGATCTCAATCCCTTTTTCATCGACCACGAATCCTAGTAATTTTCCCGATCTAGCCCTAAAGGTACATTTTGTTGGATTGAGCTTTAACTGACATTTTCGGAACCTCAAGAACAATTTCCTTAGGACTTGTATATGCTCATTTTCTGTTCGGGACTTTGCAAGCATATCGTTGATATAAACCTCGAGTTATTTGTGCATCATATCATGAAACAAAGTTACCATGGCTCTTTGATATGTCGTTCCCTCATTTTTTAGTCCAAATGGCATCACTTTATAGCAAAATGTTCCCCACATGGTTACGAATATGGTCTTCTCCATGTTTTCAGAATGTATCTTTATCTAGTTGTATCCCGAGAAACCATCCATGAAGGAGAACAGTAAGTAACCTGCCGTATTGTCCACTAAAGTGTTAATATGAGGCAATGGGAAATTGTCTTTTAGACTGGCTTTGCTCAAATCTCTGTAGTCTACGCATATTCGTATCTTCCCAGCTTTTTTAGGGACAGGGACGATATTGGCTACCCATTCTGAGTATTTAACCACTTGTAAGAAACCAGCATCGAATTGTTTCTTGACTCTCTTTTATTTTCAGTAAAACACCGGGCCTCATCCTTCGGAGCTTCTGTTGAACTGGCTTGCACTCTTCCTTTATGGGGAGCCGATGTACCACGATATCAGTACTTAACCCAGTTATGTCTTGATATGACCATGCAAAGACATTATTGAATTCTTGGAGTAACTCAACGAGGTCTCGCTTTGTCTCTGCGGTAATGCAAGCTCTAATCTTCACCTCTTTTTCCTCTCCTAAACTCACAATTTCCACTGACTCTTTGTCAGGTAGGATTTGTTTCTCATCTTGTGCTACCATCCTTAACAAATCAAGAGATAGGTTACAGTCTCGATCATCTTTAAAATCTTGAGAATCCTCCATACACATATCTTGCTCTAAAGGAGATTCTGAATCAGTAGTAGCGTCGCTCATATCATTAATATCTGGAGACTTGTTATAGGCATGAAGAAATATCCAAAGAACAAAAGAATCTAAGAATAATTATATGTATGGTATGATTATGAATGAAATGAAAAGAACAAAAGAATATTTGCTCAAGATGATACGCAAAGATGCATTTTTATTGAAATAATGATGTTGAACATAAGCCTATTTCACAAAAGGATTCTTGTTACTCTTATGCTTAGAGTAATAAGCATGTTTTGACCATTACTCTGAATTAGCTCTAAAAACTACATGAATCTCTTCCACAGTCCAGTTGTTCAGAACACTTCCAGGTACATAGGGGCAGATGCCTAATAAATTTTCTCCCCCAATTCTTTCTTTTGATATGGTATTGATGTTCAGATTTCCCAACATTTTTTCAGCGATCTCTTTTCTTGACATCTTCCGTTCAGGGTGAATAGTTCCTCCTGACACGAAAGTCTTGGATATATGGGGAAAAGTCCTCGATTCCCACTTGACCTCTTCCCCACTCAGTCGCGCTCTTCTCCTTTCTTACTTTTTCTCCAGCTCTCTCTTCTTTTGCCTCGCATCTGGCTTGTATCCTAAGTCAAAGCGGTCTCATTTTTCCATGAGTATGGGTGTTTCAACCCTTCCTTGTAGGTATTTTCCAAGTCCTCTCCCAAGCAATGCTCCTTTCCCAACTGTCAGTTGCAGGCCCATCCTTGTAGTTTTGGAGATTTTCGGCATTAGGATCTTGTTCCCTTCGACAATGAAAGTTGCATTCACAAATTCCAGTGATCGAAAGGAACATTTTATTGCTTCATCATCTGCCCCAATATATGGCGCGTCACTGGTTACGGATGCAATAATGTCTTCTTCTACGTTTATTGTTACCAGTTGACCCTCAGTTACCACTTTTAGGTTTTGGTGCAATGATGACGACACTACCTCAACTGAGTGAATCCAATGCCTCCCCAACAAGCAATTGTAAGAAGGCTTGATGTCCATCACCAAGAAATCTACTTTATACGTGTTTAGACCAATCAAAAGGGGTATCTCGATCCTTCACATCACCCTCCTTTCGGTACCATCGAATGCTCTCACTATGTTTTGGCATGTTTTCATATGAGAGCTATCCACATGCAACCAATTTAGTGTGGATAAGGGTAAGACATTCAATGTAGATCCATTATCAATTAACCCCCTAGCAGTGTATATCCTTTTGCAGCAAGTGGTGATGTGCAGAGCTTTTGTAGATCCCATACCCCCTAGCGGTATTTCGTCATCATTAAAGAAGATGAAATTGTCGGCACTTATATTGTTAACTAGGCGGTCCAGCTTGTTTACAGAGATATCGTTAGCGACATAAGTTTCGTTTAGCACTTTCATCAACGCGCTACGATTTGTCTTCGAACTTAAGAGCAAGGCTAGTACTGAGATGCGAACCGATTGCTTGTGTAGCTGTTCTACAACGCTGTACTCACTATGCTTTAAGAATTTTAGGAATTCCTTAGCCTCGTTCTCAATTACTGGCTTGTTAACCGACGATTCGAGTCTGACCATCTTTTTCTTCTTATACTCAACTACTAGGGTCTTTCCTTTAACGGTTTCAGTTTTTGTACTTGCAGGGTCATAACGCCTCCCACTACGCGTGTAGAACCCTACATCTTGGCCCTCCTCAAAAGCACTAGCCGGGTTCTCTTCTCCCGAGATCGTCACGTTGCAGTCATAATTCTAGGGAACCCTCTTACTGTCCTTGTAGGGAAAGGCTACAGGTTTCTAGATTATGACCTTTGGTGCAATTTGTACTCAGGTTTCATTGCTCATTGGTCATGAAATGATAACCATTGGGTGGTTGACTTTATAGGCCTTTTCTGTTATCCCTCTTATGAGGCACACACATTCTCTTTCGGAGCCCATAGCATATTCAAAGAATTCTAGCTCCTTATTGTCCATCAGATTTTGCACTAAAGCCTTGAATTCAACGCAATCCTAGATCTCATGACCCTCCTTAGCATGGAACTCACAGTAGTTCATCATCCCTTCATCCTGTTTGATTAATCCTCCCTCTACCATTTTCTTCCAAACCCATTTCAGTGGGGCTCTTACTTTTCTCCATCCATCTTGGTTCTCTTCCCTCCATTCTCAATTATCGCGTTTACCTCTTTATCAGAATGACTGGGTAATGGATTTCCTGCCACATCAATGGATCATTGAATTTCATAACGCCCATCTTGATAAACCTTTCACTCAACTTTTTGAAAGCGGTGTAGTTCTCTATTGAGTGTCCCGTGATTCTTGCATGGTATTCGCATTGAGCATTTGCGCCGTACCATTTTGGAAATTGAGGTTGCATAGGTTTTAGGTAGAAAGGGGATACCACATGTGCATCAAACAGAATTTGATACAGCTCCTTATATGTCATCTGGATGGGTATGAACTGGAGCCTTTCTGTATTTGGCTTTGGGTTGGATTCTTGCCTTGGGGGCACTGATGGCTAGTGGTTACTGTCCTTGACGGGCCTACAGTGATTGGTTTTGAATAACCCTTGTTATATATTATTGCATTATTCACCTCATTTTCCTTCTTCCTCGGGGTTGATCTTTGGGTGCTTTCCCCGGCGTCTATCTTACCACTTCTCACTGCATTTTCAATTATTTCACCGGGCATTACTATATCCGAGAAGCTCTTAGTAGCACTTCCCAACATTTGGTTGATGAACGAGGCTTTTAAAGTGTTGATGAAAAGTATTGTGATTTCTTTCTCCAGAAGAGGTGGCTAGACTTGTATTTCCACCTCTCTCCATCTTTGGGCATATTGCCTGAAGCTCTCATTTTGCTTCTTCTCCATGTTCTGTAGTGTGATTCCGTCTGGTGTCATGTCCGTCACATGACTATATTGCTTCAAAAAAGCTTGTGCCATGTCTTTTTATGAATTGATTTTGGCATAACTTAGTTGGTTGTACCATTTAGCTGCTAACCTGATCAGACTGTCCTGAAAGTAGTGGATTAACAGTTGATCATTGTTGTTGTATCCTGTCATCTTTCGACAGAACATAGTGATGTGAGCTTCTGGACAACTAGTCTCATTATACTTTTCAAACTCTAGAGTTTTGAACTTTGGAGGGAGCACTAAACCTGAGATCAAACTTAGGTCTTTGGCATCAACTCTGCAATGATAATCAGCGTTTTCAATTGCTCTGAATTTTTCTTCTAGCCATCTGCATCGATCCTCAAGTTGCTTTGGTAGTTCTACTCTTGTTTTTTCCGTTTCTGCCATATCATCTAGATCAGGAACAACGGGATTGGTTGGGTTATCCCCCGAATTAGAACCTAAGCCTGTTTGGTAGTTCGTCAGCGCTGAGGTACCGGTTTGATACTACTGGAGTTTAATTATAACTGGTGCCCTTTGAGGGTACGCCTCTGGTTATGCCTAGGCATTTATCGGGGTAAAATACGGGGGGTAAATAGGATCCTCATTATCATCCCCTGAGTTGACCGCAATGCTCTTCCCTTTTTCACGTTCTCCAGCCAGCAACTGCATCAATTGGCTTGCAACTGGTCTTGCATCTCTTTTTGAATTTATTCTTGCATCTCTTTTTGAATTTATTCTAACCTTTCCAATCTTTGGTCCATTACTTTGGTTTTTGCGTGACTACTGTAACGATGTTCGGTTGGTTGGCTCTTGTTGGTTTCTAGATTAACTGAAATAATTTCGTTTAATTAGGGTCTTTTTGTGAAATTTAATGCATATGATGCAATGTAATGCAAATGCATGTAATGAATGCAAAAAGAGGCATTGACTCTGATTCAATTCTGTTAGAACAACTTTACTAGAAAACAGATTTCTTTACATAAAACGGATTACATATACGGGTTTACCCTAATGCTCAAAGCCTTAACCATCCTAAGAAGCCAAGTTAACTCTTGACCTTGATCTGATTCTGGTTCATACTTCAAGCTTAGCACGTCAACCTGAACTGCTAGGGTTTGCAAATGATTAGCCACCTCTCGTATTTGAGCCACAGCTTCACCCATTATATGGTTTCTATCCCTAACCTGACCTCGAGAACGGTGAAGTTGCTCTTTCCACTGCTCGTTGTTTGCTTCAAGGAGTTCACCTTGGAGTTCAGAATTTTTTAATGCGATCTCGAGCTCTTCTATTTTCCTTTTCAGCTCTTCAATCTTGTTTAACCTCGCTTTTAACTCAATGGTGGAGTTGCGACTACGATACTGATAAAGTGACTTTACTAGTTCTACTACCCTAGCTTTTAATCTGACCTTATCATTTTGGTTTTCCAATAGATCTCTTTCTAGAGCATTTTTTCGAACTTGGGCATCTTGGAATTTTCTTTTTTAACAGTCCGATTTTGACCCTAATCAAAACAGTGGTTTTGGGACTACAAATCCGAGTCCAAAAAATATTTTAAAATTATTTTCTGTGTTTATTATGTGTGAATTTGCTTGTGTGAAATTTTCGTGTTTTAATTTCGTCGTTTGAGTGTCCGATTAAATAAAAGGGCATAATCGAGTAAAATGAAAACTTGATGGTTAAATATGAAAGTGCCTAATTGTTGTTGCCTTTTTAATATGGAGGCTTTATGATGCAATTAGGCCATTTATTTTTAGTATGGACTGTTAAGCACATGATGTATAATATGTTTATATTAAATTATAAAGGTTAGTTTAGTAAATTATGAATTAAAACTAATATTAATAAAACAAAAGCATGAAAATAGTCACTTTGTTCATCCATTTGTGCCGAAAGTGAAGGAAGAAAAAAAAATAGGTTGAAGCTTTTGAATATTCAGCCACTTCCAAGCTTGATTAAAGAAAAAAATAGAAGAAAACAGAATTAGATCGGGGGAAATCGAAAGTACTCGAATAGTCGATTATACCGTTCGTTGACGTCCGAGGGAATTATGTTTCGAGTTCGATTCGATCGAGATTCAATGTTCAAAAGTCCCGTAAGAACTTGAGGAATAGTTAGGATACATATGTCATGACATAGGATTCCGTTATGTGTTATCGTGTAAGACCACGTCTGGGACGTTGGCATCGACTTGTGATTTACGTGTAAGACCCTGGCTGGGACAATGGCATCGTTATGTGATTACTTGTAAGACCACATCTGGGACGTTGGCATTGTACGATATGTTCAATTATCCGAGTATCCTTTTTTATTTTGAATGGTTCAACGAGCAATGATAAGTTAAGATCGAGAGTAAATCAAGTTAGAAAGGCTCAGGTATGTACTTATACCAAGTTGTGAAAATAAGGTAAGTTGGATGTTGAATTGATTGTATAAATGTTAAAGTTATAAATGTGAACTTTGTGTATGCATATGTAATTGTGTATCTTCGGCCAAATGAGGTATATGTGATATTAATAGTGAGATTTATATATGTTCATGTGTATTTGTGCCTTTAGCTATATGATATATGAATGTAAGATTAAATGATAACTTTGTATTTGGGAACATGTATATCCAGCCTTGTTAACTTAGTGTTAATATACTATCGTTGATATATATATATTTGCTTATGACTTACTAAGCTTAAATAACTTACCGTGTGTGTTCTTGTTTACCTCTGTTTTATAGATTTTTGAGTCAAGTTATGAGCTCAGGGATCGTCAGAGAAATCTTTCACACTATCGACTCTTTTTGGTATTTTGTTAAGTCTGAATTCGATCTTATGGCAGTATAGATGAAATGTTTGTGTAACAACCCGATTTAGGGGCTAGTCAGAATAGTGATCTCGGGATCACTAATTTGAGGTTAGAGAAATTATTCTCATGTTATTTTATGAGTCAGAGCATGATTGCATTAGTACATGAAAATTTTGGTACTTTAATTTTAACGATTTCATGTTTAATCGCGAAAAAAGGACTAAATCGCATCAAGTGTGAAAGTTCCATTTTATAAGCCAAAGGTACCAAATAGTCATAGATTGTAAATTGGAGGTCTTTCAAAGGCAATTAGACCCCAAGTTATGAGTGGCCGGCCATAGGCTATCATGGGAGACAAAGATGGACAAAAATTTGGTCAAAGTTAGTAATAGTTGGTGACTAATTTGACTAGTTTAATATTAGAATAAGGAATGAAAAGATATCATCTTTTCTCCTTCACTCTTCCACTGAAAATTTGCAACAAATAGAGGGTAGAAAGCTTCAAAAATTTTAGCACACTCATCTCTTCACAAGTAAGTGTTCTAGGGATCATTTCTTGATAAAAGTTGTACTTTTGAGACCCCTAAAGCTTAAGCTTTCAAATGAGGGGATATTGTGCAATATGGTGAAAGGTTTAGAGTTTTTCCATTAGAGCTTTCATTGTTGTTTGCTGTATTTTTATGGAAGAAATTGAGTCTTAGTTGTTAGATGAACAACTTTTGTGAAAGATGTTGTCTTGAAAACACCTAATTATGAGTCAGAGCATGATTGCATTAGTACATGAAAATTTTGGTACTTTAATTTTAACGATTTCATGTTTAATCGCGAAAAAAGGACTAAATCGCATCAAGTGTGAAAGTTCCATTTTATAAGCCAAAGGTACCAAATAGTCATAGATTGTAAATTGGAGGTCTTTCAAAGGCAATTAGACCCCAAGTTATGAGTGGCCGGCCATAGGCTATCATGGGAGACAAAGATGGACAAAAATTTGGTCAAAGTTAGTAATAGTTGGTGACTAATTTAACTAGTTTAATATTAGAATAAGGAATGAAAAGATATCATCTTTTCTCCTTCACTCTTCCACCGAAAATTTGCAACAAATAGAGGGTAGAAAGCTTCAAAAATTTCAGCACACTCATCTCTTCACAAGTAAGTGTTCTAGGGATCATTTCTTGATAAAAGTTGTACTTTTGAGACCCCTAAAGCTTAAGCTTTCAAATGAGGGGATATTGTGCAATATGGTGAAAGGTTTAGAGTTTTTCCATTAGAGCTTTCATTGTTGTTTGCTGTATTTTTATGGAAGAAATTGAGTCTTAGTTGTTAGATGAACAACTTTTGTGAAAGATGTTGTCTTGAAAACACCTAATTAGACCTTGATGAAAATGTTACAAAATTGTAGTACATATGTGAAATGTTGAGTTTTGATGATAGCTATAAGAGTATTAAATGTTCACCTAGGCTTGTTGAAGGTAGAAATATGATTAGAATTTATTTCCGAGCCTAGGGGCAAAATGGTCATTTTGCCAAAGTCTAGGGGCAAAATAGTAATTTTGTCAAAGTATGTTTATTGAAATGCTTTTATTAATATGGTGATTAAAATGAGCTAAATTTCTATTATAGAGCAAGAAGAACTAAGAATCCACCTCGATCAGGGAAAGAACGAAGTCTCGGACTAGACCGTCGAGCTTGCTCATTTTGAAATCGAGGTAAGTTTGTATGTTATAGATTCAACATTTATGTTAGCATAATTTAGAATGTTTGGTATCATATTGATGCATGATACTCTACTAAATTGATGTTGAATAAGATGTTGAAGTCCTAGTGGACTATAATGAATATGATAATGCTATCATCGAGATAAGAAATAGATAAGGTCCCGTATAAGACCATGTCCGGGGGATGGCCTCGGCACCGAACTGAAATCCTATATAAGACCATATCTGGGATATGGCTTCGGTATTGAAAATGAAAATCGTATAAGACCATATTCGGGATATGGCATCGACACTTGATATGAGATTCCGTAAAAGACCATATCCGGGATATAGCATCGGCATTCAGAGGTAACTCTATGTAAGACCACCTCCAAGATGTGGCATTGGCCTCGTATTCTTATTAATGACGATATTATACGTTTTTTAGTATCCCTAATGATTAATGGGACGAGTAGATGAGTTTAGAAGTGTAAATGAGATTAGTACTAAAATCCTGTGAATGAGTGAATACAGGTATTCGTGAATGAGTCACGAAGAAACGATTATGATATGTGGCATGGTATGTACTAAATAAGGGCAAGATGAGTAAGTATGGCAAGAAGCCTATGTCTTGTGTATGGTTAGTTAATGCCATGGATGGATTATATTATGAGCCTATTATTGCTATTTATTTCCATACAAACTTACTAAGCTTTATGCTTACCCCTTTCATTGCCCTTTTTCCTTGTAGTATTGCCAAGATAACTCGAGGAGCGCGGAAAGTAGAAGTTCAGAAATCACACTATCGACATCACTTTGGTATAACAATTTAGACTTATTTTGAGCATGGCATGTATAGGACTCGAGTATTTTGTTAAGTTGTAATTGTTAGCCAAAGTGTTGGTTATGTATGTTATTAAAGTCATTTTGTAAATGGGCTTATGAGTTAGGCAAATACTTGGCAAATTCTATTGCTTAATGAAGATGATTTTCATGAAGTGTATGCCTTTGTGTATGTCTTGATTTGTTTGAGTTCCTAGAGATAACTTTTGGTCATCTTTTATCTTGGAATGTTTTGAATTGAGTTCTTGGATGTTCTTTTAGGTTATAAGTTGTTTTGACTTGAATTGGAGTATGTATGTGTGCAACTTAGGGTGGCAAAGGGCTTGGTAGATAGCCATCTAATTATCCACATTGGTAGACACACGGGCGTGTGTCTAGGCCGTGTGTGACACACGGTCATCCCTATGGACGTGTGGATCGACCGTGTGTCCCCTTGCATACTAGAATTGCAAGTCAGTATGCCTTGTAGTAAACACACAGGCAGAGACACAACCGTGTGTCTCAGCCATGTGGGGGACACAACCTAGGACATGGGTGTGTGCCCAGGCCGTGTGAAGTCTGCACTTTAATTGTGGAATTTAATTCGACACACGGGCTAAGGACACGGGCGTGTGCCTTGGCCGTGTGACCATAATGAGATGATGATGTCATAGTCAAAATGCCAAGGTTTTGGCACACGGGTTAAGACACGGGCGTGTCAAGGCCGTGTGAGGGACACGGACTAGGGACACAAGCGTGTGTCTGGCCACGTGAAATTGGTCAGGATCGACCACGGATGGAAGACACGGGCATGTCTTAGGGGCACACGGGCGTGTCTCTAGACCAACACGGGCATGTGGCCCCTGATTTGAAGAAAAGTTTTCCAAGCTCGTAAAAGTTCCCGGTTAGGTTTTGAAACCTCTCGGAGGTATGCATAGGGCCTCGTGGGCCGAGAATGAGTAAGTGATGGGTTTAAATGAAACTTTATAGTCCTATTTGAGACGTTTAAGCGAGATAAGTTAGGTAATGCCTTAAACCCGGTTCTGGTTTTAACACGGGTAAGAGGTGTTACAATTTGATTTTGGGATGTATATATATATAACCATGCGAAAATGGCTAGATCGTTATGTTTAAGTGCAGTTTTATGTGTTCTTGGTTAAGTGTTTGATGTGTTTGGTTTTAGCAATTTGGCCTTGGCTTATTATATGCGAAACGTGATTGCTATGTTTATGTTTATGTTTATGATCTCGGTCAAGGTAAGTTTATGTGTTACTTGTTTAATATGCTTTGCTAATGATAGTTGGATTAAGTCATGTGTTTCAGCAATAAGGTAAATGATATATGCTTGATGTATTTAGTAAGAAGAAATAATGTTAAGTTTAAGTGATTTTGGCTATGTGATATTTATATATATAATGAAGTATGTATATGAAGGTTGGAAGCTAAAGTTATCTATAATTCGATTTAGTAATATGAATAAAGGATAATTATATGTTCGAATGTGTATAGGATATTTTGATTCGGTTTGTAATGATGATGTATGCACCTTTATTATGCTTGAATGGTTGGCTATATAGGTTCGGTTGCTATTGGTAAGTAATGAATATGTTTCATGATTGTTTAGGTACGAATCCAAATGGCAAGTGTAATAGTATGGTTTGGTTACGATATTTGGTTCATTATGATATGCATATAATCTTGATAATGATGTGACCGAGTCAATGATTAGTTAATAGGATAAAATGTGAGTTTAGGTATACTAATATACACATGCGAATTTGGTGTACATTGAAATGTTATTTATGTGCAAATGTTAAATGTGACTTTTGTTTATAGGGTAAAGTGCGCATTATATTTATTTATAAACATCAATAGTATGTTCCGTCATGATGTAATGTTACTATGTTTGTATATACATTTAATTATTAAATGGTATAAAATGATTCGGTTGGTTTAATATGCACATGTATTGAAGTAATATGATTGAAAATTAGCTTATGTTATATTTGTTTTGAATTATGTTTGATATATGTTATATAAGGATATATGTTAGGATATGTTTTAACTGTATAAATGCCATTAATGTTTAAGTCATGTGGTTCAGACATTTTTATGTATTAAGTACTTGTAATATAACTTGTTGCACATTGTTTAATTGAATATGTTGTAATGTTATATGAATAAAAAAAATTTAGTAGAAAAGATCATATTGCTTTGTGCTTGAATTCAAATGAATGTCTGTTCTGAATTGTGTTTTGTTCGGTAATGCCTCATAACCCTAATCCGACGACGGATACGGGTTAGAGGTGTTACACCTTTCCCATTGATCAGCTCTATTCTTTTCTTCTTTGATCTCTTGCCGCCATTGTTCTGATGTCCTTCTGATCGTGTGTCAGAGTCTTAAAAATTTATATAAAGAATGATCGAGCCTAGAAACTAATTGTGACAACGATTGAGGCAAGTGCACCTATTGAACAGTAGTATAGTTTAGCGGCAAGACAGGATTGTCGAACCCAAAGGAACCAAAAGTACTAATATTAACTTTCTTTTTATTATTTAGCCTAAGAATTAAGAGAATTGTTATTTATTCTAAAATTAACTAACTACTCAGCTAAAGATGCTAAGACAAAGAGAATGAATTGGGGAAATACTTGTGGGAAAAACCAATTGATTAAGACAATACCCGAGGAAGAATCCACCTAGACTTCACTTGTTATTTAACTCTGAACCAGACGATTTATTCACTTGACTTGATCCGTAGGATTCCCTAAGTTATATTAATACCTCTCTCGAGGCTACTAACGTCTAACCCTAGATTGATTAATTGAAATCACTTTCTAATTAAAACCCCTAGAATTGCATTAACTCGATCTATGGACTCCCATATTAGGTTTGACCCTAATCCGACAGATTTTCATCATCCTATCTCTAGGGTTGCGATCAACTCCGCTTAATTATGCTAGATCTACTCTTAGATAGGGTCTATTCCTTCTCTGCCCAAGCACATCAATACTTGAATCAATATCTTGAAATATTAAAACAAGAATTAAGAACAAATCAAGTAGTTATCATATAGTTTAGAAAAACAATAACAAGATCCGTCTTAGGTTTCATCCCCCTCAGGTATTTGAGGGGTTTAGCTCATAATAATAAAAGAATACATCTCAGAAGAAAATATAAAACAAAACATAAGAAAAACCCTAAAACCCCTGAAGGAATTTGAAGTGAAGATCCTCCGTCTTGAGTATGATTCCGGCTTCTCGAGATGAATCAACTGGCTTTCTTCGAGTAAATCCCACAGTTCTGGCCTCTCTAGCTTGGCTCTTTGGCCTAACTGGACGCCCCCTGAAGGTTGGCCTCTAGGGTGTTTATATAGGCTTTTGGAATGGCTTTCTTTGCCTCTAAGTACCCTATTCTGAATGAAATTCCTCTTTGTCACGGCAGGGACACGCCCATGGCACACGCCAGTGTGAATTGTATCCAGGCCGTGGTCGGGTCTGTTAAGGAGGCACAGCCGTGTGGTCTTGGGCCCAGGCCGTGTCGATTTTATAATTTGGCTCATTTACTCCGTTTTTGGCCCGTTTCTCGTTCTTTTCACCCTCCGGTGCTCTCCTAAGTATAAAACATGAAATCAAAGGATTAAGAGCACCAAATTCCACAATTCAAAGCTTAAATCATCCAAAAGTATCCTAAATGTGGGATTAAAATATGTATATATTACGGTTTATCACCTTCCTAGCCCGACAGTCCTCATTGATAAGCGCAGCTTCTTGTAATCCGTTTTTAAACTGTCTAGATCTTCCTCAGCCTTATTCTTTCCTTTTCTTAGTTTATCGACCTCTAGCTTCTGAACGTCAACATCTAGTCCTAATTGCATATTTTCCTCTTCCAATTGCTTTATCTTCTTTCCAAGCTCCAAATTCATTTTTTTCAAAATCTAGCTTGAAGATCTCTAGTTCAGATGGAATCACTTACAGGTGTACTTCCAATGGTCGAATGGCTTCTTAATTCGGCACAGGGATGTTGTCATTGAATCTTTGACCCCACCACCAACTGTATCCGGGGGTCATCATCGGACCTGCAGTAAATCTTTTCATTCCGTGGGTTTGGTTCCAGGTGTTAGACACTTCTTGAACCTTTTTCTTGTAATTATCACCCTTATATGAAAACTCACACTGGGCCAGCCCGTTACTGGTATGAACTGCCTCGATCTATACTGCCTCAGCACAAGTAAAGGAGCATATCCAACAGCTCCCCAAATCCCAAGTAGAGGAACCCAGTCGAAATCTCCACATCGATACAGAATCTCGTCGGAGATCATCCAATGAGCTTTCCATTCGACGTCCTCATCTTGGAGATTTTAGAGTATCGCCATCCATTTTTCTTCTGAAATGTCACATCGCCTCGGTGTAGCCGCTAATTCTTTTAATGGAAAGTATTCTCGGAGAATACTCGATAAGAAACTTTTTCTACCCTCCAAAAGTAGCTATGAAACCATGCCAATAAGAGTTGCGCGCATCCAATGAATCTTCCTTCACCCGCTCTTCGACATGCATTCAAAGATTAGAATGTTTCAGCCAAAATTGTAGGGACGGGCATGACCCTCTTATCAAGTCTGTCGAACAAATCTGAAACTGCCTCATCCACGTGCCGTAGTGGTTTAGGGAAAACAACCAGCCCGTAAATGCTCAAAGCGAAGACATCGACCCTTTTCTTCATATCTGGGTGTGCGAAGATCAAATCTCACAAACTATTCCAAGGGATACATTTACTATCTCCTTTTTGCTTGATCAGGGCTGTAATCCATTGCTCATGTAACGCCCCAAAAATATAGGGTCTCTAATTTTTCATGTTCTGACAAAATTGCTTGTCGGCTTCAATGGCTAAGTGATTTGGGTGTGTTTGGGGGTATTTAGGAAGCCTGGGTTCAAGTATGGCTTCTGGAAAAATTTTAATTTTTTACTCTTTTGGAAACCTGGATGTTAGCTTGAAGGGCTTGTATTAAGTTGGGTTTGTTCTATGACACAAAAGATCTTGTGTTGTGGTGGCAAGTGGCGTGTTGGGCTTTTAAGAGGGAGTGGGTTAAAATCCCATGGCATGCAAAGATGGGGTTTTATTTTATATCTCTATGGCGTGAGAGGTAGAGTTTGATTCAAACTCTGCAGAGGTGGTTGGAGACTTGGTCATCAAATTTGAATGGATTTGAATGGGAGGTGGGGAGCAAATCGAGGAGAAATCGGTGGAGATTTTGAAGGAGTTTGGATATGAAGGGAGTCATAGTCGAATGGGAAAGCTTGAGTAGGGGATTCGGCTATGGGCATCCATTTTGGTGCATTTTTGGCATCTTTGTGAGAGTGTAGAAACCGAAAATCCTCTCTGTTATTTTGGGTTTTCTTTTTGTGTGTTTCGGGATTTACTTCTTTTTGTGGCGTCTTGTGCAGCATTCTTGACCATTCGGGACTTTATCTTTTCAACTCTATTTCTCTTCTACTATCCACTCTTTGCCGAAACATAAACATCAAGTGCTGAGTTCTCCCTTAAGTTTTCTTCTCCCTCTTCATCTCTCTACCGATTCGGCATTCTTTTTTTCTTCTTCCCTTAATTTCTTCTTTGGCCGAATCTGTTTCAACTTCTTTGCTTACACCGAATCCTTTCTCCTCTTTCCTAGTATTATTCTGTCAATTCATTTTTAATAGCCGAATTTTCCCTCATTCATCTCCTTCTCCATTTAGTTTTCTCCTTTGGCCGAACATAATTCCCTTGTCTCTCTTGAATCCTTAAGCCGATTATTTTTTATTCACCAAATAGCTTAACCTTGTAGTGAGTGGTGGTTTGGTCGAATTCTGCTATTGGTGATTGTCTCTGTCCCATTTCCTTGTGACGCCAACCTCTGTCAACTGGCCGAATACTCAAACTTTCGACTTGACTCTTTTCTTTTCCACTATTCGGTTTTGGCTTTTGAAGGGGGAGGCTTCTCTGGTATCGTAGGGCATTTGAAGCGATGTCATGGGAGTAAGTGTTTTGGCTGAATGTTACTTTCCCTTTTGGGGGGAAGGGTTGCGTGTACTTCCTTTAGACTGGTGTGTGCTAAACCATGGTTTTAGACCATCGTGGTTGATAGGTTGTATTTCTAATACAGTTAATCGTCAAAGAGGAGTGTGATCAACTCTAGCCTATGTTCTAAGGGAAATAAACCGATTAGCGATTAGTCAAGGTAAGTATGGATTGTCATTTTGGGCTTGGACAGTTATTGACTTTATTGGTTGTAAATCTGATACGATATGTTGGTTGATTATAGGATTTGGAGAGCGTGGATCTTAACTAGTTTCGTAAACAGATGTGTAATCGGATGCAGTATTCGATGATCGGCTGAAAAGCAAAAAATATGTAATGTTTACACTGCTATGACTGTAGATCGGCAAAATGCCGAAAAGCCAGAAATATGGCGTATGATGCCACACAAGCGTGCTATAGTACGTGTGGTAAACCAAGCCCATGAGCATGGGCGCTAGACTGTAGAAGCCACCACGAGCTTTCTCGTGGGCTACGTCGTAATGGGCCGAGATGGGCCATGTGGGCCCAATGGGCTCATGGGCCCCATATGGATAAAATCCATGGTAAGCGAATAATAATAGATTGGGCTGCAAAGTTCGCATAACCGTGACTGAAATTGGGCTAAATAGGCCACACGAGCGTATGGCCCACTTGGGCCGAATAGTGGGCTTTGGGCCCGTTTACACTATTTTGACCATATAGGTTATCTGAGTCGTTCAGGACGACTGTAGACCTTCTGAAGGGTCGTCATTTGTGCCGAGACCCCAAAAGTAGTTAAATGACTGAAATACCTTTAATGAGTGAAATGACTGAAATACCCCTAGTGAGTAAAATGACTGAAATACCATTGTAGGATAGAATTACCAAAATACCCCTGACGGGTGAAATTATCGTTTTACCTCTAACCGACGAGATGACCATTATACCCCTAATGGTAGTTTAAGTGATGTGTGTATGATATTTATATGATTGGTTATGATTATGAAATATTGCATACATGTAATATTTATGACACGACATTCTGCATTGGGGTTAGGGATTCTGATATGGAGGAAGTACTGTACTAGTGGCTCTGCCACGTTTTTACTGTTTTAGTGGCATTCACCACGTGTTCTGATTTTAGTGGCTTGGCCATGTTTACTATTATTAGCAGTTTTACTGCGTTACTATTAGCAACTATGATGCGATATTGGTGTGTTAGCTGGGTGGGTCGACTTAGTCCCTACATGGTGTGTTGGTTGGTAAGGGTGGTGTGTTGGCTGGATTGGGTTGGGTTGCGTCACTGTTTTGTACTGTTATTATTTTGGGCTTATACCCACACTGTTACTGTATTGGGCTGAGGCCTATACTGTACTATTACTGAATAGGGCTCTGGCCCAGACTGTCACTGCATGATAGGGGATTACACACTGAGTTCTCGTAACTCACCCTTTTCTTTTAACTGTACAGGTAATCCCCAGCCTTAGATGGTTTGGAGCTGCGAGGGACTCGGAGGTGGCCACATGTTCGCGAGTGTTTTAATTTATACCTAGCTTTTTAAATATTTTATTTTGGGGTTGATACTTATGTAATAAGGCCATTTGAGGTTTTAACTTTTATTTTGTTTTTACTTCTTACTTCAACCTGCTAGATTAGGAAACACGGGTTTTCAAAATAATAACTGTTTCCAAAGGAAATCACACATTTCAAATGATATGACCAACAATTGGCCAACATGTTTTGATTTTACAACACCAACGTTTTCAACACCAATTAGTAAAAAATGATTTTAAAAGGTTGTCACGAACTTTCATCGACAAGACTAGTTTTCAAATCAACACTTCGATGTGACACGTCAAATTTGATCGTAACGTCTAGGCTGGGTTTGGGGTGTTACAGCTCACTCATCCCCGTGATGTTCATTAGTTTCTTTAGGAAAGTCGGGACATTGGCGGCTCTAAAATAAACCTTGTGAGGTCAAATTTTTGGGGAGCGAAGTAAGTTCGTATATTCTTCTATAGTAGGTACTAAATCCACTTTTGCAAAAGTAAAGCAACTGTAGGCGAGATTCCAAAATTGAGCCAGAACTCAAAACAAATGCTTGTCCACTTTGATATCGAGTAGATAAGGCAAATCACCATAATTACAGTAAAATAACTGGTTGATTTCATCATCCCATTGGACTCATTTCTCTTTCAATTCTAGGAGATTGTTCTAGGTCACGCTAATACGAGTGAAGTCCCACAATTCTGATACGTAGCCCTCCATTAGACTATCACCTTTCTCTAGTCGCGTTTTCTCGGACCATATTCGGACAGCCGGATTATCTTCCACTTTATCAAGAAATTCATTCTTCATGGCAAGCTCTCTATTTTGTAACTGAACATGCTCTCTATTTAGTAACTGAACGTGAATCAACACCTTTTTTATGATGAAAATGTCATGCAATCACAGTCAAAGCAAAACAAAACAAGTCAGTACATTTTATACAAAGCTAAAGTAAGCAAGAAATAATAATTAAAGCACCTATTTGGGTGATCACTAGGGGTTCGGTGCGGTTCTACCTAGGGTAGGCTTTTAGGGCTCATTATATGCGGTTCAGTTCTAAAGAAAGAGTACTTGAACTGACAGATTCATCAATCCTCACCCATTATAGGCTTATACGGGCCGAGTTCAGTTCAAGGGAATATATTTTCCTATGGCTATACGGAGATGAAAATCTCACGAAGACATAGGTACGGATGTATCCCGGAAGCGATCCACTATCCTATACGGAGGTGAAGACCTCACGAAGGAATAGTTTCACTCCCACTTAAAAGGGTATAGCCGACCGGTTATGAAATGCAATATGCGAAAATATCCAAAGACTCGAACCAATAAAGCAAATATATCAAAATGATGCAGACCATAAAAATGAAATGCAACGAAATGATCGTAAATTTAAACTAAATTATCAATTTTCGACGAAAGACAAGAAATAATTAACTCTTGGCTTGACTTTCTTTTTTTTTTGTCCCCAGTGGAGTCGCCAAGCTGTCGAAATCATTTTTTTGAAATCGACTTTTATTTTGAAAAAACGAAAATGGGAGTCGCCACCAATCCTTTTTTTTATGAGGTGTGATCGGGTCACCTCGTAATTTGATCGTTTTAATAAATGGTTTGATTTACTAAAACAAAGATTTTTGGTCTACGAAATTCAAGAAATGGGTTCGGGGGTCGGTTACGCACGAGGAAGGATTAGCACCCCCGTTACGTCCAAAATTGGTACCTAATTGATTACTTGACGTATTTGATGTTGAGAATTGGAAATTTGAAAAGAATTAAAAAAACACGATCCCTCTTTGTATTATGTTATTTTACTAATTTTTTTCTTAAATAAATCGAAATGAATATTAAATACCCTTTCGTCTCAAGATAACAAAATGTCACATCCCGTAAGTTAGAACACGACACCTTGAATCCTCGAGAATGAGCTTGTCTTTTATTTTTTATTTGAAATCTTATGTGTTTTAAATTAGAAGGATATTCGGTTATTTAGATCCAACGAGAAAAATCGAAACTCCGTAAGTTAGGGCACGACTTTCTTGAGTTTCTAAATACAGAACATTGCCTCATTTTGAAAACTTTCTTTTTTGAATAATATCAAACGTAATATTTAAAACAATGTATTTTTCTTATTCGGAATATAACATAAAACGACCTATTATAGAAAAATACATTTAAACGCGATTTTTTACGTGATTTTAACGAAATGAGATAAAATGGTAATGTAGAAAATGGAACGATGATATATAGATGAAATGTCATGTAAATGGCATATACTAATAAAAACAATTTACGAGAATTGCATAATACACACTATTTTAACAATAATATGAATAGTCAAAGATAAATGAAATAAATAATAACAATGATAATAATACCAAAGCATGCACATAAAAGGACAATACCAACTTAAAAAATAAAGACAAAGAAATAAATAAAATAAATACATAAATAATGTAAGAGAAAATAGTTTATAAAAATATTGAAAATAAAGAACCAAATTAAAATATAAATGAAAATAAAGGTACAATTTGTAATAAAATATATAAATAAATGAAATAATAATAATAATAATAATAATAATAATAATAATAATATATGTACAAGTAAAAAATAATAATAATCTAATTTTTAAAGGTATAAAAATAGGGGTAATAAACAAATAGATGAATAGATAATAATAAAATAATAATAGATAATAAAATACCAATAATAATGAAGGCATAAATAAAATGAATAACTAATGAAAGAAAATAAAAAAAATGAAAGAATAATAAGTGAATACAAGGATAAAAATAAATGAATGAATGAATGAACAATATATAAATAGGAAAGTAAATGAATAAGCAAATGAATAAAATAAAAAGAATAATGAATAACTAAACAAGTAAATAAATAAATGGATAAATAAATGAATTAAAATAAAAAGGGCTTAATTGTAACTTAAATGAAATTAAAGTGATAAATCGAAAAAAATAAATAACAAAGGGGCTAAAATGTAATGCGCGAAAACAAGCGAGGACTAATTAATAAATTAACCCAATCTTCTAGACACGCGAATGTTCTCTAGGAGATCAGCGAGCCAAGGACTAAATTGAAACGCGCGAAAAGTTAAGTGGCCAAATCTATAAAAATTAAAAAAGAGGGATTGGGTCCATTGTAAACCAATCGAATAGCGGAAGGACTGAAAGGGTAAATAACTCATTCGTCCAAAAACACGCGGATCCTATTAACGGGGCGGGTCCGATTTCGGGTCTTAAGCAAAACGGCGTCGTTTTGGCAATTGATGCTCAAGTCCAAAACGATGCCGTTTAGGCCTCTATATAAATAGCAAATATTAGAAAAAAAAACACTTCCCCCTCATTTTTTCAAAAAAAAAAAATCTGAGAGACTCTCTCAAATTCTCTCCCCCTCTTCAAGACCGGCCATTGGCCACCGTGGCGGCCGCCGGTCACCAGCGACGATGCCGCTGCCCACAGTAGCTAGAAGAGCAAAAAAAAGTCATTTTTTGGGCTTTTCAACTCCCCGAATACGGATTTGGGGTTATTTTTAAAAAAAAAATAGGTTAAAATCGCAAAGAGAACGAAAAATCCTTTGGTTCTAGGTTTTTTATTGAAAGGGGCCACCTTTCATTGGAGGGGACGACATCGGTCGCTCACAGTGACGAAACGTGAGCCACTGGTATGTTTTTCTAACTTTCCCCTTTTATTTTATTTTTTTATATACAAAATAAATGCATAAGAATATATGAAAAATCACCTTTTGAAATTTGATTTCTTTTTTGATTAATCTCGTCGGTGTAAAAATACATTGATAATGTTCGTGCCTTTTTATAATTGATTTTACGCTGCCTATTCCATTGTTTATTTTACTATTTCGCTACTTTTCACTTTCATTTCTGCTACAGTTCTTCTGTCTTGTTTCTACACTTTTTTTGGTCTTCTTTTGCAGGTTCTTGGAGAGTCAAAGGCGGTTAGAAGGTGTCTTTGGTGAAATGGCGGTCAAGGGTGCCAGGCCTTGGGACGAGGCCCAGGCGGGGCGACCGAGGGAGGCATGCAATGCATATGGGGGCATTAGGGTTAGGGTTTCTGTTTGGTTTAAGTTTTTGGGCCAATGGGCCTCTTTTGTATTTGGGTTAATAATTTTTGGGTCTGTAATTTTGGACTGAATTGTTTAATATTTTTATTTTATTTTTGATTTGTTTCTGTTTATGTGGATCGAGTAAATTTTGGGCCTCTAGTATATAAAAATTATGTAAATTTCAAAAAGAATATAAAAATCTAAAAATTTATTTAAAATTTTCAAAATATAAAAAAATAGCAAAACTTGTGGCTCAAAACGCATAAATTTGGTCATTTCCCAAAACTTTGTCTCGTGTTTTACGAAACCCAGAAAAGTTAAAAAAGAATTGAAGCAAGCAACAACACTCACCAGATGAATATTGTATTAAATGCGTTTTATTTTTTCAATAAAAATATAAAAATTTCTACCAACTTTCATCAGTGTTGAAAATTGAAAACCAGAAAAAAAAAAAAAGAACAGACACAAAGCCTCAACCTTATAAAAACACCAAATCAAGAAAAAAACGACAAACCAAGAAAAATAAAGAAAAGATAAAGTAGATGAGAAGTGTCGAGAAAGCTTTTTGATATATAATTTTTTTTATAATTTTATTTTTTGGATTTATAATTTTTTTTATAATTCAGAGAATTTTAATATATCATGTTTTTTTTTTTTGAATTTAATTTTTATTTTTAAAATAATCTATTTTATTTATAAAATTTTAATGATTTTATGTAATCTTTTTATTTTTTTTTTCAAATTTTAAATATCTTATAATTTTTTACAAATTTTATGATTTTTTTTGTAATCTTAAGTGTTTTTACCAAAAATGTGCCACATGGCAACTTCTAATTGGTTGAAGGAGGCAGCTGATATTTTTTTAATGTGTTAACGTTTTCAGGTAAACTTTGTAATGGAAGCAAACTTTAACGCTATGTTTGCTTGGATGAAATTGTGATTCCATTCAGAGCCTATTCTGAGTAAGGTAGCTATTTCATTGTTTGGTTCACAGAATACTAATCTTCATTCCGGTAGTATTCCTTGAAAACGCTGAATGGTCATTCAGCACTTAGCCCATGGAATGGTTATTCATCAAATACAAGGAATAGCTTAAATTTTTTTTCTTCCTTGCGTACACATAAAAAAATCACAAATTTACAAGCTTGTATTTGGCAAAAACTTGGGGACGTTATTCATTCACCATTTTCTTCCAAACATTCAGTTTTCATCTTTCTATTGAGTTGAGGGGAAAGAAAGCTCAAAACGCTCGAAGTCGTCTCTAGGTAAGCATCAACTTTCATGGGGAAGATTCAAGCTTCTTGAAAACTGAACAATATGGATCTTTGATGCTTAAATTTGATTTGAGTTTTTGAGTTCTTTTTTTTTTTCTTAAATTGTTCAAGAACTTGAAAACTGAAAAATATGAGTATTTGATGCTTGGGTTTTTTATGTTTTTCTCTGTTAATCTCCGGTTCTCTGAATCCATTTTTGTCAATCATCTATTTTTTTAAAAAAAAAAATTGATTTTTGGGTTTGTTTTTTGTTTTCAGTATTTGACAGTGGTTTGAAAGCAATCTTAGATTAAAAGATTTTCTTCAAAAGCCAGGTGTTTTCAGAATCGAGATTCAAGGTTTTTTTTTTTTTTTTTATTTTTCTATTTTTGTAGATAAAATCAGCTTAATGGGTGTTTTTTTGATACTTCAAAAGCTTGATTTTTTAAGGTTATCTTGAATTTAAAGGGATTGTCTATTTTAAATAAAACCTCCTTAATCCTTTTTTGGGTTTTTGAAACTTGTTAAATTTTGAGAACCAAGAGTAATTGCATTTATCTACGCGCCACTAGTACTTCAGCCGAGAAGTAATTGAGAACCATTCTCCATCTAGGAAGGACAGAATTGACCTTGGAAGAGAGGAGTATTTGCGAAGTCATATTGTTCTTTAATTCAAGAACTTGGAATGAAGCTTAAAGTGTAAGCGCAAGGGCTATGCCTATTTTGAAGTTCTTTACTAACTTGATGAGATGCTAATTGCTTTCCAATATATCACCAATTAGGTCCTTAGTTTTGCAGTTCTCAAGTTGTTTCGCATAATATTGCTTTTGAAGCATTAAGTTTTGTTTTGTGTTTTAGTATGTGTAACATTTTTTAAGTGGTGATTGAAAATTTTACTTGCAGGCCTCAAGTAGCAATAGCATGTGCAATGATGTTGTGTCACCAGTTTCACATGCGCCAATCCATGCAAAGAAGGATTGGCAGGTGGATGCTTTAGTTGTTTTCCTTTATTTTAATGCGCACTTGCATCTTTCTCGTTCTAAATAAGGAACCATGTATTAATGGACATGAGTGCTAATGGGAAAAGATGAAATGATTATGTACTTTTCACGAGACCAGTTATCTACATTCTTTGGAAGCAGAAATCACGGAATTCATACAAGAAATGAACGATTATACACATAATATAATCACATGCTGTCGCTTATTTTTGGATATTTAATAGTTTTTGTTTAAAGAGAAAGTGTACATTAAATTGTTCAAATCTAGCGGCTTGGTTTTCTCTTTTCTAAACATATCGATGAAATTTGCAGACCATTGCAACGGTAAGCACATTTCTTGCATACAAAATAGAGAGGCTATACCTACTCTTTATAATCTATTTCAACTGTAAACCAACTTGACTTGTGGCTCATCTGTTTTTAAGATGTTATCTAGTGTTTGTAAATTCTTTTTAATGCTTGGGATGTTGATCGTGTTTATATCGTTGTTTTAAACATTCTAACCATGGATGATGATTTCTTCTTAGAGAGGCTAAACATGTTCTTTGTTAGTTGAACAAATTAATTGCATTTCTTGTTATTCAAATTGCTCTCATAATTGAAATCATGCAATTTAAGTACCGTTTTTTCATTAGTGTAGTTGGTTAACTTTCAATTCATTAGAACCTTTTTTTTCTTGTGAAGATAGGTGGTGCCTTGTTAAGTACCTTATTAGTCCACCTTGGTTACAAGCTGAAGCAGGCACTTAATACCAAGCAACAACATGAGGCTTCTACTAGATCGAAAGGTAAGCTAGCATCTTTTTTTACAATAGTTTGTATTGAATACCTAATTACTTTGTTATCGATGCTAACTTGTTGGTTGGAAGAGTAACTTTGGCAAAGTTTGTTTTGTTGACTATTTCCAGTTATTTTATGCAGACAACCATGATCCCTGTGGGTAAGTGTCAAACAATCGAAAAAAATGGTGAGAAATTTTGTGTAGGGGTCTTCTAATGGAGTGAGAAAAATGGTGAGAAATTTTGTGTAGGGGTCTTCTAATGGAGTGAGGAAAATAGCGTTGGTGAGTTGGGAAACCTGCTGTCAACCGATGAAGAAATGTGGGTTAGGCTTAAAAAGAATGGTTCCCCAAAATTTTTCCTTCTTGATGAAATTAGCTTTCCAAATTGTTACCAGGTCGGATGGGTAAGAATTTTGCGTAATAAATATCAGATGTGTGACATATGCCCGTCTTCTATTTATAAAACTAATTGCTCATACATTTGGCAATCGCTTAATAAGGTATAAGACTCCTTTTGTGAGAATATTTGTTAGAGTATAGGAGATGGGAGGTTTGTTAGCTTCCTCTGTAATAACTGGATACCAAGTTTGGGGTCTCTCTGTAACTACATATGAGATCCTTCGATTGTTCCTATGGAGTTTAAAGTTGCTAATTTGACAGATTCAACTGGTAAATGGAAGTGGAGTACGTTGACTCAATGTTTTGATAAGGAAATATTGGAGTGTATAGTAGTCTACCCTCCACCAAAGGTTGATTTGGGCAAGGATATGTGCTAATAGAAGACTAGCACTTCGGGTAGGTTATTCGTGAAGGAAGCTTATAAAAGTCTTGTCCAATCTGATTACTTCACATAATTCTCTATGGAAAGTTGTCTGGGAGAATGATCTGTCTCCTAGAATAAAGCACTTTTTATGGTTGGTGATGAGGAAAATGTTATTAACAAACCAAGAAAGGGCTCGAAGAAAGCTGACTGATGATATTAGTTGTTTCTTATGTGGTGGCTGCAAGGAAACTATTACCTATATTTTGAGAGATTGTCCAATTGCCATAGTATTTGGTCCAAGGTGATTCCTTCTAGTTCCTACAATCAATTTTTTGGGATGGTTTTGGAAGAATGGATGATTGCTAATTTGAGGAATCAAATAGAATTAAATACCGACACTGCAGAATGGGGGGTGTTATTTGGGGTAATCTGTTGGTACTTATGGAAAAGTAGAAACAAAGCAATATTTAAGCAAAAAAGTAGTAATTCTAAGGAGCTTTTAAGACAAACTGAAAACTTTGCTATTAATATCTATAATGCAGCAGGAGTAGAAGGTTCAAGTGAGCTTGTTCGAAATATTCCAATCATGGCTGGGTGAAGATAAGTATTCATGACGCATTTAACGTGAAGGGAAACTGGTCGGCAATAGGGGGTGTTACGAGATTTTATGGCAATTGGATAGCAGGTTTTCGAAAAGGAAGAGGTTCAGCTCTTACGACCGAGTTATGGGCGATTCTTTATGGACTAGAAATAGCTTGGCAAAAAGGTTAGGCATAATGCCAAAAATAGCCCAAACTTTTGGTTGTTAGTCACTTTGACTCTTTTACATTTTTTTTTTTGGAGCATTTAACACCTAACTTTTTTTTGTCAAATTGGTTTATTTTTAACAGACATTATGACGTGGTTGTTAGTTGACTAACGGTCAACATTAACCGTTAACGTAGCAATCCGAACTTGGCATTATTTTGTCTTATATATCACATCAGCAAATGATTTTAAAATTATTAAAATTATTTTTTAAAAAATATAAAATTATTAAGTGCATATAATTTCCAATTTCCACAGTTTCTTCTCCCTATAGTTTCTTTCCATCGTTCACTATCATCGTGGTCGTCTCTGATTTTCTTCCCCATTGTTTCTTCCTTCCACAGTTTCTTCTTCCCCATTGTTTTTTTGAAAACCTCAAAATCCGTCCTTAGCTTCGACCTTCCTTGTCTCCGATTTTCTTTTCCGTTAGTCAGATGGCCTCCATTTTTCAACTAAATCTCCAGTTCATTTTCATCACTACTATCGCCCCCTATTGCCCCCTAACAAACCCATTACCCCCTAACAGTTCATTTTCATCACTGTTATCTCTAGTTCATTTTCATTAGATGGCCACCCACCAAACCCATTTCCCCCTAACAGAACCACCATACCCATCTACCATCAGCCCGTCCCTAATATAACCCACTTTCCCATCGTTGAACCACCACGACCAAAACTCCCGCAATACAATAACCCAATATTTTCTCACCATTTCTCTTCACTTATTTAACTTCCCATCCAAGATAATAACATTTTGGTTTCCGCTTCTATCAAGGTCTTTTGAACCAGATTGCTTATTCCCAACCATGAAGAAATCAACCCTCTTCTCTATTTCTCTCGCTACTACAATTTCTGCTTGTACTTCCAATTTTCAGTTTACAAGCGAGGTGAAGTTTTTTCACTTTATGATGCCCATGGTTTCTCTCTAAAAACTGGATTTCTCTTCTTTTGGAAACAAAATTGTCCAAGAAAATGATGAGCAAGAATTCTTAATTTCAACGGTGATGTTCATTTTTCTTCTTTTTATTTTGGTGTGTTTATATTTATATAATTTTGATTCGTTGATTTGCATAATCTCAAATTGAATGTTTGATCTTTTCGATTTTTTATATTTCCCCATCTCATGAAATCTTCAAATATTTTTACGTGAAATCTGAAGTTAAATGTTAAAGAAACTATGGAAGGAAGAAACAATGGGGAAGAAGATTGGAGATGACGACGACGACGGTGAACGATGGAAAGAAACAATGGGGAAGACGAAATTGTGGAAATTGGAAATTATATGCATTTAATAATTTTAATAATTTTATATTTAAAAAAATAATTTTAAAATCATTTGCTGATGTGGTACTATTTTATCAGCAGTTAACGTTGATCGTTAGTCAACTAACGACCAATTTGACCAAAAAAAACATTAGTGTTAAAGTGCTCCAAAAAAACCATAAAGGGCCAAAGTGACCAAACAGACAAACGTTAAGGGATATTTTTGGTATTATGCCAATAATTGAGTGTGATTTTCTCAAAGATAGCTTAGAGGTAATATCATCGATGTGATTGGTTTGAAGAATAAAAGAAGAATGCAGTTGAAACTGGATTATCAAAGTCCAACATGTTTTTAGAGAAGCAAACAATGGAGCTGATTGCATTGCTAAATCGTGTTCCAGTAATGATTATGAACTGAAAATTATTGAGTTTCCTATGTTTTGTATTGGATAGCTCCTTTTAGAGGACAAAATGAGGAGTTGTCATGTAAGGATAGTTAGACCTTAAGCCTATTGTTTGCCTTTCTTTATTTATAAAAAAATATATATTTTCAGTGGAATTGTTAATCTAATAATAAATGTAGTACAACTCTCCATTTTCTCTTCATGTTCTCATCTATTTCACCATTGATTTTCCTTTTCTTCTCTACTTCCTTGGTTATTGGATTTTTTTTCATCTTATTCTTCTCTTGTTTCCTTTTCCTACTAAATATTATAATCAGTAAACTAAACTCAAAAGCACTTTCTTTTTCTTCTCAAAGATTCAGTGTTTCTTCTATACTAATATTGTGTTATTTTCTTCAAATCTCTCTTCTCATGAATTGAAGGCTTACGAGTCATATTATCCAAGGCTTGAAGAAGAACCAAGCTGATTGTTTTAACACATATTTGTTGTTTTTAACACATTTTTAAGTTTCATATCGAAAATTTTATGTCATGTAACATTCTTAAAAAAAAATTATATAGTTTAAACATGAATGAAGATATTTTAATTTTCATAAATAATATTATTTGTTAAAAAGATTATATCTATCAAATTTGTTTAAGGTAATATTAAAAATAAATTATAAATAGATAATAATAAGTTTATAATTTTAAATTGTTTAAATTTATTTTTATGAAACATTAAGCACTATTTAAACTTTCTTATTTAAAATGTTTTTAAAACTTTAAAAATTTTAAAATTAAAAATTATTTTGTAAGAATTTTTTAAACCTTTTTTTTTATTTATTGTTTTAACCATCTTTAAAGTGTATAAAATATATTTAATTTGGTTAACACAATAATTATACTATAATATTTTTTTATAAAAAAATTATAGATATGTTTGATAAAAATTTTGTAAAATTAAATATTATAAATATTTTTTTATGTTATTTTAAATATTATTTTAAAGTTAAATATATAGAATTTAATTTTTATATGTAATTAAAGAAATAAGTTTTATTTTTTTTTTTGTTTTTGTAAATGGTGTATTTTGTATCCAACCAATATAAATTATTAAAATTAAGCCAACTTTTCAAATCATACACACATAATTTCCATGAACTCAATTCAATTCATGCATTCATCATGTTGTGATTTCCATAAATTCATGTACTCATAAATTTAGAATATTAGAAACCATTATCAAATAAAATTGTTTAACAAAGTTTATAACTTTCAGTTAATAGTAAATAATTCCTTAAATTCTATTTGTAACTTAATTATAAAAGAAACCTATTTCCTTTTTAAACCCATGGCTTTATAGTACAAATATGTATGCATGTCTTTTCCTATGGAAATACTAATATTATTTATGTTAAATTTAAACTAAATATAATTTAGAGGGGTTAAATTTAAATTGGTCACAGGAATGCTTTCGCCATTATTGTATTTATGGCAATTGTTAAAAAGTATTCACAATTATTTTTTACAGTAAAAATTATATAAGTAATTGATTACAAGGAAAAAGACATTAACATTAAAAGTCACCATGAAATACTAAATAATCATTTAGGGTCCTTGTGTATACCTTTGTTGGTGGTAAAAGTTAATTTTTTCTACGACAATATAAATTTAGATATTATATAGTTTCCAAATTTAGTTTTATAAAAATATTTTAATTAATTCTGTATTTTGTCAACAATTAAATGTTATTGTGGTAAATATTTTGTGTACGTAATAATATTATTATGGTTGTTAAAATTTCTATATTACAATATTTATTTAATGACCAACCCAAATTATAATTTATTCATCAGGTGATGACTTGCCAGGGTATTATGCAATGATACCATATTTTGGTTACATTTTCTTATATTGGGCAATGACTATTCATTGCGTAAATAAAAAGGTATCATAATTTTTAGTTGCAAACAAATTGTAGATAAAATAAACTAAAATTATATTATAACATTTTTATAATACATCAACAAATATAATTATTATTAATTAAAACACTAGGGGTTAGTTTGGTATTACTTTTGAGAAATGTTTTTAACAAGTGCCGTGAAAAAAGTGATTTTGAAGAGTACTTTCGAAAATTTTGGTTTAAGATTTAAGTATTAGTATTGCTCTCAAGAGAAATAAAATGTTTATTTTAGACATGGGGTTATAAAGTAACAAATATGCATTTAAATAATATTCAATTAGTTAATATTATGATATTTTAGTAAGAATATAAAATAATTTATTATTATTTCTTGTTAATATTTTAATATATGAAATATAAATTTTAATTTTTTAAGCAATTAATATTTTTTATTTATAAAATTTAATTCGAATATATAAACTATATTTTAAATATTAAAATATAACCAATAAAAATTTAAATATATAATATTATATATTTAAAAATAAATTTTAATAGGAAAGTAATTACATGCCTGATATAAATATTTACAAAATACTTTGTAAGGGTTAAAATTTTTTTTTTCCTAAAAGTGCTTTTGTCAAAAGCAAAAGTTAGAAAAATTTGTTTTTGCTTTTGAGTTCAAAAACGTTTTTTGAAAGTATTTCTGACTCAAAAAGTTGTCTATTTAGTATTGTTTATAGTTCTAAAAACACTTTTAAGAAACAATGTTAACAATAGTTCCAAAAAATGATCACTCATGTTAATTTATTAGTCACAAACATATCTTCACTAGTTATTGTGAATAAAAATATAATGATAAATATAATTTTTAGATGTAATAAAAGTATACATTGTCACAAAAATGTAGTCACTTCATCAATGTTATATGAAAAATGACAAAATTACATTAATCAAAATTATTAAAATGGCTAAAATATCCAAAATAAATTTATAAATTAAATTCATATGTAGATTATTTTATCTGAAAAAAAGTTAAATAGTTTATATACAAAATAATTTTAATCCAAAAATACAAAAATATGTGAGTGAAAATTCAAGTTAGCTCATAAGCAATTTCAACAAAGTTCACTACACAATATTTTCCTATAAAATAGACAATAAGTAGTAGTAAAAAATTAATGATATAATTACTATTATAAAAATTCAGCAATTTATTGTCGAAATATGTTACATAATAGACTCCATAGTTGGGTTGGGCCAGTCTCGGCTAACCAACTGGATAAATTCATTGGACCATTACATGTGAGGGCTTACTAGCTTTGGTCGGAAACTGTGTTACTAAGGGCTTATTGGATACAGGTGAAAAAGTAAAAATATATTTATTAAAGGGTAAACTGGAAAAATAGTCACTTCTGTTTGTTTCAAATTGCATTTTAGTTATTTAAGTTATCGTTTTGTTGCGAAGTGATTACTCTACAGTTAAGCTTTGTTACCTCCCTAACGGTGGTCCTATGTGACAATCCAAATTAAATTTATTTAATTAAAAACCTATTTTAATCCTAGCAACTAGACATCCAAGTTAGCATTTAAGACCCATTCGAATTGCCACGTAGGACTGTCGTTAGGGAGGCAACGGAGTTTAATGGTAAAGTGACCACTTTGTAATAAAACGATAACGTAAGTGACTAAAATATAACATTTCAAACATAAATGACTAAAATATAATCTGAGACAAATAAAAATAATTATTTTTATAATTTTCCCTTTATTAAAAAGATTATGTAACGATATTAAGTATTATTGTGTCATAGGTTTATTCTGTGGGCTTTTATTGAATCTATATAAAAATATAAAACTAAAAAATATACTTATAATAATAAATTTTATTTTGTAAAAATAATTAATTGATTTTGACATCAATTCATCTAAAGATTTTAAGCAAGATATATATATATAAATATATATATATATATATATATATATATACACTTTAATTAGACCATTGCAGGAATAGATTACATTTTTAGTCAAGAATTTATTTATATTTAAAAAGATATCATGAATTACATATGGGTTGTAATGCGAGATATTTTGTTTAAAAATTTAATGTCAGTATTTCTATTAATAAACAATAATTCTACTCTTTTCAAAATGTTGATGATTAAATTTGATTCTCTTTAAAAGATTGATGGTTAAATTTAATTAAAAAAATTAAATTAACAAAAAAATATAAATATTTAAAACTAAATTTATTTTTATGCGATTTCAAAATATAATATATTTCCATTAAACATCATCACTCTTTCTTAAAACTCACATTTTATTTTAAAATATTTTATTTTACATAAGTTGTTTTTCCCATTAAAAATGATCATTCTCTTGTGGAAAAAAATATCAATAGCTTTTAAAAATATTAAATTTCACATTCTTTGACACATATATAAGGAAGATATAATATAGTATTACTAAATTAATAAATTAAATTGAAAATAACCTATTTGAAGTCCAATTCAATTCAAATTGGATGGAGAAAAAAAAACTCAAGATACCTTAAATTTATCTTAAAAGATACTTTCTTAACTTTGGTCACCTATACTTAATTGATATTAAAATTTTTTTTCTCTTAATTGGTAACTAATATAAATGTGCATATGATAATTGTTAGAATTAAGTGACCCGAATCCTTATTTAAATAAAATACAATGGTAAAATAAAATAAAAGAAGAATCCCTATAGAACTACACTTCTTTTATTTTATTTTAAATAAGGTTTTTTAAACCTTATTAAACTCTATCTATTTGATATTGATTAGAATAAGGAGTTTCAATCTTACTACACTCCTATTAGAATATGGCTTTACAAGCCTATAAATAGACATAGTCTATTCCTCTTGTAATTGATTCGAATTCGACATAGTAAATTTTCTTCTCCTCTGCCCGTGGCTTTTTCCCGAAAGGGTTTCCACGTAAAATCTGTGTGTTCTTTATTTTTATTTCTCTTTTTCTTTGCGATATATTGTCATTACCGACGTTTTTTTTTTCACAAATTGGTATCCGAGCTTCCGAGTTTTTTCATCTCGATCACGGTAATGGCGTCTTTAAAGTATGAAATTCCGCTGTTGGATTGCAACACCAGATTTGCATTGTGGCAAATAAAGATGCAGGCAGTTCTTGCACAAATGGATTTCAAGGAAGTCCTGTTAGGGGTAGATAAGATGCCTTCGACATTGACGAAAGAAGAGAAAAGGCGCAAGGATCGAAAGGCGTTAACACAGTTACATCTGCATTTGTCTAACGAAATTTTACAGGATGTGATGAAGGAGAAGACCACCGCTGCATTATGGAAGAGGCTAGAACAAATATGTATGTCGAAAACTCTAACTAGCAAGTTGCATATGAAGCAACGTCTTTATGCTCATCGTTTGGAGGAAAGGTGCGTCTGTGCACGAACACTTAACAGTGTTTAAAGAAATTCTCTCAAACTTGGAGGCCATGGAGGTTCAGTATGATAAGGAAGATCTAGGGTTGATTCTACTTTGTTCGTTGCCCCCGTCTTATTCAACCTTTAGAGACACGATTTTATATAGCCGCGAGTCTTTCACAGTTGATGAGGTTTATGATTCTTTGACCTCATATGATAAGATGAAACATCTTGTGGTTAAAACTGACTCTCAGGGAGAGGGTCTCATTGTTCGTGGGAGACAAGATCGAAATGCTGATGATGATCGTGGAAGGACACAGGATCGGGATCCTCGTGGTAAATCTAAGGGTAGATCGAAGTCTTCAAACAGAGGTAAAACTAACTTCCGCAAGAAGAAAGGGCACATTAAATCTGAGAGTTATAAGCTACAGAACAAGATTAAAAGGGAGGCTGCGAATCAAAAGGGAAAACAACCAGAAAATTCCAGTGAAGCTGATGTTGTAGAAGACTACAGCGATGGTGAACTTCTAGTCGCTTCTGTCAACAATTCTAAAGTGAGCGAGGAGTGGATACTTGATTCGGGTTGCACCTTCCACATGTGTCCCAATCGAGATTGGTTTACAAATTACGAAACATTGTCTGAAGGTGTTGTTTTGATGGGAAATAATGCTTCGTGTAAAATCGTAGGTGTTGGAACAATTAAAGTTAAGATGTTTGATGGAGTTGTCAGAATACTTAGTGACGTACGACATGTTCCAGAATTGAAGAGAAATTTAATTTCGTTAAGTACTCTTGATTCAAAAGGGTACAAATACATAGCTGAAAGTGGGATTTTGAAAATTTCCAAAGGTTCCCTCGTTGTGATGAAAGGGCAGAGAAAGACTGCCAAGTTATATGTTTTGCAGGGTTCTACTGTCATTGGTGATGCAGCTGTCGCTTCCTCTTCCTTGTCAGATGATGATATTACTAAACTTTGGCATATGCGCCTAGGGCATATGAGTGAGAATGGCATGACAGAATTGAGCAAAAGAGGACTTCTTGATAGGCAAGGAATTTGCAAACTGAAGTTCTGTGAGCATTGCGTTTTTGGGAAGCAAAAGAGAGTTCGATTCACCAGAGGAATCCATAACACGAAGGGAAGTTGGAGTATATTCATTCTGATTTGTGGGGGCCATCAAGAGTGCCTTCGAGAGGTGGAGCTAATTATATGCTAACTTTTATTGATGATTTTTCCAGAAAAGTTTGGATATTCTTCCTGAAGTAGAAAAGTGATGTGTTTTCCGCATTTAAGTCTTGGAAAACTATGATTGAAAAACAGACGGGAAAACAAATAAAATACCTCCGCACAGACAATGGCTTAGAGTTTTGTTCTGATGAGTTTAATAAACTGTACAAGTTAGAAGAGATCGTGAGACACTTGACAATTCGTCATACTCTACAGCAGAACGGCGTTGCAGAACGATCATGGAGAAGGTTCAATGTATGTTGTCAAATGCCAACTTACCAAATTCGTTTTGGGCCGAAGCAGCCTCTACTGCATGTTTTTTGATCAACCGATCTCCATCCATTGCCATTGAGAAAAAGACTCCACAAGAGGTATGGTCTGGTAATCCTGCTAATTATTCTGATTTAAAGATCTTTGGATGTCCTGTGTATGCTCATGTTGATAATGGAAAATTGGAACCGAGATCCATTAAATGTGTTTTTCTTGGTTATAAAGCTGGTGTAAAAGGGTATAAGTTATGGTGTCCTGAAAATAGAAAAGTTGTGATTAGCAGAGATGTTGTTTTTGATGAAACTGCTATGCTACCTAACTTATCTCTTAAAAAATCTTCCAATAAAGAAAATCAAAAGCAGGTGGAGCATCAGATTAATACAGAGTTGACTCCTCAAGCCAGTACAAAAATTGAGAATAGAGTTGCTTCTTCACCACAATACTCTATCGCCAAAAACAGAACTAGAAGAGAAATTAAACCTTCAAAGAAGTATGCCTAGGCTGATCTAGTTGCTTATGCTTTAAATGTGGCTGAAGATATAGATGCAAACCAAGAGCCGTCTAATTATTCTGAGGCGGTTAGCTGTGAAGACTTAGAAAAGTGGATGTTTGCTATGCAAGAAGAGATGAAATCACTCCATAAATACAAAACATGGGATCTTGTGAAACTTCCTAAAGGTAAAAAGGTTGTTCGCTGTAAATGGGTGTTTAAAAAGAAAGAAGGGACTCTAGGAGTTGAAGAACCCAGATATAAAGCAAGGCTTGTTGCAAAAGGTTACAGTCAAATTCCAGGAGTGGACTTCATAGATGTGTTCTCCCCAGTTGTAAAGCATAGTTCGATTCGAGCTTTGCTTGGTGTTGTGGCCATGCATGATTTGGAGCTTGAGCAGTTAGATGTAAAAACTACATTTTTGCATGGAGAACTTGAAGAAGATATTTACATGCAACAACCAGAGGGTTTTACAGTCTCAGAAAAAGAGGACTATGTTTGCTTGCTGAAAAAGTCTCTTTACGGTTTGAAACAGTCACAAAGACAGTGATACAAGAGGTTTGATTCTTTTATGACTTCTCATGATTTTAAAAGAAGTAGTTTTGACAACTGTGTTTACTTTAAGAAAAACAATGATGGTTCTTTTGTATATCTACTTCTTTATGTTGATGACATGTTGATAGCAGCAAAAGATAAAGGAGAGATAAGAAAGGTCAAAGCCCAACTAAATGAAGAATTTGATATGAAAGATTTGGGACCAGCAAAGAAGATACTTGGTATGGAGATTCTCAGAGATAGAAAAGCAAGTAAATTGTACCTAAGTCAGAAGGGGTACATTGAGAAAGTTCTTTGCAGGTTCAATATGCAGAGTGCTAAGCCTGTTAGTACTCCTTTAGCAGCCCATTTCAGACTTTCATCGGCTTTGTCTCCACAATCAGATGATGAGATTGAGTACATGTCACATGTTCCATACTCTAGTGTAGTGGGATCTCTCATGTATGCTATGGTTTGTTCACGTCCAGATTTATCATATGCAGTCAGTGCAGTTAGCAGATACATGGCGAATCCTAGTAAAGAACATTGGAAAGCAGTTTAGTGGATTTTAAGATACTTACGAGGTACTACTGATGTTTGCTTACAGTTTGGAAGAACTAGAGATGAATTCATTGGGTATGTTGATGCTGATTTTACTGGAGACCTTGATAGAAGAAGATCTCTCACTGGTTATGTCTTTACAATCGGAGGTTGTGCAATCAGTTGGAAAGCTACTTTGCAAACTACAGTCGCTTTGTCTACCACTGAAGTTGAGTACATGGCGATTACTGAGGCTTGTAAAGAAGCTATTTGGTTGAAGGGACTCTTCAGTGAGCTCAATGAAGACCTTCAAATCAACACAGTATTTTGTGACAGTCAGAGTGCCATCTTCCTTACAAAAGATCAAATGTTTCATGAGAGAACAAAACACATTGATGTTCGGTATCATTTTGTTCGTGATATTATTGCTCGTGGTGATATTGTTGTGAACAATATTAGTACTCATGAAAATCCTGCAGATATGATGACTAACTCACTTCCTATAACCAAGTTTGAGCATTGCTTAGACTTGGTTGGTGTTCATTGTTGAATAATCTAAATGTGACAAAAAAAATTTTAAATTTTAAAATATATAAAAAATTTTTAAAAAATTATAAATTGTTTTTTCATTTCGAATGAACCTAAACAATAAGTTGTTTAGATTTATTTAAATTAAAACAACTATTTATCCAGATTTATTCTAGATATGCTTTTAGTGATTTTATATATTTTAATTTTTTAGCACATTAAGTTTTAATTTTAGTATTTTGAAATTAAAATGTATAATATTTAAAAAAAAATTTGTAAAAATTTATAAACATTATTTCATGGTAGCCCTAAACCTAAACAAATTGTTGTCCATATTTAAACAAACTTGCATAATAGTTTGTTTAAATTCATTCTAGAAAAAGTTTTAGTAGTTTTATGTATTTCATAAAAGATGAAAATTTTCATTTTTTATTAAAATTAAAATATATAAATTCTAAAAAATATTTAAAAATATATACATTTACAATATAAATATTTATTTAATGTATGGAGTGAACCTTGACAAATAATTATCCAGATTCAAATGAACCTCGACAACTCTATGTCCAAATTCATTCTTGACGTGAAACAATTTTTTATATTTTTATATATTTTTAAATCTTTTATAACTTATCATTTTTATATTATTTTTTGAAATTTAAAATTTGTAAAATTTGTAAAATATTCAAAATATATATATTTATAAAAAAATTATAAATACATAGTTATCTAAATTTAAACGAATATAGACAATCATTTGTGTAGGCTCATTTTCAAATGTGCTTTTTAGTAACTACATATTTTTAATTTCAAAATAATAATAAAAATAACCTTAATGTTTTGTCAAGTATTCATCCGTTAGTATTTGGTTCTATATTCTTTAATTTCTATACATCAAATACTTTATAAAAATTTAAAAACATATAAAATTAAGAGTTGATTCTGGAACCGTTTCCGTGGGGTTTTGTATATTTCTCAAAAGCTTTTCGAATACCTCTTTACTTTAAAGTTTGAAGTCATTCTTGTAACTTTCTTCAAGGAAAGTAGCATGAGTTGAGATTATAATAGTTTGCTCTTCGGGTTATAAAACAAACTATCCTTTGTTCCCTTCCCTTTGACTCTTCACCTGTCACAAGTGAACCGATCTCCAAATAACAACTACCTCTTATTCCGTTCTCCTTCTTGTTGAATACTAATATTAACATCCCTCGTGAATTGTTTTTTTTTGTGTTTCTTTTGAATTTTTGGTAACCTTCAAAATTTTTGATACTTTCTGTAACACCCCTAACCCGTAACCGTTGCCGAACTAGGGTTAAGAGGCATTACCGAATCATCGAAACATTTCACCACCATATCACGACACCAAGTCATTCATCAATCAATACATAACAATTAATAACATATGGTCTCTTATTAAGGTCTATGAGACATTAATCACATGCTAGATAGGGGTCAGGACTAAACTGAACTGTAACAGCCCAATTTTGGGGCTAGTCGGAACAGTGGTTTCGAGACCACTAAACCGAGGATAAGGAAAATTGTTCGATATTATTTTATGCGTTATAGCATTAAAATATGGCTATGTAGAGATTTTGGTGCTTTAATTTTAGCAATAGCATGCTTAATTGTGAAAAAGGACTAAATCGCATAAAATGCGAAAGTTTTATTTTATAAGGTAGAGGTACCTAATAGCTATAGAATGTAATTTGGATGATTTTAAAGTGCAATTAGGCCATTTATCTAGTGGTGGCCGGCCATATAGGAGCTAGGGAAAGATTTTAATGTTGGTCAAATTTAGTGGATATTAGGTGGTAAAAATGAATAAAATAAGAGGAGAAAAAGATGTCATCATCTTTCACTATTCACCTATCTTCTCTCCACCGAAAATTTGAAGAAGAAATAGAGATTTGGGGGTTTAAACTTTCAGCCAAGCTATCTCCCTTGCTAGTAAGTGATTTAGATGGTTTTTATTTGATAATTTTTGTACTTTTGTAGTCCCCAAAGCTTAAGTTAGCTAATGAGGGGACTAGTTTGTGATATGGTTGAAAGTCTAGGGACTTGCCATGAGAGTGTTCATGTTGTTAGCTGAGTTTTTATGGAAGAAAATGAATGTTAGGGAGATGAGAAACAACTTTTGTGAAAGGTGTTAGCATGAAAACACCTAAATAGGACTTAAATGCAAAGAATGAATTTGTGTCATAAATGCATGAAATGCTGAAAATGGTGAGTAGTTGTAAGAGAAATAAATGTTCAGCTTGGCTTATTTATTGAGAAAATGTGTTGAAAAATAATTTACGAGCCTAGGGGCAAAATCATAGTTTTGCCATAATACAAGGGCAAAATAGTCATTTTTGCCTAAGTGTAGATTTTGATGTATTGTGATCATAGGATGATCTAAATGAATGAATTTCATTGTTATAGATCAAGAAGAGCGCGGAATCAACCTTGACCGTGGAAAAGGCAAGGTGACGGATTAAACCGTTAGTTACCACGTTTTGCACCAAGGTAAGTTTATGTGTAAATAATGCATTTTCTTTATACACATTATGTTGCTAATTGGTGTATGGCATGATTGAGAACATGTGTGGTTCAAGTGGATCGAATGTGGTAGTCATTGAATAATTATTGTATGAATGATGAAATAGTCATATGAATATGTCAAGACGACATTTGATGGTGGGCTAAGTGCGATACCACCTTGTTGCTAAATTAAGATGGGCTATGTGCGATACCATCGTTTAATTATCATTTGGTGGGCTATGTGTGATACCACCGTAACTAACCATTGTGCGATACCACCCTATTAAAGACTGATGGTGGGCTAAGTGCGGAACCACCTAGTAATTTGACTACGAGTAATTGATTAAGAGGTTGTGATGTTTTATGTGACATTGTAATGCTAAGTGCAGGGGAACATGCTAATGAATGTATACATTAAGCTTGTGATATGGTTGGAATATAGAAAAGGAGGAAATGAGTAAGCATGATTATGAATGTAGATTGTTTCTTGCTTATTATGTAATGCTATATAAATGATTAGTACATGCTATAATGTTATATTGTTTACATGTAAACTTACTAAGCTTAAAGCTTACTCCCCTTCTCTTTTCCCTTGTTCTATAGAGTTTAAGAGTCGAGCCGGGATACGAGGATAACCAGAAGATCACCAACACTATCTACTCACCTCGGTATATTAGACTTAGTGATTTTGTGTATGGCATGTATAGGGGCTAGACTAGTTAGATTATTTTGTGGATTTGGCCAGAAGTGTATTGGCCCCTTGTTAAGATAACTATTTTGTATTTTGCCATGGTTGATGGCTCACCCTATCATTTATGAAAATATAAAGTTATCCATGGAAGTTCATATTGAAATTATGAGTTGTTTATTAGTATGTTGAATGGGTTCATGTGGTGTAAGCTAGAGGGGTGCAAAGAGCTTGGCAAATAGCCTTGTTCTTGTCCACATGGGTAGGCACACGGGCGTGTGTCTAGGCCGTGTGTGACACACGGTCAGTCAATGGGCGTGTACCCAGGCCGTGTGAAGTCTGCACCTTAAATTTGAAATTTGAATCGTCACACGGTTGAAGCACACAGGCGTGCCCAGGCCGTGTGGATAAACCAGTGTTGACCACGGGCTAGCCACACGGGCGTGTGACTAGGCCGTGTGTCACAAACAGAATGTCCAGGTTTTTGCACACGGAATAGGGACATGGGCGTGCGTGACCACACGATCTGCCCACATGGGCGTGTCCCATTTCCTACGGGCGTATGGCCCCTGTTTAGGTAAATTTTCCTTAAGTGCGTAGAAGTTTCCAAATTATCCCCGAAATCTTTTGGGAGCACGTTTAGGGCCTCGTAGGTCCATTATAAGGATGATAGACATATAAATAGAGAAATTATAATTTGAAATGAGTTTGATAGCCCAAGGATGTATGACCAAGTGATTTGAGTCCGGTAATGCCTTATGCCCGGTTCCAGCGTAAGATACGGGTAAGGGGGTGTTACATGAACATTTACAAAAATTTTCAAAAATTAAAACTTTTTCAAAACTGTCGAGGACACACGCCCATGTGACCAGGCCGTGTGCCTCCTACGGTTACCAGGCACACCCATGTGTCCTGGCCTTGCCAAAACAGAGCATGTATATTGACTTATCCACATGGCTACCAGACACGCCCGTCTGTCATGGCCGTGTGAAAATATGCTAGCTACTGACTTCGTCAATCGGCCACCAGGCACGCCCGTGTAACCTGCCCAAGCACACTTCGAAGTGGTCCTTGAGCCACACGGTGGAGATACACGCCCGTGTCCCTCAACCATATATGCAAAATAGGCCATTTGCATGGCCAATTTGCCAACCACACAAAGGTCATCCCTACAAGCACAATCAAGCATTTTCCCATACAATTTGGCAACCAAGTACATGTCAAATGATCAACATATCATCCCATCCAATCTCATATCTATTCATGTCAACTTATATACCAATTTGCACAACTAGAACACATACATTACCAAGCATGATTCATCCTCATTAGCACTTGATCATAATAGCATCAATCCATCACTAAGCTTACCATTCATAAGACATTTTCATTACCATCGAGCGATACTATAATATGCATCATATACCAAATCCACTCATGCATATAGTCAACATATATCTAGCCACATCACATGGCTATTTACACATCTCAAATATGTTCCAAAACAACTAGCCTATACATGCCATATTCAATTACACACATCTTCAAAAATACCAGAATAGATTGCCGATAGTGTGATTGAGATGCTAACGATCCCTGGATCCGAGCTAGCTTTACTGACACTGTAAAACAGAGAAACAAATCACACAGTAAGCTTTCAAAAGCTTAGTAAGTTCGTAACATAATACATTATACCAAAACAAACCATCACATAGATTATTTCTCAATCACATGCACCATACCATCCATAATTAATGTGTTAAATTATCATTCCATAAACTTATTCATAATTTCATCAACCATATAGATTTTGAACGTACCTTAGCCAACACTTAGTTATCGAACACCTATGCTACTCAATACTCAATTTCTCATTTTGATCAATTCTCGTCACTTTTTCGGTTCAATCGCACACTTAGTGCCCGAATCAATAGCCGAAGCTTAATTAACATCGCACACTTAGTGCATCTATATCAAACCGATCTTAAATCGATATCGCACACACAGTGCCAACCACAAAGCCGAAGCTTATATTATTTCGCACACACAGTGCCGATCATTTCGATAACATTTCCAAATACGCACACTTAGTGCCATATAACTCGAGCCCTCACATAGCATTCACAATTCGATAATATCACTCCATTCATTTCATAACATTAAACATAGTTAAATACACGTATTATGTCCGAGCTTACCTCAAACGTCGAAATACCAAAACGGTCGATTAATCGAGCACTTTATCTTTGCCTCGACCTCGATCCGAACCTCTCCTCTCTTGGTCTATGCACATTAAAATTCAATTCATTCAATCACCAAATCATTCATTTTAGTCCAAACACACATATTTAGGGCATTTTACATAATAGCCCTCACATTTTCACATTTCGACACTTTAGTCCTTAATTCACAAAATCACCAAATACACATAATTTCATTTCACCCATGCCTAGCCGAATTCTCTCTATATTCATGTAAATCCACACATTTCATTTATTTCACATTTTAGTCCTTCAATTTACACTTTTCTCAATTTGGCCCAAATTACTCAAATTCACCAAAAATTCAAAGACAAAATATGTTAATCTAACACCAAGCTTTCATATTTCATCAACAACTATCACAAAGCTCAAACATTCATCAATGGCATATCTCAAAATCACTATCAAATTCTAAAATTAAAGCATGTGTTAGCTAGAGCACAAAGCAACGATCACGAAAACGTAGAGTTTATCAAAAATTGAACAAAACTCTTACCTCAATTTAGCTATGAGTATGCCAAAACCATGAAAGTTCCAAACCCTATTTTCTTTCTCAAATTTTGGTGGGAAGATACATGAAAAAGATGAGCATTTTGGCTTCATTTTGTTTATTATAACATTTATAATTGATTTCCAATTATACCCTTAATGAAATAAACATTTAAGCTTATAATGGTTGGTTAAAAATGTCCATCTACCATCCACTATCTATATAATGGCTTAATAACAACATAAGGACTCCTTCTTTAAAAAGCCATGACAAAAAGGTACTTTAACAACTAGCAAACAACTTTTACATCTTATGCAATTAGATCCTTTCTCACAATTTAACACATAGTTGATAAAATTTCCACACAGAACTTTCACATAGGATATCTGTAATCACCAAAAATCAACTCATATTATGAGAGGTGAGTTGAGCCTCAGGTCGCACGCTGAGGTATTTTCAATTTCTAATTTTCAATTTATGTTTGTTCAAAAAAATCAACTCATATTACGAAAGGTGAGTTGAGCCTCAGGTCGCACGCTGAGGTATTTTCAATTTCTGTTTGTTCAAAAAAATCAACTCATATTACGAGAGGTGAGTTGAGCCTCAGGTTGCACGCTGAGGTATTTTCAATTTCTATTTTTCAATTTCTGTTTTTCAAAAAATCAACTCATATTACGAGAGGTGAGTTGACCCTCGGGTCACACGCGGAGGCACTTACAGACAGAAGACTGAAGTCGTCTTGAGCAAATTGGAAATTTCAGATTCATTGCCTCGAAGTTTCAGTGGACAAAGAAGATTGAGCAAGAGCAAATTGAAGCTACAGGTCATATCTCTCGGAAGTAGCAGTACAATGGATCAAAGCAAAGAGTCACAGTAGAGTTTGAGGCTGTTTGAAGAATACGAGGACCAAGAAGTCAAGACTTGGCCAAGATCGGGCAAAATTGGTTCTTCTATTGTCTTTGCTCTATTCTCGTTTCACGACAATGAGCAAAGAGGGGCAGCTGTAATCACCAATTTTGGCCCGGGCTCATCAACCAAGGCCCAAAACTAAACAAGATTGCTAGAACCCAAAACCAAAGCCAAACAAACCAAATTAAACCAAAAAACCAAACCCATTTACAACCTAAATAACCCAATTACTAAAACAAGCCCAAGATCTCGGCCCAAATACTAAACCTAAACCCTAGCCCACTGACCCAAAATAAAGCGAGAAAATTTTGGAAACCCTAGCCTAGAAGCGCCGCGCGCGTGGAGGCACGCGCGCCACCTTTGCGCCGCAACCCACACTGGCCTCCACTATTGCCGCACCTACCTCTGCCGGCCACCATTCGCTCCACTATACCCTGCAAAAAGAGGCCAATGCAATAGTAACAAAGAAAGAAAAGAAAAACGATGTATTCTATTCTCTTGGTCTTTTGATTTTCGGCTATAAAACCGAATATGGAACATTGTAAGGCGATCTTTTTTTTCGAGAATCAATAGAAAAGAAACAGAAAGAACACAAAAAATCATATCAGCAATATTTGAAGGTGATTCTATTTCTTTTTTATTTCGAAGCCTTTTCTTGTTCGTTAATGCACAGAGATTTATAAAAATATAAAAGAAAAAAGAAAAAAGAAAAAAAATGGGATTTACCTGAAGAGGTCTGACCGCCATATACGGCGGTCATTAGTGACGACGAGTGACGGCACAGGCTAGGGTCAAAACCCTAGCAGAGAAAAGGGAACCCCCTTTTTATCTTTTTTGAAAACCTTCAGCAGAAGTGAAAAAAAAGGGGGAAGGAGTGCCATTTATACTAAAATTAAACGACGTAGTTTTGGGTTGAGAGCCCAGGTGCCAAAACGGCATCGTTTAGGGGCCAACCCTCGCGCACGACCCGACCCGGCCAGGAGATCCGCGTGTTTCTGAGGGAGGGTCTATTTGCGCATTAGACCCTTCCGCATTTCTCACCCTTCCAATCTAGTTTCTGTTATTTTCGAATTTGCCACAAAAGACTTTCTTCTGTTCTAGTTTGGCCTAGCGCGAAACGCAGCGCATAGGGGATGGGGGTGATTCCCCGAATGGCCCTTCGTCTTTCAGGGCGTGTCATTTTGAGCCCCAGTTCGTCTTTTTTCTTTTAAATATAGATCTGTGGTTTTATTTCCTTGGCAATTTAGTCCTCTTTCATTAATTTCATCCTTTTACTAATTATACTATCATTATTATTATCATTATTACTATTAGTAGTATTATTATTAGTAATATAATTATTAGTATTATTATTGTTATTATTATTATTATTATACTTACTATTATTATTATTATTATTATGATTGTTATTATTATTACCATACTCATACTATTATACTGTGCATATTTCGTATCGTTATTATTACTATCTTATTATTACTACACTATTATTATCATTATTATTATTATATTTATTATTATTATATTATTATTATTATTACTAGATTATTGTTTTTATTACATTACTATTACTATTATCCACTTTATTTTTCATCGTCATTATTTTAATATTTCAATTATTGCTATTATTGTATATTACTTGTATATACACTTACTACTATTATTATTGTTATTATTATTATTCGTACTATTCACTTATTGTTAATATCATGATTTGATCCTTTTCACTTTTATAAACTTGTGTTACATCAATTTTTACACGATACAAAATTGCTTTCGTTCTCAAAGGCAATATTCCGTGTTTAGAAATTCAAGAGATCGTACTCTAAGTATTGGGTTTCGATTCTTCTTGTTTAATCTAAATAACCGAATATCCTTTTAAAACAAATACATTCTTAAATAAAAGCTTATTCTTGGGAATTCAAAATGTCGTGTCCTAAAGCATTGGATGTGATGTTTTGTTATCCCGAGATAAGATTTTTAAAGCAAAGGCAATGTCCCGTATTTGGAATTTCGAGAGTCGAGTCATAAAATTGATTGTTTTCTGTCTTTTTGTCGAAAATTAAAAATCTGATTTGAGAAATTTCAATCCTCTTACGATTCTCGCTTGCGTCATCTCATTTGATTGCTATGGTTTAAGTCTCTTAAAACATTTCTGCATCATATTGCATGACCGTTGGGTCACGCCTTTAAGTGGGAGCAAGAAGCTACTCATTCGTGAGGTTTTCACCTCCGTGCAGGATAGTGAATTGCTTTCGGAATACATCCGTACCTATGTCTTCGTGAGACTTTCATCTCCGTGCAGCCATATGGAAATGTATTCCCCTGAACTGAACTCAGTCCATATGAGCCTATAATGGGTGAGGATCGAGGAATCTGCTGGTTCAGGTACCTTCGCTTTAGAACTGAACCACATAGAGAGACCTAGGAACCTACTCTAGACAGAACCACGCTAAATCCCTAATGGTCGCCCCAATAGGTGTTTTATGTTTGCTTATTTCTCTTGCACTAACGTTTTTGTGTTTGCTTATTTTCTCTTGCATTAACGTGTTTTCTCTTGTTTTGATTGCATTGCATGCATTTTCACATTTAAGAGGTGTCGATTCGGGTTCGATTACCGAGTTAGAAAGTTTGCCATGGAAAACGACTTTCTTGATAAAGTGGGAGATAATGCGGCTGTCCGGACTTGGTCAGAAACGACACAACTAGAAAAAGGAGATAGTCTAGCTGCGGGGCATGTGTCGGAACTACGTTACTACACTCGTATCAACGTCACACAAAATAATCTTCATGAGTTAAAAGCAATATGGGATCAATGGAATGATGAGACCAAGGGTTCGTTGAAACACCCCAAAGCCGGCCCACGAGCTTTGACCAGATTTGGTATGTTCCTCAAGAAAACCAGTTCAAATTCTTTTGCTTCTTAGGAAAAACTTGTGCGATTTTTTTTAAAAAATGTTGTTTTGGGTTGGGCTTGAGTTGAAAATGAATTTGATTTTATATTGAAAACCCTTTTTAATTTTTAAGTGATAAAACATATAGAGTATATTCAAAAAAATAAATTACTTAATCTTTAACTTAATAAAAATTTGTAAACATAATTAAACAATAAGACAGAAATAAAATAGTTCACTATGGCCTTATTACATCAAATATGACCCAAATTTAAAACCAAAGTACTTAAAGAAAATAAGAGTCCAAACCATAGATTTCTTGCTGTGCATGGCCATCCCTAAGCTTCTGCCGACCCGGTCCATTACTGCTCATCACTTGAAAAATATTCCCCAACGGGGTGAGTCAAACAGACTCAATGTGCAACCAACACTAAAATTTAATAGATTTAGGCATACCATACATATCATGTTCACATAATAATTCAAGACCTAGATGCCATCCGCTACACATCTCAGTACCAACCTGCACATCGTGGGGACTACTAAGTCAACCCTCCTTCCGCTACACTCCATCGAAGGCAGTCGCTGCAGTCGACGTGCTCATCGCCCATATAAAATTCATGGCATAGCCACCAGATTCAGATAATTGTGTCATGAGACACGACATTCAGATAATGTAACCGAAGTTACCACATTCAGATAATGTAACCGAAGTTACCACATTCAGATAATGTGACCGAAGTCACCACATTCAGATAGTGAGACCGAAGTTACCACATTCACTTCCCCTTTCTCATATAACCCGAATGCCCCATATTATTCATATCATGCATATCATACTAAAATTCACATTCATGTCACTTTTCACATGTTAAATATAACATATTTCGTAATCCTAGTAGGAGTAGGAAACGTACCTGAGTACTTTGTACCACATTAGGGTACCTTAGCCATATTCACATTCTTGTACATACTTATATTAAATATTGCCATAAAACGTATTAAAAGATAGTGAGGATTACACACCAGATTTGCTTAACAATTCCTTGAAATCCCGAAAAACCCGATCTATTGCTTTATATCTCAATTCCTACATTTGGTAACCTTTATATGTTAGCATAAAGCCTATAAAACCAAATCCTAGTAGGATTTGTATTCTTAAAACCTACCTTGCTGCCGATTTCCCTATTATTCAAATCCCGAAAACCTTGTTGTACTCCTTCTTGTATTCGGCCAAACATCAAATCACATCGTAGGTTAGTTTCGGCTTTTAAACAAAGTAAGAAATAGATCTAGATATCCAAAATAGCCCTTGGCCGAATATACCTATGTGCTTACCTTCTAAATCTTAAATCCCGAAATTGATCCCTTCTCTTAAAGTCGACAACTATCAAAAATCTCGGAGTTCCTCCTTTAATATTCTGCCAAAAGACAACAAGAGGATCAGTTCCTAGATCTCGATAAAAAGAAATTGAACAACAAAATCCATTGTTCTTACCTTAATACCACAGTCGACTGCACCCTTGCTTGGAGTCACAAAGATTCGGCTTTTGAGGCTTAAAAGAAAACGATTTCACTAGAGATTATTGGTATATTCGGTTTGACAAAATAAAAGAGAAGAAAAGAAAGGAGAGGACTAAGAAATTCGGTAGAGAGAAGAGAGGAAGAAAAAATTGATGAGTAGCCCTATTTTTCTCCTCTTATAGCCGAAACTACTACTCAGAATCCCTTACTTGGCCACGACTCTTCTATTTTGATAACTTAATCCTTTGAATTTTCACTTTATTAAAAGAATAATCCCTTATTATCTCCTTGAAAATAATTTAAGATAAATCTATTATTTATCCCCTATTTAGCCGAAATTTAAAGAGAATAAAACTCCTCTTTTAAGAGCCTTAATGCCGTCCACCTCTCTGCTTCTGGAAGCAAAAATAAAACTTCTTTTATTTGCTTCCCAAGTGACTCGAACCCTGGCCCAAATACCTGCTTGTGGCGTCACCCACCTGGGCCTTAAGTGACATCTTCAGGCCACTTTTCCAAGCCTGATTATGTGTCAAATTCCTCCTACAAATTTTCTTAAGGCCACATTGCCTTAATTTCCTCTTTTTAAACCTTAAAACGTGACATTTCTTTACATTTCCAAGTTTCCAAAAATTTTCGTTTGCCTCCTTTAAACTTAACATTTCATTACATTTCCAAGTTTCCAAAAATGTTCACTTTCCTCTTTTGAATCATTTCCAAATCATTTCCTTACCTTTCTTAGTTTCCAAAAATGTTCACTTTCCTCTTTTAAACTTAACATTCCCATACATTTCCAGGTTTCCAAAAATGTTCAAAATATATTCATAACACATAAGACATGTCATTTCATACAATTAAACCAAAAATGCATAGGCCCTTTTCAGGATGTTACAGTTCTACCCCCTTAAAATAATTTGTCCTCGAAATTACTTACTAACGAACAATCGTACGGTCTAACTCACCCCACTACGCTACTGCTGTGCACTCTGATCTTAAAGAACTATCATACTTTCTAGGCACATTCTCTAGGTTCACATCCAAGGTTTCAGGCACTTCCCTAGCAATACAAGAATAAGCTAGCCCTATAACAAGCAAAGCAATTAAGGGTATTCCAGAAATAAGGAACGTACCCGTTGTCGTATCTGGCACATCTTCCTCCTCGCGACGGCTAACTGCATAAACCAACCTTGGTTGCCTCGCGTCTGCACCTTCATCATCTCTGCTTGGTGCTCCACGTCCTCGGCCCGAACCATTTCCTCCATGGTTCAGTCCACGACCTTGCTGAGGCTGCTGTCCACCTCTACCAGCCTGATTAACATTCTGAGCTACTGGCCGTCTTTCATCTGGTTTCTTAGGACAATCCTTGAGCATATGGTCCTTATACCCACACCTAAAACATCCTCCCGTCTTTTTCCAGCACTCCCCTAAGTGCTTCTTTCCACAATGATCACAAGGACGATACTGCCATCCTGTACTAGCTTGCTGATTCCGCGGCCCATCAACGCTAGGCCTCTTATTCCCAGATGATTCAAACGATTCAAAACCTCTTTTTGGCCTGTTCCGATCCATGGTCTGCTTGGTAGAATCCTTAATTCCCTCGGCTACCTTGGCCTTTTCTACTAAAGCAGAAAACTCCCGTTCCTGATGCGGTGCTATCAATAATCTCAAATCATCCCTTAGTCCGTCCTCAAAATGGACACAACGTTCATGCTCAGTTGCCACTACTCCTCGAGCATATCGGCTCAACCTCAGGAATTCAGCTTCATATTCTGCAACGGACTTGTTCCCTTGAACCAGCCCCAGAAAAGCCTTCCTTTGCTCATCAGTATACCTTGTTCCAACGTATTTCTTCTGATATGCTTCCTTAACATAATCCCAGGTCAGATCCTCAGCTGTGGCACCATCCCGAACAGTTAACCACCATTGATACACTTCATCGCGTAGCAGTGCCACCATTCCTTTTAACTTCTCCTCTGGGGTCAGATCGAGCTCATCCATAATACGCTCGGTTGCCTCCAACCAGTACTCAACTGTACTGGGTGCCACACCAGATACTCCTCTAAACATTTCAGCTCCATTAGCTCGGAGCCGCTCAGGCACAGATTTCCGAGTTCCCATATTTCCATCTGCGCCAGCCACCATTTCCAAAACTCGCAGCACAGCCTGCGACACAGCATCATCCCCCGTCTGAGCCTGCTGCTCAACACCAACAGCTGGGGGTGGTGGTGGCAGTGGTATTTCATTATCAGACCCTTGGCCCGATCTAACGGGTTCTGACCTAGTCATTCTTCCTCTACCGCGTCCACGACGACCACGTTCTCTAGAGCTCATTTCTAACGTTGCGATCTGATTAAGAAGTTTTATGAATTAGTCCTTGTTTCACTTGATTACCCGCGAAGAAGTTTTATGAAAAGAATTTTTAGGAGTGGTTCTTTCGTATTCACACATGCACACAGTCTTTACATTCATTCATTCATCCATCAATCAATTATGAACTTTCGTTCATTCAGAGAAATGTTGTAGTTCGTATTGTTGTTGTTTTTTCCACTACCCAGGGGTATTTTCGTAATTTTTACGTTCCTTGGTGATTTTGTCAAAAAGTATTTTGGAATTTTTAAATTCCCGGGGTACTTTGGAAAATTTTGAAATCCGGGGGTATTTCGGTAATTTTGGAACTCGGGGGTATTTTGGTAATAAACCAGGGTAAATTTGTAAATCTTAATAAATCAAGGGTATTTCCAAAATTTGCAAAACTTGAGGGTTCCTTTTTGAGAATTTGTTTTCCAAATCGGTGATGTTGCAAAATTTTTTAAAATTCAGGGTCATTTTGGTAATTTTGTAAGTTAGGGGCAATTTCGTAATTTTCAAAAATCAAGGTATTTTGATGTTTTGCAAATTAGGGTTTTTGATCATTTATAAAGTAATGAAATTTTGATAAAACTGTTGGGTAGTTGGACATTTTATAAACCAAGGGCATTTTTGTAATTTTTCCACTAGGGGTATTTTTGAAATTTCAGAAATTTTTCTATTTTTTTTTATAAAGATAGTTTTCACAAATTAAAGAAAAATGTTTTTAAGAGTTTTAAAACTAATGTTTTCATAAAAACACGGCTAGTTCCCTTTCGGGTTTTAGTTATTGTATTTAACCTATGACCGAGTCCACTTGGTCAGGGTGAACCAAAGCTACGCACCAGGTAGGATTCAAATGGAGAGGAGGTGGGTCACATGTACTGCTTAAGTACCAAGCTCCCACTGAAACCATTCCTAGACATGCGCACAGAGGTTGCCACACCCACTGAGTCATCTTGGTTAGGGTGAACCGAAGCTACGCACCAGGTAGGATTCCAGCGAAGAGGAGGTGAGTCACTAGGACTGCTTAAATACCAGGCTCTTCCGGATCCAATCCTAGACATGCGCACTGGGGTTGCCACACCCTAACTTGGTGACTTAGCCATAGGTTTGTTTAAGTAGGTATTAAATCTTATGTATTTGTTGGGGTACACCAGTCCTAGGGTTCACATACTTATCATACTATTCTACGTTCCATTCCATTTCTACCCTTCATAATATAATCATATAAAGCACACAGATAGTTAGGGGTACTTACCTGGTGGACTTCGGGTCGGAGACTTAGGTGCCATGCCAGAAAACCTGCTTATTTTCAAAATATTTCCATAAAAACTCATTTGGGCTCGATTTGAAAACGTTTTGGGCCTTAGACCACAGGCCGAGAGTTTAAAACTGGGCTCTGATACCAAATTGAAACACCCCAAACCCGGCCCACGTGCTTTGACCAGATTTGGTATGTTCCTCAAGAAAACCAGTTCAAATTCTTTTGCTTCTTAGGAAAAACTTGTGCGATTTTTTTAAAAAAATATTGTTTTGGGTTGGGCTTGAGTTGAAAACGAATTCGATTTTATATTGAAAACCCTTTTTAATTTTTAAGTGATAAAACATAAAGAGTATATTCAAAAAAATAAATTACTTAATCTTTAACTTAATAAAAATTTGTAAACATAATTAAACAATAAGACAGAAATAAAATAATTCACTATGGCCTTATTACATCAAATATGACCCAAATTTAAAACCAAAGTACTTAAAGAAAATAAGAGTCCAAATCATAGATTTCTTGCTGTGCATGGCCATCCTTAAGCTCCTGCCGACCCGGTCCATTACTACTCATCACCTGAAAAATATTCCCCAATGGGGTGAGTCAAACAGACTCAATGTGCAACCAACACTAAAATTTAATAGATTTAGGCATACCATACATATCATGTTCACATAATAATTCAAGACCTAGATGCCATCCGCTACACATCTCAGTACCAACCTGCACACCGTGGGGACTACTAAGTCAACCCTCATTCCGCTACACTCCATCGAAGGCAGCCGCTGCAGTCGACGTGCTCATCGCCCATATAAAATTCATGGCATAGCCACCAGATTCAGATAATTGTGTCATGAGACACGAAATTCAGATAATGTAACCGAAGGTACCACATTCAGATAATGTAACCGAAGTTACCACATTTAGATAATGTGACCGAAGTCACCACATTCAGATAGTGAGACCGAAGTCACCACATTCACTTCCCCTTTCTCATATAACCCGAATGCCCCATATTATTCATATCATGCATATCATACTTAAATTCACATTCATGTCACTTTTCACATGTTAAATATAACATATTTCATAATCCTAGTAGGAGTAGGAAACGTACCTGAGTACTTTGTACCACATTGGGGTACCTTAGCCATATTCACATTCTTATACATACTTATATTAAATATTGCCATAAAACGTATTAAAAGATAGTGGGGATTACACACCTGATTTGCTTAACAATTCCTTGAAATCCCGAAAAACCCGATCTATTGCTTTAGATCTCAATTCCTACATTTGGTAACCTTAATATGTTAGCATAAAGCCTATAAAACCAAATCCTAGTAGGATTTGTATTCTTAAAACCTACCTTGTTGCCGATTTCCCTATTATTCAAATCCCGAAAACCTTGTTGTACTCCTTCTTGTATTCGGCCAAACATCAAATCACATCGTAGGTTAGTTTCGGCTTTTAAACAAAGTAAGAAATAGATCTAGATATCCAAAATAGGCCTTGGCCGAATATACCTATGTGCTTACCTTCCAAATCTTAAATCCCGAAATTGATCCCTTCTCTTGAAGTCGACAACTATCAAAAATCCCGGAGTTCCTCCTATAATATTCTGCCAAGAGACAACAAGAGGATCAGTTCCTAGATCTCGATAAAAAGAAATTGAACAACAAAATCCATTGTTCTTACCTTAATACCACAGTCGACTGCACCCTTGCTTGGAGTCACAAAGATTCGGCTTTTGAGGCTTAAAAGAAATCGATTTCACTAGAGATTATTGGTATATTCGGTTTGACAAAATAAAAGAGAAGAAAAGAGAGGAGAGGACTAAGAAATTCTGCAGAGAGAAGAGAGGAAGAAAAAATTAATGAGTAGCCTTATTTTTCTCCTCTTATAGCCGAAACTACTACTCAGAATCCCTTACTTGGCCACCACTCTTCTATTTTGATAACTTAATCCTTTGAATTTTCACTTTATTAAAAGAATAATCCCTTATTATCTCCTTGAAAATAATTTAAGATAAATCTATTATTTATCCCCTATTTAGCCGAAATTTAAAGAGAATAAAACTCCTCTTTTAAGAGCCTTAATACCGTCCACCTCTCTGCTTCTGGAAGCAAAAATAAAACTTCTTTTATTTGCTTCCCAAGTGACTCGAACCCTGGCCCAAATACCTGCTTGTGGCGTCACCCACCTGGGCCTTAAGTGACATCTTCAAGCCACTTTTCCAAGCCTGATTGTGTGTCAAATTCCTCCTACAAATTTTCTTAAGGCCACCTTGCCTTAATTTCCTCTTTTTAAACCTTAAAACGTGACATTTCTTTACATTTCCAAGTTTCCAAAAATTTTCATTTGCCTCCTTTAAACTTAACATTTCATTACATTTCCAAGTTTCCAGAAATGTTCACTTTCCTCTTTTGAATCATTTCCAAATCATTTCCTTACCTTTCTTAGTTTCCAAAAATGTTCACTTTCCTCTTTTAAACTTAACATTTCCATACATTTCCAGGTTTCCAAAAATGTTCAAAATATATTCATAACACATAAGACATGTCATTTCATATAATTAAACCAAAAATGCATAGGCCTTTTTCAGGATGTTACATTCGTTCTGCCAAAATTACGGGGATTTGCCATACTTACTGGATGTCAAGGTAGACGAGCAGTTATTCCGAGCCATCACTCAATTCTGGAACCCTGCATACAATTGCTTTACCTTTGGGAAAGTGGATTTGGTACCCACTATAGAAGAATACACAGCTCTACTGTATTGCCCGAGGGTTCAAACCGACAGAATCTATTCGAGAGCCACCTATGTCCCGCCTTTTGGAAGAAGTTGATGAGTATTACGGGAATGAGCGAGTAGTGGATTATGGCCAGAATCAAACAAAATGGCGAGTGTAAGTGCATCCCATGGAGGAACTTGAGAGATTTGATCTTAACCCATCCGGATATAAGTAAAAAAGTTGATGTTTTCGCACTTAGTATCTACGGGTTAATGCTTTTCCCTAGAGCGTTAGGATATGTAGATGAAGCTGTCACAGAAATTTTCGACCGACTCAGTAAAGGGGTTACGCCAGTTCCTACAATCTTAGCCGAGACTTTCAGGTCATTGAACGCATGCAGAAAATCCGGAGAAGGCAGGTTCGTGGGATGCGCCCAGCTGTTGTTGGTTTGGTTTCACAACCACTTTTGGGAAGTGGATAAGGTTTCACAACCACTTTACGGATAACTATGCCCCATTGAAAGAGATAGCAGCCACACCAAGGAGAGACAACGTATCGGAAGAAAATTGGATAGCACTTCTCAAGAATCTTCAGGAGGGGGACATTGAGTGGAGAGCTCCTTGGTTCATACCCAACGAGATTCTATTTCGATGCGGGAGTTTCGACTGGGTCCCTTTTCTCGGAGTTTGAGGGGCCACTGGTTATGCTCCTCTATTGGTATTAAGACAGTATGGGTCGAGACAATTTATACCGGCGACACATGGCCTAGCACAATGTGACTTCCCATATAAAGGGGAAAACTACAAGAAAAGAGTCAAAGAAATTTCTACTGCTTGAAACCAAGTTTGTCGAATGAAAAAGTTGACCGCAGGATCAAGGACTACTCCCGAATATAGCGTATGGATCAGTAGAAGAATCAACAACAACACCCCGGGGCCAAGTCTGGAAGATGAACGATCCGTGGAGGAATATTTGCAGATAATCCCATCAGAAATGGAGATAATAAAGCAAGATTTCAAAAAGAAGAATCGTGAGTTGGAAAAGAGGATAGAGCAACTGAAAGAAGAGAAGATGTATTTAAAGTTAGATGCCGACGTACAAAAGATGGAGGCCAAGAAGCAAAAGAAAGGAAAAAATAAAGCCGAGGAAGACTTAGATAGCTTGAAGACAGACTACAAGAAAATGCGCATATCGATGAGGACTGCTGGGCTAGGGAAAAATTCAGAGGAATGGCAACAGGAAATCCAAGCGGGAAGGGCTGAGGCCAACCAATGGAAGAGAAAATTCCAAGAGACTCAGGCTCAGAGAGAGGCCATAGAAACAAGTCTATCAGAGGCCCAAAGGGACAAAGAGAAATTAAAGGCTAGAGTGGTAGAGCTTGAAAACACACTTTATCAATATCGAAATCACAATTCCATGGCTGAGCTGAACCAGTTTGGAGAAGATCGAGAGAATGAAAGGAAGAATAGAAGAGCTAGAGCATACTTTGCAAAGTTGCAAGCTTAGGGTAGAGCATCTTGAAGCAAATGATGAACGTTCGAAGGAACAACTTCATCACTCTCAGAGTCAAGTTAACGACCGAGATTACGTGATAGGCAAAGCCGTGACTCAAATCCGGGAGGTGGCTGATTATCTGCAAACATTGGTGATTCAGGCTGACATACTAAGTGTGAAGTACGAGCTAGTATCGGACAAGGGTCAAGAATTAGCTTCGTTGCTCAAGAAAGTCAAAACTCTGGGCATTAGGGCAAAGTTGCATTTATAACCCATTTTATGTAAAGAGCTTTGTTTTCTGAAAAATTTTCTAAATAAAGTTGAATCTAAACCGATGCCTCTTTGCATTCATGCATTTGCATTTGCATCATATTATATGCATTCGAGCCCATAGAAAGAGCCTGATAAGTTGAAATCATAACAGAAGAAAAGAGAAAAGGGAAATCTGGAAGCTGAACACCCCTACGGTACACGAGCAAAGTCGAAGAAAATGGATCAGAGGTTTGAACAATTCCAGAAAGACTTGCAAGACCAGATGCAAGAACAAATGGCAAAACTCCAACAAGAATTGAGGGACCAGAAGTTAGAGGCTCATCAGAATATGTTGGCCCAAATAACCTTGATGATGAATGGGATAACAGACAAAAGAAAAGGCCCTACAACTAGTACCGGAGAAGAGAGCGAAGGTCATCCCCCAGGATTCACTCCACCTCACATCCATGCAATACAAAGAGGATATTCTCAAGGGGAGCCTGCAGGCTTGGGGCAACGACCAGCACCACCTGCTCATCTAGGGCAAGGTATATTCACATCGAACCCCGGAGCTAATCCTGCCGATCCGATTGTTCCAAATTTGGATGATCCAGTAGAAATAGCCAGGTTGAGAATGAATGATCGGAGTGCCCAGGATAAGTATAGGAGCTTGGAAGAAAGGTTCAAGGCAATAGAAGGTACTGAAGTCTTCTCTGCACTTGGTGCCAAAGAGCTTAGTTTGGTGCGCGATCTGGTTCTGCCTCCAAAGTTTAAAGTGTCAGATTTTGAAAAATATGATGGAACGAGATGTCTAAAGGCACATCTTATCATGTTTTGCCGGAAGATAACGGGTTATGTGAACGAAGATAAATTACTAATACACTGTTTTCAAGATAGCTTAGTCGGGTCTGCCCTTCGATGGTATAATCAACTCAGTAGAGAAAGGATCCGATCATGGAAGGACCTAGCATCAGCCTTTTGTGAACAATACAGGCATGTCTCCGACATGGTGCTTGATCGAATAACTCTGCAAATGATGGAAAAGAAGCCAACGGAGACCTTTAGACAATATGCGCAAAGATGGAGAGATATCTCGGCCCAAGTAGATCCCCCATTAACTAAGACTGAGATAATGGTCCTCTTTATCAACACTCTAAAAGCGCCATTTTATGATAGGTTGGTAGGAAACGTCACAAAAGACTTCGCCGATGTCGTATTATCTGGGGAAATTATAGAAAATGCCATAAGAGCGAAAGGATGGAAGGTCCCGAGAGTTCGAAAAGGGCAGTGCCTACAAAGAAAAAAGAGGCAGAAACCCATATGGTAGGGGCTGAGAGCCACTATGCTTCTAATCCGTACCCAACCCAATCACGGCCCTGATATCGCCCATCTCCAAATTTCTATTTTCCTCCCCAAAACCCATATTATCAAGCACCTCCTTCTTACCCCGTCTACGCCATAAATAACCAAAGACCATTCACCATGTTCCCACCAAATACCATGCCTGCTCCAAGCCAACCCAAAAATGAACAAAGACCGATAGGACCCAATCCTGAAAAACCTCAATTCACCCCTATTCCCGTGTCATACGGAGAACTGTGCCCGAAATTATTGGAAAAACAATTAATATCCCCACATTATATGGCACCATTGAAGCCTCCATACCCAAAATAGTACGATCCTAATGCTAGTTGCATGTATAATGCTGGAAACCAGGGGCATTCTACGGAGAATTGTATAGCCTTCAAAAGGAGGGTTCAGGGTCTTATTGACGCAAGGATTTTACGATTTGACGGTACTGGTAACATGGCTGGAAATTTGCTCTCTAACCATGCTGAAGGGAACGTGAGTGCAGTGACGAAGGAAGACGTGTGGCGAGCTAAAAGTTACGTTTCTGAAATAAAAACACCTTTGCGAAAAGTTCGGGAGGTAATGGTTGAAAATGGGTTGTTTTGTCATCCCAACAAGAATTATCAGAGAAAAAATACAAAAAGTCAGAGTTTTTGTGATTTTCATGGCATCGAAGGGCATGACATCCAGTCTTGTGAAGAATTCAGAAAATTACTCCAAGACATGATGAACAACAAGGAGATCAAGATCTTTGACAATATAGACGAGGCCGAGGAAAGGGAAATATACGCCTCTGATAATTAACCATCAGCCATCCCTTATAGTGCCGATCGACTTCTGGTGATTTATTATGAGGCCAAGAAGAAGGAAGTCAAACCAACGCTGGTGATTAAAGTGCCATCCCCTTTCCCTTACAAGGACGATAAGGCAGTACCATGGAAATATGATGTTAACATTGTTGTACCCGAGAGTGAAAAGCCAAAGGATGTGATTGGAGACAGTAGCAGAGTAGGACACTTTACCCGCAGCGGGAGGTGTTATTCTCCTGAAATGGTTGAACCAAAGAAAAAAGCCGTTGACTCGAGGCAGAAAGGAAAGGCACCAATGCATGACGCTGAAGTTGGTGTTGAAATACAGTCTGAGCAAGAAATTAAAAGACCTGTGAATGAGGATGAAGCACATGAATTCTTGAAGTTCATCAAGCACAGTGAATTTAACATCGTGGAACAGTTGAACAAGCAGCCGACAAGAATCTCAGTGTTATCTCTACTATTGAACTCAGAGTCACATCGGAATGCCTTGCTAAAAGTGTTAAATCAAGCTTACGTGGAAAGCAATGTATCTATAGAAAAGCTTGATAGGTGGGTAAACAACTTGAATGCGGATAATTTCATCTCTTTCAGCGATGATGAAATACCGCCAAATGGTAGGGGCTCCGTGAAAGCATTGCATGTTACGACTAAATGCAAGGGATATATAGTACCGAATGTACTCATCGACAACGGATCCGCACTCAATGTCATGCCTTTGGCCAAACTTTCCAGGATGCCAGTTGATATGTCTAATCTAAGGCCTTGTCATTCCACAGTAAGGGCATTTGATGGGACACGACGAGAGGTCATGGGGAAGACTGGAATTCCTCTAGAAGTGGGCCCATGTACATATGATATAGAATTCCAGGTCATGGATATCACGCCTTCGTATAATTGCCTTTTAGGGAGGCCTTGGATCCATTCTGCTGGGGCAGTTCCTTCATCTCTCCACCAAAAAGTAAAGTTTGTCATGGATAACCGCTTGATCACGGTTGCTGGTGAAGAAGACATTGTTGCCTATATCTCTACTGACGCGCCCTACATTGATGTAAACAAAGATGCAGTGGAATGTTCCTTCCGTTCCTTCGAGTTTATCAATGCTACATTTGTTGTTGAAGGAAACAAGATTCCCACACCCAAACTGTCAAGGAATACCAAGATGGGGATCAAGCTGACTGTGGGAAAAGGAGCCCGAACAGAGAAAGGTTTGGGAAAATATCAGCAAGGAATAGTTAGAGCGCTAAAGCCAGTACACCACAAGGCTTGATATGGTTTAGGGTTCAAGCCAGACGTGCAACAAAGAAGAAAACAATGGCAGAAAGATCAAGAAAGGAGGATTGCAAGAGTCTCAGGTTGGGAATTGGAATGGGAGCCCATAGTGTATCCTCCGTTGTCAAAAACATTTACATCTACAGAAATGATGTACCCGGGGAAAGATAGTTTGCGAAGCATGTTGTTATCGATTGAAAGGGGGTCTTCAGAACGTCAGTATAAATGTTATGGACAAAGGAGATGATGCAATTGAAGATGTTTCGATGATACGCCCTTGTCCTCCTGGATTCACTTTGAACAATTGGACTGTTGTGGATCTTCTTGTAGTTTTTAAGTCCTCTCCAGAGTAATGCTCAATGTTAACTCTTTTTGTATGCCCCTAAGTTATAGGGGGAATCTGTTATGAGAGTTTATGTTTGCTATTTATCTTTTCAACGAACATTAATGGAGATGCATTTTGTCATAGTCTTTTCATTCTCATTGTCTTCATATTTATTCCCTCTTCTCATAGCTTGTCCTTACATATATCTCATATCATGCCGTAGTATTATGTTTGTGGGTTCCAATACCTTGATGCTCCTCTATAGTTTTCTTTTCCATTCACCTTTCAGGTGCTCAGATGTCAACGACGTGAACAATCTTGTTACAAGTCCTAAAATCGATTTCGAGAAAGCTATTTATTTAGGAGAATGCGAAGCTGAGGAAGATGCTAAAGATTACGTCTCATCCTCTGACTTACTAAGGATAATAGAACAAGAAGATAAACAAATTCTACCACATCAAGAATCTGTTGAGACAGTGAATTTGGGAAATAAAGAAAAGAGGCAAGAAGTGAAGATTGGAACCTCCATTTCAGAGAACACAAAACATGACTTGATCGCCTTGCTTCAAGAGTATAAAGATGTATTCACGTGGTCGTACCAGGACATGCCAGGTTTGAACGAGGATGTAGTGGTCCATAGACTCCCACTGAAACCAGAATGCAAACCCATTCAACAGAAGCTAAGACGAATGAGACTCAAAATGCTGTTAAAGATAAAAGAAGAAGTAAAAAAACAATTTGATGCTGGCTTCTTACAAGTCTCTAAATATCCAGAATGGGTAGCTAATATAGTCCGGGTACCGAAGAAAGACGGCAAGGTGCGAATGTGTGGATTATCGCAATCTGAATCAAGCAAGCCCAAAAGATAATTTTCCCTTGCCACACATCGATACATTGGTAAATGACACAGCAAAACATTCATTATTTTCTTTCATGGATGGATTTTCGGGTTATAATCAGATAAAGATGGCCCCCGAGGATATGGAGAAAACTACCTTCATAACAATGTGGGGAACATTCTGCTATAAGGTAATGACATTCGGATTGAAGAATGTTGGGGCAACATATCAGAGGGCAATGGTGATGTTGTTCCACGACATGATGCATAAAGAAATAGAAGTTTATGTCGATGATATGGTTGCCAAATCTCGGGGGGAGAGAGAGCATGTTGGGAACCTCAGGATATTGTTCGAAAGACTAAGAAAGTTCCAGCTGAAGCTTAATCCAGCCAAATGCACATTTGGGGCTACCTCAGGAAAATTACTAGACTTTATTATCAGTGAGAGAGGTATCGAGGTTGATAAGATAAAAGCCATACAGGAACTACCACCTCTACGGACACAAAAAGAAGTTAGAGGATTTTTAGGGAGGTTGAACTACATCGCTCGATTTATTTCTCAACTTACCAACCAATGTGACCCAATTTTTCGACTCCTTCGAAAACACAATCCTGGAGAATGGAACGAGGAGTGTCAAGTGGCTTTTGACAAGATAAAACAGTATTTGTCTAACCCCCCGGTGCTAGTACCGCCAACTCCCGAGAGACCGTTAATATTGTATCTAACTGTGTTTGAAAACTTAATGGGTTGCGTACTGGGGCAACATGATGAGTCAGGGAAAAGAGAAAGGGCGATTTACTACCTCAGCAAGAAGTTTACAGAGTATGAGGCAAAGTACCCGTCAATTGAGAAATTCGATTGTGCTTTTGTCTGGGTAGCTCGAAGGCTCAGACAATATATGTTGTATCATATGACATGGTTAATTTCAAAGCTGGACCCAATAAAGTACATGATGGAATCACCTGCACTCTCAGGAAGAATGGCACGATGGCAGATCCTATTATCGGAGTACGACATCATCTACGTGAATCAAAAGTCGATGAAAGGGAGCGCGATAACTGACTTCTTAGCAACTCGAACGACAGAGGAATACAAGCCATTGAGATTTGATTTCCCAGATGAAGACTTGATGTGCATTACAGAAAAAGAATGTGAGTCGTCAAAAGAGAAATCATGGAAGATGAGCTTTGATGGTGCATCAAATGCATTGGGACATGGGATTGGAGCAGTCTTAGTGTCACCCGAAGGGAATCATTACCCATTCACTGCCAGATTAAATTTCTTCTGTACCAATAATGTAGCGGAATATGAGGCTTGCATCATGGGACTTCGTGCAGCTATTGAACGAGACATCGAAATCTTAAAGGTGCATGGAGACTCAGCGCTAGTGATTTACCAAATCCGTGGAGATTGGGAAGTGAGAGATTCGAAATTGGTCAAATATCACGATCTCGTGGCAGAGCTGATCAAAGAATTCAAAGAAATAACTTTAATTATTTCCCACGAGAAGAAAACCAATTAGCTGATGCCATAGCCACTTTGGCTTCAATGTTCAAAGCAAACCGAGAAACGGAAATAATGCCTCTCCAGATGAGCATATATGAGGTCCCTGCACATTGTTTTAGCATCGAGAAAAAAACAGATGGACAGCCATGGTTCCATGATATCTTAGAATATGTCAAGAATCAAAGGTATCCCGAGCAAGCCAACGAGAACGACAAAAGAACAATCAGAAGAATGGCGGTAGGATTTGTCCTTGATGGGGATATCCTGTACAAAAGAGGAAAAGATCAAGTGCTCTTGAGATGCGTGGATACTGTTGAAGCCAAAAAAATACTTGAAGATATCCATGAAGGAATTTGTGGAACGCATGCCAATGGTTTCACTATGGCTATGCAGATTATGAGACTCGGTTATTACTGGCTGACGATGGAAAGCGACTGCATTAGTTACGCACGAAAGTGACACAAATGTCAAGTTTACGGCGATAAAATTCATACAGCACCTTCGCCCCTTCATGTCATGACTTCTACATGGCCTTTTTCTATGTGGGGCATGGATGTTATAGGGCCAATTTCCCCAAAAGCTTTTAATGGACATCGTTTCATTTTTGTGGTCATAGATTACTTCACAAAATGGGTAGAAGTCGCTTCGTTTGCTAATGTGATGAAGGCTGCAGTTTGTAGATTCTTAAAAAAGGAAATCATATGTCAATATGGTTTGCCTGAGAGAATTATTTCAGATAATGCTTTAAATCTGAACAACAAGATGATGAAAGAAGTGTGCGAGCAATTTCAAATAAAGCATCATAATTCCTCACCCTATCGCCCAAAGATGAACGGAGCAGTAGAAGCTGCTAACAAAATATTAAGAGGATTATTGGGAAAATGACCGAGACATATAAAGACTGGCACGAGAAGCTACCATTTGCTTTGTATGCATATCGCACATGTGTGCGGACCTCTACAGGGGCAATTCCTTTCTCTCTGGTCTATGGAATGGAAGTTGTGCTGCCCATCGAAGTTGAGATCCCCTCTTTATGAGTCTTAATGGAGTCAAAACTAGAAGAATTAGAATGGGTTCAAGCTCGATATGACCAACTAAATCTGATTGAAGAAAAACGCTTGAAAGCAATCTGTCATGGACACATGTACCAGAAGAGAATGATCACAGCCCATGACAAGAAGGTGTGACAGAGGGAATTTCGCGAAGGAGAACTCGTGCTGAAAAAGATTCTCCCAATACAAAAAGACTTTCGAGGAAAATGGGCACCGAATTGGGAAGGACCATATGTCGTAAAGAAGGTCTTCTCAGGTGGAGCTTTGATTCTCACTGAGATGGATGGGAAAGAGATACCAAATCCAGTGAACTCAGATGCCGTGAAGAAGTACTATGCTTAAAAAAAAAGATCAAGATGAAAACCCGAAAAGGGCATCTTGTTAAACAAAAAGGTTTAGGATGAAAACCCGAAATGGCATCCTAAGGAAGCAGATTTGGGCTTAAAAAGTAAGGGCGATTTGAACAGAGAAGTCAAATGGCGAGATATTAATATTTAAAGCACACTCGGAAGCTCAAAATCTTCTACACAAGAAGCTGTGCTCGAAAGAATCCAGGATCAAGAAACATGGAGAAGTTCATACGTTGAATATCTAGAGCATTTGTGACAATTGAATCTGCTTTCCTATCTTTATAATGTTTTCTTTATTGAACTATTCCTTGTCAATTTTCTTTGCTCGTTGCCTTTGAAATAAATGAGTGAGAGGTATCCCTTTCATACCTACTTGTCATTTTCATGCATCTCATGTTTGGTTCATTTAAATGATGAATAGTGAAATTACACACTCTAAACAAAATGAATGTTGAGCATTACCTGGATAAAAATTTGGTAAGTACAAGAGCCTCAAAGCAAGGACAAAGTTTAACCGGGGGCAAAAGGGCGATATACGAGAAACACAGATTACTCGTAAAGCTTGAGAACGGGTACAAAACCTGAAAGGAAAGACAAGAATCGAAGCAATGAATGCAGGTCATCATGAAAATCGTAACAAAAAAAGATATATGACAAACAAGCCCAAGACGCATGACATAATCATGTAAACATAAAGGCATTTGAAACAAGCACGTGCATATCATGATAACATCACGCATGACACATACAGGTACGCCAATAAAGCAAGAAGTTTTGACGATAGCTATACCGAACCAAGGAAAAAGAAGACATCCGAGTCCCACCAGATGATAGGTTTTGAAATTCTGTTTTTCAAAAAAAATCAACTCATATTACGAGAGGTGAGTTGAGCCTCAGGTCGCACGCTGAGGTATTTTCAATTTCTGATTTTCAATTTCTGTTTGCTCAAAAAAATCAACTCAGGTGAGTTGAGCCTTAGGTCGCACGTTGAGGTATTTTCAATTTCTAATTTTCAATTTCTGTTCGTTCAAAAAAATCAACTCAGGTGAGTTGAACCTCAGGTCGCACGCTGAGGTATTTTCAATTTCTAATTTTTAATTTATGTTTGCTCAAAAAAATCAACTCATATTACGAGAGGTGAGTTGAACCTCAGGTAGCACACTGAGGTATTTTCAATTTCTAATTTTCAATTTATGTTTGTTCAAAAAAATCAACTCATATTACGAGAGGTGAGTTGAGCCTCAGGTCGCACGCTGAGGTATTTTCAATTTCTAATTTTTAATTTCTGTTTGTTCAAAAAAATCAACTCATATTACGAGAGGTGAGTTGAGCCTCAGGTCGCACGCTGAGGTATTTTCAATTTCTAATTTTCAATTTCTGTTTGTTTAAAAAAAAATCAACTCATATTACGAGAGGTGAGTTGAGCCTCAGGTCGCACGTTGAGGTATTTTTAATTCCTATTTTTCAATTTCTGTTTTCCAAAAAATCAACTCATATTACGAGAGGTGAGTTGAGCCTCGGGTCACACGCGGAGGCACTTACAGACTGAAGACTGAAGTCGTCTTGAGCAAATTGGAAATTTCAGATTCATTGCCTCGAAGTTCTAGTGGACAAAGAAGATTGAGCAAGAGCAAATTGAAGCTACAGGTCATATCTCTCGGAAGTAGCAGTACAGTGGATCAAAGCAAAGAGTCATAGTAGAGTTTGAGGCTATTTGAAGAATATAAGAACCAAGAAGTCAAGACTTGGCCAAGATCGGGCAAAATTGGTTCTTCTATTGTCTTTGCTCTATTTCGTTTCACGACAATGAGCAAAGAGGGGCAGCTATAATCACCAATTTTGGCCCGGGCTCATCAACCAAGGCGCAAAACTAAACAAGATTGCTAGAACCCAAAACCAAAGCTAAACAAACCAAATTAAACCAAAAAACCAAACCCATTTACAACCTAAATAACCCAATTACTAAAACAAGCCCAAGATCTCGACCCAAATACTAAACCTAAACCCTAGCCCACTGACCCAAAACAAAGCGAGAAAATTTTGGAAACCCTAGCCTAGCAGCGTCGCGCGCGTGGAGGCACGCGCGCCACCTTTGCGCCGCAACCCCCACTGGCCTCCACTATTGCCGCACCTGCCTCTGTCGACCACCATTCGCTTCACTATACCCTGCAAAAAAAGGCCAACGCAACATCAACAAAGAAAGAAAAGAAAAACGATGTATTCTATTCTCTTGGTCTTTTGATTTTCGGCTATAAAACTGAATATGGAACATTGTAAGGCGACCTTTTTTTTTCGAGAATCAATAGAAAAGAAACAGAAAGAACACAAAAAATCATATCAGCAATATTCGAAGGTGATTCTATTTCTTTTTTATTTCGAAGCCTTTTCTTGTTCGTTAATGCACAGGGATTTATAAAAATATAAAAGAAAAAAGAAACGGGATTTACCTGAAGAGGTCTGACCGCCGTATACGGCGGTCGTCAGTGACGACGAGTGACGGCACAGGCTAGGGTCAAAACCTAGTAGAGAAAAGGGAACCCCCTTTTTATCTTTTTATTTTTTTTGAAAACCTTCAGCAGAAGTGAAAAAAAAAGGGGGGGAAGGAGTGCCATTTATACTAAAATTAAACGACGTCGTTTTGGGTTGAGAGCCCAGGTGCCAAAACGGCGCCGTTTAGGGGCCAACCCGCCCGCACGACTCGACCCGGCCAGGAGATCCGCGTGTTTCTGAGGGAGGATCTATTTGCGCATTAGACCCTTCCGCATTTCTCACCCTTCCAATCCAGTTTCTGTTATTTTCGAATTTGCCCCAAAAGACTTTCTTCTATTCTTATTTGGCCTGGCGCGAAACGCAGCGCATAGGGGATGGGGGTAATTCCCCGAATGGCCCTTCGTCTTTCAGCACGTGTCATTTTGAGCCCCAATTCGTCTTTTTTCTTTTAAATATAGATCTGTGGTTTTATTTCCTTGGCAATTTAGTCCTCTTTCATTAATTTCATCCTTTAACTAATTATACTATCATTATTATTATCATTATTACTATTAGTAGTATTATTATTAGTAATATCATTATTAGTATTATTATTATTATTATTATTATTATTATTATTATTATTATTATTATTATGATTGTTATTATTATTACCATACTCATACTATTATACTGTGCATATTTCGTATCGTTATTATTACTTATTATTACTACACTATTATTATCATTATTATTATTATTATTATTGTTATTATTATTATTATTATTATTATTATTATTATCATTATATTTACTATTGTTATTATTATTATGATTGTTATTATTATTATTATTACTATTTTCATTATTATTATTATTGTTATATTATATATTCCCATTGTATATCTTTCATATCATTATTATTATATTTATTATTATTATTATTATTATTACATTACTATTACTATTATCCACTTTATTTTTCATCATCATTATTTTATTATTTCTATTATTGCTATTATTGTACTATTACTTGTATATACACTTACTACTATTATTATTGTTATTATTATTATTCGTACTATTCACTTATTGTTAATACCATGATTTGGTCTTTTTCACTTTTATAAACTTGTGTTACATCAATTTTTACACGATACAAAATTGCTTTCGTTCTCAAAGGCAATATTCAGTGTATAGAAATTCAAGACATCGTACTCTAAAGTATTGGGTTTCGATTCTTCTTGTTTAATCTAAATAACCGAATATCCTTTTAAAACAAATACAATCTTAAATAAAAGCTTATTCTTGGGAATTCAAAATGTCGTGTCCTAAAGCATTGGATGTGATGTTTTGTTATCCCGAGATAAGATTTTTAAAGCAAAGGCAATGTCCCGTATTTGGAATTTTGAGAGATCGAGCTCTAACTTACTGAGTTCCGGGTTCTCATTTGTCAAATAAAGGGGTATCCTTCTCGAACTCGAATCTGAATTTTAAAGTTAAGAGACAAGCTTAATTTCGAGAGTCCGAAATGTTGTGCCCTAACTTACTGAGTACGACATTTTGTCTCTTAGAAATAAGAATGTCTCATCATCCACTTTCGATTTGTTCATATTCTTTTAAAGAGGATCATATTTTCAAATCTTTTCAAATTTTTGACATCAAGATATTAGATAATCAATTAGGTACCAATTTTTGGGCGTATCGAGGGTGCTAACCCTTCCTCGTGCGTAACCGACTCCCGAACCTGTTTCTTTGGGCTTCGTGGACCAAAATCATTGTTTTGATAAATTAAACGGTTTATTTAAAACAACTACTTTTCGAGGTGACCCGATCACACCTCAGCAAAAAAAATGATTGGTGGTGACTCCCGTTTTATTTTCAAAACCAAAGTTCGATCCACGCCTTTTTCAAATAGGGATGGTCTCGACACTATCACATATAATAAGCACCAAAAATAATATTAAAATATTATTCTGACCTCGAATTTGTGGTCTCAAAACTACTGTTCCGACTAAGGTCTAAACCGGGCTGTTACACTTTCTCATTGTTTTTTAGCACACCCTTATAAATTTTTAGTATTTCTTCAGAAGTTTTGATATTCTCTCAAAATTTTCAATACTTCTTTATAATTTTTGGTATGGTATTAAAATTTTTTGTATGGTTTCAAGATGAATATTTGAAATGAGAAATATAATTTTGGAGTAAAAATATTATTTTTGAATATTAAAATTTTCATTAAGATTTTGTATTGGAAAAATTGGCAATTTTTGAAATATTATATTTTTCATGATAATATTTTATACGAAATAAATTATTAAAAATAAATTTTTAATTAATTTTCCATCCCATCTCAGTTTCTTCTTCTCTCTTTGTTTCTTCATCCCTAAACCTGTTTAATTCGTTACCGCTCAAGCCCCAATGCAGCATCGTTACACTCCTCTACCATCGTCATTTTCCAAAATTAGTTTGAATGAGAAAACAAAAAGGATAATAGATAAGGGCTAATTTGACAATGCTTTTGAAAAGTACTGTGAAAGAGTGTTTCTTAAAAGTTTAGTTTAAAATTTGAATGTTTAGCATTGCTGTTAAAAAGTGCTTTTGAGAAATAAAATGTCCATTTTAGACATGTTATTATCAAGTAACAAATATACATTTAAATAATATTTAAATTATTTAATATTATTATATTTTAGTAAAAATATAAAAAAATATTATAACTTGTTGTTAATATTTTAATATATGAAATATAAATTTTAAATATTTTTAAGTAATAAATATTAATTATTTATAAAATTTAATTAGAATATATAAACTATATTTTAAATATTTAAATATAACCATTAAATATTTGTAATTAGTATTTTAAAAATGTTTTTTTATTTTTAATTAACGATTTTAACACATTTGTAATTAAGCACCAAGAAAAAGAAAGGGAAAATACTATGTTATTGGAGGGGTGAAAAAGTAATTAAGCACTAAAAGTACTTTTGAGAGAGAAAAAGTTAAAAATTTTAGCTTCTTTTCAGAAAGCTAAAAATTTCAACCAAAAGCAACTTGTTTAGCACAGTTTTTTTTTTTTAAAAAGTACTTTTAGAACTAGAAGTATTTTTTTAAGCACTAGAGAATAAGCCCAAGACCTTTTGATGAGCTTCTTCAACCATGGAACCAGAGAAAAAGGAAAACGAAATCAAAATCAATCATAGTAAGCAAAAGGAAGCCATTTTGGGAGATAAACCAAAGAGCTCTAACCTAAAAGGCTAAAAATAAATCATTTATTTTCTTAATCTTTCTCACTACCAGAAAAATTACAAAATGGCTTTTCTATTACTTTTTAAGGCAAAGAAATAAGTCCAATGAACTCATGAAGTTCAAGGACGAAATGAAAAAAAAATTGAGAAAGTGGAGGCAGAGAGGGCGGGGATATTTAAACATAATTTGAAGTTAAAAGTTTTTAATATTTTTAATATATTTTAATTAATAACTATTAAAATTATTTTTTTTTCTTATTTGTATTACTCGTGCCGCGTAAGGATTGGCAGATTGATAAAAATAAACTGTGTGAGTAAGGTACATAAAGAAAATAGGGTAAACTATACATATAGCCACCCAACAATAAGAAGTTTTCATTTCAGGCACCAAAAATAAAAAAAATTACAATTTAAGCACCTAACTTACATAGTTCGGCCATTTTGGTCACTCCCATTAAAATCACAAGCGGCAAGCTGACATGACAGTTAAAAAATAGTATAATAACAAATTTATCCCTCAATTCTTACATATTATATCAATTTAGTCATAAATTTAAAAAATTAACCGTCAAAATTTACAAATGTTCTCAATTTGCTCCTAATTCTAAAAATTCAAAGAAGTATATAAAAATACATAAATAATTTCAAAAAATATAATAATAAATTTAAATTTTATATTAATATTAAATTATAAAAAAACCTTTCCATTTGATTCAATTTTTATTCTTTTGTATGATCCTATATAATAATAATAATAATAATAATAATAATAATAGGATTAAATGAATGAGTCCATATAGATATTGAAATGATTAATTTATTATTCTATTAGGATTATTTTTTTAAACATATTTTCTTTTTATTTAATTTGAGTTGAATAAAACAAATTACATATGAAAAAACTAAATCCGAATCGAATTGTGCGGTTCGAATAATAACACTAATCCAAAACCGAACCGAACAATACAAAATCTGGACTGAACTCTATTTATTTATTCAACCCTAGAGAGCAAGGAGTTGTAGTAGCATAGCAAATGTTTGATGGCACACATGAAAATAGCCTTGAAGAAATGGAGTACTAAAGCGACCTGTAGTTATATCAATCCAAAATATTGAACTAATTATTGGACGAAGTTATTGATGCAATAAGGGCAAAGTGGACGAATTAGATATTAAAATGTTTTAAGAATAAATTTTAGGAATAAAATGATATTATCATAACAAAGACAATTTGTGTATGTGTATTTTTTATAAATACTAACAAATCTAATATCTATTTAAAATATTACTGTTTATTTCATTTGTATTACAAGAATTATGTATGTATCTATAACTTTGAAACCATTCCGAATGGAGTTGAATCCCTTAACCCCACATGTATTACCCAAACCCTTAAAACAACTTAAGGTGATGATGGGATGGAATTCAAATTTACCACAACTTAATCCATGTTAATTTGGCAAAGGTGTGATATGAGATCAACCTCCATCTGCGATCACAATGAATTTTTTATGAAAATAATAGTAACATGAGTCCAGTTAGTAGAGGAAGGGGAAACAATAAAAGGTTTGGGTGAGATTGAATGGCCTCATAAAATTATTGGGAGGGAAACATTTATTTTTCATAAAATTAATGATTCTTAAAACTAAGGCGAATTTTGATTTTAATCTTTACATTTTTTTGTCAATTTAACTCTTTTTTTTTTAAGTTAAATTTAACTGTCAACCTATTAAAAAGAGTCCAATTTGATCATCAACATTTAAAAAGAGTCGTATTGTTGTTTTTTGAATGAAAATGCTGACTATAACATTAAATTTTTAGACGTGGTAACGTGCATGGCAATCCACGTATAGTTTATACTAATTTTTTGAGTTTTTATGAATTATTTATATATATATATATTTGACGATTTTATAATTTTTAATTTATTTGTTGAAGTAACATATAAGAAAAAGAGTGACATATCAACATGAATTTCACATAGACTGTCGCAAGGGTTGTCACGCCAACATCGTAAAAAAATAATGTTTTACACAACATTTCCGTTAAAAAAAAAAAGTGATTCGACTCTTTTTGGAATTTTAAGAGTCAAATTTAGCTCAAAAAAATAATAATAAGGGTCAAATTGTCAAAAAAATTCGACTCTTCTTCTTCTTCTTCTTCTTCTTCTTCTTAAATTCATTTCTGTAACATTTTGAAATTAAAAACAATCATTTGATAGTCATGTACAATTAAAATTAATATTGGAAATGTTTATAGAGATTTTTTTTTCTTAAAAACATTCATTGAACTTATCTTGATAAAATAATTTTTTTTATTGGAATAGTGTTCCTAAGAAAAATTGATGCCAGTATTTTTTATTGAAATAGTTAACAATATTGAATATTTAGACTAACTAATGACACTATAAAAGTAGAAGGATCAAATTATGTAAAAAATAAAGTATATAGATTAAATCTCAAGTTTCAACATAGTATAAAGGGCTAAATCTGAGGTTTGATCATTGTTTTATAACATATATAAAAAAAGAAGCAAGGCAAATCTAAAAAAATAAATAAAAACCATGTATATGTCTCTAAGACCCTTAGGGTATTCAAATTATTATAACCACATAATATTTTAATTGAATAATTAATATATTAACTATTTGGACTAATTAATAACTACATTATAAAATTATAGGGACCAAATTGCATTAGAAATTAAAGTGTAATAATTAAATATCAAATTTAAGCATAATAAAGGGATCAAATCTAAAATTTAATTATTTTTTCTAAAACTGAAAAAAAAAAAAAAGAGAGTAAGCAACGACGTAAATCTAAAAGAAATAAGAAGTCACGTGTTCGTCTTGAAGACTCTAAGAATAGTTTCTTAACTTGAACAAGATAAGTGCTAAAAACTCTCAGTACAAAAACCTATGTAAGTTTCTCACTTAAATAGATTTATGTTCAAGATTTGTTAACATAAAAAGATCCATCATAGTCCGATTAAAATAGTAATACAATAACATGTTTACAATATAATAATAGGGAATAAACCAAACATAAACTCTTGGCAGCTAGTCTCAAGGAATTTTCAATCCAATCCAAATGTCCATGTTGCAAGGGATTATCTCAAGTGATTTAATTTGATCTAATCTTTCATGTGCATTTCCCAAGTAATCCTCTAAATAATCAACACAACCCATTCAATAGTTGGCCAGTACTCAAATGTAGAAACTAATAGCTCCAGTGTTAGGGAAGTAGGCTTAAAGGTGAATTTCATATTTTTCAATAATATAAATGGTAAGAAGTTAACACTTTAATTTTAATTATATTGTATATATATTACTTTTTTTATACAATATTAGAGTTAGGGAAAAGAGGTCATACGATTTGATCTCGTGTTAAATAGGTGTCTGATAAGAACTTTAACTATCACTCCGTATAAGTCAAGGCTATTACATTCAAATAAAATAACTTTTTAAATATAATTTCAATTACATTAGTTAAAAATATTTTTAAAATCTATTTTCATTAAAACCATATATTAAATTAAATAAATATTGTAATAATAGAAATACTTTTTAAAAAATATTTAATGCCATTTAAAATATTGTTTTTTTTTCTAAAAATATTTCATGCATAAAATAAATATCTAAAATTAGTATGTTTTAAAATTTACACATTTGAAATTATTGTACAAAAAATATTTGGAATTTTAAAGTTAGTTTTTATATTATAATATTAAAAAAATGTTGAACTACATAAGTGTGAATCTATCCATAACATTTAAGTTAATTAAAAGATTAAATTAACAAAATTATTAGAAACAACTTTTAACAAAAATTTAAAGAATTATTTTTGAAATGTTATGCTTAGATTTATTTCTATTTTTAAATAATATTTCTCATATTATTAATAAAATTTATAAAAAAATTATAATATATTTTATTAATACATACAATTAACACATACATCTTACAAAATAAGAAAACTAATTATAACGATTTCAACATTGTATAAATAATTTTCTCATGCTATTACACTAATCATATGAACAAGAGGTAAATTTGTTTACATCATGTCTTAAAAGCAATATTATAAACTGATTGAGTTACTTACATTAAACTATTTAATGCTTTAAAAGAAATTAAAATTTATTTTTTAAAATTATTTGATAATCCAATTAAAATTTTACTTGTTCTGTACGGAAAATGTTATGCGATTCATTATTGCATCTAACACTTATTGATTAAAATTAAATAATTTTTATAACAAAAGATGTTATATATATTTTTATAATTTTAGGTGTTTTCATCCATTTTACATTTTAAATCTAATCTTATCCGGGCCAAAATGATATTTAAGTAAAATTTTCTAATACTGTGAACTTGATTTAAAAATTAAAATATGTAAATGAAAACTTTAATATTAGTTCTGAGTTTATGTGAAAAGGACTTGGTAAATAAGCAAAGATTCCAGATGATTAAGTGGATGACGAAATTAAAAAGATGAAAAAAGTGTAAATAGAACCTAAAAAAATCGACACATGTACTGAGAAAACCACACAAAAACATGATTAAAATGGAAACACTATGAAGGAATATACCAAGATTCTGCTAGGCTGTCCACCAATTCCCATGATTAAGAAAAACGCGAACTCATAGACACCGCTGGTCTCATCAATCTAACCAGCGGTGGCGGTGGGCTCAATACTAAAGAGGGATGGCTGAGTGCCAAAAAAGGAAAAGTGGCCTTAAAAGGGCTTGGACCACCATAAAATTCGAAAACCCCTGCTTCAAGCCAACCACAACTTACCACATTTGACGCCTCCCCATATTCATTTATAAACTTTGCCCTAACTTTCAGGTTTCCCAATATCATTGCAAGATGTGGAAAGCCATGCATGCAAAGGCAAGGGTAAAAGAAAACCCGTAATGAATTTGTTGATATCTTTTAGTATAATATCAAATTAAAAAGAAATCAAATATGTTTTAAAATTTTGACAAACAAATAAGAGTTAAAAAAAATTAAATAAAGATAATATAAATATATAAATTAATTAAAATGTATATACTCAGTGTGAAATATAATTAGAACACATAAAATGATGATTAATTTATGCTTTTTATTTATTTCTGTGCCACCAGATTGGATGATTCTTCTCTTTCTGATGAGATTTATGTGTATATATAATAATTAGAATGGAGCTGCTTTCTTGAAATTTCAAAAGCAATAGCATTTGTCGGAGACGAATATCTCCTCCCTTTTTATCTTTCCCCGGCCCCCTTGATTTTTTCATGACCAAAATATCATTAATTTTTAAATTAAAGTGTGTGTGTGTGTTTTTTTTATAAAAAACGAGAGGTGTTGCTTCCTTATGCTCATCTTATTCCGATAAATAGCTAGTTTTCAAATTTCCAAATTATCCTCCTAGTTTGGAATAATAAATATTTGGCATAAATATAAATTTAACTTGTGCTTTTTATTTGTTTTTTAGTCATTTTCACCCTCAACTATTAAAATTTAATCAAATTGTTTATTTTTTTTATGGAAAGATTTACTAAACTGTTAAAATTTTAATGACATTGACGTGACATTTTACATATACTTTAATACAAATATGGATAAATTTCATAAAAGTTGTTTTTATGAACTTTTAAGTTATACATAGACTGCCACGCTAATGGCTACATCAATGCCTTTAAAATTTTAACAATTTAGTCCGTTTTTTCATCTAAAAGCAAACAATTTTACTAAATTTTAAAGATTAAAGACCAAAATGACCCAAAAAAGAAGTAAAGACTAAAATGATAAAATAAATAAACATTAGAATCTAAATTTAGTTTTATGCCTAAATATTAAACACAAAATAGTAACATAGTACAAAAAAAATATAACTAAAATATGGCATTAATATATTAATATATAAAAAATTTAAAAAAGTTGCTAAAATATATAAAATAATATAATAAAATATAAACCAATCACAAATATGTTTTATACAATATCTTAAGGGATCTCTCAATCTCCCTTGCTTATTGATCAGACTCAACATGAAGGTATAAAGCACTTAGCCATGCAAATTTTTATTTACTTTTTTATGTTTTCTAGAACATAACATATTTTAAACCTAATTATATATAGTAATCAAAATCGCATCTTAACGTGTCATCCTATTGAGAGTGACTTTATTGATAAAGATGATATTAGAGTTTTAATGTAATATAGATAATTTTCCAATTAACATTATCAAAATACATCAATCAATTTTCTACTTAATTTACCTCACTTCTGCTCCAATATGCACTATTTCTTTTCCTATCCAATACCTTCAAAGCCGGCTGCCATCCATTGTACAATATATTCTATATTCCTATTAAAAATGGCTAAATTATGTTTGCTCCTTTTTTCTTTTTTCTTTTTTCTTTTTAAAAATGTTATCATTGTCTCATTATTTGGAAATAATGTAGAGTTATTTTGAACGCCTTCATAAATTTGATAACACTTTTAATTATACATCACTTATTATTAACTAATTTTTTATACTTTTAGTTAATATTGGATTATATGACACAGTGGATGACAGAAGAAAAATTATAAAATTATAGTTTGAACTATTTAATCTAAAATGAAATTATAAAAAAAATTAAAAGACATAAATATCCTCGTAAAAATTTCTTTTTTTTTTTTTTAAATTTCAGTTAATTTGTGAGACTAACATTATTAGACTAAATAAAGTTAGATAATAATAACAATAAAAAAAATCTTGCTTAGGCCAATTTGCCCCTTAACAATTTATTTTATATTTAACTCTCTTCTTATATACACACACATATGTTTTGGTGTTATAGAATTGATAATATTTATACCATAACAATATTTGGCAAAAAAAACTAAAAACTTGTTCAAATAAAGTTAATAGGAGTAATAAGTAATGATGAAAGCAAAAAATAATGTTAGAGGGAGGTAGGTATTTGGGCATGCAAAGAGGATGGTCTACCTCTCTACGTCAAAGTGAGTCGTAGCTACCTCTTTCCAACACCACTTTCTAAAGTCTTGGGTACACTAACTAAGTTTGTTTGTGATACACACACACACACACACTTTGCATTAAAGCTTTGCTTTATTTCTCTCGACTTTTTCTTACAACTTTAAGACCAAAGGTGAGTAGGGTATGGAGATTTTGATGCATGACCCATTGGTCAAAATACGGCTTTCATAATCCTAATTGATATGGAATTTATTTTATTGTATTTTGGGGGTCCATCTAAAACCCAATACTTAACCATTAAGCACCAGAATATCACAATCCTCTCTATTTGTTGACTGTACGGACATTCATATTTTTTCGGACATTGGACATGCAATTTCATGCATGCTCCTGCAATCTTTTTCCTCTATTTTTTTTTTTCGAAAAAGGCATCTAATTAAGTTTTCAAATGTTAAAAAAGCATTAGCTAAATCATTTCACTAATAGTTTCAGTCTTAGACTGTTACGGTCATTAACAACCACTAAATCAATTATTGTGTTGAATAAAATAAAATCAACCATTGCAATGAATCCACGTTATAAAAAATTATTAAAAAATTTAAGTCTAGAATCAACTTGGACAAATATACATTGACTATCATTTGAATCTATACATTCATTTATCCAAATAAATTTATTTTGGATATAATTTTTTAAATTATACTAAAAGAAGTTTAAAATTTTAAAATATTATAATTAATAAAATGTTGTAAAAAGATTATAAAAATTATGAAGAAAAAATAATAGTGATTATTGCTTTTCTTACTATCTCACAATAGGTAAATCTTCATTTTTTTTTTTTTTTAAGTTTTTGAAGTTCTTTTTTTTTTTTGTCTTTCTAATTTGATAATTGCAGTATTGATGTTTGATATCAAATACTAATACCACAATTAGAAAAATAGAAGAAAAAAACACTAGCATGGAAAGCAAGAATCATAATTTATTGCTTTCATTTTTTATAACATTTTATATTTTTAATAATATTTTATATATTTAAAAATTATGTTTTGAATGAACTTGGACAAATGGATGTCCAAGTTCAAATAACCTTAGACTTCTAGTTGTCCAATTCGTTCTGGACTTGAATTTTTAATGTTTTTAATATTTAATGAATTTTAATTTTTTATTGAGATGGACCGTCACGACAACTAATTTAGTGGTTGTTAACGACCATGTAAGAACAATAATGATTAACAAAGAAATCATTAGTCAAAGTACTTAATTGATGTATTTTTAACATCTAAAGGCTTAATTAGATGTATTTTTTTTTTTTGTAAAAGGACTTAATTGATTTGTTTTGAAAAATTTTAGGTTTTTTAAACCCTTAAGTTATGCTTTTAATTTTTATTTTTATTTGTAAGCGTTATCATCATAGACAAAGGAGATATTCTCCAAATTTAACTTAATTCACAAGGGAATTATTTTCTCAAGGTTGATATTTACGAAAGCAAATTAAAAGTAGGTCAAGTAAATAAAAGTCATAAACATATTAAAATTATATAGTGTTAGTAGTTTATAATATTGATAAGTAATAATATTATATTATCAAACAAAGTTTAAAAAAAATTAAAATGATTAATTGTGTTGTAAAGATATAACTTTTTATATAAAGTTATTTTTTTATGTGGTTTCTCCTCCTAACAATGTTATCTTTAAGGTAAGTTTGAGTAGTTTTCCAGAAAGTTCAATGTACCTTATCATTACACCTAACATTTGTGGATAGATATATAGCTATCTGTTATGTATATAAAGAACTATTCTATTAAGTATTTTCTCTATCCTACTTCAACTGCGAGGGACTTGTATTTTATTTCGTTTCCTAAATTATTTTTCTAATAATCCGAAGGTTTTAATAGGAGATTTTAATTTAAATTTGCCATGGTGGACAAATGATTGTTTTATCACCAAAATGTAGGTTTATGATTGAGGTTGAAGCAAGAATTATTACATGAATTACAAATATTACAAGTGTTATTTGGCAATCGGTTATTGTAGAAAGTAAGTCAACTAATTGTTTTGTTGCATGAATCTTATTTCATATTATTAGAAATTAAATTTTATTAATTGAAAATTTCTAGAGTTACATTAAAATGGAAGCCAAATTTTAACTAACCTTAGATGCAAAATAATAAATTGAAATTTTTATAGGAAGCTAGATATGTAAGGATGTCAAGAAGTATTAAAAATAGAAAAGGAAGGTATCCCATTCTTTATTTAAAATTGTTGTATCTAATTTAAATTCATTTGTTTTTGTTGAAAATTTGCCATAGCTATTGCAGTGAATTAGTAAAAATAATTGTTTTTTAGCCATTTTGAACTTGTTACTGATTTTTATGAGACTTGTTGATAATGAAATCTTTTGGTTGCTTATTTTTAGGTATTAGTTGTTGATTTTTTCTCTCTCTACATAAGTATCATTTGCAATTCAACGCTGGACACACTTTCCATCAAAAAAATATTTTCATTTTCTCTTGCCTTTATTTCTTTAAAATTACAGCAAATTTCTCCACAAGTTTCAACAATTTGGTATTAGAGCCATCTTTTTGAGGGACCTGTAATTGAGGGGAAAAAAATTATTCTTCTTCTTCTATGGATTTTAAAACCCCTTTCATTGCACTTGCACCACTCGTTGTCAATGAGGAAGAACTACGAAAGGATGGAGGCTCATTTGGAGGTAAATGATCTCTGAAAAGCGGTTGAGGAGAACTACGAAGTTCCTTCCTTTCCTGAAAATCCAACCATGACATAGTTAAAGAATCATAAGTAGAAGAAAAACAAGAAAGTCCAATGCTAAAGCTATGTCATTTACTATAGTCTCATAAAAAATCTTTGTCAGAATTATGACAAAGAAGTCAACATTTGAAGTCTGGACCGAAGGATGAATATGAAAGAGATGAAAGGATCAAGGGAAAGCACATTCTCAACTTGATTAGAGATTTTGAACTTCAGAAGATGAAAGACTTCGTGACAGTTAACAAGTATTCTAACAAATTACTCAACATTGCCAACATTGCCAACAAAGTAAGATTACTTAGCTCTGAATTTCCTTATTCTAGATTAGTTTAAAAAATTCCTATAACAACCCCTAGAAGATTTGAAGCAACCATTTCCTCATTAGAACTCGTTGGAAAACACTAACGGTCTATAATAAATTAGTTTGATAGGCATAAAGGGTCTGTCAAGGGTGCACTTCCTCCAAGAGTTCAATCAAATCAGGGAGACAAAGGAAAGAATATAAAGAAGTACAAGAAGGAAAATTTAGGTTTTGATTCTCCTAAAATCAACAAGGAAACATAATATGTTTTTGTTTTTTTTTTCTCTCTTTGCAAGTATTAAGGAAAGAAGTGTCATCCATCATTCAAATACTGGAGAAGGCCAAATCAGTAGTGTGAGAAATGTCAGAAAATGGAACATCATCAAAAGATTTGCATAAACAACTTTCAACAAAAAGGTGTTGCGTAGCTAACCAGGAAAAGGAGGAGCAACTATTTGTAGCAATATATTTTGCAACTAGCAACTCTAGCGACAAGTTGCTTCTTGATAATGGATGCATAAACTACATGACATTTGATTATGATATCTTTAGAGAGCTAGATACTTCTCTAATTTCAAAAGTACAAATTGGCAATGGACACTATATTCATATTGAATAGAGGTGATACAAAGTTCAGTTTGGTTTTTTTAGATTTTTTAAATCATCCATCGTAATTTAGTTTGGCTCGGGTTAGTTCTTGGTTTTTCCATATTAATTTTTGTTTTGATTTTTTACACTTATTTTGATAAAATTAGTTTTTTTTCTGGCTTTTTAGTATTATTTTACAAAATTTCAAGGTCTTTTTCATAAATATTTCTAAAAAACAATAAATTTCAAGAAATTTTAAATCATTTTCACTATTTTAAATATAAAATAGTTATTTTTATATCATGAAAGTTAAAAATAATTATATATTAAATAAAAAACAAAATTAGGTTCAATTTCGGGTGACCGTGATTTTTGAAATTGCATTCCATAAACTATTTAAATACCTCGGTTCAAGTCAATTTTCGATTTGGTCGATTTTTTTCTCAGCCCTAAAGTTAAAGGAAAAGGAACTGTGGCAATTAGATGCCCTTCAGGTCCAAAGCTAATCAATGATATGTTATTTTTACCTAATATAAATCAAAATGTGTTAAGTGTTAGCCAATTACTTGAAAATGACTTTGAAGTTGTCAATGAAACCAATTAATGTCAAATCAATAATGCAAAAGGAAAATATATATTCAAAGAAATGATGAAGGTAAATAGCTTTACTCTAGATTCTTTAGAGCAAGAGCAACAAGGCTATATTGCAACTAATATCAATGTAGAAGTATGACACAAAAGGCTTTGACATTTCTATCATGTTGCTATAATAAATCTACAAAAGAAGGATTAGTTCAGGGGCTACCACACCTTAAAGCTAACATATTATATGACAAAACTTGTCAATTTGATAAGCTAGCAAGGCTTCCTTTAAAAAAAGCAACCTAAAAAACTACTAACAACTGGAATTAATCTACACAAACTTAACTGGACCTCACAAAACTCCGTCGCTTAAAGAGAATAAGTATTACATAAGTTTCACTGATGATTATACTAGAATGTGCTAGATTTACTTCCTTAGATTCTAGTCAGAGGTTGCTAGTGTGTTGTGGAAATTAAAGCAATGAGATGAAACTCAAAGTGGCTGTAAGGTTCAAGCTTTAAGGTTTAACAATGGTAAAGAGAACAGATTTGATAAATTCAATCTATTTTATGAAGCACTTGGGATTGGACACCAACTCACTGCTTTACATACTACACAATATAATGGAGTTAGTAAGGGGAAGATTTGTACCATAAGGGAGATAACTGGATGTTTGTTGTTTCAAAAGTGCTTGCCAAAAGAGTACTAGACAGAAGCTACACTTATTGTAGTCTTTCCATTTAATAGGCTTCCAACAAAAGCAGTGGACGGAAATATATCATTTGAAGTTTGGTATGGTTATAAACCTCCTTTAAAAAGCCTCGAGGTGTTTGGATACTAACAACTCTAAAAAATTATAGAGTTGTCATAAGCTATTTCAATCATAATTCTTGTGAATTTCGGGTGATTTGTAATTAATTTCCAGAATTTTATTGAAAATATTATTTTATTCAATTAAGACTCATGGAAATTAAATTATATTGCTTTATTGTCAAATTTCACGAATTATTACTTAATTAAATAATTGGTGAACTCAATGATCAAAACTATGTAAGTTAGAATGAATTCTGAGGCGATTGGCCCCTAAAAGGTAACATGCATGGCCAACCAAGGGGAGTTGAATTGTTAGTTGATCCATGCATGCAAGATGAACATATTACACATCCAAATCAACAAGGAAAAGTTACTCTACAAGTTCAAATAAATTCATCTAGAATTGAGAGTTTAACCGTCCAAAGGTGAAGAAAAGAAGAGGCCCTAAATAATTAATTGGAGGGACCGATACATTAAAAAAAATCAACAACCCAACCAGTCCATATAACTGCCCAATTAAGCTATTTTTAGCTGATTTTGAACTTTGTAAAAAGGCCCAAAAATTTACTTTAATGCTGTTCCAACCCCTACACTTTCCATGCTTTCTATTTTAGCACAAAGCTAAAAATAACAAGTTCAATCAACCCTCTTTCCCCCATTCAAGGCTGACTATGAGAATGAGAAAATTAAGGGGCTGCTCATGCTACTTTTAGCCACTGAAATGTGTATAAATAATAGCCCTCATTTCCCATTCTAGGCATCCCTCACTCATTCTCTCATTCACTCTTTTTTTTTAAAGCATTTTCTCTCTTTCCTTTCAAGAGAAGAAAAGCTTCTTCAAGTGTGAGTAATTCAGTTATAAGCTTATTCAAGCTTATTTGTGGTGTTCCAAGGAGAAGGAAGTTGAAGAACCGTTCGCACCACCACAACAACCATCGTGAACCAACTATAGTTCTTCTTTCCCTTTTTAATTTCTTGATGTGTTCTTGCTACTAAAAACATATTTACTTTGTGTTCTTGTGTTTTCCTGCCAATCGCTATGTTCTAATCTTGTTATGTTGGAATTATTATGAGGCTTTATGTTCATGATTCAATGAAATCTTGATTGAATTTTCTGTGCATTTGGTGGTGTTCAATTCATTAAGTAAAATCTTGTTTATTTATTGATGCCACGTGATGTTGATAAATAATTGAGTTAGTTAGTTTAATCTTGGATGATGATTGCTAATTGATGCAATACTTGACTTGTGTAAGTTTAATTGATTAAAAGATTAATTAGTTAAATTAAGTGATTATGTCGAGAGGTACTTATTACCTTACATAACCTCAAGAATGTTTGATTAAACTTATTTCAGTATAGACTTAATTATTCTTACTTCACATAGTCTTTAGAGTTGCATTTGACATAAGGAAATGCGATGAACTTATATGACTAGACATAGTGAGTTCGGGAGGAGCCTACTAGTGATTAAATTGTTCCAAGTTAGACTTATATTGTTACCTCATTCAATTCTGTAGTAACAATGCACGTGAAAGTAGTTAGAATTAAGGTTAGTGACTCACCAATTATGCCACGATTTTCATAATAATTTCATCCGCACTAAATTGAACAGAGGTAGAAGTGCACTAATTATTCTAGCATTATTTAATATTAGTAACCCATTTGTTGAAGAACTCATTATTCAGTTGAAATTTTGCATACATATAAGATAGAATCATTTAGTTTAATTAATTGCATAAACCCCCTTTATAATTGTTTTCTTTCTAAATTGTTATTTAAATTATTTTCAGAAATCTTGACTACTTGTTTAGTCTTTGAAGAAACGATACCCATATACTTACTATTTTATTACTTGTTACAATTGTGTACACTTGCAAATAATTCACGATTATTTTTACACCCCCGCAATAAGTTTTTTGCACCATTACCGGGGACTGTTATTTCTGTTATTATTTGTGAAAATTATTTTAATTTTACAATTTAGTATTTTATTTTAATTTTCTTTGTACTTACTCCTAGTAGACCTTAAAATTGAATGAACCTTCAGACAAAGAAAAAGATAAGCAGCCCAAAGACAAGTCGAAGAGTTGAATCCTAATCAAGATCAAGGAAATAGAGCTGCTTATGCTTGCAATCCAGTCATTGTTGTTGATGACAGGGACCGAGCCATTAGGCAACATGTGATGCCTCTTTTCAATGGGCTCAACCTAGGTATTGTTAGACCCAAAATTGAGGCACCGAAATTCGAGCTGAAGCCTGTTATGTTTTAGATGCTTCAAACAGTAGGCTAATTTAGTGGAGTGCCCATTGAGGATTCACACCTTCACCTTCGTTTGTTCATGGAGGTAAGTGATTCTTTTAAATTGACTAGGTGACCAAAGATGCCCTAAGGTTAAAAACTATTCCCATACTCTTTAAAAGATAGAGCCCGGGCTTGGCTCAATTCATTACCACCTGGTTCAATTTCTACATGGCAAGAATTGGCGAAACGTTTCCTGGTTAAGTATTTCTCAATAAGTAGAAATGCAAAATTAAGGAATGAGATCACAACTTTTTAGCAATTGGATAATGAATCCTTATATGAGGCATGAGAAAGATTTAAAAATTATTACGAAAATGCCCTCATCACGAGATTCTGAATGGAAACGTTCTATAATGGTCTCAATGCAAATATGAGAATAGTAGTAGATGCTTATGCAAATGGTGCTCTCCTTTCTAAGTCTTATAATGAGGCTTATGAAATTATTAAGAGAATTGCCAACAACAGTTACCAATGGCCAACCAATCGAGCAACTTCAAAAAGACGAGTAACATGAGTTCATGAAGTTGATGCTTTCACTTCACTGGCAGCTCAGGTATCTTCTATATCTTCAATGCTTAAAACATTTACTGCTAATGGTTTAAATAATGTTGCAACCCAGCCACCAAGTCAATTTGAAAATATTTTCTGTGTATACTGTGGGTATGAACATTTGTTTGAAAATTGTCCATCAAACCCAAAGTCTATATATTACATTGGAAATTAGAACCAAAACAAAAGTGGCCAAATACCACAGTCCAACTTTTGCAACCCTTCATGGTGGAACCACCCGAACCTTTCTTGTTGTAACCAAGGAGTTGAACCTAGTAACATCTACACACAACCAAGGTCAAACCAACCATTGGGATTTAACCAATAAGTTCACAAACCTCCGCAAGCTGAAACATTTGATAGTTTGGAGAATTTATTAAAGGCATACATGGCTAATAATAATGCATTGATTCAAAGCCAATCAACCACACTAAAAAATTTGGAGAATCAAATGGGTCAGTTGGCTATCGAACTCCAGAATAGGCCATAAGGAGCATTGCCGAGTGATATGGAGATTCCAAGAAATTCTAGCAAATAGCACTACAAAGTGGTCATTTTACGAAGTGAGAAGACTTTGGAACCCAAGGCAGTTGAGATTGAGTGTAAGCTTGTAGAATATGAGAGAGTTCAACGGGAAGTTGAAATTTCTACTCCACAGAAGTTGAATTTTGAAAATTCTAAAGAGGTAAATCCTAACTTAGTCAATTCTGATAATCCAATACCTATGTCAGATGTAGAAACAAGACCTCGGAAGAGTCGTCCAGTCCAAGCCATGGTTCCACCACCTCCATATTCGAAAAGGCTAAAGCAGCAAAAGTAGGAGGTGCAATTCAAGAAGTTCTTGGATGTTCTTAAGCAACTTCATATCAATATTCTATTGGTAGAAGCCTTAGAACAGATGCCTAATTACGTTAAGTTCATGAAGGACATTTTGTCCAAAGAGAAGAGACTTGTGGAACTTGAAACTGCAATGTTGACAAAGGAATGTAATGTATTCGTGCAAATTAAGTTACCCCCAAAGATGAAGGATCCAGGGATTTTCATTATACCATGCAATATCGACGAGTCTTATTGTGGGAAAGCTCTATGTCATTAAAGAGCAAGTATCAATTTAATGTCGATGTTTGTGTTCAATAAATTGGGTATAGGTGAAGTGAGACCAACAACTGTAACACTTCAACTGGCAAATTGATCTTTAGCACACTCGGAAGGAAATATTGAAGATGTTTTAGTACATGTTGACAAGTTCATATTTCTTGCTGATTTCATGGTACTTGATTTTAAAGTAGATAAGGAAGTGTCAATCATCTCAGGGAGACCCATCTTGGAAACTGGTAGAACCTTAATCGATGTGCAAAAAAGTGAACTCATTATGCGAGTTCAGGATGATTAGGTAAATTTTAACGTTCTTAAAGCTATGAAAGTTCTTGATCAATGAGAGGAGTGTTCTACAGTTGAAGAATTAGAATCCTTAGTCTCTACAGAATCAGAGCTTAATTCTGTAAGAGACCCATTAGAAAATATCTTAGGATCTAATCCATTCGTTGAAGAGGAAGGTGATGAGCATACAACTTTGTTGAAGGCCAATTTGAAAGGTTATGTTCAACCATCTCGATTTGAATATTTAGAGTTAAAATCTTGAGAATACGAACAACCTAAGGCGTCAATTGAGGTGCCACCTAAGCCTTCCATCCGCCAATTCTGAATTTTTTTTGATCGAGTCCTGCATGAGGTATGTGTAAACAGAAAAGTGCTCAAATTCAATAAATTTCGCATATTATGTTAGTCGAGTTCAAGTATAATTTATTAATTTTCTATTTCCCATGTTAATTTTATTATGAGAAGAATGTCAATTTAGTGAATATGAATAAAATTCAACGCATTCAAATTCTTTTAGAATGACTAAGTAAGCATGAAAGCTTATGTCTTTGGAATTGATTCTAGTAAATCCTTGAGGCGAAATACTAGTTGGCATAATAATATTACAAATGATATAAGCATTTTGTTTGGTTCGATTGAGCCTTTCAAGCCCACCTTGCTGAAATTATCCATTAGTACCCAATTTTGAGCTATATAGCCTATTTTCTTAATTACCCTAAAATTACCTTGAAATTCAAGCCATGTTCTTTAAAAAAATTTATCTCTATTCTTCCACCAAATTTTTCAATCAACTATTCGTGATATGCTTTATGTTTAAGTTTAAGGGAGTAAGAAAAAAAGAAAAGAAGAGTGCTTGTGTCAAGTTTTTGGCATTCAAGTTAAGTATGTTTAGCCTAAAAATATCCATCTTTTCCATACCTTGAACCTAGTCACGCTACAAGCTTGTTAAGACCTATTGATTTGTATTACTTTGCTGACTACATTAGTGGAGAGGGTTTATTAAATTCAATATATGAAGACCTATTTGATAAACTTGAGGAATGATGCTTAGCTCAATCTGGAAGAAATAAATTGGAATAATTGCATACTATCTCCTAAAAGAAACATTCAATTCATAATTTTATTAACATTTAGAACTTAAGAAGAATTTGAATAATACTTGAGCATGAGCTACTTATTTGCAGATATTTGTCAGAGAGCACGATTTCACTTATTTGTACTCATATGGACTAAATTTGTTGTGTGTTTAGCATATATCATCACTCGGGACAAGCAATGGATTAAGTTTGGGGGTGTGACAACTCTATAGAGTTGTCTTAAGCTTTTTCAATCATAATTCTTGTAAATTTTGGGTGATTGGTAATTAATTTCCAGAATTTTATTAAAATATTATTTTATTGTTTTATTTCCAAAATTAAAGAATTATCACTTAATTAAATAATTCGTGAACTCGGTGATCGAAACTATGCAAGTTAGGATGAATTTCGACGTGATTGGCCCCTAAAAGGTGACATGCATGGCTAACCAAGGGGAGCTAAACTGTTAGATGGTCCATGCATGCAAGATGAACATATTAAACCTCAAAATCAACTAGGAAAAGTTACTCTACAAGTTCAAATAAATTCATCCCGAATTGAGAGTTTAATCGTCCAAAGGTGAAGAAAGGAAGAGGCCTTGAATAATTAATTGGAGAGGCTGATCCATTAAGAAAAATCAGCAGCCCAATTAACAGTCCATATACAGGAACAAAAATTCACTTTAATATTGTTCCAACCCCTCAACTTTCCGAGCTTCATATTTTAGCACAAAGCTAAAGATAACAAATTCAATCAACCTTTTTCCCCCCATTCAAGGCCGACCATGAGAATGAGAAAATTAAGGGGCTTCTCATGCTATTTTTAGCTACTAAAATGTGTATAAATAGCAGCCGTCATTTCCCATTCAAGACATCCCTTACTCATTCTCTCATTCATTCAACTTTCCTATATTCACTCTCCCCTTTTTTTAAGCATATTCTCTCTTTCTTTTCAAGGGAAGAAGAGCTTCTTCAAGTGTGAGTAATTTGGTTATAAGCTTGTTCAAACTTATTTGTGGCGTTCCAAAAAACTTGTATTAACTAGTACATAATTTTTTCTTGTGTATTGCTAAAATGACCATAACTTGAGATCTTGAACTTAAATTGATTTGTTTCAAAGTGAGTTGAGAAGTTAAGAGATAACTCTTTGATCCATAAGAATAAAACTAAACCCAAAAATATTCAGATTCCCATCCAAAAATGCATTGCAAGTTTGTTGATGTTCTAGACTTGAAAAATAACTTTGGTGAATTGATTTAAAAAAAATTACCCCATTCGTGCATGTATCACTCTTGAACTCAAATGAATTTTGCCCTCATGGGTCTGTATCATAACGAAAAGTTGTTATCCTTAAAAGGGATCAAAGGTGATCATACATAATAGGATTGTGCCACATCAATTAAGAAAGGAAAATAAAGACAACAAGAAACCATGTGTATAATTAGCTCTTAGTTTTGAAAGTGCATTAACCTAATATTGATAAGTCTAAGGATATATGTCAATGACAATTATGCATCTCCTAAATCTAAAAATTTAATCATACTCACTACAAACTACAACCTTTAGAGGACCTTGTAGGGATTAGAGATCCACTCAATTACACCGAAACAATTACTCTCAATTAAGAAAGTGTTGGAACTTCTCCAACTAAGTTCGTATACACCTTCATAACTTTTCTAATTGATAATATTTATGCTAAAGTTGTATCACTATAGCCAAATCGATTTGGAAAAATGAAGGCAAAACATTACTTTGAAGGATGTCATTAATGTTAGCTAGGCTTGATTACAAAATGTTGAACCTTCTACATTTAATTTAATTATACTATTAGGAGGAGCAGGCTTGAAAGGTCCACCCTTTATCACACTTATTTGTTGTCTTAGACTGAAGATGGTTAGATCTTTGTACTAGTTTTCAACGATGAAATTTTCATTTGGCCATTTCGAGTGCAACTACCAGGCAAATATTATCATTACCATATTAAACAAATTACCAAAATCAACCTCCACATTTTTAAAAGTGTAGTCATTCTTACATAGCTAGATTGACCATGTAATGACATGAAAAGCCATCTGTTACAACCTTTTACTACTTCTAGATGGGCATGCAACAAGCCATGACAACAAACAATGATATTGGTTAGATGTAACAATCTAATGACATGCCACATTGTAGTGAAATAAAATTCACACTAAAGGAAATGCAAGAAAAAGAAGTATTCTTTCCTTGATGCTAATCCAAAAATGCTTGAAGAGTTTTTAAAAGCTAGGTTAATTCTGCTACTAAAAGTAAAGCAATCTGAAAAAGTTGATCAAGTTGACAATCCCAACTATTGTATATATCACAACTTAATCAACCATCCCCTCAAGAAGTGTTCCATTTCAAAAGACAAAATCATACAACTCTATAATGAAGGGAAAATCAATTTTGAAGAAGAAACATAATTAAATTTGACATCAATCACTTGGTTTCTTAACCTAATATGTTGGATGGAACCATATTTCAATCCTTTTTCATTGGCTTCAGGCATAAGCAAGATGGTGGATGTTCAAGGGAGTGGGGGTAATTATCTGTTTCTAAGATATTAAAATGATCATGGTTGGACTCCAACCACATGTCAAATAAGTCGATAAAAAAAAGCAACGTCTTAGGCATAAGCTTAAAGTATTACATTACTCCTAAAGATGAGTTTAAAAATTCCTCTAAAGAAATGATGATGCTCCTAAGCATAAGCTTAAACTGTTCATCCAAAACAAAAAATATGCTCCTAAGTATGAGCTTATATTGTTTAACCAAAAACAAGTGCTCTTAAGCACAAGTTTAAATCATTCATCCAAAAAATGATGCTCCTATGCACAAGCTTAAATTATTTATCCAAAATATGATGCTCTTAACCAGGAGGTTGACTTATTGTAGATCCCAAAACAAATGCACTATATCATGACTTAATCCTTAAAAAAAAAGGGTGCGTATACAATATGATTTCATTTCCAAATTTAATCAAGTGAAAAAAAATCTTGATAATGCCCTTTAAAACTTGCAAATCTTGTCAAAACAAATTCAGACATGAAGAACATCTTTGGCATCGAAAATAAATCAAAATTCAAGACTCGCCCACTTTCTACACTCAACAAAAACCGTGTATGTAACTAAGTCTTAAGGGAGCATTTGTAGAATGAAAAAAATTTAAGACCAATCGAAATCTACCATGTGCCATTATTATTTATCTTTAATTAAATTAATTAGTTAATGACAGATGAAATAAGAAATTAAATCCTTTTAGAAATTTTATATAAAAAATCATATTCTTTAAGGATTATTTTATTTTTAATTCATTTAAATTAATATAATATAAAAGATAAATAAGTTTAACCATTGCAGGTCACTCGAATGAAGAAGTTATATTCTACAAGATTGTTTTTTACTTGATTGTCTAGCACTATAAAAGGGTATCACCTCCAAGCTATGCAAGATAGCTTCAAAAGTCTAGAAGTTTAGAAATTAAAGCCTAATGAGAAGATTTTGAAGACTAGAAGCTTTCTCTAAAATCCCAGGCATTTTGAAGAATGTAGCATAAGTTCTGAAGGAAGTTGTTTTCCAATCTTGTTCAACTAATAGAAATGAGGTTAAGTTTGTTCTTCAAGATCAAGTTTAGAAGGTCCTTGAAGTGTAATCATTTATCCAAGATCAAGGCCCAAAGACCCTTGCACAGGGGTAAAGCTAGAAAAAATTTTTAGGGGGCCCAAATTAAATTGTAATTTTTATGAATATTATTCAACTAATAGAAATGAGGTTAAGTTTGTTCTTCAAGATCAAGTTTAGAAGGTCCTTGAAGTGTAATCATCCATCCAAGATCAAGTGTTGAAGACCCTTGGACAGGGGCGAAGCCAGAAAATATTTTTAGCGGGCCCAAATTAAATTATAAATTTTACGATAGTAAAAATATAATTTCACCATTTTAATAGCCTATATCTTTATAATTTTTAAAGGATTAAATCAAATTTTTATCATTTTTAGGGGGCCAAAGTGTAATTTTACCTTTATTAATTTAAAATTTTAAAAAGTCTAAATGAAAAATTTTCCATTTTAGGGGGGATTTGGGCCCCTGCTGCCCCCTCGTTATGCCCTGCCCTTGGATAAAATCTGTCCCTAGTCTGATTGCACTAACACAATAGAGATAAGACTACTCTTCGAGATAAAGTCTTGAAATGGACTCAACCATCAAAGATAAAGCTCAAAGATGCTTGGATCCAAACTCTCTCCAAACCTGTTTTCAAAATCAAGTCTTAATAACCTTTGAAACGATTTTCATTGATTCGATATAAAGTTTCAAAGATCGTTGAATCCAAATTAAATCGGATTCTCAAGCAAGTCCTATCCAAATTTGTTTTCAAAATCAAGTCTTAACAACATTTGAAGTGGATTGTATCTATTACACATCAAGTGTAGCTGATCCCTCGATCAAAACTCCATTAAAGAAAAGAATAAAGGTTTTTCTTTGTATTCAAGAAACTTCCAAAAATTATAACTCAAATTTTATAAATAAAATTATTTGATTGGTGTCCGATTATTTTAATTCTTATTTCAAGTCAAAATTTGTCTAGCACTATCTAATTTCCACGCTAAACGATGATTTGTGAAATAGGTTGCAGAACAAGTATATGAAAAAATACATCTATTTGTTACCGAATTCACCATTGCTGCATGGTGTGTTGAGAATTTTATTATATTATGGAGGTACATAAAAGCGGTGTTGTTTTCCTACTTAATATAGGAAGGAGAACAAGAAAAGGATGAATGAGGTCTGACTGAAGATGTAAAATTGGATTTCATGGTTAAACAGAAGGGTAGAAAAATGATTGCCTGGTCGGTTTCTGGTAAAAAGGGAACAACATTGTGCTTACATATCATGCAACTTTATCAAAGTGCGCAAGAGCTATTCATTGATTCAACTTTCAAAAGAGCGAAACAGCGAATAACAGGATTAGGTCACCTTCTCTCGTTCATCTCTTTTCTCCACATTTACTTGAAATATCTGCATCATTTGATGTTATTTTAATCGACTTGAAACTTGTAGTATATTTTGCATTTTAATCATCTTACCTAATCCATTTTTATGAAAGAAACAGTCACTTATATGAATCAACTTGAATCCCATAGGTTAACTATTTATATATATTTTTGGGATTCAATTGAAACAAAGCTGGCACACACAAAATCAGTACCTCTGTTTTGACACAGAAACAGCAGCAAAAGTACAGAGGAAAACAAAAGAATCCCTGCTATCACCAAGCTGAAAAAAGAGAATTACATTACATGATTTATATATATATATATATGAGAAATTAGTAAAATGGCATACCTTTTAAATTAATATAATTTTATTAAATAAAAATCAAAGATGTGCTTGAATTTTTTTTTTAACTTATACCTTATTAATTAGGACAATTTACCAGAAAATATCAATTTTTAAAAAAAATTACAAAAAAGGGCTAAAAATTTCATTATTTACGGAAAAATGGCCATTTTCCCACAAAACGCGTCCACATCAGCGTGTTTTGTAGGGATAAAATGCCACATCAGCCAAAAACGCATCCTTGAGGGCGCGCTTTGCTGACGTGGCAAAAATGATCCCCCAATGACGCGTTTTAGCCCGTGTTTTTAAAAAAAAACTATTCTCAAATTTTTTAAAAATTTACGAGAATAAACATTTATAAAGGCTCAATGTGACAACACCATTTTTTTTAAGGTATCATCAATTAATAAGGAAATATAACTTACAAAGGAAATCTTTATATAGACCCAAAGTCCCATTTCCCTTGTTTTCTTGAATAAAGTGGGATATGAGATATGTGTATATATAGACTCATGAATAGTTTTGCAGCTTGTTCTTAAACAATGTGGGATTCCTTCCTCTTTTAACTAACAACATGAGATGAAATGCTACACTATATTTGATATTTTTTACTTAAGAGTTTAAAATTTTTTTACATAAAGTTAACATTTGTTACATTATAAATAAAACTTTTAAACTGTATAAGTAAAAAAATATAAAATATAAAATGAGTATGGTAAAATATTAAAAAATAAATATTTAAAAAATTACTAATAGTTGAGTCATCATTTTGTAAGTTTTATAATTCGATAGCTAAAAAATATAGTTAATTAAGTGACTACTAATGTAATTTAATCTAGATATAAAATATGAAAAATAATTATTATATTTTATGTATATTATATATTTCTATAAAAAAAAACTTATTTAACATAATTATATACTATGTCTAAATAGATTATCTATCTAGTCAAAATATATCTGAAATAAATTTATCGGCATTCATTAGGTGATGAAAATTAAATTAAATCAGAATTAAAACAATTAATTAGTATAGTAAAATATTAAAAATAAATAAATATTTAAAAAGATATATCAATTTTTTAAATTACAAAAAAATACTATTTGAGTACCAAATACTCACCATTTATTTATTAATCAAACATTCATAAAATAAAATAAAATAAATAATAAAAAAATTAAAAGTATAACTTCTAAATTTAAATAATGGAAAATTATTTTAAAAATTAGAATTGCATTGATATTAACTTCAAACATTTAAAATTGAATAGAAGATTATTGCATGTACAAGTTTCATATGTGCAATTTGTTCTCTTTTTTTTTAATAGTTTTTTGTATATGTTAACAATTCTAAAATGCAACAAGATTAAAGATCTCAAAAAATAATTTTATAATATATGAAAATGTTAACAAAATATAAAAAAAAAAGAAATTGTTTTGTAAAAAAATATCAAATATAGTGTAGCCTTTTAATCTCATATTGTTAGTTAAAAGAGGAAGGAATCCCACATTGTTTAGGAACAAGCTGCAAAACTATTCATGAGTCTATATATACACATATTTCATATCTCACTTTGCTTAAGAAAACAAGGAAAACGAGACTTTGGGTCTATATAAAGATTTCTTTTGTAAGCTATATTTCCTTAATAATTGATGACACCTTAAAAAAAATGGTGTTGTCACTGTGATCTTTTATAAAGGTTTATTCTCGTAAATTTTTAAAAAATTCGAGAATAAATTTTTTTTAAAAACACACGGGCTAAAACGTGTCCTTGGAGGATTGTTTTTGCCACGTCAGCAAAGTAAGCCCTCAAGGACGCGTTTTGTGGGGAAATGTCCTTTTTCCGTAATTTTTTTTAAAAATTGGTATTTTCTAATAAATTACCCTATTAATTATATCTATAATTATTATAACAATCATTGTGCATAACTAAAACTAAAAAAACGTAAGATTTTAGGTTTCTGGATTGAAAAAGTTTACTAGAAGGAAAAAAAACATAGTAACACAATACCAATATCTAAATTTCTTAGGAATTTTTGTTCTATATGTATGGTAGCCTCTAGAAAATGCTAAATTGGTAGGAGATATGTGTCATTGTCATATCTTCATCCACCCTCTGCTTGGATTTTTCCTTTTTCTCATTTTATTCTTTATTTAGGGTCACGTCTTGTTGGTAATATTCACATTATAATTTGCGAATCCTATTTTAGCTTTGGGTTTTTCATATACAAGATTTCGCTCTAATTACTAAAAAATAAAATTATACTTGTAAAATCACACATGTCTCCTCTTAACACTCTACCTCTACATCGTAATGAATTCATTATTACAACTTGGTGTTATTCTTTAACAATATGAGGTAGTTACTTTCTCAAAACAAAGTTTGCATCACAATGCATGAACCAATTAAAGAAGTGTAATTAAGGGTACCTCATTTTCCCAATTCCAAATCATAACCCACGAATCTCCAATATAATTCCATCTTACGTATCTACGTACTTTAGTTCGATGGTGAAACATTATTGCTAAAGTTAACCCGGAATAATATATTTTTGCTTCAATTGATTTGATTTTAATTATAACTATTTACAGGTGTTTTTACTTAAAAAATAGTTTAAAAGTAAAATCAAGAGCAATAGCAAGTGTTGCAAACTTTGGTTGGTTTGTTTAACGTTATGTTTGAAGGTGCAATTAAAGTTTTTAGTGTTTACTTACATGACTTTTGATTCAAGATCTTGAATGAGGACTGTTTTATAAATAGTTTTATTTGAATATTATTCAATATCAGATAAAGTTCAACATTTAAACTGATAATTAATCTTATTTAAAGCCTAGTTGAATGAGGACTTCAACAAGCTTATAAATAGGCAATAGTAGACGTCTTTTGTCAGGTTCTCGGGCTTTATATTGCTATTTCGTTAGATTCTTGTCGGAACTATTTTTTTTGTTTGGAAAACGGGCCGACTTTAAAAAAGGAAAACGGAGTCGCCACCATTTTTTTTTAAAGTGCGATTGGGTCACTTTAGAAAATATTTTGGTCTACGAATTTTAAGAAAATAGGCTCGGGAGTCGGTTACGCACGAGGAAGGATTAGCACCCTCGCAACGCCCAGAATTGGTACCGTATTGATTGATTAATGTCCTTAATATCGACAATTAGAAAAGATTTTAAAATATGAATCATTTAAAAATGTTTGGATAATTCGAATTGGATATCGAAATTCTCTTGTACCGGAAAGATGAAATACCACATCCAGCACGATAAGACACGATGCTTCAAACCCTCGATACCAAGATCATTTCATGACTTCCAAAATTCATGTGTTGCAATTTGAAAAGGGTATTTTACTAATTGGCCAAACTAAAAACCGAAACCCAGCACGATTAGGCACGATTCCTTGAATTTCCAATCATGAAATATTGTCTTTATTTCAGAAAATCCGGTCAAAATCTCTGAAGGATGTTTGGTCGTTTGGACGAATAGAAAATCGAGACCCAGCACGATTGGGCACAAATCTCTCGGCCTTCCAAACACGAAACATTGCCTTATTTTCAAAAAACACGATCAAAATCCTTAAAGGATATTTAGTGATCTAGACAAACGAAAAAATCGAAGCCCAGCACGATTGGGCACGATTTTCCGAACTTCCAAACACACAAAATTACCTTTGTGAAGCTATTTTTTATGAATTTTTGGGGAAAAAAAAGGAAATAATAGAAAAAACAAAAGATGGTAAAAGGAAATTCGAAATCATCGATCTATATGAAATGATGGGAACAAGGATAAATAAACCATAATAGTAAAAAAAATAAAAATAGCAATGATGATGTTGATAGAAAAAAAATAAAAGTAATAATAACCCTAGTAATGAAAATAAAAATAATAGACAGAATAAAAAATAAAAAATAATAAGTAATAATAATATATATAAAAATACGTAAAAACTGAAATACTAAATATATCAAATAATTGAAAGAGGTAAAATATCTATATATAAGAAATAGGTATAAAGGTATATAGTTTAAAATTAATAGTAAATATATATGATAAATATAATAGTAAGATACTAGTAGAAATAATAATAATAGATATAATAGTATGTAATAAAATATAACATAATGAAAGTAATAAAAATGTTAGTAATAACATAACATAACGATAATATAATAATAATAAATATTGAATAGTAATAATAATATATATGTAAAATAATAGTGAGGAAAAATAATAAAAAGGTAATAGTAGTAAAAAAAATATTAAAAATACAAAATAATTCTAATAAGTATAATAATAAATATAATGAATAATAATAGTAGATAATAATAATACACAAGGGTAGGAATATTTTAAAAAAATAATGGCGAAAAATTAGGAAAAATGGCAAAATAATCAAAAAGGGGATCAAATCGAATAAAAAACAGAAGATCTGGGCTAAATTTAAAACAAAAAAGATAGAAGGGTTAAATCGAAATGCGTGCGCAACCTGGAGGGCCCAAACAGAAATTAACCCCTCCCCTGAAACGGTGCATTCATTGAGGACCTAATTGAAGTGACCAATTAGATTTGGGGCCAAATTTAAAAAATAAAAAAAAAGTGAAATGGGATGGGATTAAAACTATGGCGCAAACAGGAGGGACCTATTGCACAATATTCCCATTTAAAGGAAATTTGAGCGGATCCCCTTACATAAAATAAACGACGCCGTTTTTATATTAGGGTTAAAAGCCAAAAACTTTCTAAAACTTTCATTTTTCATTTCTTTTCAAAAAAAACTGAACCCCCTCTCTCCAGTTTCTCTCCAAGGTCTCTCCAACAGCCTCCGGCAACCCCTCAGCGTCACCGCGCGGTGGCCGGAATTTTAAAACAAGGTATGCATCTTTTTTTGTTTTCCTTAAAACTCTTATACTCTTCTAAAAAAAAAAACCCTTAAGAAAAACAAAGACAGATTCGAGAAAGAAGAAAAAGAAAAAAAAAGAAATAAACCTTTGTTCCTTTTCTGACTCTTTGTGTTTCTCTCTATAAAAATGCGTGTATATTGCCTTTTCTATTAAAAAAATCCCTCCCCTTTTACAAATTTGCTTTGGCTTTTTATAGCCTTTGATTTTTACAACTGATCTCCTACTGCTTTGTAGGTATCAATGTCGTGAGAACGCACATCGTGGAGGTGGGCGAGACGTGCGGCGTTGGGGCTCAAAGGTGCACGAGCGTGGAACTGCTGTTTGGAGTTGCTGGCGGCGCAAGGGGCTAGGGTTTCTGCCAAAAAGTTTAGGTTGTTAGGCTATGGGCTAGGTTTAGGTTTGGGCCAAAATTTGGGCTAATTTGTAAAATGGATTGCTTTAATTTTTGGACTTTTTGTTTTGTTTAGTTTTTTGTTTGGGTTTGTTTGAGGTAAAAAAATTGGGTCGTACAGCTGCCCCTCTTTGCTTGTTATCGTGTAACGGGAACGAAGCAAAGATAAAAGAGCCAATTTTGCCCAGTCTTGCTGAGTCTTGATTTCTTGGCACTTTTTTCTTCAAGTAGCTTCACTTTAACCCACTGCATCTTCAAGGGTATAGGAATTTTGTCTCGATCTGCCCCACTATTGTTCAGTGGAGATAAGATCTGCTATCTTCAGCTTGTTACCCTACTGCTTACTCGGAGAGATAGGATCTGATGTATTCAGTCTGCTTCCTTGTATCTTTGGGAAGACTTCATTCTTCAGTTTGATCCACTTGGGAACAAAATCTGAAATTTTCAATTTGCTTCCTTACTATCTTAAGGAAGACTTTATTCTTCAGTTTGATCCACTTGGGAACAAAATCTGAAATTTTCAATTTGCTTCCTTACTATCTTTAGGAAGACTTCATTCTTCAGTTTGATCCAATGGGGAACAAAATTTGAAATTTTCAATTCTTCAGTTTGCTTCACTAGGGAACAAAATCTGAAATTTTCAATTTGCTTCCTTACTATCTTCAGGAAGACTTCATTCTTCAGTTTGATCCACTTGGGAACAAAATCTGAAATTTTCAATTCTTTAGTTTGCTCCACTAGGGAACAAAATCTGAAATTTTCAATTCTTCAGTTTGCTCCACTAACAAAATTTGAAATTTTCAATTTGCTTCCTTACTATCTTCAGGAAGACTTCATTCTTCAGTTTGATCCACTTGGGAACAAAATCTGAACTTTTCAATTCTTCAGTTTGCTCCACTAGGGAACAAAATCTGAAATTTTCAATTCTTCAGTTTGCTCCACTAGGGAACAAAATCTGAAATTTTCAATTCTTCAGTTTGATCCACTTGGGAACAAAATCTAAAATTTTCAATTCTTTAGTCTGCTCCACTAGGGAACAAAATCTGAAATTTTTAATTTGCTTCCTTACTATCTTCAGGAAGACTTCATTCTTCAGTTTGATCCACTTGGGAACAAAATCTGAAATTTTCAATTCTTCAGTTTGCTCCACTAGGGAACAAAATCTGAAAATTTCAATTCTTTAGTTTGATCCACTTGGGAGCAAAATCTGAAATTTTCAATTCTTCAGTTTGCTCTACTAGGGAACAAAATCTGAAATTTTCGGTTTTGCTACACCATCCTCTGAGGGGCATGTCCTGTATACTCAAATGTTTTATGGATGACTTTTTGCATGAATGTAGAATGTCATGAGAATGATGATTAGGATGCATGATCAGAATGAATCTAATACTCCTAACTAAATGATATTAAAAATGACATTTGCATGAATGCAGAATGTCATGAGAATGATGATTAGGATGCATGATCAGAATGAATCTAATACTCCTAATTAAATGATATTAAAGATGACATTTGCATGAATGCAGAATGTCATGAGAATGATTTCCTTTTTTTTTTGTACAACGATTAGGATACAATGACCGGAATGAATCAGACGCTCCTAATTGGAGGTGTATGCATGAGAATGATCCCTTTGAATTGTCATTACTCATAGTTCATCGAGGTTCTATCACTGACGCGCTACCATGCTTTCTCGTTAAGCTGGTATCTTGGACAAAAACCCAAAGAAATAATCATTTTGCTCAGCAAGCTTGCCCCGCTGTAATTCCAGAGTCCCTTTCCTTAAACTTTAGGACATAAAAATTTATACCTCCCACTGCAACTTCTGGGGAATAACATTTGGTTTTTTTTCATCCATTCAGTTATCACCTAGAGGTATGGAATTTTCAATCAACTTGGTCTATTATATCATCCTCTGAGTATAATGACCGGATATATGTATGCAAGGTATTCCGACAATAATCCCCCTTTTATACTTGGATTCACCTTATTCACCATTTGCCGATATGGTGTTACCAACGAAATTGTCTTATCCAATTATTTCAATGTTTCCAATCCCCTTAGGTTTGGTGAGTTCTGAACAATAGTCCTGTTTCAGATTCTCATATTATTTAGAAGCTTCTAGAGTAATATGTGAAACTCCTTTTATGAAAGTATTAGTCCAATAATCATTATTTCAATATAAAATACTTGAAAAAGATCAATGGAAAAAGAAAGAAATTAATCAAAAAGTATAGCTCGAAACGAACAAGTTATAAATGACAACCAAGAAAATTGATTCGGTGTATATTGAAAAGAATAACAAATTCAAAAATGGGTAAAATAGAAACTAGGTGCCCCAGATATCGCAGCCTGAGCTTCACTTGTTCAAACTTCTTGAGGACCATTTTAAGCTCAATATGTGTTTAGGGATCCAGAGTACTTTGTCAATGCCCCAAGACGTAACATTCTTCCTCATTGTTAGTTCAGACATAGCAAGACTACTGTATGCCCCGCTTCTTGGTCAAAATTTGAGCCGCCCTTTTCAGGTTTTCAACTCAAATCCCCATTGGTCTCAAAGCGCCCTTTGCAGGTTTTCGCCTTGGCCTCTCCTTTTTCTTTTATTTTTCCTTTTTCTATTTTTTTGAATGAATTTGAACTGAAGGTGCCCTTTGCGAGTTTTCACCTTGGTCTTTCCTCCTTCAGGTCAAATATTTCTTGACTGAACTTGAATTTACCAGATTGAGCAAATCTTCGCCATCCATTTCAGTCAATGTCACTGCTCTTCTAGAACAGGCCTTCTTTACAACATAAGGTCCTTCCCAGTTTGACATATACTTTTCTTTGAAATCCTTTTGTAGAAGAAAAATCATTTTCAATATCAGGTTCCTTCGTGGAATTCCCTAAGATGAACTTCTTTAAGCTCATATCATCTGGCCGTGACAAATAACTTTTAACCTTTTCTTCAATTGGGTTCAAATTGCAAAATCGTTTTTATTCCGATGAGAAATGTGTTGCCCCAGCAAAGGTCTTGGCCGACGTTCAGGTAACGGTAGCTTCTTATGCCAGTCCTTACAAGTCTAAGTCACCCTTTTTTTTGGCAACTTTTGCTATACTGTGATACGCTGCCTGATCCTTAGACAAACTGTAGACTTTGTCTTTGTACAGTTATTTAAATGCGATCCTTTATGGCATTCTGCTAGCATCTTGATCCTTTTTCTCTTCTTTTTCTTTAATGACTTTGACCTTGTAATATTGGCATATGAAGCTACTTCCTCCCTCTTAGCGAATGAGACGATGACCATGACGGTGAATCGATGTCAACTAGAAGCGTTTGACAAGATTGGCCCCATCACATCTATGCCCCACATATGGAAAATTTGTGAAGAATTGAAGAAAGTACATGAATCTTGTCTCCTTAAATACAGCATAGCTGACATCCCTTTTTATGTAGATCAGTAGTACTCGATCCTTATGTTAAGCCCGTGTCTTAGTAGCCCAGGCATGTTCTAATATTATTGTGCCAAAAACATCTTTGAATAAACCCATGACGTCTTGCATTATTTCTATGGTGAGCTGGGCTTCAATCTTCACCCATTCTCTAGGCTCATAACATCTGCTGATCATTTGTTAGTAATGTCTATTTTTCATCTTGTTTTACCATTCTTAACAAATCAGAAGATATGTTACGATCTCTGTCATCTTCACAGTCCTTAGATCCCCTATACCCATATTTCGTTCAAAAAGGGAGTCCGTAACAACGTCGCTCATGTCGTTGATATCTTGGTACCTAGGTACGAAGGTAAGAAATCCAAAGAATGAATGATTCTAACGATGATTATTGGTATGGTCATGAAAGAATACTAAAAAAACAAAAGAATGTACAGTATAAAATGTAAAGAATAAAAGAATATGTATTCAAAAAGATGCATTTTATTGAAATGATAATTCTGGACATAAGCCTATTTCACAAAAGAGTTCTTATTGCCTCTAGGCCTAAGGCAACAAACATGTTTTGCACATTACTATAGATCAGTTCTAAAAAATACAGGGATCTCTTCCACAGTCCCATTATTCAAAACACTTCCAAGTGCACAAGGGCTTGAAAACTTCATTCTCTTTAAGGAGTCACAACTTTCTTGTCTCCTCCTTCAATTATCACATTTACTGTCGCATCACCGTGATCCGGCTTTGATGAACCGTCGATCTTCACAACTCCCATTTGAATGAACTTTTCTACTAGCTTTTTGAACGTAGTGCAGCATTCAATTGAATGACCCTTTATTCCTGCGTGGTACTCGCATTGGGCATTCTCGTTATACCATTTTGGGAACGGAGGTTGCAACGGTTTCAAATAAAATGGGGACACCACGTGTGCGTTCAACAAACTTTAATATAGCTCCTTATACGTCATTGGGATTGGCGTAAATTGGAACTTTTCGGAGTTTTGCCTTGTGCTCGACTCTTGTCTCATCGAACCTTGTTGCCCAGCAGTGATCACCTTTGGCTGGTTAACAGTAATTGTTTTTGAGTACCCTTTGTTGTATGTACTCATATTATTCACCTCGTCATCTTTTTTCCTAGGAGTAGACCTTTTAGTGGTTTCTCCTGCTTCAATCTTGCCACCCCTTATGGCATTTTCAATCATCTATCCTGCCATCACTATATCTGCAAAGCTCTTGGTAGTACTTCCTATCATGTGGTGATGAATGGAGCCTTCAAGGTATTGATGAAGAGTATTGCAGTCTCCTTTTCTAGGAGTGGTGGCTGAACTTGCATGACGACCTCTCTCCATCTTTGCGCATACTGCCTGAAGCTTTCATTTGGTTTCTTCTCCATGTTTTGCAAAGTGATTCTATCAGGCGCTATATCAGTCACATGGCCGTAATGCTTCATGAATGCTTGTGCCAAATCTTTCCACGATTTGACTTGAGTACGACCTAACTGGTTGTACCATTTAGCCGCAGCTCCAGTCAGACTATCCTGGAAACAGTGGATCAACAGCTGGTCGTTGCTGACATATCCCGTCATTCTCCGACTGAACATTGTAATATGGGCCTCAGGGCAGCTGGCCCCGTTGCACTTTTCAAACTCCGGCATCTTAAACCTCGGAGGAAGTACCAGATCTGGGACTAGACTCAGCTGCTGAGCATCCACCTTGCATTGGTAATCAGCACTTTCCAATGCTTTGAACTTCTCCTCTAACCATTTGCACCTATCCTCCAACTCTTTCGGGAGTTCCACCCTTGCCTTTTCCTCTTCTGCTGCATCATCAAAATCAGGGACCATTGATTTTGCCAGATTGTCTCCAGGGTTGGGGCTCGAACCTGCCAGAAAGTTTGCCGGTGCTGAGGTACCAGTTTGATACTGAGGTCTGATATTGACAGACACTCTTGGCGGTTGGACTTGGGAGTTTACCGGGGCTAAGCCTGGAGGATAAGCAGAATTTTCATTTCCATCTCCGACATCGACCATAGGGCCCTTTCCTTTATCTTGTCCACCAGTCAACAATTGTGTTAACTGGCTCATCATACTTCTCTGGGATTCCAACATTTGATCCCTCATGTCCTGTTGGATCTTAGCCAACTTTCCTGCAGTTGGTCTTGCATTTCCTTCTGCATCTGCTCTAACTTTTCCATCCTTTGATCCATTACTTTCATTTTCCTTCGAGTGTAGTAGCGATGTTCCAAGATAACTATAATACGACCTCTAGTTAATAGGGTTCTTTTATGATATTTAATGCAAATGATGTGATGCAATGCAAATGCATGAAATGCAATGCAAATGAATGAATGCAAAAGGAAATAGAGGCGTTGATTCCGAACTCAATTCCATTAGAAGAACTTTACTAAAAAATAAATTTTTTTACACAAAACGGATTGCATACACAGCCTTGTCTTCATAGTCCAAGTGGAAACATCAATCCCCTTCTTCGCAAAAGTCAAATCTTGCAAACTTCTAACAGATGCCTCCTCTAGCTCCTTTTGCCTGATCTGGACCGCGACTCCTGTTCACTTGTTTGCCTCTTCAAGAAAGCTGAGATGTGGTAATTCTCGAATAGTCTTCGTCAACTTGAACCATTGGATGATAAGGTCTTGTATTCCTTCACGGACTATCAATCTTCTCTCATTGTGTTCACTTGGACTATATTCAGGCGACCGTATTATAATCCACTTTATTAAAAAATCCATTTTCTTATGACCAACTTTTCTATTTAGCAATTGACTTTGACTTCAACACCTCTTTTCTATGATGTGAATACAATACAATCAAAACAAAAGAAAATACGTTAGCACATGAAAAATAACATAGAACACCTATTAGGGTGACCACTAGGGTATGACATAGCTCTACTTAAGGTGGGTTCCTAGGTCTCTCTATATGTGGTTTGATTCTAAAGTTGAGGTACCTGAACCAGCAGATTTCTTAATCCTCACCCATTATAGGCTCATGCAGGTCGAGTTCAATTCGGGAGAATACATTTCCCTATGGCCATGCGGAGGTGAAAACCTCACGGAACCATAGGTACGGATGTATCCCGGAAGCAGTCCCCTAGCCCATGCGGAGGTGAAAACCTCACGAAGGCATAGCTTCTCGCTCCCACTTAAAGGGTGTGACCACAACGATCATGCAATATGAATGCAGAAATATCCTACGGGCCTCAAACCACGACAGCCATATGACGCGACACAAACTCATGCAATGAAAGAAACGAAATAAAAAATTTTATTTTCGATAAAAGGACATCAATCAATTCTACGGCTTGACTCTCTTATTATTCCCCAGTGGAGTCGCCAAGCTGTCGGAACCATTTTTTTTTGTTTGGAAAACGGGTCGATTTTAAAAAAGGAAAATGGAGTCGCCACCAATCTTTTTTTTAAAAATGCGATTGGGTCACTTTAGAAAATATTTTGGTCTACGAATTTTAAGAAAATGGGCTCGGGAGTCGGTTACGCACGAGGAAGGATTAGCACCCTCGCAACACCCAAAATTGGTACCGTATTGATTGATTAATGTCCTTAATATCGAAAATTAGAAAAGATTTTAAAATATGAATCATTTAAAAAATGTTTGGATAATTCGAATTGGATATCGAAATTCTCTTGTACCGGAAAGATGAAATACCACATCCAGCACGATAAGACACGATGCTTCAAACCCTCGATACCAAGATCATTTCATGACTTCCAAAATTCATGTGTTGCAATTTGAAAAGGGTATTTTACTACTTGGCCAAACTAAAAACCGAAACCCAGCACGATTGGGCACGATTCCTTGAATTTCCAATCATGAAATATTGTCTTTATTTTAGAAAATCCGGTCAAAATCTCTGAAGGATGTTTGGTCGTTTGGACGAATAGAAAATCGAGACCCAGCACGATTGGGCACGAATCTCTCGGCCTTCCAAACACGAAACATTGCCTTATTTTCAAAAAACACGATCAAAATCCTTAAAGGATATTTAGTGATCTAGACGAACGAAAAAATCGAAGCCCAGCACGATTGGGCACGATTTCCCGAACTTCCAAACACACAAAATTACCTTTGTGAAGCCATTTTTTATGAATTTTTGGGAAAAAAGGAAATAATAGAAAAAACAAAAGATGGTAAAAGGCAATTCGAAACCATCGATCTATATGAAATGATGGGAACAAGGATAAATAAACCATAATAGTAAAAAAAATAAAAATAGCAATGATGATGTTGATAGAAAAAAAATAAAAGTAATAATAACCCTAGTAATGAAAATAAAAATAATAGACAGAATAAAAAATAATAAGTAATAATAATATATATATATAATACGTAAAAACTGAAATACTAAATATATCAATAATTGAAAGAGGTAAAATATCTATATATATGAAATAGGTATAAAGGTATATAATTTAAAATTAATAGTAAATATATATGATAAATATAATAGTAAGATACTAGTAGAAATAATAATAATAGATATAATAGTATGTAATAAAATATAACATAATGAAAGTAATAAATAAAAATGTTAGTAATAACATAACATAACGATAAATATAATAATAATAAATATTGAATAGTAATAATAATATATGTAAAATAATAGTGAGGAAAAATAATAAAAAGGTAATAGTAGTAAAAAAATATTAAAAATACAAAATAATTCTAATAAGTATAATAACAAATATAATGAATAATAATAGTAGATAATAATAATACACAAGGGTAGGAATATTTTAAAAAAATAATGGCGAAAAATTAGGAAAAAAAAGGCAAAATAATCAAAAAGGGATCAAATCGAATCAAAAACAGAAGATCTGGGCTAAATTTAAAACAAAAAAGATAGAAGGGTTAAATCGAAATGCGTGCGCAACCTGGAGGGCCCAAACAGAAATTAACCCCTCCCCTGAAACGGTGCATTCATTGAGGACCTAATTGAAGTGACCAATTAGATTTGGGGCCAAATTTAAAAAATAAAAAAAGTGAAATGGGATGCGATTAAAACTATGGCGCAAACAGGAGGGACCTATTGCGCAATATTCCCATTTAAAGGAAATTTGAGCGGATCCCCTTAGATAAAATAAACGGCGCAGTTTTTATATTAGGGTTAAAAGCCAAAAACTTTCTAAAACTTTCATTTTTCATTTCTTTTCAAAAAAAATTGAATCCCCTCTCTCCAGTTTCTCTCCAAGGTCTCTCCAACAGCCTCCGACAACCCCTCAGCGTCACCGCGCGGTGGCCGGAATTTTAAAACAAGGTATGCCTCTTTTTTGTTTTCCTTAAAACTCTTATACTCTTCTAAAAAAACCCCTTAAGAAAAACAAAGACAGATTCGAGAAAGAAGAAAAAGAAAAAAAAAGAAATAAACCTTTGTTCCTTTTCTGACTCTTTGTGTTTCTCTCTGTAAAAATGCGTGTATATTGCCTTTTCTATTAAAAAAAAAAACCCTCCCCTTTTACAAATTTGCTTTGGCTTTTTATAGCCTTTGATTTTTACAACTGATCTCCTACTGCTGTGTAGGTATCAATGTTGTGAGAGCGCACATCGTGGAGGTGGGCGAGACGTGCGGCGTTGGGGCTCAAAGGTGCACGAGCGTGGAACTGCTGTTTGGAGTTGCTGGCGGCGCAAGGGGCTAGGGTTTCTGCCAAAAAGTTTAGGTTGTTAGGCTATGGGCTAGGTTTAGGTTTGGGCCAAAATTTGGGCTAATTTGTAAAATGGACTGCTTTAATTTTTGGACTTTTTGTTTTGTTTAGTTTTTTGTTTGGGTTTGTTTGAGGTAAAAAATTGGGTCGTACAATTCTTTTTAGGGAGTTTGGAGAAAGTGATTTGTATCCAAATTTGAAGTTATAATTATTTATTATGAAAAGATAAATTAGACTTAAGCGAAATAAATTGTTGATTAAAATCCTTATCTAAATCACAGTTAGCAAAATGAATATTAGGGATTGGTTGTTTATTATTTTGCTTCTTGTTTTGCCTTATGTCCAATCACAACTAGTTTTATGACATCAATCCAAAAGGGGGGGGGGGGGAATGAACAAAAGTGATATTAATTAAATTTAAAGAAAGCATGCAGCAATTTCCAAAGATAATTTAACATGATTCTATTTACATAGTCCATTCACACTTTGTTATGCATTTATCTGAATACACTCAATTTAATTTCAGTTGAGTTAATTTTATAGGTTTTCATCATTCTTAGTGAATTTAATCCCTTTTTTATATAAAAATATTTTGATTTCTATTTAATTATATTAATACAAAAACTATTCATATATATTTAAAATTACAATTACAATTAACTATAAATTTTTAATTGGACCAACAAAAGATACATTACACTTGTAAGGAGAGAATAGAGCCTCAGAAATGACATAATAGAGATATAATGAAATTTGAAATAAATAAGGATGAGTAATAATAGCCTAATCCAAGATATGGAGAAATTTAAGTGTACTACCATCCTTTGGATATTAAAATGTAGGTAAAACAGCATCAATCAATACTTTTCATAAGCTTTAAGAAAAATGAATGGGAAAAAGATTATATATTTGTATTTGGTCAATATTGTTGAATTTGGTTTTGATATTCTTATTTTATTACTTATGCGTGCTAATCCATATTGTACGTGTGTTATTTTACTGGCAGGGGGTGGAATCATAAGTCATAAGCCATGATTATTTAATATAATTAGGACAAATGAATGTTGATTCCAGCTTTTACAAGGTTTTTTCCAACCTTATTGGTTGTTTCATGAGGATGGAATTTATTCAATTTATTATTATTATTGCTTTTAAGCAAACCTTTGGGTCATTTTGTTTCTGCATATTAATTAATACGTAGTACCAAAATTGTTGTGACAAAAGTAGTATTCCAATTCCACAACGTCATCATTTAGAAAATTAAATAATTTGTGGAGTCAACTCCGAATTTATTCATTCAGTTGCCACTAATCGGGCATCTCAATACAATAATATCTACACATAATACATTTTTAGATGTATTATTTTTTCTTGACTGCCATTTGACTTTTCATGTTTCTTTCTTTAATTAATTTCATAAGGACTGCATTCCGTATTAAGCTAACCAATAAGTTGTTTTATGTTTCTCAGTGGGTTTGATATCAAATGTTATGAATACCATTCAAGTTTAATAATAACGTCAACGGATAATTCAATGATGGATGAAGTGTGCTAGAATTGATAGTGATAATCAACATCGGCAGCTTTTGGTATAAATATGGATGATGCTACGTATTGCTCACATCTTACATATACGTATAAAACCACATAAATTTTTCACAAAAATAAAAAAAAAACAAAATAGTAATTATATATAAAAAGGTGGTGACGCCTTAAGTTGTTTCCACATACATTATTATTCTGTTTATTTTTTTACAAAAAAAAAAAAAAAGAAATTGAATAGGCTTTAAAAAAGTAATCTTGGGAAAATAATTAATAATAATAAGAATAAGAACAGGATGGATGGAATCTCTCTCAGGGTCTGTGTGATGGATAGGTTTTTAGCCGCCCAATCATGTTGGGCTATGAAAGTGATTCCTTTCCTTTTCCTTTTATATATAAAACAATTCCTACACAAATTTAAATTAAATCCACTCTGAAATTGATTTTTTTCCTAAAAAAATAAAATTTGCTTTCTTTTTAAGCCATTAATTTTCACTCCCAATCACTATCCACTTTTAGCCCTTACCTAATTGGTAACACTAATACATTTCTTAATTTTGATAGCCTCGTCTTTACTCCTCTTGGTAATTAACTTTATTTATTTTCAACAACAATAGTGTAGGGCTGGCTGTCCTTCCACATTCAACTAACCACATGCTTCATTCTACTTAATTCTCTTATTCTTGCCATATTTTTTTTTTAATTTCAAAGAAGTTATTTTTAAGGTACAAAAATTTGAGTCCAAATCTAAATAATTTTATTCTCGCCCCTAATTATTAAAGACAAAAATATTGTGTAAAAGATATTTTATTATTTTTATTTGGTTTCATAGTTTAATAATTTATAAATATTAAAACCAAACCTAAAACCTATTAGATACCCTATTTTTATATGGTTTCATAGTTTATATTTTTATAGTTTTTAATAGGATTAAATTGAAATTCTCCAATTTTTGAGATTCAAATTATAATTTTATCACATATTAATTTGAGATTTTATAAATTTTTAGGGCCTAAAGAATTCAATTTCCCATTTTCGCCCAAGTTAAGAAAGAGTGGGTAGATTCTTTTGTTGAAGATTGAAATTACTGTATGTATTGAGCCAATTGATATTGAACAAAGTAAAAAAGAATGGCGGAGGACATACAGAGGTTGGATGATCTCCAAGGCACAAATTGAAGCTGGTGATGAGTTTCAGGATTAATGGTGTCCAGCTCTTTTTCGATTGTATTCTTCTCCATTTGTCAATATTTGCCTTCCAATATCTGCCACGTTTACCAGAAAAGCATCGATACCAATACACGATTTCTCGTATATCTATTTTTTTTACTAGAATATCGTGTACCCCTAGCCAGGAAGATGAACAGTTGCTCTAAAATAAATTCATCAGTTTTTTAACCTTTTTCATTTCCCGTCCAACTAAGATGTAAAAAGTAAATAAAAAATAAAAAATCCAAGTATGTGTTGTTTTTATTTTAATGAGCAAGTTTTGTGATAAGGAAAACCAATGGAGGAGTGTTTTGATGGTGGCGTAGGAGGGTCCCCCCATTGGGACTTGATTCCAAAGGGACTTTTGGCCCTCCTACTACAAATACCCCCCCTTAACACCCCCTTCTTCCCATATTCCATCATCAACCCATTTTACCTTCCCATAAGGCATTATCACTTCAGACACTTCATCTTCTTCACTCACAGCAAAGCAACCCCTCCCCCCAGTGGTCTCTTTGCAGACCTCTGTTGGCTGTTGTTGCTTTTCTCTTCAAGGTAATTAATCATTTCTTCTCTTCCTTAATCTATGTGCATTTGGAAGCACTTGTGTCTAGGGCTAGGCTCATTATTGTTTCCCTTTTCTTTTCTTTTTTTTTTTTTTCACTTTTTTGCAGGTTAAATTTACTACTAGTAGTTGGAGATGTCTGGTCCCCTTAGCAAGAGCCTCATAGTATGTTCAGCTTTGAACATCAGTGAAGAGGGCATGGTTACCAACAAGCAAGGCATAGGGTCGATCCTTGGATCCGACGCTGAAACACCAGCAGCAGCTTCACTTAGAAGAACTTTGTCAGCCGACATGTCCTCCAAGAAATGGCTGAATCAACATGGATTGTCTCCCCTCAAAAAGATAGCATCATCCCAGGAATTCCCACCTCTTTCCATCATCGACTCATCATCGGAAGAAGCAGAAGAGGATTGTGAAGCACCAGGTCAAACCGATATCTGGACCTTAATTCAACAAGAAAAGATCAACAAGAAGAAGCAACTCGAGAAGCCTGCCCAATTCGATATATGGAGCTCAATCATTTCACAAAAGGCTGAGGAGGAGTCTTCTAAGTCAGTTCCAGTTCCGTATGTTCACCCTCTTGTCAAAAGATCCGCCAGCTCTTTAAGTGAGAAAAGCCTTGAAATCTGCACTGAGAGCCTTGGTTCCGAAACTGGCTCCGACGGCTTCTCTTCATACCCTCCATCAGAAACGAGTGACATGCAAGAAGAGGACCGTAAAGAGGATGATCAACAACTCCAACACCAAGAGCAAGAAAGGGTAGAGGAGCTCAGAATTGTGAAACATTATAACTATGATGCTGGCAAGAAATCAGCACACCACCACCGATTTCCTCCCCCAATTCCTTCACTTTCTCGCAAAGATGGAGCATCTCTTCGCATGAAGACTCGTCGAGATAACGGTAGATTTGTTCTTGAAGCTGTTTCCGTGCCTTCACACGACAACTTCGTTGCTCAACGCCAAGATGGTCGCCTTGTCCTCACTTTTTCCAATACCGCTGCTGATGTTGAAGAAGAAAATGAACAAGGAGAGTTTGAAGGCATCGGAGATGAAGAGAAAACTAACACTGATGAAGGAGTTGAAGAAGGAGGTTGTTGTGAGATGGAGCAGGTTCCTAAACTGTCGATTGGAGCAATGAATGTGCATAGGTTAGCTGTTATGATGAACAAGCCCATTTGGTTAGCAAATAGGAATCCAACATGGCCTAAAAATTTTGATGACATAGTTAAATTTGGAGAGGAAAAGGAGGTTGATAAAGTTGACCCAACCACCATCTCACCATCACCACAAACACCACCACTAGGACAGTCACTACCACCGCGGCCACCACGGACGGTCGGTAGACTGATAGCATCACCGGCGGCGGCTGCTGCATCATTCAATGCTTATGAGTACTACTGGAGGAGGTCCAATCAACCAATGTCGAAGGCAGCAATCCTTTCCAAGAATCTAATGGCTCATAATAATGATCAACAAGAATTGCTAGTGTTGATAAGGAACAAAGGTGATTACTTTGTACCTTTGCTAAAAGGATGCAAAGAACATAGGAAATCTCTTCTCTTTTGGGAGCCTTATTGCATTGCCACTTCTTGATGACCAAAATAACCCCAAAACACATAAAAATCTATGTCAAATTTGTGCCTATAATAATTGTTTTACTTGTTTAAACCCTATCTCCTTTTTTTATATATATTTTTTTGTTCTCTCCTAGCTAGGTTTTCCACTTCCACTCTTTGGTGACTTGTGTATTCAATATTCTAATAATAAAAAAAAATATCAAGAAAAAGGAGAGAATTCCTTTTGGAAGTTTTAACAAAGTTGTAAAATAAATGATTATCTCATTTAAATCATGCAGACTCTTTTAGGTACATATTTTTTAAGAAAATAATAATTTTCTTTAAAATTGAGCACATCATCTTTTGACTTGGTGGACTGTCTTGTCTGTTGCTGTCTCTTGTCTGTCTGTCTTTGTAATATGATGGGTTTAGCTTTGCTTTTTGAAAAATATTAGCCAATAGGGTTGGAGCATAGGTCATGTCTTTGCCTAACTACTTTTAATTTTGGGAACATAATCATCAGCAAATCCAAAATTGATAATATATGGCATCCATGCAGGGGCATTCCTTTTCTGTTTAAGGTTAAAAGCATGACCGAAGGTGGTAGACATTAAAAAACAAACAAAATATGATACATAAACTAAACATGTTTTTCACATAAAAAAATATAACATCTTTATTAAGGGTGAGCAAAACTCGATTCGACTAGAAAAAATTAAAAAAAATTCAAATTTCGAGTTAAACGAATCGAGTTATTCGAGTTACTCGAGTCAACTCGATTTTTTTCGAATTTCGAGTTTGAATCGAGTTGAGTTTTCGAATTCGAATAACTCAAATAATTCGAATAATTCGAATATCAAACTATAATATTTTACATTTTTACCCCAAATTCCCAAACATTTTTACTTTTTCCTCAAAACTTTTACTCCTTCCCACTTTCCCCCCAAAACTTTTACTCCCCTCCCATCCCAACCCCCCAATCTAACCAAAATTCATTTCCCACTAGAATTTTACTCTCCCATTTACTTTTTCTCAAAATTTTACTCCCAAAAATCCTCAAAAACTTTTTATTTTCCCCCAAAATTTTTACTCCCTCCCACTTTTCCCCTAAAACTTTTACTCCCTTCCCATCTCACCTCCCATCTACCCCATACCCATCCCCCCTCCAATTTTTTTAATATTTTCCCTTCAAATTTTTACTCTCCCCTATTTACTTTCCCTCAAACTTTTATTCTCCAAAACTTTTTTATTTTCTCTCTAAACTTTTACTTCTCACCCTTTACTCTCAAATAAAAAATCAAAATTATCCCCAAAAAAATCACTAAACATAAATAGTAATAATTTTATTTATATTTACTATTTATATTATTAAATTAAATTTCACATTTATATTATTTATATTATTGAATTGTTTAGTCATATAAATATTTATATTAAAATTGAATTATTAATTATGCCATAAAATATTCGTGTTAAAATTCTATATTGGTATCAATTTCACATTTTATCTTTAAAATAGCTTTTATTAAAAATCACATTTTTACATTTAATATATTTTTTAATTCCAAAATACAAAGTGACAAGAATCTGAAGATAATTGAAAAAACTAAACAAGCAAAGAAGCTAACCCGTATATAAAAGATTAATAAATAAATTATTTGGTGATGAAAATTAATAAAAAAATTGGTTAAGGTGGACAAATTTTATTACGATGGGTGACAATGGTTACAAGGACCCAAATTTATTTTTTAAAATTTAACTCGAACAAATATATTCGATTCGAATTCTATCTCACTCGACTCGATTCGAGAAAATTTCAAATCAAATTAGGATGATAAAATATGATTCGTCAACTCGATTAACTCGAAATTTTTTCATTCGATTCGATCGAACGCTCACCCCTAATCTTTACTTCTTTAAATTATCGAGTTGTGTGATTTTAATTTAATTAAAAATATTTAAAATATCATATTTTAATTTAGTTCGGGTTAAATTTGGGGGTTAAGTTTTAATCTCATGAATTTAATATTACTACTTTATATTTTTTTTTTGTTTTATAAAAATTAATAGCTATCCTATTTATTTGTTTATTTATTATATTTATCTTATATAAATAATATGTTAAGAAAAACATGTGGGAGTTAATAAGAAAGGAGAGAAACGTAACTCTCCTTTCCGGGGGTTAAATGTTATATAGGCGGTTCCATCTTGAACACTTGGGAGGGTTCTTCAACAGTTTTCCTTGTACCATCGCCATTGCTTGATGACCACCACCATTAATCTCTCCCACATATCACTATCTTCACCAGCCCAAACTTTCAAACGAACCCAGTTCATTGAACATCAATAACGACGGCTGATGCAGTATTTTGGGGTGGTTATTGGATTGAGGTTGTCGAAATGAGGAGCAAAGCCATGTTTCATTTCCAGGGAACGAACAGATTCTGATCTGTAACACTTGAGGTCCCTTGTTGGGTAAATATTCCTCTCTAAATGCATGTAATATTCGTGATGGATTGAGCATTATATTACAAATTATTACTTCTGTACCATCGTTAGTATTGTGCATATATATTTGTTAATGATATATGAACCTCCCTAAAGCCATCATCGTTGCTTTTATAATTCTCTTGAATTGGTTAATATGCATAGATGCTTCAATATGATCTTTACGTCAACTCTAATTTAATTATGATTTTATGCCAATATCTTCATTTACTTATATGAAATTGGGAATCCTTTTTCTTGAAAATAAGGCAATGTTTTAGCATTAGGAAAATTGCTGACATCCTCGATACTTTTTAAACTTAACTGAATTTTAAAAATAAATATATTTTATTTTATTTTTTAAGTTTTAAAATCAAATTCACTCATGCATGCCAACTCAAAATTTAATGAGATCATATTTAAATATCCAATTCGAACTTGTAATATTCAAAATTTAAAAACAACATGTATTAAATTAGGTATTGTGAAGATACCACTACCCTCCTCACATGTAACCGACTCGAAAACTCAAACTTTCTCTAATTTTCAAAGCGCAAAACAAATAATTACCTTTTTTATTTTTACAAAATTTTCTTTTAAAATGTGATTTTAGGTGTTAGATCACTACCTAAATAAAAGATTAGTGGTGACTCTTTTTTTCTTACAACAAAACCAATGTTTTACGGATAAACTTTTTTCATATTTTTATCACATAAAGTCAAATTAATTTTGGTTCAAAAATGGTTTTAACATACATATGTCAATTTAATTTTAATTTAAAAAAATATTTGAGCTAGTTAATTTCAAAAATAGTTCTATATATATATTCAAAAAAATTCAACTAGTACACATTTCTTCTTGAGCTAGTTTGATTTTACATTATGATTACTCAAACATATATTTGTATTTTTATTTGAAATAATAAAACTTAAAAAAAATTTAAAAAAATTTAAAATACATAAAGTTTATAAAAAATAAAATATATAAAAATTATAAAGTAATAAAAAACATGAAAGTTCTAAAGATTTCAAAATATTATTTTTTCCTTATTTTATTAAATTGAAAAAAATTAAAAAAAATTTGAGTTGTTGGTTGTTTTGGAAGGAGTCAGTATTGTATAAAATATGTCTAAAAAAATAAATGTGTTGTAATCTCATAGGCAATAACAAATCACTTAACACCTAACATACAAAAGAATTTGAGATCTTGTTTGGATGGATTAAGCAATAGGATTTGGCATTGGAATCATTTTGGAGGATTCTCATAAATTCACCAAATAAATCCATGCTGCTCCATGAACTTAACCAACCATGAATAAAATTCGATATAATTACTTTTAATAAATCTCTCCCACACACAAAACTAACACATGGAAAACAAATAGAGATTTCTCCTCCCACAAAATGGTTTAACTTACAATATTACTTACCTACACCACCACACACGCATACCTTAGAAGTTATTAAAATAAAAGTCTACTACTAGACTTGCTCATGAGTTGGGCCACTCATTCAAGCTCGAAGGTCCGCCTGAAAAATAGGAGGGTTTGGACAAAAACATGAGACGTAAAAAATCGACTTGAATATAAAATTTAAGACTCGTTTGCTATATGGGCAGAGCCTTGGGAAAGATTTTTTTTATCCGAGCCCGACCTAAATATATTATGTTATAAAAATATTAAAAATTATATATGTTAAATAATAATTACATATTTATATTTACATTTATATTAAATCACTAGCTCAATAACAATTAAACCCATTATCCAAAACCTAAAAAAAAACTTACCCAACTAAATAACCCAACCCAAAATATAAAATTTTAAAAAATATATTAATACAATAAAAAATTTATTATATTTATTTGTATTTTTTTTATAAAAATATTTATTATATTTATGGTAATTTTTTAATATAAATATATTTTAATGTATTTTAATGTGTTATAAAACTTTTATTAGTTTTAGCAATTTTAGTGTATTTAGTGTATTATCTTTTTAAAAAAATATATTTTTAAATAAAAATTAATCTAAATAAATTAAATATGGGCGGTCAAGCTCAAATTTACTTTTCTTAGATTGGGTCGGGCTTGGGCAAAAAAGTAAGCCCACTTTTTGAGCCAAGCCTAGGTTTAGAAATTTGGTCTAAATACCTTGCATGAGCTCAGCCTAGCCCATGAGCACCTCTACCTACCACTGCTCCCTTAGAAATTTGAACCCGGGTAGATTATAGAATGAACAGCCTTTGACCATCAAACCGATAATGGGAGTTCAAATTGTATAGAAATTAAACTACCGCGAATTTAAAATGTCAGCGAGAAGCCATTGACAAAATGTGTCGATTTTACAACAATTTTTTTAATATTTTAAAATTGATTTATTTTTTTAAAAAAATATTTTTTTGAAACTCTTTTATGTATTTTATTAAGAAAATTATATTTGTAATATTTTATAAATTTTTTAATTAAAAAAAACAAAACCTAATTGACAAAATTCATAAACATTGAGGACTAAGTTTTTCTATAATCAAGAACGAATTGATAAAATATGTATATTAAATTTGACATTATACCAATTAAAAAAGCCATGTTATCCTCATGTTAATAATTTAAGGGAGGAGTGACTAAAATATTCAATATCAATAATGTTGGTGAGAAAATTAAAAAAAAATATTGAAGTTCGGTGATCAAAATAGAAACACAATGATCGGTTAAAATTTTGGGTTTTAGTAGTTAGAATTTTTAATTTTGACTTTTTCTTATACTAAATTTATTATTAATACCAATTTGAAAAAAAAAATTAGTAAATTAGTTTTAAATAGACCCATTTATCTAAAAAAGCTCATTTCCAACCAAAATTACGGAAATGGGCCAATTAACACATTATTTACGGAAAAGGGCCAGTTTTGGCAAAACGCGCCTACATTACCACGTTTTGGGGGGGAAATCCAGCAAATGCCACGTCAGCAAATCGCGCCTACGTGGATGCGTTTTACTGACGTGGCACAAAGCGCTCCCCTAGGGGCGCGCTTTGCTGGCAGCAACTGCTATTTTTTTTTTGAATTTTTTTTTGCCGTTGAGGGGTCTAACGGTAAAAAAAAACCTATAAAACCCCATTCTTATATTTCACACTTAATTTCTTCAAAATTTAGCAAAAAAATCTAAAAATTCTCCCTAAAACTCTCAAATTTCTCATTAAATTTCTCAAAGCTCTTTATAATTAGTTATTTACTTTATTTTTTAAAATTATTATTATTATTATTATAATTTCAAAATATTTGATTGTGTTAGCAATGGCCGGGAAATTAATTCGTCTCGATCATAAACATATCTTCGCCGAACAAATGAAAATGGTAACGGATTATTTTAAATGTTGAATATTATTTAATATTTTTTTCATTTATGTAATTTTAATTAATTTTAATTTGTGAATTATTTAATATTTTTTATTTATGTAATTTTAATTAATTTTTATTTTATAATTTTTTATAACAGTATGTAGATCGGGTGCTACAATATTATATTCATAATATATCTGGTCCGCCATCACCGTTGATAGAAAATTACTTGAGAGAAGCGGGTTTTTGGCACGCGGCCACTATAGGCTTGAGGTGTAAGTTAGACCCGAAACTCATCAACGCGTTAATAGAGAGGTGGAGACCCGAGACGCACACATTCCATCTTCCATGCAGAGGATGTACTATCACTTTGGAGGACGTTCAGTTAAAATTAGGATTGCCGGTGGATAGGTCCGCACTCACCGGGTCCGCTCAATCTGCTGATTGGGGAGCCATATGTTACGATCTTTTGGTGTGATTCTGGATAATATTTACGGAGCTCAAATTGAGATGGGCTGGTTACGAGACATATTCCCGAAGCCGGGAAATGATTCGACTGAAGTTGAAAGAATACGATATGCTCGGGCATACATCCTTGAGATGATTGGAGGTTATCTGATGCCAGACTTGTCACGAAACCTTGTACATCTGAGGTGGCTACTAAAACTCGTTGATTTTAGAGTAGCTGGCGAACTTAGTTGGGGGTTTGCTATGTTGGCAACATTGTACCGGGAGATGTGCGGGGTGACGTGACCAAATAAAGCCAAAATCAGAGGTTGCCTATCACTGCTACAATCATGGGCTCGGTTTCGCTTTCCATTTTTATGTCATCGAGTGAACCACCCATATACATCCTCACTCATAACGAGGTAAAATTTTTATTTGATTTTATAATTATTCCATAGATTTAAAATAAAATTGAATGCTGAAAATTTATTTAATTAGGTGGAACCATCTGGTGAGTTATATACAGCTTCTATTAGACCAACGGTCGGAAGCGCAAGTAAGTATTAAATAATATATATATAAAATAGTCGTTTCATATTTAGTACTTAGTATTTAGTATTTAGTATTATGTATATAACTAATATTTTTATCCCGTTCATATAGTTTCAATGGACACCATACGAGGATCCGGCAATACGGGCAGTAATTCCGGAAGAATTCTTTCAAAATCTGAACATTTGGCATGTTAAGGTCCCATTGATCAATTATGCTATTGTCGAGATGCACCAGACAGATAGAGTGCTGTGGCAATTTGGATTCCGACAACCGATTCCTGAGGAACCTGAGGTGCTCGATGACCAGCACAGAATCGACTTACGGTAAACGAATACGAATTGGCCGGTATTCTGGTCTAAATATATCAAAATTTGGGAAAACCGGTATGATCATATACCTGATCGCAAACCGATCATCGTCCCAGAGTTAGCGTCCACCCCAGATTACACGCCATGGTTTAGGATTCATGGCAAGCCATATTTGCTGTCGAAAAAGCAGAGACGTCGGCAAATACGTGTAGAAAATGAACGACAGGACTCTTTAAATCCAAGGAGAATGGATGATGGGATGGGTCCATCAACAATGCCTACGCAATCATCGAGCCCATCAATAGCACCCATACAATCACCGAGCCCATCAACAGTACCCACACAATCACCGGGCCCAATGCCTCAATCGACGACACCCACATTACAGCTCTTTCAGATTATGCCAGGTGCGTATCCTAGCCCTTATATGTTTCCTTTTCCCTGTCCTATGGCAGGTTGGAATGCATGGACCGGTGCATCTCCTTTCCTGATGACTCCGATGACTCAACTGATGATATATAGGCCATCGTTGCAGGAGGGATCGCACAAGGCACCGTCAGCGAGCTCATCTCATTACCATTCCCCATTGCCTTATGGGATTCAAACACCTTCGCCGTAGGTGATGCAAACACCTCTTTCGAAACCATTTTTTTTTTTTAAAATTGGGGGTCAACTTTAAAAACGAAAATGGAGTCACCACCAGTCCTTTTTCGAGGTGTGATCGGATCACCTTGAGATTGATCATTAAAACATTTTGATTTATTAAAACCATGATTTTGGCCTACAAAGTTCGAGAAAACGAGTTCGGGAGTCGATTACGCACGAGGAAGGATTAACACCCTCGTAACGCCTAAAATTGGTACCTAATTGATTAATTTAGGTCTTAATGTAAAAAATTTGAAAAGATTTTAAAATACGATGCTCTTCATTTAAATGAAAACTTGAATAAATTAAATTGGATGCTAAGACTCTCTTATTTCGAAGATGTAAAATGTCACGCCCAGTGAGTTAGGATACGACATTTCAAATCCTCAACACTAAGCTTGTCTTTTGACTTTTAAAACTCATGCATTTAAGTTTAAGAAGGATATTCGATTATTTGGGGTAAATGAAAAAATCGAAACCTAGTAAGTTAGGGCATAATTTCTCAAAATTCCAAATACAGAATATGACCTTTATTTTTAGAAATCCTTACTTCGAGATAATAAAATGTCACATCCAGTGAGTTAGGACACAACATTTTTGAATTCCCGAGAATAAGATTTTATTCAACTTATATGCTTTGATTTTTTTTAAAACAATAATTGGTTATTTAGACTTGATGAGAAAAATCGAAATCCAGTAAGTTAGGGTACGATTTCTCGAATCTCGAGTTACAAAAAAATTTGCTTAATAAAAAAAAGAAATTATATCGGATAAAGATTAATGTAACGAAAATTGGTAGTAAAATAATGGTACAAATATGCATGATGAAAGAATAATAAATGTATTAATGTGAATAACAATAATAAGGACGAAAATAAAATAAAATAAACTAATCAAAAACGAAAAGAAAAAAATAAGTAAAAAATACGAGGAGAAATATGATTATAATAGTAATAATAACAAAAATAATAGAAAAAATAATAGCAATAATAATAGCAAAAAGTAATAATAGTAGTAACAACAACAACAACAACAACAACAACAACAACAACAGCAACAACAACAATAATAATAATAATAATAAAAGATAAATAAATAATAGTAATAATAATAATAATAATAAAAGTGATGATAGTAATAAAAATAAAAATAGTAATACTAGTAATAATAATAGTATTAGTGATAGTAATAATAATAGTAATAATAATACTAGTAGAGGAATATAATAATAATAATAATAATAATAATAATAATAATAATAATAAAGTAATAAATAAGATAATACTAATAACAATAACGGCAAAAAAGAAAAAAAAATTCGATAAAAAAATAATTTTAAAATTTAAGAAAACAAGAAGTTATAAATAAATACATAAGTAAATAACAAGAAGTTATAAATAAATACATAAGTAAATAAATAAATAAAATAAGAAATATGAAAAGAAATTGAAGTTAAATAACTGAGGATTTAATTGAAATCAAAATAAAATTAAGGGGGCTAAAATCGCCATAAATTAATATAGAAAAAGGCGTACAGGGACTAAAATGACAAGCGCGAAAACACGCGAGGACCAAATGGGCAAAAAGCCCAATCCCTGGACACGTGTCCACCTCCAGCGCAACAATGGGCCAGGGACTAAATTGAAACATGAAACAAATTATGCGGTCAAATTTAAAAATAAGAAAAAGTAGCAAAATGACTAAATTAAAACAGCCCAAAAAGGCGGAAGGGCTAAAAGGATAAATAACCCCATTTTCCAAAACACTCGGATCCTCAGCTCAAGGGTCGGGTCGCGCTGGTCAGCTCTAAAACGGCGCCGTTTTGACGCAAAAGCTCCTAGGGTAAAACGACGTCGTTTTACAAGTGCTATATAAGTCATAAAAATTAAAAAAAAAACCATTCTTCCTTTTTTCTCAAAAAAAAAAAAAAGAAAAAGCTTCTCTCTTTTCTCTCTCTTAGCCCCTAGTTCGGCCAAATTTTCGATGGACCACCGCAGCACCGACTGCCGGTCGCCGGCGCCGCCGCGCACAGTGTTGACGAAGATGAAAACGTGGCTTTTCAATATCTCGGCCCCTCAGAGCCTAAATCCAGCCTTAAAACGTTCGAAAAACAAATCAATGAGCCCTTTTCATTTTCTTTTCTTTGTTCTTATGTCCAACAAAAAACAAAAAAATGAAAATAAAAAAAGAAACCGAAAACGCAAGCAAATAAAAAAAGAAAATCACCTTCAGAGAATCTTTTTTTTTTGTTTTCTGATTAATCGGTCGTCAAAAAACGTTACAATCCTTTTTGTGGCTTTATAGCCGAAAAATAAATAAAAATACAATCTTTTTGTTTCTTATTTTTTTTCTATGCTGTGCTTTTTGTCCTTTTTTTGCAGGTATGGAAGAGTGACGTGGAGGCGCGATGTGGTGTACGGAGGAGGGACTGCTGATGTGGCAGTGTAAGGCGCGGCAGCGGCGGCGGCTAGGGCTTCCTAGGGTTTTTTTTATTTATGCTTTGTTTTAATTTTTGGGCTGATTTGAGCTAGGGTTTGAATTGGGCTTGTATTAGGTTTGTTTGTGTTTATTTTGGACTGTTAAATTTGGACTATTATTAATTGGATTTTTTTATTTGGTTTTAATTTTTGGGTTAATCGGGCCAGATTGTTGTGTAACGGGTGTCATAGCCCAATTTTGCCCGGGCATACAATCCCATTTTACAGCCCCACCTTTAGCCCATAACCCATACAGACCCGACCTATAAACCCAAGCCCAAAAACATAAACCCAGAAGCCCAAACCCAAATCAGCAAAAAAAAAAGGATAACCAAACCCTAAGTACGCCGCACCTAGGGTCTTCTGACATCCATTTACTCTGCCACCACCTGCGCCACTTGCTCTGCCACCGCCCAAGCACCGCCCATACCTTGCAAATAGAGGCAAATAAGCAAACAAACAAAAACCAAGTAGTTGTAATATGCCTATAAAAGGCTCAAAATCATTTTGTAATGGTGGGGGATTTTGGATTCTAAAAAAGCACGAATCATCAGCAATAAAAGATAGAAACATCAAGGTTTTCAATTTTTTTTAGTTTTATTATTATTTGCTTTCGTTTTTTATTTATTTTATTTTATTATTTCAAAAGCTTTTAAAAAAAATCAAGTACTAATAAAAGGGGAAGAGGAAACGAACCTGAACTCCGGAAAGGGGGGTCGTCGGAGCCTCTTCTCCGTTGTTGAACCCAAACCGGAGAAAGGGGCTTTCTCCTCGCGGGGGTTTGGAGCGTTAAAGCTCTACCCTTACACGGGCTCGGAAACGGGGCTAAGGCCCACTGTTCTGTTTCGACGGCCACCAGGTAAGCGGTGGTGCGAGGAACGGCCAGAGAAAAAGCTTTTGAGGGACAAAAATAGAGAGAGGGGGCTGCCTTTATTTTCAGTTTTGAGGGAAAACGAGAGAGGTGAGGGAAAAAATGAGGAGATGAAAGGTTTTAGGTGTTGGCTGCTGATTTTTTAAGAAAATTTTAGGGTTAACAATATGATTTTTTGGGAAATATTAGGCTTTATGTACATTTAACAAAACGCGCTGTTTGGTTAACAAGCTCACTGCGCATATTCCTTAAAAGGAATATTTGCACAACGAGTCCCTCCCTCTTGTGGCGCTTTTCAATCGGATCCCATTTTGCTTTTCTTATCGTTTTAAAATTGGCCCCGTGATTTTATTTCATTTTCAATTTGATCCGCGCCTTGCCATTTGAAACGATGTGCATCAAGGCTTGGGATATTTACCCATTTGGTCCTCGTGAGTTTATGCGCATGACGGGGTGGTCCTTGTTCCCTTTTTTTGATTTATTGCAATTTTAGCCCCCCTAACGTTTATCCTGATTTCAATATAGTCCTTCCTTGTTATTGCTGCTATTTCATTGATTATTTTTTTTATATTATTACCATTAGTTCTTATTTTTTATTATTATTATTTTAATATTATAATCTCTTGCCATTATTATTATTATTATTAGTAAATTGATGTTTTAATAATTAGTAATCTATTTTCTATCTACCTTCTTAATAGATTCTATTTACCCTTTATTTCATTATTATTATTCTAATATTACTATACTATACTATTAATATTAGTATTACTACTTTTATTTTATTATTATTACCATCTTTTTATTTTTTATATTATTATTATATTATTTTGTATATATTTTGTTAATTACCATTATTGTTACTATTATTATTATTTTACTACTTTATATATGACTTACTATTTTATCGGTTTACTACTAAAGTTCTTTTATTTTTATTACTCTTATTTATTTTCATTTTTATCTTTTATCACTTTAACCTATTATTTTCCTTTTAAGTTACATAGCTTGTTAGTTTCATTTTTTTCCTGTTATTCGTACTACTCGTTTATTATTATACCTGTTAATATCATGATTTATTTCTTTTCATTTTTATAAACTTGCGTTACATCAATTTTTCGCCCGATACAAAATTGCTTTCTTTCCCAAAGGCAATATTCCGTATTTGGAAATTCGAGAGATCGTGCCCTAAAGTATTGGGTCTCGATTTTTCTCGTTTAATCTAAATAACCGAATATCCTTTTAAAACAAATACATTTTAAACAAAAAGCTTATTCTCGGGAACTCGAAATGTCATGTCCTAATGCATTGGATGTGATGTTTTGTTATTCCGAGATAAGATTTTCTAAACCAAGGCAATGTTCTGTATTTAGAAGCTCGAGAAATCGTGCCCTAAAGTATTGGGTTTGCGATTTTCTCGTCCATTCTAAATGATAGAATATCCTTTTAATTAAATTCATAAGTTTTGAATAAACGGCAAGTTCAACTTCGAAGGTCAAAATATGGTGTCCTAACGTATTGGATATAACACTTCACCTTAAAATGAGACGACCTTTGACATACATTTTTAATTTATTCCATCTTTCTTTAAGCAAAGAGGATTGTATTTTAAAATATTTTTCAAATTTTCAACTTTCGACATAAAGACATTAAATAATCAATTAGGTACCAAGTTTGGGCGTGACGAGGGTGCTAACCCTTCCTCGCACGTAACCGACTCCCGAACCCGTTTTTGTGAAATTTCGTAGACCAAAAACACAGTTTTAGTAAACCAAAATGTTTTATTAAAACAAAGGTGATCCAATCACACCTAATAAAGATCGGTGGCGACTCCCATTTTTATTTTCGTTTTCAAACCCCAAGTCGATGTCCATTTTTTCAAAAAAAATGGTCAAGACAACGGGAACGGAGCAAAGACCTTAAAAGGGCCAATTTTGTCTGGTCTTGCCGAGTTTTGACTTCTTTTGGTGCTTCTTTTCTTCAAGTAGCCTCCTTCCATTCCACCGCATCTTCAGGGGTGTAGGAATTGGTGTTTCGATCCACTTCAAGGATATTAGACTTGTAGCTTCAATCTGCTCCACTGCAGCTTCAGGGAAATAAGATTTGTGGCTTCAATCTGCTCCACTGTCACTTCAGGGAGATAAGATTCGCCATGATAGATTTGATCCGACCTACTACAACTTTAGAGGTATAGGACTTGCAACTCATAGCTTTAATCTGTTCCACTACAACTTCAGGGAAATAAGATTCGCTATCCACAGTCTGCTCCACTGTAACTTCAGGGGCATGAGATTTGTGGCTTTAATCTGCTCCACTGCCACTTCAGAGAGATAAGATTTGCCATGATAGATTTGATCCGACCTACTGCAACTTCAGAGGTATAGGACTTGCAACTCGTAGCTTTAATTTGTTCCACTGCAACTTCAGGGAAATAAGATTCGCTATCCACGGTTTGCTCCACTGTAACTTCAGGGAGATAAGGTTTGGTTTTGGTAGACTTGATCCGACCTACTGCAACTTTAGAGGTATAGGATTTCGTGACTTGTTTTAATCCGTTCCACTGCAACTTCAAGGAGATAGGATTAGTAGCTTTAATCTGCTCCTCTGCAACTTCAGGGGTATGAGATTTGTAACTTCAATCTGCTCCACTGTAACTTCAAGGAGATAAGATGATGTGATCCGGCCTGGGTTAATCGAGTCGTTTCACTTGTTTGCCCAATCGTCGATGAGGAGATTGTTCGGTGCATTGAAATTATAAGTTTGGTGGAAAATATGCAGAAGCTAAAGAAGTGGTCTGGAGATGAAAGATGGTTTTAGTATGAAATGTAGTAGGCTCAGTTTAAGAAATAAAATAAAGATAGATAGTTTGGGATAAACAGTGGATATGGAAAACGGGCTTAAGCGGCAAGATCGATTCAACACTATATCATAGTGTCACCCCGGGACTTATATGGCTTAAGGGGAAGGATGAAAATAGTTGATGGACCTCGACCTGTTACTTAGCGAAGTAAGAACCGAAGGTATAATTGAATGGATGAACGCCACACTAGGTTGGTGATAAGTTCGGAAGGAGTTCGGTTGACGCCACTAGCACGCTAGATAAGTCAATTCGAGACTCACACGAAATATGAAAGGGAAAACCTCATAAGAACAAAAGTTCATAAATTTTTTTATCAAAGTTCAATAATTCAAAAGTCCTTTTACAAAAGCTGATTTCACCTATTTATAGTGTTAGAAAAGGCTAGCCAAATGGTCACAAACATTCAACTTAATGTGCCATTTAAAAGCTGAAATAAAATTCAAGTTTTTTCACATTCTTGAGCCAAATAACTCCATTCTTGAATTCACTTTAATTCAGCTGGATGAATGACCTTAATTGCTTGAAAAATGACTCTTGAGTTAGCCCTTAGCTAGCCGAATAGACACCAACTTATTAACCAGCTTCTTAGTGGTATTTGAATGCTTGAATTGACCTTTAAAATGGCAAAAACGGGCTGGTAGTTGAAAAGGTTGCTGGCGAAATTAAATGGATGATAAAATGCTCCTTAAAACCTCCTTAAATGATGTATAAACCTCCTTTTTAACAACCCCTTTACTTTGTACCTGATAATGACTTGAACAACCACTTTATTTAATTTGTAACAGCCTTGAATTGTAACAGTTATGACTTGAAAAGACTCCTGCAATAAACACATTAAAATGAGCTTATTAAACACAATTAAACACTAATTAAACATAACACACATTTAAGTAAAAGAACTAAAACATATGCATCAATTATTCCAGCAACTAGTTAATTAAAGAAGCATAATTAAATGAACTTAACTCATGCATCAATAAATAATCCTAGGAACTAGATTAATTAATAGCAACACTTATTAAATAAAGTTCAACAAAAACACTTATTAATTAATCTAAGATGAGTTGAATAAATGTCCAGCAACTCATTTATTAAACTAAGATGCTTAAATGCATGGTTTGAAATGCAAAATAACTGAACAATGAGTTACTTAATGCTAGACTTTATTAAATGCAGAACACACAAAGTGCAAATCTAAAATTAAAAATATGCAAAATTATTAAAAATATGCAAATCTAAAACTAAAAATATGCAAAATTCTGCAAGGGCGTTTCTCAATTAATTCAAGCCCAAGTCAAATGTTAAGTAGGGGCATTTTTGTCCATATTAGGTCAACTTTGTCAGAACTATATAAGTCCCTTTAAAAAATAATTTTTAAGAAGCTTTTTCATTAGATTGATTTATAGGTTTTAATGGTTGCTATTCTTATAGAATTGCTTTGCACTTTTCGTTTGACACTCAAAGGTATAGGAACCTTTTTGTATCTTTGAGTTTTGCATCAAAATTAAGTAGATTTTTAGTTAATTTTTTCAATTTGAACTTGCAATTGAGTAATCAAAGCTATGGGTTTTCGTGTTACACACCATTTCGACAATCAAATCGAGGACTCCATCGTGAATTCTAAACATTTTAAAACTCTATCTGATTTAATTATTTAAATGAATATAAAAATGATTGGGTTTTGTTTGTTGAATATGGGTATGAACTAATTTTCTATGGTAGCTGATTAATTGAAATGTTAATTAATTAATTTAAAGGTTAGGGAATAAATTAGACTAAATTGAAAATGTAGAAACTTGGGATTAACGACTCTAGGTGAATAAATAGATAAGTGAGACCGAGAGTGTAACACCCCAAACCCAGCCTAGAAGTTAGACCCGAATCTGGCATGTCACATTGAAAAGTTTTTCGAAAACCATGTTTTCATTAGAAACTCTTCTTAAAGAATTTAAAACTTTTTGCTATTCAAAAAACCTCAAATTTTGTTTGCTTATTTTCAAAATGTACTTAATTAAGAATAATTCCCTTGCAAAAACATTATTACTACCATTTCCAAAAACTTGTTTATAACAGTAATCAAATTTAGTGAATTGCGGAAACCTGATATTTTGAGAAGTAGTTATTATCGTTTTATAAAAATCTAGAGTTTAATCGTTTATAGTTTGAATATAAATGCAATGGTAATTTAAAGAAAAATAATTTCCAATGGCCTTATTATAAAAACCAAACCCAATTTAAAATAAACTTAAAATGAAGCTAAATAGAAATTTACTAAAACTTTTGGAGAAGTATTCCGATGTATGGCCACCAACGAGTCCTCCGCAGCTTCAAATCCTCTAATGCTGGGGATTACCTGCGAGGTTAAAGGAAAGGGGGGTGAGTTACGAGAACTCAGTGTGTAATCCCCTAATCGGTCGTTAACTGGGCTGAGACCTATACAGAAACAAACTGGGCTAAAGCCCGTATAAACATGATAATGCAGATAATGTAATGTAACCCAACCCAATCTAGTCAATCACACCCCCGTACCAACCAACACACCTGTGGGTGATCATCAGTCAACCCACCCCGCCAAACACACCACGAATGCAGCCGAGCTGCCAGATTATAAGCGGCTTAGAGCCTTTGTTAGGTCCACAGTTGTCTTGGGTGACTCGTGCGACCCTAACAATCAAATCGGTGAGTCCACAGTCATCTCGGGTGACCCGTGTGACCCTAAAAATCAAATCGATGAGTGAAAATCAAATCGGTGAGTTCACAGTCATCTCGGGTGACTCGTGCGATCCTAAAAATCAAATCGATGAGTGAAAATCAAATCGGTGAGTCCACAGTCATCTCGGGTGACTCGTGCGACCCTAAAAATCAAATCGATGAGTCCACAGTCGTCTCGGGCGACTCGTGCGACCCTAAAAATCAAATTGATGAGTGAAAATTAAATCGGTGAATGAAAATCAAATCGGTGAGTCCACAGTCATCTCGGGTGACTCGTGCGACCCTAAAAAATCAAATCGATGAGTGAAAATCAAATCAGTGAGTCCACAGTCATCTCGGGTGACTCGTGCGACCCTAAAAATTAAATCGGTGAATGAAATCAAATCGGTGAGTCCACAGTCATCTCGGGTGACTCGTGCGACCCTAAAAATCAAATCGATGAGTGAAAATCAAATCGGTGAATGAAAATCAAATCGGTGAGTCCACAGTCATCTCGGCTGACTCGTGCGACCCTAAAAAATCAAATCGATGAGTGAAAATCAAATCGGTGAGTCCACAGTCGTCTCGGGCGACCCGTGCGACCCTAAAAATCAAATCGGTGAGTGAAATCAAATCGGTGAGTCCACAGTCATCTTGGGTGACTCGTGTGACCCTAAAAATCAAATCGATGAGTCCACAGTCATCTCGGGTGACTCGTGCGACTGTAACAAATCAATCACTTCCTCCAATTACATAACCCAACCCATGCAGTATGTCATGTATGCAAAGCACATTTCATAATGATGTATGAAATAGATTACCGTCATAACCAGATAAACAGAATATACACAATCATGCTAGTCAACCCATTGGGGTATAACAGTAATTTTTCTCACCAAGGGTAATTCGAAAATTTTGCAGCCTAAGGGTAATTTGGTAATTTACCCTCCAAGGGTATTTCGGTAATTTTGTAACCCAAGGGTATTTCGATAATTTACCGTCCAAGGGTATTTCGGTAATTTCGCAACCCAAGGGTATTTCAGTAATTTACTCTCCAAGGGTATTTCAGGAATTTTACATCCCAGGGGTATTTCGGTAATTTACCCTCCTAGGGTATTTCAATAATTTGCCTTCCAGGGGTATTTCAGTAATTTTGCATCCTAGGGGTATTTCGGTAATTTACCCTCCTAGGGTATTTCAGTAATTTGCCCTCTAAGGGTGATTCAGTAGTTTTACCAACCAAGGGTAATTCGGTAATTTACCCTCCAAGGGTAATTCGGTGATTTACCCTCCAAGGGTATTTTAGTAATTTTACCCACCAAGGGTAATTCGGTAATTTCGCAATCCAAACTTAACTACTAATTTGGGCATAACAATTTAAAACTGTCCATCTGTGTCATACTGACTAAATTGACCATAACTCGAGTTAGAAAACTCGAAATCTAGATCCGTAAAATTTCCTTGAGATTACACTCATATATCTTCTTACTATAATTTTTCCAGAATTTTTGGCCTAGCCATTTAGTACAGTTTATTCTTTAAATCTTCCCTTGTTTCACTGTCCAACAATTCTGACCTCTCTTATCTTAATTTCAAATATCTCGCTGTACGGTTTTCATATATTGATCCCACTTGTTTCTAATGAAAATAGGCTCACTAAGGAATCCATACAAAGGAATTATAACCAATAATTCTCTTTGTACAATTTTATATGAGTTTTCCAAAACAAATCAGTGAACCCCGAAGTTAATCAGAACCAGTCTCACTAAAATTAAGATATCTCAGAATATAAAATTCCTTTTCCTTCTTCGTTTCTTCCATATTAAAATAGACACAGTAAGCTTTAGTTTGATATCTTATTAACTTTCTAATTCCCTTTCTCCTATTTTTCATGATTTTTCAAAAACACATCACTGCTTCTAACCGAAACTGTTTTATTACAAAATACGATTACCATTACGATCATACGCACGCCCGAGTGATCATGGATGCCGATTTTTAGTTTTTTTCGGTATTTCGACCAATTAGCAGCATATTTAATACAAATATTCAGAGAAGTGTGAGATTACACACCATTTCAAACATGTATTTGGAAGGGTATGAGGTTACACACCTTATTCGGAATCCGTAACGCGATGCTCTCCGCGGCACCAAAAATTCGAGTCACTTCTTACGAGGGATAGATTTTCGATTGACCCTTTGATAAAGTACTTCTAGACCTTGCAACCAGCATAAAATCTCTCATGAAAAGTCCCTAGACTCTCAACCATGTTACAAATTAGTCACCTCATTAGCTAGCTTAAGCTTTGAGGACTCCAAAAATACAATTTTTATCAAGAAAGATCACCAAAATCACTTACTTGTGAAGAGAAATGTTTGCTGAAAATTTTGAGCTCCATAACCCTTATTTCTCTTCAATATTCGGTGGATGAAGGTGGAGGAATAGTGAAAAGATGATAACATCTTTATTCCTCTTATTTTATTCATTTAAAACACCTAACATCACCAACTTTTGACCAAAATAAATGCTCTTGTCCCTATATTTTTTTATGGCCGGCCAACTCATTTAGACAAGGCCAAATTGTACATTTGGGACCTCCAATTTCTAATCCATAGCTATTTGGCACTTCTAGCAAATAAAATTAAAGTTTAGCACTTTATGCGATTTAGTCCTTTTTCGAAATTAAGCCCTCAATCGCTAAAATTGAGACACCAAAATCTTCATGCATCCTTATAAACATGTTATAACACATATAATAACATGAAAATAATTTTCTCTATCCTCGGTTTAGTGATTCCGAGATCACTATTTCGACTAGCCCCTAAATCGGGCTATTACACCCTCCATGCATTTTTTTTCACCTATTCCATTACCTTTCAAATCGCATCATTATATTTTTCTTTTATTTCATTCCTTTCTTTTTCCTTATTTTCCTCCTTACCTTATCTTTTTAGTCATCATTTCATTTTTCTTTTATTTCTTTCCTTTAATAATGTCATGGTTGACACTTGGAAGAGCACACAAAAAAATAAATCCAAAATTTGCAAAAGAGGGGATTTGAACCCCTCCCCTCAAAGTCCTTCACTTGATGCCATAACCTCTTTACCAATAGCTCATTTATGTTAACAAATTACTCACTTATTTGCATAAGCTTTGATGCCTCTTACTATCTCTCCTTAATAGGCTTAGACACAAACTTTCACTAAGGCCTAACTTAAACCCGAAACTTCATAGAACCCCGTAACTTTCTAAAATCGTCTTCTTAATAAGTCCAACTTGAAATAATGCCATTCTCTTGTTCTCAAAAATTTTAAACACTCTTACGCCCAATGCCCAATGGGCTTAATCCTACTAGGCCCAATTTCGGGATGTTACAGAGAGGAGACCTTATTGAGTGTGTATTCAATTTTCCCTATTTAGTCTAAGTGATATCGAGAGATTAATTGAATTAAATCATTAATTAGGTAAATTATTGACCGGGAGGTAAAAATTGAACCAATTAGAAAAGTAATCAATTTAGTTCCCTAATTCAAGAATTAATTATTAACACGAATATTAATCAACTACTACATTTGTCTCTGATTATTACCATTATAATTTTGGAATTTTTACAATTTAGTCCTTTTAGTCATTACATTAGTTTAATTCCACAATTTTATGGTTTGTCATACTATGCTTTTTTGGAGAATAGCTAGTTAAACTCATTAATTTTCATGTGTTACCTTTTTAATTCGTCATATCACCCAATCTCTTTTGGGTTCGATCATTGGAATACATAGGATTCCATTAAAACACAAATTATTACAACTAGACCTATGACACTTGCAAAACACTGCATTTTATCTCTCTTTTTTTTCAATTTTCTCTGCCCAGTGTACGTACGCCAAGGCATGGTCAAATATACGCACCGAAGTGCTAATAGGGCATAAATGCATCGATCCCACCAGCCACACTAGAATACACTCGTATCCTCAGGGAATTTGAGTTGGCGATATGTAACACCCCTGTACCCGGTTCGACCCAAGGAACCTGATATAGGAATATTACATTTGATGCCAAAGTGATTTTTGGCAAACCACTAATATATTTGAACATAAAAAAATAATAATAAATTTGTATAATTTATATTTTAGTCCCTACTACTTGGAACATACTTGATCTTCTTAAGTACATGCCATTCCATTCAAAATTTTGAAAAATACCCTCTTGGCATTTGGAGATGTGATGAGATGAATACTCTCAACCTCGATTACAACTCTTCAAAATCACCGTACCTAATCTGCACACGGAAAACAAACCGTACGCTGAGTAAAAACTCAGTGGTATTTCTATAATCCGAGTATTTAAAAATAATATAATTTAATAATAGGCACAATTAAATTTATAAGGACATATTAATGTCTAGTATCATATCATAACTATCATTTTTCATTTATTAAACAATATCCTAATTCACACAATTGCTATATAAATGATTATTCACATATCAACCATATTTATTCGTACAATGGCATCAGTCATGCAGTACTCAATTCATGAATACATCATTTCATACCATACTCAATTCATGAGTATATAACTCATATATTCCATGTATTGTCAACATATTTTACATTCTATTTTCAATTCACTATATCACTTCCATTTCTCATATCATTTCATTTCAATATCAATTGCAAGACTTTATTATTCATTTACCCCTATTAATAAGACTCGGACTTGGACGGATACACGGATCCAACCAAAACACACCAGTTTGACACCCAGTGCCTCTTCGAATAATTCGAAGTAATAGATTGACACCCAATGTCTCATCGGCTATGCCGAAGTAAGTTGGTACCCAGTACCTCATCGAATTTATCCGAAGAAATAGTTTGACACCCAGTGTCTCATCGACTCGTGGTCGAAGTATCCCTGAACTCTTCCAATCCTATGACATGCCAACTATATCCGACTCAGCTCGATATAGTTAATAGGGTTTCCAATTCACTTTTCAGACACAACCAATATTTAGTATTTCATTGTCACAAAATTCACATTTCAATACCAATCAATAATTTCATCAATCACAAATTCATAGAATCTCAATTCAATATCAAGATAATAATAAACAACACTCATCTCAATTACTTACCATACACATTAATTTAAAATACAATAAATAAAATTTTCTAAATTCGGATTATAGAGGTACAAACCGTAATTTTCGAGCTACTCCTCATTAATCTTGTTTTTTCCTTTCTTAGCCGAGGTCTCCGGCACAACGTTAGCTACGGAAATTAAAATAATTTAAAATCATTTACACACAATTTCACATTGAATATTTAAATTTTTATTCAACTTTTGCTCACATTTCAATTTAATCCTTAATCAAAACTAACTTTATTTTATTTAAAACTAATTTCATATTTTCATTCAACTCTCACTTTAAACTAATTTCAACCTTCAAATTTCACCATAAACCCTAATTTCGAAATTCTCTCAATTTAGTCCCTATTACTCAAAACTTAAGATTTATTTTACAATTCAATCCCTTTTTTACTTCTAACTTGAAATTCTATCAATTTAACCCCTAACTCTTCAATTTATTCAACATGAACAACTTCTAAAAATTCATTAACTTCTAAAATTTCAATATAAATCAAGTAGTATTTTGTTTTAGGATTCTAAAAACATAAAAATTTTAAGAAAATGGGCTAAATTGACTTACCACTTTGAGTTTGAACCTTAAAACCCCAAATTTTCTCCTTTCTTTTTCTTTTTTTCTTTTTTTCTTCTTTCTTTCCCGTGTTTCGTTCCCCAATTCTGATCTTTCTTTTTCTTTTTCTTTTATGTTTTGTTTTTATTATTATATTATATTATAATATATATTACTTATACAAGAAGAAATACATGTATTATTATTATATACATATGATTATTATTTTTACACATGTATTTCACAATTACCATACATTTGTCATAATTTGGTTTAATTACTTATTTATTTATTTTATAAATAATATAATATAATATAATATAATATAATATAATATAATATTTTCTTAAATAATAAGTAAGCATATATAATTATTACAAGTATATATAATATTGTATAATATTGTTACACATGTAATTTACTATTACCATACAATTGTAGATTTTATGGTTTATTTGCTTAATTGGTCCCTTTACTTTTCTTTATTCTTTTATTGAGCTTTCACACTTTATTGAATTTAATCATTATATTTAATTAGCCTTAATTTAAACAAATTCACCTAACCAAAACCTAATTAACTACACTACTAATCGTAATATTTTTAATAAATATTTACGAATTCGTTTTTCGAAAAGGGAGACCCAAAAATACACTTTCTGATACCCGTGACTATCGAGTCATTACACGATACGTTCTCAGACACTTTGGGAATTAGAGAACTATTGCAATATATATACGCGCATAACGTTGAATTTCCCACCTATTGAAAACAAACCCTATGGCATATTAATTATACTCATGACTCTATCCAACAACGTTAATATGGCATATTCCATTATTAATATTCGTAGTATATATTCCAATAATATATCAACCAAATATCACATAGCAAGATTATACATATCCAACTAACATATCAAATAGTAAGGTATATATGTACCTTTTGAACATATTCAACCTCAATAGTTTTCTATTTTCATTCACATATTAAGTTAAGCATATATAAATATATACCATGAAAATGAATTATAAAAGCACAAACCAAAATATCTAATCGTCAATAGCTTTAACTTTCTGAGATGATCCTACGTTATCTTTTGCTACAAAATTAAATCTGGATATAGAAAACTCATTAATCATTTAATTCGAATATAGTGATTGAATCATAACCGCATACACCCGTTTCATTAACATATTCAAAAATAGTGTTTGACTTAAAGGAAAAGGTAACCGAGTTTATTTCGCAAGAGGAAAAACTTGACAATGAGCAATACATCCATTGTCCAAAGAATTACAATGTAAAGTATGCAATTTATTCAATTTTGAAAATGAGGTGTGCCCAAGACAAGCATGCCAAAGAAATGTATTATCTTGAGTAGACAACAAAGAAGTAACTCGAAGAAGAAACACAACTATCATTGCTTATGGATGGAGAGTGAGTAGGTATTAGGAAATAAAGACCATGATGTTCCTTACCAATCCCCTTTCACCACTCCATTGCAAAGGTCCTGCACAAAAAAAAATGAGGATAAAAGGATTCAAAAAAAATTATGGTCATATGTTAACTAAGATATAAAAAGGAGGTTAAAATGAAAGTCCGGCACATGAAAGACATTAAAGAGAGTAAAGTTGGGTGAGAAGGTAACAAAACCAATGTGGGCAATAGGAGTGGAGTTACCATTCGACAATTGAATAGTCAATGAACTAGATTCTCAATGAGCCAAAGACTTAAACAACGGATGTCCAATGTCATATGATTGGTGGCTCCATTGTCCAAGATCCAACGTTTAGTAGACATGTGAGAGGGATTACTTGCCATATATGCAGCAGCTCCAATTGGTGGAGAAGCGTCTACGCTATTTCCAAGCAGAGTTATAATTTTGGTATTATTCTTGTGTCAAAATTGGAGTTGCCAAAGGAGAAACAGTGGCAGAAGTCTTCGATCCCATAGCACTATTTGCAGTAGAGGAGGAACTGGACTTGCGTTTGGTGAATTTGAAATCTGGTGGATATCCAATCAAGCAATAACAATTCTCTCATTTGTGGCCCTTGACTTTACAATGATATTACAAATGCCTTAAAACCTTTTCTTGCTCGAACCTTGACCATTAGAGGAATACAAAGTCGTAGGTTCACTCAAAGCAAAAGTGGAAGAATACATTCGTTGGCTTTCTTCTTGAAGAAGCACTGAGTATGCTTGGTTTAAGAAAGAAAAAGGTTGCATGAGTAAATTTTGGCTATAGGCTGTTGCATAGGACTCGTTTAAACCCATCAGAAACTGAAGTAAACGTTGTTGTTGTACATGAACACGATTCTTACGTGAAATAGCATAAACATAAGTTGAAAATGGAACCAAGGCTTCATACTCATCCGAAAGAATTTTTAACTTGCTGAAATAAACTGAGGTTGAAGCAATACCTTGCAAATGTGTCGCTATCTCTCGTTGAAGAAAAAAACTCAAGAACCATCTACTTTATCAAATCGTTCTTGGAGATCTTTCCAAACAAGGGCTACACTTGAAGCAAAGACAATGCTTGCTGATAAGTCCTCACTCACCGTGTTCAAGATCCATGAGAAAACAAATAGTGTTACACCGGTCCCAAAGAGGCTATAGAGTTGCTAATAGATCATCATGAGAACATGCACAACAAGGCCTATCTTATTTTTGGCCAAGAGCAATACGCATCAACCTACTCCACACACTGTAATTTTCAATTTTGGTTATCTGGAGTGAAACCAGCAAAGTCCCTAGAGTGTCAGAGGGATGAAGGAACAAAGGATGGTGAAAGTCGACTATATCAAGAACTGCCATTAAAACCTAAAAGCTGGCAATATTGAAAAAGTAGAAGTAAAGAAAAGAAGCGAACCAAAAAGAGCAACAAACCAGAACAAAAAACCAAAATCAAGGATGAATATCCAAAAACTTGAAACGAAAAACCTGAATCTGATACCATGTTGAACTGATAATCAGAGGATTATGATGAATAGAACTATATTCCATATCCCATTGACATACACTGCTATGCTTATATATACAAAAGAAAAGAAAAAAACTTCCCTAACCTCCTAACTGATTTTAGTAACAAATTATCTAACAATTCTTTACAAGATCGAAGTTGTTGGAGGTGAAAAGGGAGCGGTAGATGTAATTGAAGGGATGGAGAGGGATGTAGTACTAGAGATGACAACGAAGAGGCGGAGGAAGGGAGGGTAGAGCGGTGGAAGAGACCGAGGTTGTCGAGTTCGTGGAAGAGGGAGATGGGTGGGAGAGGCTGAGGATTTAGAGTAGGGCCTAAGAGGAAGAAAAGGATTGGGGTGGAAAGTAGGAAAGAAAGAAAGGGGTGGAAAACATTGAAGAAACTCTCAACAGAAAAATGAAAAGAATTGTTTGGATGATGGTTGGTAAGAAAATGAGAGTGATTATTTCTCAATCTAATCCCTGCCCATTGTCCTAATAAGGGGGAGTCGTTGTGAGTGGGTTTAGTTGTTGGTTGTTGTTCCAATGAGTGAGAGCTTGGGATTTAGAAACTGAAGAAACTACTAAATGACGTTATATGTACGGAAACGAAGTCGTTTTTGAGTTTGTTCCACCCATTCGATACATGGAACAATAAAAAAGAAAAGCTGCGATTGAAATGATTTCTCCGGAACATCACTTTGCATTCTTTGTCTATCAGCATAATTTATAAATTAAAATGAATAGTGTTTTTAATCAAAAGTACATTATGTAAAATATGTTTACAATATATATTTTTTTAGTTTCACTTCCCATCGGGGTGGATTGGTGAAATCCTTAATTAATGAAAATTGATATTGTCGAAATCATTTTTTGTTTGGAAAACGGGCCGACTTTAAATGGAAAAATGGAGTCGCCACCAATCCTTTTTGGAAGTGTGATTGGGTCACTTTATAAAACATTTGGTCTACGGATTTTAGGAAAACGGGTCCGGGAGTCGGTTACGCACGAGGAAGGATTAGCACCCTCGCAACGCCCAAAATTGGTACCTTATTGATTATTTGATGTCCTAGTATCAAAAATTGGAAGAGATTTTAAAATACGAATCCTTGAGAAAATGTTTGGATAATTTGAATTGGATATCGAAATTCTCTAGCTCCGAAAAGATGAAATATCACATCCAGCACGTTAGGACACGACGTTTCAAACCCTCGACACCAAAATCATTTCATGATTTCCAAAACTCATGCATTACAATTTAAAAAAGGTATTCCGCTATTCAGCCAAACAAAAAAATCGAAACCCAACACGTTAGGGCACAATTCCTCGAATTTCCAAACATGAAATATTGCTTTATTTTGAAATTAAGAAAACACAGTCAAAATTTTAATAGGATATTTAGTCCTTTGGAAGAGCGGAAAATTGAAACCCAGCACGTTAGGGCACAATTTCTCGAAACCTCCTAGCACAAAATATTGCCTTATTTTTAACTTAAGAAAATACGGACACAATCTTAATGGATATTTAGTTTTTCGGACGAATAGAAAATCGAAACCCAGCACGTTAGGGCACGATTTCCTGAACTTCCAGGTGCCAAACATTGCCTTGATTTGAAAAGAATTATACATCAAGTAAAAATTAATTTAACACGAATCTATGAAGCTAAATCCAACACTAATATGCATACCAGAAATAAAATGGACGAGAACATAAATAACAATACTAAGCAAAATAATTAAAGATGAATAAATAAAAGAAAGTTAATAAAATAATAGGTAAACAAATGAGGGAAAAAAAAAAAAAAAAAGAAGAAAAGTTGAAAACAAGGGAACTGAAAGAAAAGTATTGAATAAAATAGATCAAACAAGAATATTAAAAAGGGTAATAATAAAATAATAGTGGTGAAAGAATAAGAAATAATATTAATAGTAGATGAAAATCATAATAAAAGTAATAGTAAAATAATAATATAAAAATAATGAAAATGAAAATAACCATAGTGAAAACAAAAGTAATATTAATAGTAAATGTGATAGTAATCATAAAGTTTTTTTGACAAAAATCAAATTGGGCTTTATTATATGAATAATTATAAACAGAAACTAATGGAAATGGCCCAGCAGAGCCCAGACCAAAAATAAAAACGGAAAAGCACCGAAAAATCTAGAACCCCTACATTCAAAATTCAAACTATGCCTATCTACTTGCTCAATCAGACGTTAATATGCCTATCTACTTGCTCAATCAGACGTTAATTCGCCTTCCAATAATTCATTTCTGTTCAGTCATCATTAATGGTGAAACTCAATACCGAGGGGGTTTAATTCTGCCCTGCGTCCGTTTGTTTTACCATTTGGAAAACCCCCTTCTTCCTCTTCATTTCGTCCCTTAGTCCGGTTCTCTAATACATTCATCTCTCGCCTGACTTTCTGCATACCATGGAGCTCTGTTTAGTAGGTACATCTCTTCCTTGCGCTTTAAGGTTTCTGTTGCTAATAGATGTGCAAGTTTGTTTGCCGATCTTGGGATAAACTTGAACTTTAAATTGTTTCTTCTGGATTTCATCTGATGAACATCATGAATAAGAGGACCTATCTGTGACTTATCAAGGCTATTCTTCATGCATTTCTTTATTGTTGACAATGAATCACCTTCGATAATCATATTTGTACTTTCCATTTCGAGCGCTATTTGGGTTGCTCGTCGACAGGCTAACGCTTCGGCTGCAAAGGCTGAATCAACCCCTCTATGAATTTTTGTTGAAGAAACGAGAACTTGACCCGAGCTATCCCTGGCTACAACCCCAGACGCCGAACACTTGTTCCTTCCATCAAAAGCCCCGTCAAAATTAACTTTAACCTCTTGCCCAGATGGATGACGCCATTTGATGTCCACAGGAAAGGTATTATGGCTCGTTTTCTTTATGCTATCCAATTCTTTAACATAACTGAGTATGAAACTTACTATCTCCTGACCTGATCTACTTGTTCTGTCATGGATGCAATAATTTCTTTCGCCCCAGATGGCCCAAAGGGCAACACAGAAGGTTCGGCACTTTGTCAAAAGAATGGAGATCAATAACATGGTAAGCCAGTCTACAAACTCTACCTGCGTGTAAACTGCCAAATTAATATCTGATAAAACCCTCCAAACTGCCATTGAAACAGGACAGACTCTGAATAAGTGGTTCAATGTTTCTTCTCCACCACTGCATCGAGGACAACTACTGTTTGCAGCTAATCTACGAGCGTGCATGCTTACTTTTGTTGCTAAGTAGTTCCAAGTAGTTTTCCAAATAAAAACTTTTATTTTTGTTGGTATGTCGGTCCGCCATAATTTCTTGTAAGAGTCTCTATAGATGGTCTGTAAAGCATAAGCTGTAGGATCCAAGCTTTGTAATAGTTTGTAGGAGCTTCTAACTGAAAACTCACCTGATGGTTCTCCATTCCAAACCAAAAAGTCCTCATGGGGTGCAACTGCAAGGGAAATCCAGAGAATCAGATCAGCCACTTCTTCTGGGAAGGTATCAACAACTAACTCTCTATTCCATTCTCTGCTATTACTGTCAATTAATTCTGCAACTTTATCGCATTGCAAATTATCAAACCTGGACAGTAATCTAATATTGGCATAATTTGGGATCCATGCATCATCACTAATTGAAATATTTTGGCCCGTACCCACTCTCCATGTTAGTCCTTTCTTCAAAGTATCCTTCGCTGCCCAAATGTTTCGCCACACATAAGAACATGAATTACCCAATCGGGAATTAAGAAAATTGCTCTCTGGAAAATACTTTGCTTTAAATACTTGCGCTACTAATGATTCTGGACAATTAATTAATCTTCAACCTTGTTTTGCTAAGAGAGATATATTGAATTGAGCCATACTCTTGAAACCCAAACCTCCTTCCTCCTTAGGTCTACATAAGAACTTCCATTGACACCAATGAATCCCTCTTTTGCCAGCTCCTTTTTGCCACAAGAAATTCGCAATTTTGTTCTCTATCTTCTCACATAAGCTTTTGGGAAATAAAAAACACGACATAGCATAAGTGGGGATTGCCTGCAGAATTAATTTTATAAAAATCTCTTTCCCTCCCTGAGATAAAAACCTTGAGCTCCAAGCTTCAATCCTTACTGCAATTCTATCAATCCAATTCAAGAAAGCTTCTTTTTTCCGTCTACCCACTATGTTGGGGAGACCCAGGTACTTTTCCGGACTAGAAGAACTTCGAACTCCCAACATTGTCGACACTACTGCCTTCGATTCCTCATTTGTATTTGTACTGTAAAAAATAGTGGATTTGTTGAAGTTAACACATTGACCTGAAGAGACTTCATATTCCTTCAGAATTTCTTTCAATGCTCTGGCCCCTTTTTCTGTCGCTTCACCAAATAGTATGCAATCGTCTACAAATAATAAGTGTGAAATCTCTGGCCCCTTCCTACTAGCCTTTGCCCCTTTGACTAAACCCTTCGTTTTTGCTAATCTCATCAGAGCTGAGAGACCCTTGCTACAAATAAGAAATAAAAACGGGCTTGGTGGATCTCCTTGTCGAAGCCCCATTGTAGGTTGAAAGGGGCGTCCCCTATTTTCGTTAATGATAACTGCATAGGAGACTGTGGTGATACACTTCATTATCAAATCAATCCACCTCATATCAAATCCCATATTCCCCATCACTTGCTAAACAAAATCCCATTCCACCCTATCATAAGCTTTGCTCATATCTAGTTTTACTGCTTTATACCCCTTTTTTCCTGTTTTCTTCCTCCGAAATGTGTGTAACAATTCATAAGCTAAGAGTACATTGTCTGAGATCAATCTACCTAGTACAAAAACACTCTGAGCCTTATCAATGCAATTACCTATGACATCTTGCAACCTGTTCATTATTGCTTTTGTCACTATTTTGTATATGACCGTACAAAGACTTATCGGCCTGAAGTTTACAAGGATAGTGGGCTGTGAGATCTTGGGAAAAAGCACAATATCTGTCGTATTAGTTGATTCAATCCCTTTCCCATCATTCAAAACTCCTAAACAAAACTCCAAAACCTCATTTCCTACAATATGCCAGTATTTTTGAAAAAATAATGCTGGGAATCCATCCGACCCCGGTGCTTTCAAAGGTCCCATCCCCTTTAGTGCCGTATAAACCTCATCTTCCTTGAAGGGAGATTGTAAAATATCATTAATCTCATGCGAAATACTGCCTTCAATTCCTTCCAGCACTTTTTTTGGATCTGCAACTCCCCCTGTCGAAAATAATTTTGCAAAATAAATTTTGGCAGTATCTTGTAAACCTTTGTCGTCACTGATCTCCTCTCCATCGCCCAATACCAACTTAGATATGCAATTAGATCGTTTTCGGATTGTTGCACTTCTATTGAGCTTTCACACTTTATTGAATTTAATCATTATATTTAATTAGCCTTAATTTAAACAAATTCACCTAACCAAAACCTAATTAACTACACTACTAATCGTAATATTTTTAATAAATATTTACGAATTCGTTTTTCGAAAAGGGAGACCCAAAAATACACTTTCTGATACCCGTGACTATCGAGTCATTACACGATACGTTCTCAGACACTTTGGGAATTAGAGAACTATTGCAATATATATACGCGCATAACGTTGAATTTCCCACCTATTGAAAACAAACCCTATGGCATATTAATTATACTCATGACTCTATCCAACAACGTTAATATGGCATATTCCATTATTAATATTCGTAGTATATATTCCAATAATATATCAACCAAATATCACATAGCAAGATTATACATATCCAACTAACATATCAAATAGTAAGGTATATATGTACCTTTTGAACATATTCAACCTCAATAGTTTTCTATTTTCATTCACATATTAAGTTAAGCATATATAAATATATACCATGAAAATGAATTATAAAAGCACAAACCAAAATATCTAATCGTCAATAGCTTTAACTTTCTGAGATGATCCTACGTTATCTTTTGCTACAAAATTAAATCTGGATATAGAAAACTCATTAATCATTTAATTCGAATATAGTGATTGAATCATAACCGCATACACCCGTTTCATTAACATATTCAAAAATAGTGTTTGACTTAAAGGAAAAGGTAACCGAGTTTATTTCGCAAGAGGAAAAACTTGACAATGAGCAATACATCCATTGTCCAAAGAATTACAATGTAAAGTATGCAATTTATTCAATTTTGAAAATGAGGTGTGCCCAAGACAAGCATGCCAAAGAAATGTATTATCTTGAGTAGACAACAAAGAAGTAACTCGAAGAAGAAACACAACTATCATTGCTTATGGATGGAGAGTGAGTAGGTATTAGGAAATAAAGACCATGATGTTCCTTACCAATCCCCTTTCACCACTCCATTGCAAAGGTCCTGCACAAAAAAAAATGAGGATAAAAGGATTCAAAAAAAATTATGGTCATATGTTAACTAAGATATAAAAAGGAGGTTAAAATGAAAGTCCGGCACATGAAAGACATTAAAGAGAGTAAAGTTGGGTGAGAAGGTAACAAAACCAATGTGGGCAATAGGAGTGGAGTTACCATTCGACAATTGAATAGTCAATGAACTAGATTCTCAATGAGCCAAAGACTTAAACAACGGATGTCCAATGTCATATGATTGGTGGCTCCATTGTCCAAGATCCAACGTTTAGTAGACATGTGAGAGGGATTACTTGCCATATATGCAGCAGCTCCAATTGGTGGAGAAGCGTCTACGCTATTTCCAAGCAGAGTTATAATTTTGGTATTATTCTTGTGTCAAAATTGGAGTTGCCAAAGGAGAAACAGTGGCAGAAGTCTTCGATCCCATAGCACTATTTGCAGTAGAGGAGGAACTGGACTTGCGTTTGGTGAATTTGAAATCTGGTGGATATCCAATCAAGCAATAACAATTCTCTCATTTGTGGCCCTTGACTTTACAATGATATTACAAATGCCTTAAAACCTTTTCTTGCTCGAACCTTGACCATTAGAGGAATACAAAGTCGTAGGTTCACTCAAAGCAAAAGTGGAAGAATACATTCGTTGGCTTTCTTCTTGAAGAAGCACTGAGTATGCTTGGTTTAAGAAAGAAAAAGGTTGCATGAGTAAATTTTGGCTATAGGCTGTTGCATAGGACTCGTTTAAACCCATCAGAAACTGAAGTAAACGTTGTTGTTGTACATGAACACGATTCTTACGTGAAATAGCATAAACATAAGTTGAAAATGGAACCAAGGCTTCATACTCATCCGAAAGAATTTTTAACTTGCTGAAATAAACTGAGGTTGAAGCAATACCTTGCAAATGTGTCGCTATCTCTCGTTGAAGAAAAAAACTCAAGAACCATCTACTTTATCAAATCGTTCTTGGAGATCTTTCCAAACAAGGGCTACACTTGAAGCAAAGACAATGCTTGCTGATAAGTCCTCACTCACCGTGTTCAAGATCCATGAGAAAACAAATAGTGTTACACCGGTCCCAAAGAGGCTATAGAGTTGCTAATAGATCATCATGAGAACATGCACAACAAGGCCTATCTTATTTTTGGCCAAGAGCAATACGCATCAACCTACTCCACACACTGTAATTTTCAATTTTGGTTATCTGGAGTGAAACCAGCAAAGTCCCTAGAGTGTCAGAGGGATGAAGGAACAAAGGATGGTGAAAGTCGACTATATCAAGAACTGCCATTAAAACCTAAAAGCTGGCAATATTGAAAAAGTAGAAGTAAAGAAAAGAAGCGAACCAAAAAGAGCAACAAACCAGAACAAAAACCAAAATCAAGGATGAATATCCAAAAACTTGAAACGAAAAACCTGAATCTGATACCATGTTGAACTGATAATCAGAGGATTATGATGAATAGAACTATATTCCATATCCCATTGACATGCACTGCTATGCTTATATATACAAAAGAAAAGAAAAAAACTTCCCTAACCTCCTAACTGATTTTAGTAACAAATTATCTAACAATTCTTTACAAGATCGAAGTTGTTGGAGGTGAAAAGGGAGCGGTAGATGTAATTGAAGGGATGGAGAGGGATGTAGTACTAGAGATGACAACGAAGAGGCGGAGGAAGGGAGGGTAGAGCGGTGGAAGAGACCGAGGTTGTCGAGTTCGTGGAAGAGGGAGATGGGTGGGAGAGGCTGAGGATTTAGAGTAGGGCCTAAGAGGAAGAAAAGGATTGGGGTGGAAAGTAGGAAAGAAAGAAAGGGGTGGAAAACATTGAAGAAACTCTCAACAGAAAATGAAAAGAATTGTTTGGATGATGGTTGGTAAGAAAATGAGAGTGATTATTTCTCAATCTAATCCCTGCCCATTGTCCTAATAAGGGGGAGTCGTTGTGAGTGGGTTTAGTTGTTGGTTGTTGTTCCAATGAGTGAGAGCTTGGGATTTAGAAACTGAAGAAACTACTAAATGACGTTATATGTACGGAAACGAAGTCGTTTTTGAGTTTGTTCCACCCATTCGATACATGGAACAATAAAAAAGAAAAGCTGCGATTGAAATGATTTCTCCGGAACATCACTTTGCATTCTTTGTCTATCAGCATAATTTATAAATTAAAATGAATAGTGTTTTTAATCAAAAGTACATTATGTAAAATATGTTTACAATATATATTTTTTTAGTTTCACTTCCCATCGGGGTGGATTGGTGAAATCCTTAATTAATGAAAATTGATATTGTCGAAATCATTTTTTGTTTGGAAAACGGGCCGACTTTAAATGGAAAAATGGAGTCGCCACCAATCCTTTTTGGAAGTGTGATTGGGTCACTTTATAAAACATTTGGTCTACGGATTTTAGGAAAACGGGTCCGGGAGTCGGTTACGCACGAGGAAGGATTAGCACCCTCGCAACGCCCAAAATTGGTACCTTATTGATTATTTGATGTCCTAGTATCAAAAATTGGAAGAGATTTTAAAATACGAATCCTTGAGAAAATGTTTGGATAATTTGAATTGGATATCGAAATTCTCTAGCTCCGAAAAGATGAAATATCACATCCAGCACGTTAGGACACGACGTTTCAAACCCTCGACACCAAAATCATTTCATGATTTCCAAAACTCATGCATTACAATTTAAAAAAGGTATTCCGCTATTCAGCCAAACAAAAAAATCGAAACCCAACACGTTAGGGCACAATTCCTCGAATTTCCAAACATGAAATATTGCTTTATTTTGAAATTAAGAAAACACAGTCAAAATTTTAATAGGATATTTAGTCCTTTGGAAGAGCGGAAAATTGAAACCCAGCACGTTAGGGCACAATTTCTCGAAACCTCCTAGCACAAAATATTGCCTTATTTTTAACTTAAGAAAATACGGACACAATCTTAATGGATATTTAGTTTTTCGGACGAATAGAAAATCGAAACCCAGCACGTTAGGGCACGATTTCCTGAACTTCCAGGTGCCAAACATTGCCTTGATTTGAAAAGAATTATACATCAAGTAAAAATTAATTTAACACGAATCTATGAAGCTAAATCCAACACTAATATGCATACCAGAAATAAAATGGACGAGAACATAAATAACAATACTAAGCAAAATAATTAAAGATGAATAAATAAAAGAAAGTTAATAAAATAATAGGTAAACAAATGAGGGAAAAAAAGAAAAAAAAAAGAAGAAAAGTTGAAAACAAGGGAACTGAAAGAAAAGTATTGAATAAAATAGATCAAACAAGAATATTAAAAAAGGGTAATAATAAAATAATAGTGGTGAAAGAATAAGAAATAATATTAATAGTAGATGAAAATCATAATAAAAGTAATAGTAAAAATAATAATATAAAAATAATGAAAATGAAAATAACCATAGTGAAAACAAAAGTAATATTAATAGTAAATGTGATAGTAATCATAAAGTTTTTTTTTGACAAAAATCAAATTGGGCTTTATTATATGAATAATTATAAACAGAAACTAATGGAAATGGCCCAGCAGAGCCCAGACCAAAAATAAAAACGGAAAAGCACCGAAAAATCTAGAACCCCTACATTCAAAATTCAAACTATGCCTATCTACTTGCTCAATCAGACGTTAATATGCCTATCTACTTGCTCAATCAGACGTTAATTCGCCTTCCAATAATTCATTTCTGTTCAGTCATCATTAATGGTGAAACTCAATACCGAGGGGGTTTAATTCTGCCCTGCGTCCGTTTGTTTTACCATTTGGAAAACCCCCTTCTTCCTCTTCATTTCGTCCCTTAGTCCGGTTCTCTAATACATTCATCTCTCGCCTGACTTTCTGCATACCATGGAGCTCTGTTTAGTAGGTACATCTCTTCCTTGCGCTTTAAGGTTTCTGTTGCTAATAGATGTGCAAGTTTGTTTGCCGATCTTGGGATAAACTTGAACTTTAAATTGTTTCTTCTGGATTTCATCTGATGAACATCATGAATAAGAGGACCTATCTGTGACTTATCAAGGCTATTCTTCATGCATTTCTTTATTGTTGACAATGAATCACCTTCGATAATCATATTTGTACTTTCCATTTCGAGCGCTATCTGGGTTGCTCGTCGACAGGCTAACGCTTCGGCTGCAAAGGCTGAATCAACCCCTCTATGAATTTTTGTTGAAGAAACGAGAACTTGACCCGAGCTATCCCTGGCTACAACCCCAGACGCCGAACACTTGTTCCTTCCATCAAAAGCCCCGTCAAAATTAACTTTAACCTCTTGCCCAGATGGATGACGCCATTTGATGTCCACAGGAAAGGTATTATGGCTCGTTTTCTTTATGCTATCCAATTCTTTAACATAACTGAGTATGAAACTTACTATCTCCTGACCTGATCTACTTGTTCTGTCATGGATGCAATAATTTCTTTCGCCCCAGATGGCCCAAAGGGCAACACAGAAGGTTCGGCACTTTGTCAAAAGAATGGAGATCAATAACATGGTAAGCCAGTCTACAAACTCTACCTGCGTGTAAACTGCCAAATTAATATCTGATAAAACCCTCCAAACTGCCATTGAAACAGGACAGACTCTGAATAAGTGGTTCAATGTTTCTTCTCCACCACTGCATCGAGGACAACTACTGTTTGCAGCTAATCTACGAGCGTGCATGCTTACTTTTGTTGCTAAGTAGTTCCAAGTAGTTTTCCAAATAAAAACTTTTATTTTTGTTGGTATGTCGGTCCGCCATAATTTCTTGTAAGAGTCTCTATAGATGGTCTGTAAAGCATAAGCTGTAGGATCCAAGCTTTGTAATAGTTTGTAGGAGCTTCTAACTGAAAACTCACCTGATGGTTCTCCATTCCAAACCAAAAAGTCCTCATGGGGTGCAACTGCAAGGGAAATCCAGAGAATCAGATCAGCCACTTCTTTTGGGAAGGTATCAACAACTAACTCTCTATTCCATTCTCTGCTATTACTGTCAATTAATTCTGCAACTTTATCGCATTGCAAATTATCAAACCTGGACAGTAATCTAATATTGGCATAATTTGGGATCCATGCATCATCACTAATTGAAATATTTTGGCCCGTACCCACTCTCCATGTTAGTCCTTTCTTCAAAGTATCCTTCGCTGCCCAAATGTTTCGCCACACATAAGAACATGAATTACCCAATCGGGAATTAAGAAAATTGCTCTCTGGAAAATACTTTGCTTTAAATACTTGCGCTACTAATGATTCTGGACAATTAATTAATCTTCAACCTTGTTTTGCTAAGAGAGATATATTGAATTGAGCCATACTCTTGAAACCCAAACCTCCTTCCTCCTTAGGTCTACATAAGAACTTCCATTGACACCAATGAATCCCTCTTTTGCCAGCTCCTTTTTGCCACAAGAAATTCGCAATTTTGTTCTCTATCTTCTCACATAAGCTTTTGGGAAATAAAAAACACGACATAGCATAAGTGGGGATTGCCTGCAGAATTAATTTTATAAAAATCTCTTTCCCTCCCTGAGATAAAAACCTTGAGCTCCAAGCTTCAATCCTTACTGCAATTCTATCAATCCAATTCAAGAAAGCTTCTTTTTTCCGTCTACCCACTATGTTGGGGAGACCCAGGTACTTTTCCGGACTAGAAGAACTTCGAACTCCCAACATTGTCGACACTACTGCCTTCGATTCCTCATTTGTATTTGTACTGTAAAAAATAGTGGATTTGTTGAAGTTAACACATTGACCTGAAGAGACTTCATATTCCTTCAGAATTTCTTTCAATGCTCTGGCCCCTTTTTCTGTCGCTTCACCAAATAGTATGCAATCGTCTACAAATAATAAGTGTGAAATCTCTGGCCCCTTCCTACTAGCCTTTGCCCCTTTGACTAAACCCTTCGTTTTTGCTAATCTCATCAGAGCTGAGAGACCCTTGCTACAAATAAGAAATAAAAACGGGCTTGGTGGATCTCCTTGTCGAAGCCCCATTGTAGGTTGAAAGGGGCGTCCCCTATTTTCGTTAATGATAACTGCATAGGAGACTGTGGTGATACACTTCATTATCAAATCAATCCACCTCATATCAAATCCCATATTCCCCATCACTTGCTAAACAAAATCCCATTCCACCCTATCATAAGCTTTGCTCATATCTAGTTTTACTGCTTTATACCCCTTTTTTCCTGTTTTCTTCCTCCGAAATGTGTGTAACAATTCATAAGCTAAGAGTACATTGTCTGAGATCAATCTACCTAGTACAAAAACACTCTGAGCCTTATCAATGCAATTACCTATGACATCTTGCAACCTGTTCATTATTGCTTTTGTCACTATTTTGTATATGACCGTACAAAGACTTATCGGCCTGAAGTTTACAAGGATAGTGGGCTGTGAGATCTTGGGAAAAAGCACAATATCTGTCGTATTAGTTGATTCAATCCCTTTCCCATCATTCAAAACTCCTAAACAAAACTCCAAAACCTCATTTCCTACAATATGCCAGTATTTTTGAAAAAATAATGCTGGGAATCCATCCGACCCCGGTGCTTTCAAAGGTCCCATCCCCTTTAGTGCCGTATAAACCTCATCTTCCTTGAAGGGAGATTGTAAAATATCATTAATCTCATGCGAAATACTGCCTTCAATTCCTTCCAGCACTTTTTTTGGATCTGCAACTCCCCCTGTCGAAAATAATTTTGCAAAATAAATTTTGGCAGTATCTTGTAAACCTTTGTCGTCACTGATCTCCTCTCCATCGCCCAATACCAACTTAGATATGCAATTAGATCGTTTTCGGATTGTTGCACTTCTATGGAAAAAACCGTGTTTTTATCCTCATGCTGTAACCAGTTAATTCTAGCTCTTTGTTCCCAGTACATCTCATCTTTTTCAATCTCCATGTTCAAATGTATTTTCGTACCAATAATCTTCGCCAGTGTTTCATCATCTCTGTTCTCCATCAACAAACCTTCAAGTTCCTGTGTAAGTTTCTTTTTGAGTTCCCCTTTCTTCCTTTTAATTGCATTTGCCCATCTTTCCAACCCAAATTGTAAGATCTTTAGTCTCTCCATTAATGATTCAGATGAAGACTCCCAAATCTCTTTAAGTACTCCTTCAAACGATTCCTCCATGGTCCACTATACTTTAAAATGAAATCTTCGATTTGTTTGATAAGTAATCACACTTTCAGTACTAATAAGTAAAGGACAGTGATTAGAGGTAGAGAAAGGAAGATGCTGAACGCGACCCATAGGAAATAAAGTTACCCATTCTTCATTTGCAACCCACGGTCTAATCTTTCTCTTATGTTCGTCTCTGGGAGATTGCCCCTTTCCCATGTGAACCAAGCTCCCGAAAACCCAATATCCATCAGATGGCAATCTGCTAATGTTTCCTTGAAGTCCTCCATTCTCCTTTGGTCCGTTGGTAATCCCCCCTTCTTCTCAAAAGAATACAGAATTTCATTAAAATCCCCTACAACCAGCCATGGTCCGATGCAATCCTGGCATAATCTCCTGAGTAAATTCCATACTTGATTCTGACCTCTCACATATGGCGAACCATAGAAACTCGTAAACCTCCATTCATCCCGAGTATCATCCTCTTTCACCATCACATTTATATACCATTTAGAGAAACTTTTCAAAGTAACTTCCATACCTCTTTTCCAAGCTAAACACAAACCGTCTCTAGACCCTTCTACTTCTATGTCAATACCGTTGATAAAGCCACAACTTCTTCTTGCCTTTTCCATGCGTTTCTGATTTAACTTCGTCTCCATTAAGAAGACCAGATGGGGATTATGTTACTTGATTAAGTAACGCAGCCTTCGAACTGCTCGTGGGCTCCCCAACCCACGAACATTCCAACATATGTGTTTCATTGTGTCCGGTCGGCTAGCTCACTGCCAGCCGTCGATCTTAAATTGTTCATAGCAGTGCTATGTGTCCCGTCAATACTCATAATCTCAGTACAATCAACTGAATTCGTACTGAGTCCATCAGATTTCAAATTTTTGCCCCAATCAGTATTTCCTGTATCCATAATCTCCTCCCCCTCCTCCTCCGCTAAAGATTTCCTCTTAGATCCAACAGTTGCATATTTATAATAATCTGTCCGGTTTGTTGAACCCAACCTTTTCCAACTTGATTTCTTCGAATCTTTAGTGCACTCCTTTTTTGGACTAGTATTCTCCTTTGACTCTCCACATTTCATTCTAATGCTACTATCATCCTGTTCCAGTAGTCCTTCTTCTCAACTAGATAAAACTTTCCCCCATAGTAAATTACCGATCCCACTATTAGGCATAGTATCGTCTTCCACCTCATTTTTTTTTTGAATTTTCCTGTGTAGTTGCGCTGTAAACCCACGTTTTTGGTAAAAGCATTAAACTTCATACTCTCCTTTCCCACCATCTTTGATTCTGCTTTTAATGCTATATTATATGGGGGATCTTCTCTAATTTTATCCTTTTCTACAGGTGTCAACGACCAGTAGTCATTGAGCCCGTGGTCCAATCTCCCGTACCCAAAACAAAACATTGGTAATCTTTCGAATTTAAAAGGGACCAATGATTTAATACTATTTTCGCTTAAAAAAAATACCTCTCCGAAGGGGTTTCTGCACATCCATGTTGACTCGAACTCTGCAATAATCATCCTGCACTTCAGATCTAAGAATGCCTCCAAATGTACTCCCGACAGCATGCATTAAATTTTTCTTATCATATTCTGGTGCGCATGGCCCGATCTTAATCCAATACGGCGATGAAGTTAATCGAATTTGATCTCGTTCTATCGGATTCCTTAGTCTCTCAAAAAGAATGAGATATTTACGAAAGAGCCAAGGGCGACCCTCCATGATAAACTCCAAATCTTCCTCTAATTCAAAAACGATGGAGAATAAATTCTGTCCAGCCACACGAATTTCAAACTTTTTCTTGGTCTTCCATATACTTCGTAACTGTGCCCTAGAACTTTCTGGATTAAACTGCTTTCTCGTCCAAACTGAACAAATCAAAGTTGGCTTGATGTTTCGCACCACCATTTGATTGAAAGTTGGATAAGTTCGTCTGCTAACAGTGAGATCTCCTCACTGGTCTTCTTTTCCACGCCACCACTCTCCTCCATCCCAAGCCATAGTAGTTACTGTTTTCTCTAGGACTCTTGCAGAGAGCACTCTTGGTTTTCAAGGAAGTCTAAATGCTTCTATGTTTTCATTTCGATAGTAATCAGAAAGTTAATCGTAAATAAAATAATGAAAGAAAAATAATAGTGGTAATATTAAAATAACTATAATAATAACATAATAATACTAATGATAATAAAATAATAAAAGTGATGGTAAAAATATTAATAATAAAATAATAGTAACAATATTGAAACGAATAGTGATGATAATAAAAATAATAAATATAATAATAAAAATAATAGTAATAGATATAATAATAAATAATAAAATAAAATCACAAGAAAAATGAAAAAAGGACGAAATTAGACTCAAAATAAAAGTTTGGGGCGAATTATAAATAAAAAGAGAGAAAACGGACTAAACTGAAATGCGTTAAAGATATGCTGGGGGGAAATGGGAAATATCCCTCGCCCATTATGTGCTGCGCTTTATCAAGGACTAAAATGAAAAATAAGTAAAATTACTGGGGCAAATTTAAATAATAAAAAAACTACAAGGGGATGCAATCAAAACAGGGGCACAAAAGAAAGGACCAACTGCGCAATTTACCAATTTAGGGTAAAATTGCGCGAATCCACCTGTGGATCGGGTCTCACGCGCGGGGCTCCCCCCTTATACGACGTCGTTCCCTTACTGCTTTAAACCCTCTTTTTTTGCTTTTGCAAACCCATTTGACCGTCCCCCCAAAACTAAATGGACCTTGTCCCTTTTTCTGCTAGGGCACCATTTCATTGCAGCAAGTCTGCCACGCACGCACCGATTGCGGTGACCGGAGGAAGCAAGGTAAGATCTTTTTATTTTTATTTTTATTTTTTGCCTTTTTACATGTATATACACTGTTATAAAACGGTAATTTTAAGAAAAATCATAAAAATAAAAAAGATACGAGTATACATATATTCGAAGAGGAAAATAAAGGAAAAAAAGAACGAAAGAACAAAAATCTTACAAATCTGAATTTTGGAATCTTTTTTCGCAAAAATCTTTGTATTCCTCTCGTATTTCTCCCCAAAATAAATCCCCCTATTACATTCGATTACTATGATTTTATAGCCTAAAAAATCCCCTAAAATCCTGATTACAATCCCTTTGCTGTTGTTGGGTTTTCCTCTTCTGTACGGAGACGTTGAGGCGCACGTTGTAGGTGCGGAGGTTCGGAGGTGATGTGGCTGAGGCGCGCGTGCAGGTAATTGCTGGACATACGGCATGCGGCGCGGGGTTCATCTGCTAGGGTTTCTAAAACCCTGAAAAATCTTTAGGTTGTTGGGCTTGGTGGGCCTCGTTTAGGGTTTGGGTCTGGATCAGTTTTAATTTTTTTAAAATTAGTGAATGGGTTGTAATTTTGGTGTAATAGATTGTGGGCTTATTTTCATTAGGGGTCTGGGCAAATTTTACCCATTACAGCTGCCCCTCTTTGCTCATTGTCGTGTAACGAGGATAGAACAAAGACTTTAAAAGGGCGAATTTTGCCCGGTCTAGCTGGATCCTGGTTTCTTGTGGCTTTATTCCATCCACTGCGTCTCCAGGGGTATAGGAATTTTGTTTCGATCTACTCCACTCCTGCTTAGGGAGATACGATCTATAATTTTCAGTCTGCTCCATTGTCGATACATGGAGATAAGACTTGTTGTCGTCGATCTGCTCCACTCCTGCTCAGTGAAGATAAAATCTACTCTCTTTAGCCTGCTCCACTTCTGCTCAATGGAAATAAGGCTATAATCTTCAGTCTATTACCCTACTGCTTAGAGGATTAAGATCTGTAATTTTCGGCCTGTTACCTTACTGCTTAAAGGATTAAGGCTCATCATCATCTATCTGCTCCACTCCTGCTCAGTGGAGATAAGATCTGCCATCTTCAGTCTGCTCCATTGCTAATACATGGAGATAAGACTTGCTATTTTCGATCTGCTCCACTCCTGCTCAGGGGAGATAAGATCTGTATCTTTAGCCTGCTCCACTGCTGCTCAGTGGAGATAAGGCTATAATCCTCAGTCTGCTCCATTGCCGATACATGGAGATAAGACTTGTAATTTTTGATCTGCTCCACCCCTGCTCAGTGGAGATAAGATCTGCTACCTTCAGCCTGTTACCCTACTGCTTAGGGGATTAAGGCTCCTGTCTTCGATCTGCTCTACTCCTGCTCAGTAGAGATAAGATTTGCTATCTTCAACCTGTTACCCTACTGCTTAGGAAATTAAGGCTCGACGTCTTCGATCTGTTCCACTCCTGCTCAGTGGGATAAGATCTGTAATCTTCAACCTGTTACCCTACTACTTAGGGGATTAATGCTCCTGTCTTCGATCTGCTCTACTCCTGCTTAGGAGAGATAAGATCTGCTATCTTCAGCCTGTTACCCTACTGCTTAGGGAATTAAGGCTCAACGTCATCGATCTGTTCCACTCCTACTCAGTGGGATAAGTTTTGTAATCTTCAGCCTGTTACCCTACTGCTTGGGGGATTAAGGCTCCTGTCTTCGATCTGCTCTACTCCTGCTCTGTAGAGATAATATCTGCTATCTTCAGCTTGTTACCCTACTATTTAGGGAATTAAGGCTCAACGTTTTCGATTTGTTCCACTCCTGCTCAGTGGGATAAGATCTGTAATCTTCAGCCTGTTACCTTGCTGCTTAGGGGGTTAAGGCTCATTGTCTTCGATCTGCTCTTCTCCTGCTCAGTAGAGATAAGATCTACTCTTCAGCTTGTTACCCTACTGCTTAGGGGATTAAGGCTCATCATATTCGATTTGTTCTACTCCTGCTCAGTGGGATAAGATCTGTAATCTTCATCATGTTACCCTACTGCTTACGGGATTAAGGCTCATTTTTTTCGATCTGTTCCACTCCTGCTCAGTGGGATAAGATTTGTAATCTTCAGTCTGTTACTCTACTGCTTAGGGGATTAAGGCTCATCGTTCTCGATCTGTTCCACTCCTGCTCAGTGGGATAAGATCTATAATCTTCAGCCTGTTACCCTACTGCTTAGGGGATTAAGGCTCATCGTTTTCTATCTGTTCCATTCCTGCTCAGTGGGATAAGATCTGTAATTTTTAGCCTACTCCCTTACTATCTCAGGAAGATAAGGCCATTGGTCTAAATCTGCTCCATTGCCGATACATGGAGATAAGATTCGCCAAAATCTGAAATTCTGATCAATTTTGCTACATTGTCCTCTAGGAAGCCTACCTGTAGAATTAATTTCATGGGGTCTATGCTTATGCCAAATGATTAGGATGTCATGATCGAAAAATACTCCTAACCATATGTATTAGGAATGCTATATGAATGGATGCAAAATGTCATGAGCATGATCCAATCTTTTAATTTTTGGGCTATTATTGCTCACCATTTGTTAAGGTGGTACCCCTGAAGTATGTCGTCTTGTTCAGTTGATACTTCCAACAGAGAATCTGCAGATGTCGTTACTGCTTAAACCCTTATCTTAAATGCTCTGAGCCCTTTAAACCTGGTGAGTTCTAAATAATTGTCCTGTATTGGATTCTTGTATTATTTAAAGACTCTCAGAGTAATACGCAAAACTTTTTTTGTGAAAGCATTATTAGTCCACTAATCGTTATTTCAATGCAAAATGCTTGAAAGAGATCATAACAATGGACAAGAAAGAAATTAATTAGGAGCATAGCTCGGAACAAATAAATTAAGCAAATAAAGCAAATGCAATCAAGAAGGAAATTTATTGGTAGTGTATTTTGGAACGGGAAAATTTAGAATGGGTAAGATGGAAACTAGGTGCCCCAGATATCGCAGCCTGAGCTTTTCTGTTCAAACTTCTTGAAGACCATTTTAAGCTCAATATGTGTTTAGGGGATTCGGAGTACTTTGTCGATGCCCCAAGATGAAACATACTTCCTCATTTTTATTTCAAGCGTAGCAAGACTACTGTATGCCCATCACGATTTGATCACAATTTGAGCCGCCCTCTTCAGGTTTTCGACTCAAAGCCCCTTTGGTCTCAAAGCGCCCTTTGCGGGTTTTCACCTTGGCCTCTCCGTTTTTTTTGCGGAAAGCTCCAAAGCACCCTTTGCGAGTTTTCATCTTGGCCTATTCCTTCTTAAGCGAAGTATTTCTTGACTGAGTCCGTATTAACTGGGTTCGGCTAACTCTTGTCGTCTATCTCGGCTAGTATTAATGCTCCTCCAGAAAAAGCCTTCTTTTCAACATAACGTCCTTAGGCATCCACTTTCCTCTGAAGTTCTTTCGCATATGGAGGATCTTTTCAATATCAAATCACCTTCATAGAACACTCTGGGGTGAAGTTTTTGTTGTAAGCCCGCGTCATTTTCTTCTGGTACATTTGACCATGACGGATGGCTCTTAACCTTTTTCCTTGATCAGATTCAATTGATCATACCGAGATTGAACCCATTCCGCTTCATCCAACTTCAACTCTGACAAAATCTGAAGAGGTGTAACATCCTGAATTTTTGGGCCTATGCGTTTAATAGGTAGGATATGTTTAATGTGTTAATTTAAGTGTTAGGGGTCCAAATTGAGCTCAGGCTTAGGTAGAGGCCTTGATTAAAATTATCTGTTTGGGCATTATAAGGGTTTAAAAGGTAGTATCTATGTTTAAAATACCAAAGTGGGCTTGTGGCCCAATCCTAGGAGGTGACGCCACACAAGGAAGTAACGGGCCCAAATTTAAGTTTCATGAAGCCCAATTCTTTTAATTTAAGTTAGTTAAATTTTAGGCATTAGGATTAGGTGGAGTGGATGGCAACAAGGCTAAAATTTAGGGGTTTTAATGTTTAAAATATGTGGATAATAAGCAGATAAAGGCTATTATTTAGGAATTTATTTTATGAGGATAATAAGCAGATAAAGGCTAAAATTTAAGGATTTTAATGTTTAAAATATATGGATAATATGCTGAAAAAGGAGGGAAGAGTTAGAGATAATTAAGTCTCTTTTAGATGAGCTAATAGATTAAGATAAAGGAGAAAAGATAAGATTTATCTGCAAGGTTAGGTAAGTGCTGAAATTTCTATAAATAGGGGGAATATCTCTTCAATTTCGGCATTTGGGGCTTTTCTCTCATTCTTTTCTCTTCTTCTCTGAGTAAAAGCCGAAAACTCCTAAAGTTCCACCTTCTTCTTAATTCTCTGCAAAAGCCGAAATCTCTAAGCCTATTCCCTCATCCTCACTTTGATTCAAAAGCCGAAACTACACCTATTCTTCTCCTTAATATTCATTGGCCGAATCTCCCTTAGCCATATTTTCAATTTTTAGTTCTTTCAAAAGCCGGAAGCGCGATAGATCATCTTTCCGGGATTTTTCCTAGAAGCCGAAACTCATAGATCTCTAAGTTATAGAATCGTGTTACATTCGGGATTTCAAGGTAAGAGGATTTGTTTATTCATATATTTAAAATCGGGTAGAATACTAACTATGGCCGAATATAGGAGAGGCCTATTTTCACATCTTTCCGGCTTTTTAAAGTAAAGCGTACTTCGGTTTAGCAAGGGCATCTACATTAATCAGGTGTGTAATTCTCCACACCATCTAGATCTGTTTGTTAAATATATGATTATAAGTTTTATATGTCTTGATAAATGCCGAAACTCCGGCTTAATGATGGAAACCCAAAGAGGGTAAAAGCAAATCACCAGGTTAGTGAATGTTTTGATTAAATGATATAAGTATATTGATATTCTGTGATTGCATGGGTTGGGTTGATGAAAGGAGGAAGTTATACGTTGTAGCGGTTTTTACCGTGATCTGTTGTAGCGGTTTTTACCGTGATCTGTTGTAGCGGCTTTTGCCGTGATCTGTTGGAGTGGCTACGGCCACGATCTGATGATGAGCAGCAAGAGTGCCATTAAGGCGTGTAGCGGTGTGGGTTGATTGTAGAAATCCCAATGGTGTGAATGGCTGGTACGGGGGCGTGTAGCGGATGGAAACCTAGGATTTGGGTTGGGCTTGCATATTAAATTTTATTATGTATATTAAACTGTTTATTTTGTTTTATGGGGCTAAGGCCCAAATCTAATGGTGAACGATGGTTGCACACTGAGTCTCGCGACTCAACCAATTAATTAATATTTCAAGTAGCACTTAGTGCATCGGACCGGGCTGGAGAGGAGCGCAACGTGGCCATGCAAAAGAACATTTGGATTTAGCAAAAAGACTCTAGTTTATTATTTTATATTTTTTAATGGGTTTTAAATCTCGTTGTAATAAGGCCATGGACCACTAGTTTATATTTTGTTTTATTATGGGCTTTTATTACTTTTAGTTATTTAAAATTTTATTTTAATTGAACTAAGGCATATTTTATTTAAACTATCAACTATTTATTTTTTCAACTATTTATTTTTCCAGAATAAAAGGATAAACTTCAGAAAAATATTTTCTGAAAATACAATATGTTTTCCAAAATTTTCTTAGTGACATACCAGATCTGGTTGTAATGTTTAGGCCGGGTTTGGGGTGTTACAAATTGGTATCAAAGCCCGGTTCAAAACTCGACTCTGGGGTTTTTGGGCTCAAAATGTTTTCTGAAAATGGGCTTTTGAAACATATATGTTTTTAAAGGATTACAGGTTTGTTAGCTCAACATGGCACCTGCGTCTCCGGCCCAAGTCCGCCAGGTAAGTATTCTGAACCATTGTGTGATATATTTATGTGGGCTTACTGGGCTTTATGGGACGCGGGATAGTTAGATTAGAACTTGATGGACTCTAGACTTAGCTGAAACAAGTCCTTAAATCTCATAAGACTTAATTTCACTAAACAAACCCATAAACGAGTCGCAAGACTAGGGTGTGGCAACAGGCATGCGCATGTCTAGGATTGGATCCGGAAGAGCCTGGTACTTAAGTAGTCCTAGTGACTCACCTCCTCTCCGCTGGAATCCTACCTGGTGCGTAGTGACTGTTCACCCTAGCCACGAGGACTTGTTGACGGGCCAAAATCTATAATTAAAACCAGAAAGGGACCAGCCACATTATTTTTACAAAATGACCAAAACACCCCTGATTTGTAAATTACCAAATTACCCTTGATTTGCAAAATGACCAAATTATCCCTGATTTGGAAAATTACCAAATTACCCCTGATTTGTAAAATGACCAAAATACCCTTGATTTGTAAAATTACCGAAATACCCCCAGATTTTAAAATTATCGAAATACCCCCAAATTTCAAAATTACCGAAATACCCCCTAGATTTCAAAATTACTGGAATACCCCTGGACTTCAAAATTACCGAAATACCCCCGGATTGCAAAATTACCAAAACACCCTTATTTCACAAAATCACCAAGGAACCCTATTTTGAAAATTACGAAAATACCCTTGTAGGATAAAATTATGAAAATACCCCTGGGTAGTGGAATAACGAAAATACCCCTATGAATTGAATGTGGGTGTATGGATGTTGTCAGTTGAATGTATGTAGTTCTTAAAACTAAGAAAGGTGAACTTGAGACTGAATTGCGAATTCGAAAGAACTACTCTTAAAACTACTAATCATAAGACTGTTCGTGGATAATCAGTGGAAGAAAACCAATAATTCATAAAATTTTTAATCAGATAAACGCGAACCGATAGCATGAGTACAAGGGGACGAGGACGCTTTAGATGCGAATACCGGTGCGTACTCTACCATAGTATACTGAGTGTTTCTTTTGGCTTTAGAATTAGAGTGCGTAGCGAAAGCATAGTGGTGAGACTTGGGTAGTACGATTAATAGTTAGTTAGAAATTTCGAGGACGAAATTTCTTTAAGGGGGGTAGAACTGTAACATCCTGAATTTTTGGGCCTATGCGTTTAATAGGTAGGATATGTTTAATGTGTTAATTTAAGTGTTGGGGGTCCAAATTGGGCTCAGGCTTAGGTAGAGGCCTTGATTAAAATTATCTGTTTGGGCATTATAGGGGTTTAAAAGGTAGTATCTATGTTTAAAATACCAAAGTGGGCTTGTGGCCCAATCCTAGGAGGTGACGCCACACAAGGGAGTAATGGGCCCAAATTTAAGTTTCATGGAGCCCAATTCTTTTAATTTAAGTTAGTTAAATTTGGGCATTAGGATTAGGTGGAGTGGATGGCAACAAGGCTAAAATTTAAGGGTTTTAATGTTTAAAATATGTGGATAATAAGCAGATAAAGGCTATTATTTAGGAATTTATTTTATGAGGATAATAAGCAGATAAAGGCTAAAATTTAGGGATTTTAATGTTTAAAATATGTGGATAATATGCTAATAAAGGAGGGAGGAGTTAGAGATAATTAAGTCTCTTTTAGATGAGCTAGTAGATTAAGATAAAGGAGAAAAGATAGGATTTATCTGCAAGGTTAGGTAAGTGCCGAAATTTCTATAAATAGGGGGAATATCTCTTCAATTTCGGCATTTGGGGCTTTTCTCTCATTCTCTTCTCTTCTTCTCTGAGTAAAAGCCGAAAACTCCTAAAGTTCCACCTTCTTCTTCATTCTCTGCAAAAGTCGAAATCTCTAAGCCTATTCCCTCATATTCACTTTGATTCAAAAGCCGAAACTACACCTATTCTTCTCATTAATATTCATTGGCCGAATCTCCCTTAGCCATATTTTCAATTTTTAGTTCTTTCAAAAGCCGAAAGCGCGATAGATCATCTTTCCGGGATTTTTCCTAGAAGCCGAAACTCATAGATCTCTAAGTTATAGAATCGTGTTACATTCGGTATTTCAAGGTAAGAGGATTTGTTTATTCATATATTTAAAATCGGGTAGAATACTAACTATGGCCGAATATAGGAGAGGCCTATTTTTACATCTTTCCGGCTTTTTGAAGCAAAGCGTACTTCGGTTTAGCAAGGGTATCTACATTAATCAGGTGTGTAATTCTCCACACCATCTAGATCTGTTTGTTAAATATATGATTATAAGTTTTATATGTCTTGATAAATGCCGAAACTCCGGCTTAATGATGGAAACCCAAAGAGGGTAAAAGCAAATCACCAGGTTAGTGAATGTTCTGATTAAATGATATAAGTATATTGATATTCTGTGATTGCATGGGTTTGGTTGATGAAAGGAGGAAGTTATACGTTGTAGCAGTTTTTACTGTGATCTGTTGTAGCAGTTTTTACCGTGATCTGTTGTAGCGGTTTTTACCGTGATCTGTTGTAGCGGCTTTTGCCGTGATCTGTTGTAGTGGCTACGGCCACGATCTGATGATGAGCAGCAAGAGTGCCATTAAGGCGTGTAGCGGTGTGGGTTGGTTGTAGAAATCCTCAATGGTGTGAATGGCTGGTACGGGGGCGTGTAGCGGATGGAAACCTAGGATTTGGGTTGGGCTTGCATATTAATTTTTATTATGTATATTAAACTGTTTATTTTGTTTTATGGGGCTAAGGCCCAAATCTAATGGTGAATGAGGGTTGCACACTGAGTCTCGCGACTCAACCAATTAATTAATATTTCAAGTAGCACTTAGTGCATCGGACCGGGCCGGAGAGGAGCGCAAGGTGGCCATGCAAAAGAACATTTGGATTTAGTAAAAAGACTCTAGTTTATTATTTTATATTTTTTTAATGGGTTTTAAATCTCGTTGTAATAAGGCCATGGGCCACTAGTTTATATTTTGTTTTATTATGGGCTTTTATTACTTTTAGTTATTTAAATTTTTATTTTAATTGAACTAAGGCATATTTTATTTAAACTATCAACTATTTATTTTTCCAACTATTTATTTTTCCCGAATAAAAGGATAAACTTCAGAAAAATATTTTCTGAAAATACGATATGTTTTCCAAAATTTTCTTAGTGACATACCAGATCTGGTTGTAATGTTTAGGCCGGGTTTGGGGTGTTACAGAAGGAATTTCAACTTCGATGGGCAGGACTGCATCCATCCCATAAATCAATGAGAAAGGTGTTGCCCTAGTGGAGGTCCCGATCAACATTCAAGAAGCATAGAGGGTAAATGGTAACTAGTCTATGCCAATCTTTACAAGTTTCAACCATATTTCAAAATCTTTTTAGATGGCTTCTTTCTTTTCTTTTCTTTTTTCCTTCTTTTTTTGAACTCGAACTTGAATTCGAAATTGAAATTGAATTTGATGACGATTGACTTTGTAACTTTGCCATAGGAACCGACCTTCACATTCTTAGTGAAATAATTGGCAATAATGAAGATGAATAGGTGTCGACTAGATGCTTTTGACGAGATCGTCCCCGTAACATCAATGCCCCACTATAGGAAAAAAAATAGAGGAAGCATATATGTCATTCTCAATTTGGCATTACGGCATAACTGACGCAATCTCCCTTTCATGGTAGACCAGTAGTATCCGAACCTTATAATCGACCTGGCTAATGGAAAACTCCTAGCATGTGCCTTTTCGAACACTCCATAGCCTCCTCGTGCCTAGGCATATCTTGATGTGATCATGCAAAGACATCTTTGAATTATTAGAATGACGTCTTGCTTTGTTTCTGTGGTGGGCAAGGCTTCGATCTTCACTCCTTTCCTAGACTCACAATGTCCACTGACCCTATGTACGGTAGAGTCTATTTTCATTTCGTTCTACCATCCTTAACAAATCAAAAGATAAGTTACAATCTCTGACATCTTCAAAATCCTCAGATCCTTTTAGACCCATATTTCACTCAAAAGGGAGTCCGTAACAACGTTGCTCATGTCTTGATATCTGGGGACCTATTGTAGGCATGAAAGAATATCCAAAGGATGAATCTAGGAGTGGCTTATTTGTATAACACGATTATGAATGAAATGAGAGAATAACAAATATTTGCCCAATATTAAACACAAAAATGCATTTTTTATTGAAAGTAAAGATGTTTGAACATGAGCCTATTTCACAGAAGATTCTTATTGTTTCTAGGCTTAAAACAACAAGTGTGTTTTGAACATTACTTTGTGTTAGCTCTAAAAACTACAGGAATTTCCTTCGCAGTCCAGTTCTTCAGAACACTTCCAAGCTTATAGGGGCGTATGCCCGCTAAGTTTCCTTCTTTTGATCCCTCTTCAAATACGGCGTTAATGCTCACAGTTTTCAACATGTCTTTAGCCGTTTCTTCATTCATGTTCTCCGGTCCCGGATGGACAATTCCTTCCAATACGAATGTATTGGATATATAGGGAAAAGTCATTGATCCCCATTTGACCTCGGTGTTCTTCTCTACCGACTCTCCTCCTATGGTGCACACGTTTTTTCCTTCATGGGAGTCAAAGAACTCTAGCTCTTTGTTATCCATTAACCATTGCACTAGGGCCCTGAATTCGCTACATTGCTGGATCTCATGGTCCTTCTTAGCTCCTCGCATCCTGGGATTTGCTCCCCAACTCCTGTTGAACTAGACCTCTTTTCTGCATTTCCTTCCAAACCTCCCCCAATGGGGTTCTTACTTCAGCAACATTTCATTTAATTCTCCTCTCCATGTACTCGACTATGGCGTTTACCCCTTTCTCGGTACGACTGGGTAACGGATTTCCCACACCTGGTGCGTCATCGAATTTCACAACACCCGCCTTAATAAGCCTTTCAACTAGCCTTTTAAAAGGGAAGCAATTCTCTATCGGGTGTCTTACTATCCCTGCATAGTATTCACATTTAGTGCTTGCGTCGTACCATTTAAGATATGGGGGTTGCAACGGTTTTGAGTAGACAGGGGCTACAACGTGCACATCGAACAGAGTTTTATACTCCTTATACGTCACGGGTATGGGAGTAAACTAGAATTTCTATTTATTCTGCCTTGTGTTGAGGTCTTGTCTTGGTGAGACCTGCTGGCCCGCAGCTACCGCTCTCGGTTGACTAACAGTAACGGGTTTTGGATAACCCAAGCTTATATTACCTACTTCATTTTCCCTATTTTTCGGAGCCGATCTTCTCGTGCTCTCTCCAGCTTCTATTTTCCCACACCTTATCACGTTCTCTATCATTTTGCTAGACATCACTATGTCTGCGAAACTCTTAGTCGCGCTCCCTAACATATGATTGGTGAAAGGTGCTTTCGGGGTATTAATTAAGAGCATGGTCGTTTCTTTTTCCAGCAACGGCGGTTGGACTTGAGTAGCGACTTCCCTCCACCTCTAGGCATATTTCCTGAAACTTTCGCTCAACTTTTTCTCCATATTTTGTAGCGTAATCCTGTCAGACACTATATCAGTCACATGGCCATAGTGTTTCATGAAAGCCTATGCTAAATCCTTCCATGATTTGATTTGAGTACAACTCAACTGATTGTACCATTTTGCTGCGGCCCCAGTCAAGCTATCCTGGAAACAATGGATCAACAACTGGTCGTTGTTGACATATCCCGTCATTCTCCTACAGAACATTGTAATGTGGGCCTCAGGGCAGCTGGTCCCGTTATATTTTTCGAATTCCGGCATCTTGAACTTTGGTGGGAGTACCAAATCAGGGACCAAACTTAACTTCTTAGCATCTACCTCGCATTGGTAATCAACACTTTCCAATGCTCTAAACTTCTCTTCCAACCATTTGCATCGATCCTCAAACTCTTTTGGGAGTTCCGCCCTTACTCTTTCCTCTTCTGCTGGGTCATCGAAATCAGGGACCACCGGTTTTGCCAAATTGCCTCCAGGGTTGGAGCTCGAGCCTGTCGGGAAATTTACCGGTGCTGAGGTACCAGATTGATACTGAGGTCTGATATTGACAGACACTCTTGGCGGTTGTACTTGGGCATTTATTGGGGCCAAGCCTGGAGGATAAGTAGAGTCTTCAATATCGCCTCCAGTGTCAACCATGAGGCCTTTTTCTTTATCCTGACCTCCAGTCAACAATTGCATTATCTGGCTCATCATACTTCTTTGGGATTCCAGCATTTGATCCCTCATGTCCTGTTGGATCTTAGCTAACTGTTCTTGCATCTGAGTTTACAGTTGGTCTTGCATCTCCTTCTGCATCTGCTCTAACTTCTCCAACATTTGTTCCATGACTTTCGTTTTTCTTCGAGTGTAGTAGTGATGTTCCAGGGTAACTATAATATGATCTCTAGTTAATAGGGTTCTTTTATGACATTTAATGCATATGATGCGATGTAATGCAAATGCATGAAATGCAATGCAAATGAATGAATGCAAAAAGAAAGAGAGGCGTTGATTCCGAACTCAATTCCATTAGAAGAACTTTTCTAGAAAATGAATCTTTTTACATAAAACGGATTACATATGCGGCTTCGTCCTCATAGTCCAGGTGAAGACACCAATCATTTCCTTCGTATCCAGATGTTATGGTCGTGTCCTTATGAACCTTCTCCATAGATGCCTCTTCTAGTTCATTGTTGCTTGATCCAGGCCGTGACTCTTTACTCACTTATCCTCCGCGACGCTCATAAGCTTCTTTAAGAAAATCGAGACGTGACGGCTCCTGAATAGTCTTTGTCGACTTGAATCCTCAGGCAAAGTCTTGTATTCTTTTGCAGACTATCAGCCTTCTCTCGTTGTTTACCTGAACTATATTTGAACGACCGTATTATAACCCACTTTATCAAGTAATCCATTTCCTTATGACAAACTCTTCTATTTAGCAATCGAATATGAATCAACACCTCCTTTCTATGATGATGAAATGCAATGTAGTCAAAACAAAAGAAAACATGTTAGTATCATATATAGATGGTAAAAATCAAACACCTATCCAGGTGACTGCTAGGGTTCAACATAGTGCTACCTAAAGTGGGGTCCTAGGGTTCACGATATGTGGTTTGGTTCTAAGGGAAAAAGGGTACCTGAACCGGTAGATTCCTCGATCCTCACCCATTATAGGTTCATACGGACCGAGTTCAGTTTAGGGGAATACATTTCCCTATGGCTGCACGGAGATGAAAACCTCACGAAGACATAGGTACGGATGTATCTCGAAAGTGATTCACTTTCCTGCACGGAGGTAAAAACCTCACGAAGGAGTAACTTCTCACTCTCACTTAAAGGTGTGACCACTACGGTCATGTAATATGATGCAAATGTATCCTAGACACTTAAATCGTAACAAACAAATGACGTGACCCAAACCAATGCGATGGAAAAATCAAAATCAAATTTTAATTTCGATAAAAAGATAAAAACTAATCAATTCTACGGGTTGACTCTCTTATTGTCCCCAGTGGAGTCGCAAAGCTGTCGAAACCATTTTTTGTTTGGAAAATGGGCCGACTTTAAAATGGGAAAATGGAGTCGCCACCAATCCTTTTTGGAAGTGTGATTGGGTCACTTTATAAAACATTTGGTCTACGGATTTTAAGAAAATGGGTCCGGGAGTCGGTTACGCACGAGGAAGGATTAGCACCCTCGCAGCACCCAAATTTGATACCTTATTGATTATTTGATGTCCTAATATCAAAAATTGGAAGAGATTTTAAAATGCGAATCCTTGAGAAAATGTTTGGATAATTTGAATTGGATATCGAAATTCTCTAGCTCCGAAAAGATGAAATATCACATCCAGCACGTTAGGACACGACGTTTCAAACCCTCGACACCAAAATCATTTCATGATTTCCAAAACTCATGCATTACAATTTAAAAAAGTTATTCCGCTGTTCATCCAAACAAAAAAATCGAAACCCAGCACGTTAGGGCACGATTCCTCGAATTTCCAAACATGAAATATTGCTTTATTTTGAAATTAAGAAAACACAGTCAAAATTTTAATAGGATATTTAGTCATTTGAAAGAGCGGAAAATTGAAACCCAGCACGTTAGGACACAATTTCTCGAAACCTCCTAGCACAAAATATTGCCTTATTTTTAACTTACGAAAATACGGACACAATCTTAAAGGATATTTAGTTTTTCGAACGAATAGAAAATCGAAACCCAGCACATTAGGGCACGATTTCCTGAACTTCCAGGTGCCAAACATTGCCTTGATTTGAAAAGAATTATACATCGAGTAAAAATTAATGTAACACGAATCTATGAAGCTAAATCACAACACTGATATGCATACCAGAAATAAAATGGACGAGAACATAAATAACAATACTAATCAAAATAATTAACGATGAATAAATAAAAGAAAGTTAATAAAATAATAGGTAAACAAATGAGGAAAAAAAAGAACAAAAAAAAGAAGAAAAGTTGAAAACAAGGGAACTGAAAGAAAAGTATTGAATAAAATAGATGAAATAAGAATATTAAAAAAGGGTAATAATAAAATAATAGTGGTGAAAGAATAAGAAATAATATTAATAATAGATGAAAATCATAATAAAAGTAATAGTAAAAATAATAATATAAAAATAATAATGAAAATGAAAATACCCATAGTGAAAATAAAAGTAATATTAATAGTAAATGTGATAGTAATCATAAAGTTAATCGTAAATAAAATAATGAAGAAAAATAATAGTGGTAATATTAAAATAACTATAATAATAACATAATAATACTAATGATAGTAAAATAATAAAAGTGATGATAAAAATATTAATAAAATAATAGTAACAATATTGAAACGAATAGTGATGATAATAAAAATAATAAAAAAATAATAAAAATAATAGTAATAGATATAATAATAAATAATAAATAATAAAAGAAAATCACAAGAAAAATGAGAAAAGGACGAAATTAGACTCAAAATAAAAGTTTGGGGCAAATTATAAATAAAAAGAGAGAAAACGGACTAAATTGAAATGCGCTAAAGATATGCGGGGGTGAAAAGGGAAATATCCCTCGCCCATTATGCGTTGCGCTTTATCAAGGACTAAAATGAAAAATAAGTAAAATTATTGGGGCAAATTTAAATAATAAAAAAATGCAGGGGGATGCAATCAAAATAGGGGCACAAAAGAGAGGACCAACTGCACAATTTACCCATTTAGGGTAAAATTGCGTAGATCCACCTGTGGATCGGGTCTCACGCTGTGGCTCCCCCTTATACGACGTCGTTCCCTTACTGCTTTAAACCCTCTTTTTTTGCTTTTGCAATCCCATTTGATCGCCCCCCCCAAAAAGTAAATGGGACCTCGTCCCTTTCTCTGCTAGGGCGCCGTTTCATTGCAGCAAGTCTGCCACGCACGCACCGATTGCGGCGGCCGGAGGAAGCAAGGTAAGATCTTTTTTTTTTTTGCTATTTTTACATGTATATACACTGTTATAAAACGGTAATTTTAAGAAAAATCATAAAAATAAAAAAGATACGGGTATACATATATTCGAAGAGGAAACTAAAGGAAAAAAAGAACGAAAGAACAAAAATCTTACAAATCTGAATGTTGGAATCTTTTTTCGCAAAAATCTATGTATTCCTCTCGTATTTCTCCCCCAAATAAATCCCCCTATTACATTCGATTACTCTGATTTTATAGCCTAAAAAATCCTCTAAAATCCTGAATACAATCCCTTTGCTGTTGTTGGGTTTTCCTATTCTGTAGGTACAACACGGAGACGTGGAGGCGCACGTTGCGGGTGCGAAGGTTCGGAGGTGATGTGGCTGAGGCGCGCGTGCGGGTAGTTGCTGGACATGCGGCGCGCGGCGCGGGGTTCATCTGCTAGGGTTTCTGAAACCCTGAAAAATCTTTAGGTTGTTGGGCTTGGTGGGCCTTGTTTAGGGTTTGGGTCTAGATTAGTTTTAATTTTTGTAAAATTAGTCAATGGATTGTAATTTTGGTGTAATAGACTGTGGGCTTATTTTCATTAGGGGTCCGGGCAAATTTTGCCCATTACAAATATGTATAATTTGAAGCTTGAATTGAAATATATTTTATCTTTTTGTGATGAAAATAAATTGTTTGGTATTAAATTTTTATGGTAAATTATTGTGCCCATTTAATTCCAAAAGTTGCAAGTTGTTGGGAGGATTAGGACTCTAATTAAACATGACGCCTTTGTTATCATATAACTAAAATTACTCTTTTACGCGGGTTTGTTTCATGAAATAAAATTTATAGAAAATGTTTTTTTATTTTATTTTATTATATTGATTTCATGAAAATAATTTGATTAACGAAAAATGACTTATAAATTAAAAGAAAATAAGCTTCTTTTTGTCCCTTGAGTTAATTTACTATTTAAAAAAAAGAACAGTCATTTTTTGAAAACGAACCTTTTTGTTTTTATATAAAATTTAACTTGATTAATAATAAGTATTTAATTTAATTTTTTAAATATTTAAAATATTAAAAGAAAATATTATAATGTTTAATATTATTCATGGGACGCAAGGCTGGTCATCTGTTGGTGGCGTAATTCGGGACAATAATCGACAGTGGCTAACAGGGTTTTGAAAGGCTACAGGCATGGGTGATGTCCTCACCACTGAGCTTTGGGCGGTTCTCATTGGGTTAGAATTGGCTTGGAGCAAAGGTTTTAAGAAAGTAGAGGTTGAGAGTGACAACATGCAGTCTGTTCAATTAATAAACAGCAGAAAGAATGGCACTTGCTCCACTGCTATTGTTAGACGCATTTGGGAACTTTGCGGAAGGGCCTGGCAGGTGTGGGTAATGCATGTGCTGCCTGAGGCGAATTTTATAGCAGATTCGTTAGCAAAGTCTTGTGCGTTTGAGGAGACGATTGTCCGGGCTTTCGATGAACCGCTTGTGAATGTTACACATTGGCTTCAACATGATGCGGCTGGTATGCAGGATGTACGAAGTGGTCGTATGGATCTGGGCTAAGGCTTAGCTGAACTTCTTAAAATTTAAAAAATAATACATATTTATTTATATTTATAATATAATAAATTATTGATTTAATTAATATAATTTGTTAAATATAAATTTTTATTTTAATAATAAATTTCAACAATGATAATTATAAATTTTAAAAAATATTGTTATTATTGAAAAATATTTATATTGAAATTTTAATAATAAATATATATTACAATTTATAAATATTTAATAATAAATATTTTAGTCAATTAAGTCTTAACTCGATTGGAATGGACGTTGTTGTCAATATAAGAGGACGTGGATTCGAGTGTACTAAAACGCATTATCCTCCTATTTATAGGTTGGGGAGGGGCTATGAGTAATTCTAAATATTGTGTAAAAAAACAGATATAATTCGAATATATAATAATATTATTCAAATAATAATAATAAATATTTTATAGTAAGACATATGAATGTTTTAATTATAAATATAAGTATTTGTTTAAATCATGCTTAATTTTATTTATACCTTTCAATGTGTCATTATCTACTCTCACGTGTAGTATGTGTAATTTAAATTAAGTTTATATATGATGCTAATTATTATAAAATATTATCTTATTGTAAAATAAATTTCAATTATTAAAAGAAAATGTTACTACAACATTTTTTAACAAATCTATACTATTTATCAAGTTTTTTACTAAGTTGGTGTCACCCATTAACTTGATCCCAACTCAATTAGGAAATTACCCAACTCAATTAGGAAATTACCAAAAAATATTTTTATTTGCAAAGTAACTTATATAATTATGAGTGTGTTTTCTTCTTTTCATATTTTTATAAATTTATAAAAATTTATCCATAATGGGATTTGAATCAAAGACATAATGCGTATAAAACTTTTTCATTTATCATTCAAACTAAAGCAAATTTTAATTTTCATTTGAAACTTTTATAAGTAAATATGTGTTCTAATTTTTTATATATTTGTTTACATACGAATAATGTTGTTGATTGAGTTAGAGTCACAAATGATTCCACAGCATACACATATGATAAGATTTCTAGTATATTTATGTTGTATTGGTTTCACTAAAAGCAACTTTTAGAAAATTATTGCAAGAAATTTATCAAACAATGAAAAATGTTTTACATATAATTAAAATAACACCAAAAAAATGTAAGATTTTCCAAAAAAAAATATTTGTCAAAAGTTATTTTCAACCAAATAAATGTAACCTAAATTCCAAATTGTCAACATCTTCACATGGGTTTTTCATTTAAAATAATTTTTAAATAAATATTTAGGAGGTAGTTGTACGTGGCAAGAACTATTTTTCACCCTTAAATCAAAATGAAGTAATCTAAACCTTAGATTCAGGATTTAATCTATTTCACTAAAATAAAAAGTACAGTATCTAATCTTTCTTTTTTTTCCTTTCACCAGGGTGAAAAAAATTTGGTTAATCTCTTTCTTTCAAATTAAAATTTGTTTTTTTTTTTTAAGAAAAAATTGGACGTAGATTTATAACGGAATGGATAGTAAGAGATTAATGTTACCAAGATTAATCAACTTTGGTAATCGATATTTGTTATTTCTATCTTGAAAAAAATTGTAGAGAATTTCACTCTAAGAAAATTGGGTATTCAGTATTTGATGTTTGGTTGCATTGCTTGAAATTGTTCAAGTAGTTTTCATCAACCAAGAAAAAAAAATCTCAATATTTTTAAAGTTAAATGTTCTGTATTATTTTTTTTCGAGAAAGAAAAACAAATAACGAATACTCAAATTGCTTCATCTTAATAACTCTAATCTCTTACCTTCAATCTAGTTGTAAATTTGCTTCCAAGTTCTTTCTTCAAAAAAAATTAAATCTAGAACTAACACTATGTTTGCTTGGATAGAATTGTGATTCCATTCAGGACTATTTCGAGTAAGGTAGTTATTCCATTGTTTGGTTCACAAAATAAAATTTTTTCCTTCCCAGCACACCTATAAAAAAAATTACAAGCTTATATTTGGCAAAAACATGGGGACGTTATTCTTTCACCATTTTCTTCCAAACTCACTTTTCATCTTTCTATCAAATTGAGAGGGAGGAAAGCTCAAAAAATTCAAAGTCGTCTCTAGGTAAGCACCAATTTTCAATGGGAAGATTCAAGCTTCTTGAAAACTGAACAATATGGATCTTTGATACTTTAGTTTGATTTGAGTTTTTGAGTTGTTTTTTTGCCTGAAACTGTTCATGAATTTGAAAACTGAAAAATATAAGTCTTTAATGCTTGGGTTTTTCACGCTTTTCTCTGTTAATACCCGCTTCTCTGAATCCCTTTTTGTTAATCATCTTTTTTTTTTTGAAAAAAATTCTGATTTTTGGGTTTGTTTTTTGTTTTCAATAATTGACAGTGGTTTGAAAGAAAACTTACGGCACGTTTGGTTCGCTGTAATGGAATAGAGGTGTAATGGAATAGAGGTGTAATGGAATAGAGCTGTAATAAGTAATTCAACTGTTTGGTTGAATGTAATGGAATAGAACTGTAATAGAATTCTTGTGTTTGGTTGAATGGAATGATGTTGTAATAGCATAAGAAAAAGAACTAAAATGACCAGAATACCCTTAGCAGAATTTTTTTTAGGTAGATGATTATTGTTATTGTTATTAAATTTTAATAAGATTATTATTGAAAATAATTTAATAAAAATAATAAATAATTTAATCATATTTTAACATAATTATTATTAAATATAATTTAATAAAAAATAATTTAATAACATTCTTAATATATTTATTATATGAATTAAAAAATCAAATATATAATACTATAAAATATATATAATCTATTTTATTATTTTTAAATTGTGATGCATATTTAATGTGCTAAAATATTATTATTGAAACAAATAATTTAATTGTTCTACAATAAAAAAATATTAGAAGTAATAAATAACTTGAGAATTTATATTTTGCATAAACATAATATTCATATATTAACAAAAGGTTACATGAAATATATAAGTAAGTTAATTTTAACTTATGCCATGCATCTTTAAAGGCTAATTTTAATCAAAATAGATGAACTCCTGATCCTTGCTATGTATTAGTTAATTAATTTATATGATTAAAGTACATGTCTTGCATGCTTTATATTATAGTATAGTATACATTTCTATTGCAATCCCTATAGTTTTTATATCTTGCTTTGTGCACCTTATCTAAGGATTGAAACATATGATTGACATGTTGATTTTTAGAAATAATTAGAAGAAATAGATTAATATAATACCAAGCTAAAACATACCGTCCCAAATATTACAAACACAAAAAGTTACCAAAATATCATCAATACAACTATGATTTTTAATGCTCAGCAAGAAATCTTCTGACCCATTCCAATCGTACAGAAGAAGGTAAACTAAAGAAAATGAGCATTTGCGTTGGATGATCTGGAATTTTTGTCAATGCTCGAAAACGTTCATCCACAGTTAAACCTTCTATTTCACATAATGTTGGATATAAATTTATAGCTTTTTCTTGGATGGTCTGAAATTCTTCTGATTTTTGTTGAATTACCGCATCGGAGGCAATACTCCTACTGAGTTGTTCGCCAACAACCCGCATGTTTTCCGCCAATAAAGTGGCAGCATCATGAAATGAAGAAGAAACATGATCACTCGAATCAGAATTCCTTTTTTTCGTCTTTGAAGATGTAGAACTCCCTTGGTTTCTAGCTGGTTGCGATTCTGTAGCTGAAACATCCATGTCATCCAAAGAGATATTAGCTTCACAATCATAGAATTCGTTTCTTTCTTCATGAATATTTGTAGCAGCTACATCCTCAAGATTTATTTCTTCAATGATATCAGCGGCTGTTTGAGCATCTTTCCCAGTGGCTCGATCTTTTGCGTAAATGGCAGTAAGTTGGTCGTAATAAGGGAAACTACGATGTTTAAATTGACCAGCTTCTTTATGACTCTATAAAAAAGACGAATTCATATTAGTTATAACTTTGGTGAAAATAAGATAATAAAGACTTGAAATAATTCTTACATTTATATATGAGTTCCACACCGCATCTTCAGCAACAACGAGCTGCCTATGCTCATCCCAACCAAAACCGCTATTGTTTTTTCCATTAAGCATGTCATAAACGATTGACCAATCCCTTTTCAGTAGTCTAATCCTCGATTCAATATTAGGTTTAGCCTTCAACATTGAATTGGGTAAAACTTTTTCTAACATTCTTTCCAACTCATTTAAATAACCAGCTTTAAATCCCGTATCAGCATTAAAGGTTCCAACATTGTGCAAGTCGAGCATACAAGAAACCAACGCAGCATCTTCTTCTGGAACCCATTTCCTTTTGGTTCCTCGAGAACTTTGGGAAGAAATATTTGATTCTGAAAAACCTGACATAATTATCTTAAGGAAAAAAAACAAATTAATATTTGACAACATTAAGACATAATAGGTAGCTAGATTTACAGCATTTAAATAAGTATGTAAATACTTCAACTTGTAGCACTAAAATAATTCAATTTACAGCATTTAAACACTTCATTTTGCATCACTTTAACATCTCAATTAACAACATTTATACACCTCAATCACAGCAATAAATCATCTTCAATTTACACCATTTAAACACGTCAACTTACAACACTTTAACACCCCAATTAACAACATTTATACAACTCAAATACAGCCATAAACATCTAAATTTCCAGCAACTAAACAGTTCAATTTGCAGTACTTAAAACAATTCAATTTGCAGCAGTCTTACACTTCAATTCACAGTATTTAAATACTTCAATTTGCAGCACTTTTACACTTCAATTTACAACATTTAAACACTTCATTTTGCATCACTTTAACATCTCAATTAATAACATTTATACACCTCAATCACAGCAATAAATCATCTTCAATTTACACCATTTAAACACCTCAACTTACAACACTTTAACATCCCAATTAACATAGTATTGAAAACAAGGAACACAAGTACACATGGAACACAAGGAGCATCAGCAACATAGTATTGAAAACATAGTATAGGGAGATGGGATATGACTCCGAAAGATTTAGAAACTCCCGAACATCATAGATGTGAGAGATAAACAATGACAGTAGATGCATGATCAGCCAGTATGTAGGAATGTACTAAAACCAAATCATAAACCATAAAGGCAAACCTTGAGGTTTTAATGACCCAAAATGGAAAGAATATCAGACGCAGCAAGAGCCAGGAGATGGCAAATAATCCAAAGCACACACTTGCTCCAAGCTCTCTCTCAGAATACTTGAAAACTTTAGCTGCTTCTAAAAACACATCACTTACATCATGTAGGGCAAGGATAATTGAACCAATGCAGAAAAAGCTGTAAACAAAGCAAACTATAATCATCTTCCAACTTGGATATCCACAAGATAATTTAATTTATCAAATTAACTCATACAAACAAAACTTTATAACTCTCAATGGCTATGTTCTTCCCTCACAAAAATTCTGTTAAATACTCTTCAATTCTAAATTCATATCATCCAAAACAATTTGCTAGCGATAGCTTTCAGTGGTTAAAAGATCTAGCCAAATTTCAGTCTTTTGCAATTTCAGATAAAGGCCTAGCTATTGAAAAGACAAATATTGAAATGATACAATTATGTATTTCAGTCTAACAATCAAATTGAACCTCAGTTCAAATAATTCTAGATGTAATAATTTGTAGTAATATAGTTATACGACTTTTCCTTTCTTTACAGGCTCTATACATTCATCAACTTGAATCTTCAATCAGGTCAAATATTATATTAACACAAGATCAGGTACTACTAGTCCAGTAAACAACATGCTTAAGAATTCCCTTTAGCTTTGTATGCTGCAGTAAAAATAGAGAGCATCTGCATGATCCAACATGAACTTAAATTTAATTTCCTTAACAAAGTTCCTAGCATGGATTTTGTGTAAAACAATGATAAGGATAGCAATGCATACGGTGACATCATAGGAAAATAATAACCAACTTGCTAGCCTGATTAACACTAGTAATTCTTTTCTTGGATATTAGTATTAGGTCGGCAGTCAGCTGAATCAAATTAACCACCTACTTGCACAAATTTGCTACCAAACATGGAAATTTTTAACTATAAAAGGAGTACTCAAAAAGAAATTGGTAATTTAATCAGACAATAAAACATTGAAATTGTTGAAAATATAATAACATATGATTCGGGATATTTTTCTTCAGTTAAGTACTTAACAGCTCTGACATGACAAAGAGTTTATCTAAAAGCAATCATTTTCTATTATATTTAGCACTATAGGTTAAAAACTATACATATGTCACGAAGTACAAGTCTGTAATGCATTTTGGCTTAAAAACAGCATATTTATTGCAAACCAGAAACCAGATGGCAGGGCAAACATTTAATATGAAGCCAAAAAAGAAGACTGAACTTCACCTCCAAAAGTGGTTAGTTTTCAAGCCCAAATGAATCATCAGTCTAATTCTTCATATTAACTAAACATCACAAACTTTTAAACACTTCAAAATTACTAATTTGAGAGTATTAATGCATGTAATCAAATTTATTTAACACTATTCATGCCACATACTGCATTCATTGCTGAAACTGGAAGCCATCCTCCATGCTGTTGCTGAGCAAGATCTAGCAAAGGAATAACTGCAGATTGCTTGTAGTTGGATGGATAATGAGACAATATCTCCTTGACCTATACATAATAAGTCCAGATTAAGAAATAATCAACTTTGGATTAAAAAATGTTGCAAATTACCAAGCCACTTAAAATACCCAAGGTAAACTTAAAAATCCGATTCAGCTTCCATATAATTGAAAATAGATTGATGTAACAAGGAGAGAAAATTAAACGCATTCTACTCTCATTATCTCGTACAATTCTTCAAATTTATGTTACTAAGATTCAAGATACAGGTAACGTTTAAATTTTTCCAATGCTTCAACAAAAATGAAGAGTAGGAGTAACACAGCTTAGAGAACAAACCAGCTTTAAACAACCATACAAAGAATGAGAATCTTTGCGCTCATATAAGTTACGGAAGTAAATTACTGGCCATGCGATGGAGATGCAGCAGAGGGCTGCTGATGGAGATGTAGAGGGCTGCCGATTTGGGGAAATTGGGGGAGAAAATAAAGGGAATCGGGGTAGGGAAGAAATGGATTGGGAAAAATAAAATGGAAAAAAAAAAGAGATTTCAGGTGAAATTTTGGGATTTCGGGGGGAGGAGGGGATGGGGGGAACCGATTTTAGGAAAAAGATTGGGAAAAAAAAGAAGAGATTTGAGGTGAAATTTTGGGATGATGAAGGAAGATGATGTGCAGGAAGTAGAAGCAAAAATGTTTACCTGACCTTGGATGAAGAAGAGGAATGCCTGGAGTCGAAGGGTACGTGAAATGGCTGCCGATTGAGAGTGTTTTTGAGGTGAAATTTTGGTAAGGGTAAAAAAGGGTTCTTCAAGCAACGAATAGCTAAACGGTGAAGAAGGAAGGGAATAGAAATCGCTGCTTAAGGGCGGCATGGAATACACCCGTAATAGGTATTCCATTGAAGCAAACGTACGCTTGTGTGGGCCCACAGAATAAGCCTGTAATAGGCATGTAATGGAATAACCATTACATTGAACCAAACATGCTGTTAGATTACAGAATTTTCTTCAAAAGCCAAGTGTTTTCACAATCAAGATTCAAGGTTCTTTTTTTAATTTTTGTAGATAAAATAAGCTTAATGGGTGTTTTTTATACCTCAAAAGCTTATATTTTTAGGGTTGTCTTGGATTTAAATGGGTTGTCTTTTTAAACAAAAACCTCATTAATCATTTTTTAGGTTTTTGAAACTTGTTCTTAAATTTTGAGAATCAGAGTAGTCGCATTCATCTACGCCCAAGTGGCACTTCAACCAAGAAAAAATTGAGAACCATTCTCCATCTAGGAAAGATGGAATTGACTTTGAAAGAGAGGAGCCGTAACAGCCCTACCCAACCCGATCACCGAATTTGGGTACAGGGCGTCACAACTAGATCGGGTTATTAAACATACTTAGAATTTACAAATTTAAAATCAATCGGTATTACCTATTTATTTAAAGAAAAATATTTATAATGGAGACATTAATTTTAACCAAAGTTCATTGTTTCAGCTTTGAACTCTAAAAGACTACATAATTACATCGTAATGGACCTCGAGATGAAGTCTTTCATAGTACTCTCTTCCTTTGTGCAAGACACCGTACCAGCATCCAATCTTTAGATTAACACATTCTGGCTTAGTCCCTTCTTGAGTTACTTAGCACACAAGTCCTGCAACCACAAGTCAAACCCTTGTAAGTTCGAATTGAACTTAGTGAGTTTCTTTGTATACATAATTTATAACTAAACCCCATATTCCTAAGATTTTGAAATGTAAGGGAACAAATACATTACTCCCCATTTGGCTTAGAAGTTCATGTTACATATGGAGTGGCAGACCTCAAGACAATTCCCATAATTCCTTCTTGGCGGATCAATCGCTTACAAACATTACTTGGTCAAGCTTATGACCCGTCATCATGCTGTGATGATTTCCTATATGATTCATCATACTTGCGAGTTCTCACTTTTTCTTACACACTTCCTATAAGGAAATACCCTTGTTAGTTTTATTTCAGCTCGTAAACATTATAACTCCGATGAATACACTGATTTTCTACTCATAAGGTCTACGTACTCATAAGTCCTAAAAAAAAAAGTCACGGTGCCTTGGTAGTCTAAATCATGTTCCTTTCTATTTCTATCCTACACTTGTTTTACAATGTTGTTTGGATTACCCCTAGTAATCCGCGCTACCTGCTATATCTTACCTTTAAGGTGGGACATATCCATCAGCAGAGAATCATTCTAGATGACAACTTCCATCAAACATTTATCTCAACAACCACTCGAGTTCACGGTTTCTCTTATGTGAGGGTTTCCTTTTGGAACTAACTCTGTGGCGGTTGTACTCGTGACAAATCCTCCCATAAGAGTAGTCTTGATAGGCATATTTTTCACATGGTACCCTTTATTGGTACATTTCTCTTGCATACCAAATTTATTAAGCACCTTTTGGCCACCTTAATGGAGGATCCTCATTTGCGATCCTTGGATACATCTTCTCTCGCTTTCCTTTACCCTAGTCATTATTGGCACGCCATTTCCCTTGTTTGAGACTTGCTGGGTTACCACCCATATGTCTTTTCAGCTTTTCTGATCATTGTGTTGGCAGACTATTTTCTTTTCTACTTCATTTTCCTTATTAGCCAAATTCTCCAATAATCCGCTGGCTTACTATCATTTTGCCATTACTTATATTTTTCTTCCAACCCTTTTTTCCTTGTTTGCGGGATTTCCCATGATTACTGTCTTGATTATCCACCCGTGTTTATTGTCCTAGCAGACTCTTTTACGTTGCCAAAACCGAGCTACAGTCTACGTAACATGCACCCATGTTTACTGTCTCAACAGACTACAACGTATTTGCTGTCTCGACGGACTTGATATGCTGCTATAATCGAGCTATGTTCTTACAGAATATGCCCTATGTTTAACGTCATAGCGGACTCCATTGGTTGTCATAGTCGAGCTATGGTTTTACACTTAAATATCTGGGAGGTGTCACCCCAAAGAACCTTACCGCCATCGTGGTGTTGTCCCATAGAGCTTGTTTATCGTCGTTGCGATGATGCTTTATGTGTTGGGAAATGTGCTCATATTGTAGTAAACATGAAACGATTTTCTATTTATATGAACGATGAATAAATAAATAAAGTTAATTTCACATTTCACTATTATATTTTTTTTATATTTTGTATGCATAGCAAAATTGTGATAAGCAAATATTAGTCCATTGATTGCTTAAAGTTCAAACTGAAAATAACTATCATTGTAAGGAACATTTACATTGCAAGAAAGACAACATACTTTAGTAGATAATCTAAATGAGCCCGTAATCCCATAAAAGAATCAAAGTGAGCATTTGATTCAAATACTGAGAAGGATTATTATGTTGTCTACAATTCTAATTGGGGAGATGGCTAATCTTGGCTATCGGAGCAGTTGACTCCACGAGTTGAGACATAGATGTATTCATTGGTAGAATGATACATTGGACAAGACCCAAGATAAATTAATTCTGAATCCATTTGTGAATTAATTCACTTGTGACGTTCATGGTGTGATTTACCTAAATCTTGAGTTAGTCATTAACCGTGCGTATGCAACTCATGTGCTTTGATATAAGTGGGGGCTTATACCCTAAAGATGATCGAGCCCATAGCTAGTATGTTGGGTAAATGACTTGTGTATGGCATGGTTTTACTAGCAACAGTGGAATTTATAACTCAATTAAAGAGTTAATGATATCCTCTCATTGGAATTGTGTGGATTGATAAATATGGAACGTGGCTATAGGTTGCTTGCTCTCGAACGAGCTATTTATCACAGTCATTTGTTGACATTGATCATATTAATCATTAAGAAGACGATGAGATAAAATAGGATTTTATTAAATGAACAAATTTAACTCAAAGGAATCAAGGATATCATATGATGGTAACACACACATGACGAGCACATTGGACAAAGAAGTTGGATGAATTGCTTTCGTAAAGAGTATACAATAAGGAGTTTTCAATCATGGTACTTCTTGTGGACTGACTCCATGATTGAGTACTTGTGAATAATCGAAATGATACTTCTAGATATAATTGCAATCATGAGAGCCTAATTGTATAATTTAACTGAGTTGATTTATTCTGTGTGTAATTAAATTAGGTGGTCACGAGAATTGTTCAACTAGAGAATTTGATTAAATAATTTTCTTGAAAAATAAATTTGGAAAATCTAAGTGATTTTTGGAAAATTTAATTTTAATCAAGTAAAATTAAATTAATTAAAATTAATATGATATTTTTAGAAATTAATTTTCTAGTCAGACAATTGGCTGAATGGGTAATTGAACTTAAAAATTGGATCTGAGATCGTAAATTGGACCCGGGAGACTAAAACCAAGACCAAGACCTAAAAACTGGTTGAATTGGGTTTGGTATGTGAAACTGGGCTGACGGTCCAACCAGTGGCTAGATCGGACCGGTCGGGTCATCATTGACCCAGATCGAATCGACAGCAGCTGAACCGGCTTGGGGTGCCATAAGGGTGTCGCACCTGCATCACCGGACATGGCGGTGCCGAACCGGTAGCGTTTGGTCATCGGTGGTTGAGCAATGGAAGAGTTACACTCCTTCTGGGACTTTACCAGAGAATTTGATTTCAGATTAATTATTACAAAATAATATTATTTTAATAGTTTAATATTAAATTTAATTTAATACTTATCTTAATAGTATTTATTAATTTAATATTAAAGTGATTATCTTAATATTAAATTTAATTTAATGTTTATCTTGTAGATAAACATTCTATTATTTTAATAAGATTTAATATTAAATTTAATCTAAAATTTATTATTATATTAATTTAATATTAAAGTGATTAAGTTTAATCATAGTTAAACTCTCTAAGCTCTTCCTATATAAAGAGAGCCTTATGTCATTATTTACACATACTTGAATTCAAGAGAAAGTTGTAGAGAGAATTCTCTAAAGAGATTATTCCAGAAAATTTCTAGAGATATTTTTCTAATTTACAACTTGACCTAAAAGTTTAGAGAAATTACAAAATTACCCCACTGGTAATTTTTATGAAATTTTTTCTGATTCGAAGCGAGCCCACACTCAGCAAACGTGAGCTTGAGGATAGTGGAGAAGACTACTTGGTTGAAGCACTCATCCTAGACGAATCGAAAAGGTACAATTTTGATTAAGTGTTTATTAATTTAGATATCACAACCAATATCTTGTTTTGGAAAAATTTTAAAACTCTAGTTTTTCCCTAAATTTATTTTCCACTGCATTTTTCAAACCATTTTTGCCAACACTATGGAACCTAAATACCATCGTCACGGTGTCGTCCCGAAGGACCTGATTTACATTTTACCTTGATGCTCGAACACCGAAATGTTCCCCCCTCTGGCAAGGCCCGAAGCTTCGCATATTGCGGTTTGCTCCCAATAATCCCAGATGGCAAAATCTTAATGGAATTCCATTTTCTTCTATTCCTCCACCCATTCCTCCATTATGTCTTTCCTAACCTTGATGCTCGAACACCGCAGTGTCCTCTCCACAAGGCCCAAAGCTTTGCACATCACGGGTGCACACAACAACACGGTGGTATCTAACAAAATCAACCTTTCCTAATCCTAATTCGTTAACCCATCAATATCTCTCACTATTACAATCATTCAATACACGCATTTCACTTACATACCAGCATAGAGTACACTATCTATTAAAACATGAAATCGTAATTATTTTAGGCACAATGAACTACTTTAGCGGAAACCCATATACCATACAATCCTAGCCATGCATAACATACATAATCAACAGGGATCATTCATCATCCTAGAACTTAACCCGAAGTCATGACGACCACTCAACAATTCAAATATGGTAAGTAGAAACTCATCTTATGCCTTTTCGCCCTATTGGCTTAACTTTTCCAAACACTAGAGTTTCCTTTCTCCTGGAACTTAAGCATAACAACCAAAATCATGAATTAGACTCAATACTTTTAGCTTAAAACTCAGCTCTACAAAAACATGCAGAACCTCTAGAATGGTTCTGAAAACCCTAAACTTTGTTTTCTAAATCTTACATACACAGAAGGATTTAGAACCTTACCAGCTTACTGGATTATCTACTTATTCGACTCAACCCTTGTGATCACCACTCCATGCAAAGTTTCCATACTTACCCCTTCTTCAGAGTAACTAAGGAAGATAAAGAAAATGAGAGAATGAAATAGAATTGAGAGGAATCCACCTGAGAACTCACTTCTCAGCTATTTATAGCCCCTCATGCACGGTCTTCAATCGTATAGAAATCATCCATTGACAATCATTTTGTCTCCCATTAACAGACCAGCTGATTTTAATCCAACCAAACCATAATTGTATCTCAACCATGTCCAATTTAGTCAAGAATTTTCCCTAAATTTTTAGTAAAAACTGCCAATTTATGGCTTCTTTCAATTTAACCCTCAATTATTTTCTAAATTTCCGAACTTAATGGAAATCAAGTGTGACAGGAGTAGTTGGAACACTGTGTTGTATCTAATTTTGTTCATTGTAACTACATTCAGGTTAGTTGGTTATCATGAAGTCTGTTAGGTTTGTATTATCTATTTATTATTAGGAAATAATGAGTGGCGAGTGAGGTACTAATTCATCAAATTTCATTTTATGAATCATTGAAGGTTGCCTTTGGGCTCATGATTTTTCTTTACTCAAGTCAATATAATTTAATTAGGTTGTTTTCCTCTCTTTGAAGTAAATAAATGAAATGAACCATGTAACACCCCTAACCCATATCTATCGTCAGAACAGGGTTGCAAAGCATTACCGAACAAACGGGACAGTAAATCATTCAATTCATTCGTCAATGCGATACTTATTCTGATTTCATTCAAATACATTCATTACGTCTCTTAATCGAGTCCACGAGGCCCTAAAAATACAACTAAATCGAAAATATTTAGAAAGTTTAAGAAAAAGTTAGAAAAATTTATATTGCAGGGGTCACATGGCCGTATGGCTTACACGGCTGAGACACACGTTCGTGTCTTAGGCTGTGTAACATTCGAAATAGGGACACATGGTCATGTCCTGGCCCGTGTTTATGCCCGTGTAACTCACTGACTTGGGTCAGACGGCCAAGCCACACACTCGTGTGCCAGACCGTGTAACTCTTGAAATGCAACCTTTAAAAACCTACAGGGGACACTCGGCCATGTCGCGTAGCCGTGTGTCACACACAGCTGAGACACACACATGTGTCTTAGGCCGTGTGAACAAAAAATTGGCCAATTTCAAACCATTCCTTTCACCCAAATCAACCTTGAACCTACAAGCCAAAAGCGTCTATGAATAAAGCACCAAAATATGTATAATAAAACCACATTCGATATCCCATTAAAGCACCTCAAACACAATTCATCAAATTCACCCAAAACATATACATAATTGGTCATTCATTTGGCATTTATATCTAATCTATTTCCATACCAAAACTTACCTCAAATAACCTCAATGAAACCTCATCATCGCATACCAAGTTTTGTCATAAAACCTTGCATCAACTTGACCAAATAAACATCAACCATTTAGCATCAAAGTACCATAAATATACCAACCACCAAGGTATGAAAATATTATTAATTCAACACTTCAAAACAACATTACAAGTTATAAACATTAACTAAACTTTAAACATAGGTCCACCTATACATGTCATTATAACCATGACCTAAACTTCAAAATCTACCAATATTATCACTGGATAGTGTGATAGATCTCCAATGAGCTTCCAACCTAATCGAGCTTCCGATAATCTGTAAAGTAAAGGAAAAACAACTTCATAAGCAATGAATGCTTAGTAAGCTCGTATAAACTTTAAACATAACATTCCATTTCAACAATGAACTTTGTAGATTAAATATAAACCTATACCAATGCCTCAAGATTTATCAACTACATAACCATCAACTCATAAATGAGTAAGTCTATCAACATCATATATATTTTTCATTCCTAACTTAATAGGATTTTATAAAACAATATACACCATCATTAACCTTTTCACAAAACTATGAATTACTTCTTTTACTTACTTTCCATTCCATTTACTAAGCATAAACTTAAATAACAACATCAATTCACTAATTAGTATATTTATTGACATCATAGGTAAGTTCATCAATAACATATGTAATTTCTCATATATAAGTACATCTTTCAATTCATCAATCCCTTTTTCTTCATACCATATTTCAATAATGAACTTACCGTTTCATTGTTTTTTCTTACCCGTTTCATTTGTATAATACTAGACATAAGCATAAACATCAATCATAATCTCAAGCTTAACATAAGCCTAATCACCATCATCAAACACACAAGTTAGTGCATTTATGTATACAACTCATTTGGGGTCAATCACATGATAAACCATTTTATAAGAAAATACACCTTTTGAATCATACCATCTTCTCATGAACATAAGCATATTCTCATTTTTGTCATTTACCATTTCAATGTATATCATTAATATTAAACATGATATAATGTATCATTAAGTTTAACATAAACCTAATCATCATCCATAGTCTCAACTTTTGAATTCATTTATGTTCAAATCAATATTCAATAAATAACAAATCTTTCAAATTCATTATATAGATTACCTTACCAAAATTTTCCATTCGAATAACGACTTACGGATAAGAGTACATCGTCAGCCCAACCAAAGACACCAGATGCTCACACGAGCCAATCCCTCCAACACACCAATGCTCATAAGAGTTAATCCAACCAACACACCAATGCTTATAAGAGCTAATCCAACCAACACACCAAACAGAGAGTATAACACGAGAGTTCGCAACAAATGCTGAACCTCGATTTACTCGGGTAATATGAATATACATCACTCCATAGCCATCTCCACTCTAATCCCCCATAACACACCAAATCACGATTATACTCTATCCCACGTTCAATCCAATATGAACATTAATTTTCAATAACATTTCTCAAATAATCATTCATTATCATCAATTGAATAAATACTTATTGTATCATGTTATACAATACAACAATTCATACAGATATTAAATTTTTAAACCGTACGAACTTACCTAGCCAAATCGTAGAAATGTCAAAATACAACGCTATTTGGTAATTTTCTATTCTCCTCGATTTTCCACTCTATCTTGATCTAAATTAAATAATTTCATTCGATTTATTAATTTAGGTAGTAAAAAATGTATTTTATGCAATTCATTCATTTTTATATTTTTACAAAATTACCCCTATTTAATTTAGTCTCGGAGCCTAAAACATGCAAATTAACCATTTTTATTGAAATTCCCCACTAGCCAAATATTCATGGCATAAAAACAGCCAATTTTTGAAATAATTTCACAACAACTACTAGTAATTTTATTATTTCAACAATTTAGTCCCTAATCGAAAAATTCATCAAAATTACTTAACAAAATACTTTTAAACATCAACCAACATTTCAAATTCATCATTTAATAACTAAAATCACATAGATTCATCAATGGCAACATTAAATATCTTTAACAGTTTCAAAATTGAAGGTACGGGCTAGCTAGACCTAGTTGCAACGATCTCAAAAATATAAAAAAATAAAAGAAATAAACCCAAATTTAGCTTACATGCAAATGAGGAATTTGGCCGAATGCTTAAGCTATCATCCATGGCTTCTTCATTCTTCAATTTCGACAAAACTTATGAAAAAAATGATAGCCTAATTGTTTTGTTTTTAATATAATTTAATTTATCAAATTACTATTTTAACCTTGGTTAATAATTAAAATAAACATCAAAGTCAAGCCCATAATTGTCCACTAACTCCTTGAATGGTTTAATTACCATTAAAGTCTTTATTCCTTTATTCAATAAGCTATTTAATCATTTAAATCAAATAGTGATTGTAATAACCAAATTTGCCCGGCCCATTAAAGCCCGATAAACAGAATAATAAAGTCTGAATAAAAAAATACAAATAAAACAAACATTTAAACCCAAACCAAAATAAATGTCCAGATTAATAGTCCATATACAAACCAAAAAACCCATTTTAAACAAGCAATTAAACCAAAGTCCACTAAAAGTCCATTTACAAACAAAATATTAGCCCAATTACAAAAGCCCAAATCCTAACCCACTAAGCCCAATTGACCCATAGCCCGTAAACAGAAGAATAAGCAAAAGAAACCCTAGTCTCAAGCCATGCGCCGCCACGACATTCAGCTCCCACCACACGTGTCTGCCACACGTGCCCCTGCGTCGTTTCGATGACCCACGCGCCCATGCGCCCTGACATGGACCATTTCCCCCAGGCACCTCTGGCCCCGCGCGTCTCGGCAATCAGCAACTTGCGTCTCTGGCTGCTCCACCATCGCCTTACCCATGCCCTGCAAGAACAAGACCAACGAGCAATAGAGAACACTAAAAAAGAAACCTGCACATCAATTATAAAAAGAAGAGAGGAAACGTTTTGGCTTCTTCTCATTCTTCCCCGAATACATTAAAAAAAATACAAGAACAAAAAAACAAAAGTCTTGGTAAATTCGATTCGAATCAAATCGAAGCAAATCGTGTAACAGGAGTTCTTCTTCTGATCTTTCTTACGAAACAGAAGAAAGCAATCAAAAACCGAAAGCAAAAAAGGAATAAAAAGAAGGTTGATTTACTTTTTCATCTACTGTCAATTTGTTTTTATTCATTCTTATTTTTGAATGTAAAAGAGGAAGGCCAAATCGATAAAAGTGGGGGAAAGAACTTTTACCTGAACCCCAGAGCGCTCGCCGTCGGAGGGCTCACACTGTCACCGGAGCTTGGCCGAGAAAATAGGGTACCGAAGGCCCTCTCCTTTCGTTTTCGGGGCCGAGAGTCAGGGCGTTAAAAGGGACGTCTCAAGCGACACCTTAAAACCCCCATACCTGCGCGTTGTCGGCCGCTGGGAGTGTCGGTGGTGCGACGGATGGAGGGCAGAAGACCAATCGGTCGGGGGGAGATGAAAGGGAAAGGGGAAGAAGCTTTTAAATTTTTTTTCTCTTTAACTCTGCTGAAATGAGGGTAAAATGAATCAAATTAAAAGTGGAGTTTTAAACTCTGAAGAAAACGACGTCGTTTAGTCCAAAAGAGGGTGACCTGCGCATCCTAAAAGGGGCATTCGCGCGATTGGTCCCTTTCCTTTGTGTTTCTATTCGATTAAGCCCTGTTTATTTCTTTTTTTTTTCCTTTTAAATTCGGCACGGTAATTTTGCACAGTTTTAAGTTAGCCCTTTTCTAAACGCCGCGTTCCAGGACTTGGGCGAATTTCATCTTAGATCCCCTCTAGTTTGGGCGCCCTTCATTTGAGTCCTCTGATTTTCTTTTATTCTTGATTATCGCCTCAAATCCATGCTTCCGTTTTAATTTCATCCTTTTATTCCATCCTCTTTAATTATTTTGCTATTCTGTCATTATTGCTATTATTATTGTATTTTCCATTATTGTTATTATTATTATTATTATTATTATTATTATTATTACTATTGTTATTCTTTCTACTGGTTATTATTATTATTATTATTATTATTATTATTATTATTATTATTATTATTATTATTATTATTATTATTATTACTATTATTATTATATTTAGCTTAATATTATTTCTTTTGCATAGTATTTTATTCATTATATTTTTAAATTTCTATATCATATAATATCATGTTATGTTATGCGTTATTTCTAAAAAATTTTAATTTAATTACATTATTTAATCTATTTTATTTATATTGCTTATCTCATATGTGTAATTTTATGGGTAATGTATTATACATATATATATATGTATATTTATTTATTATTCATTATCGTATTTCGCTTAATGTTATCTTAATTAGATATTATTTTCATAAATTAGTTATTAGATTACATATCTTTACACTATGATATTATGCCATATTTTTATATAATACATATATATATTGAAAAACACGTTTTATTTTTATTATTTATGTTTACGTATATTTTTTATTTAAAACCATCATATACCATTTTCATTTCCTACGATGTTTATACCGTTTATATTACATTTGTGTCTCTTTATCTATCACTTATACTCGCATGAAATGTGCCCATACTTGTTCTTATTGTTTATTATATTGGTCTATACTTCATCATATATCTGTAATTGTATAGGAATTATTATTTGTCGTATTTCTCATTATTATTTCTTTATAGCCTATTTGAAATGTTAGTATATTATGATTGTTTCTAATACTTAGGTTTGATAATGATTAATGCAATATCGTCGCATAGATTATGGTTTAAAATAAAAAATGCATTTTTACAAAATTAACATTTTATTTAAAAGTTTCCAAAGAAATAAGGCAATATTCGTGTGTTTAGAAGCTCGAAAGATCACATCCTAACGTGCTGGGTGTTGATTTTTCTGTTCGACTAAATATTCGAATACCCTTCTTCACTCGATTTGAAGATCAAAGATGATCTCGACGTCAGAATATAAAGGCGTCATATCCTAACGTGCTGGGTATGACAATCTTATTCCTTTGAAACGAGTTAATCTTGAGATTCAATCCCGATTTAATTAATCCATTCCTTCATTTCTTTTCACCCTAAATATTTTCAAGTTTTCAGCATTGGGACATTGATCAATCAATTTGGTACCAATTTTGGGCGTTGCGAGGGTGCTAATCCTTCCTCGCACGTAACCGACTCCCGAACCTGTCTTCTCGAATACTCGTAGACCAAAAGCTCTGTTTTAATAAACTAAAATATTTTTTATTAGAATAAGGTGTCCCGATCACACCTAAATAAAGATCGGTGGCGACTCCCTATTTTTAAAGTTGATTCCCGTTTTTTTAAAAAATGGTTACGACAGCTTGGCGACTCCGCTGGGGAATTTGAGAGTCAGGCCATAAATTGATTGATTTTTGTCCTTGCGATTGAAAACTTGAAAAATTGTTTTTTAAATATAAAAATCATGTTTCTTCTAAAGCGTTTGTTTGTGCTATAACTGCAATAATATCGAGTCTCATAGTACTTGCACTCACATTGCATGACCGTTGTGGTCACACCTTTAAGTGGAGTAAGAAACTAATCCTTCGTGAGGTTTTCACCTCCGCATGGGCTAGTGGATTGCTTTCGGGATACATCCGTACCTGTGTGCTTCGTGAGGTTTTCACCTCTGCATGGCCATAGGGAAATGTATCACCCTGAACCGAACTCGGTCCGTATGAGCCTATAATGGGTGAGGATCGAGGAATCTGCTAGTTCAGGTACCCCTCTGTAGAACCGAACCCCATGTAGAAACCCTAGAGCCTACCCTAGGCATAGTGTCGAAATAGTTACCCAGATAAGCGTTTAATGATATTTTGCTTGTTTTGATACTAACTTGTGTTGGTTTGTTTGATTTGCATGACATTCCATGTAGTAGAGGTGTCAATTTCTGTTCGGTTGCTGAAATAGGAAGTTTGCTATGGAAAATGACTTTCTTGATAGAGTAGAGGACAATGCGGCTGTGCGCGCATGGTCAGAAAAGTTGCAGTTGGAAAAAGGAGATAGCTTAGTTGAAGGTCATACGTCAGAGCTGAGGGACTTCACCCGTGTTAGCGCGACACAAAATAAGCTTCAAGAGTTGCGAGATATCTGGACCCATTGGGAAGATGAAGCTAAACAGATGTTCTACCACCGTTATGGCGATATCTCCCATTTATTGGACGTTAAGATAGATAAACACCTGTTTCAGGCTATGGTCCAGTTTTGGAATTCTGCATACAGTTGCTTCACTTTTGGGAAAGTGGACTTGGTGCCAACAATAGAAGAGTATACCACTTTACTTCGTATTCCCGGGATACAAGCTGACAAGGTTTATATTAGGCCTGCCTATGTTCCTCCTCTTGCGAAGAAATTGGTGAAAGTTACAGGAATGAGTGAACAGTGGATCTCGACCAAGATTCAACAGAAAGGTGAAGGGAGGTGTATTCCTTGGGTAAATTTAAGGGATCTGATTTTGACGCATCCTGATGTGCAAAGGAAAGTTGATATCTTCGCCTTAAGCCTCTACGGATTAGTCATCTTCCCAAAAGCCCTAAGACACATAGATGAGGTAGTGTTGGATCTATTCGACCGATTGGATAAACGAGTTACACCCGTCCTAGCCATCCTTGCAGAGACTTTCAGATCATTAAATGCATGCAGAAGATTGGAAGAAGGAAGGTTTATCGGATGCGCACAGCTATTGATGGTATGGTTTTATGGGCATCTTTGGAAGATGGATAAAGTCTCTTGTCGACCCTTTTATAAGGATTATTCACCGATAAAAGAAGAAGTGCCCGTGTCAAGACGAGGAGATATAACGGAAGAAGGATGGAGGACAATTCTTCAGAATCTTCAGGAGGGGGATATTGAGTGGAGAGCTCCATGGATGGTGCCTGGAGAGATCCTTTATAGATGCGGAGACTTTAATTGGATCCCTCTACCTGGAATTTGGGGAGTCATCGGGTATGCCCCTTTGCTAGCAGCAAGACAATACCAGTCTAGACAGTTCGTGCCGATAACACATGGGTTGGATCGAAGCAAATTCTCTTATGCGGAAGAGGGTTATAAGAAGAAGATTAAGGAAATTACAAATGCTTGGAAGCAAACCTACCGGATGAAGAGGTTGACTGTGAGCGAAACGGCGACTTCCGAGTACAAAGCGTGGCTAAACAAAAGAATCAACGACAATATCCTGAGACCAAGTTCAGATAATGCTCAATCTGTAGAGGAACGTTTGCAAATGATACCAACGGAATTAGAAATTATAAAGCAAGATTTTGTAAAGCGAAATTCAGAGCTTGAGAAGGAAATTGAGCAGTTGGAGGAAGAGAAGATGCTTTTGAAGTTGGATGTAGAGATACAGAAATCAGAAGCAGGAAAAATAAAAAAGGGGAAGAGTAAAGCCGAAGAAGAGTTGGATAGCCTAAAGGGGGACTACAAGAAGATGCGCCTCTCAATGAGAACTGCGGGACTAGGAAAAACTTCGAGTCAATGGCGACAAGAGTTACAAGAGGAGAGAGCTAAGACCGAGCAATGGGAAAGGAAATTTCAAGAAATAAAGGCTCAGAAGGAGATCCTAGAAAAGCAAGTGTCATAAGGCCAAAACAGAAGAAATAAATTGAAGACTAGAGTGGCGGAGTTGGAAAGGTCTTTAAATCATTACCGAAATTGCAACTCGGTGATAGAATTAAAGGTGAGCATGAGCAGAATCGAAGAAATGGAAAAGAAGACCAAAGAGTTGAAAGTGGCACTGCAGGATTGTCAGGATTATATTGGGTACTTGAAAGAGAGTAGGGAACAACGGGAGGAGGAGTTACATAAGGCTCAGAAGCAAATCGAAAATAGAGACTATCTCATGAGAGAAGCCATAAATCAGATTCGAGAGGTGGCCGAGCACTTACAAATTTTGGCAGCAGAGGCTGAAGTATTAAGCGTGCGGCACGAGTCACGGACAAGCCAAGGACATGAATTGGTTTCGTTACTCCAAAAGATTAGGGATCTAGGCACTAAGGCCAAACCATACTTGTAATCTGCTTTATGTAAAGAGTTCCGTTTTCTAAGAAAGTTTCTTATGGGGAATTGAATCAGAGTTGACACCTTGTTGCATTCATACCATGCATTTGCATTACATCGCGTGCATCAATATCATATCACCTTAATCATTTACTAAGGCTAAAATCGTATAATCCACAGTTGCGACATTACGAATCTGGAATCGCGTCACCCTTATAGGACCTGACTAAGAACTAGAACTATGGATGTGGAACTTAATGAAAGAATTGAAAGAATGGAAAGGATCCAGGGACAGTTACAAGAACAGTTGGCCAAGTCGTAGCAAGAGACAAGGGACCTGATGGTGAAATCCAGGGAAGAATCACTTGAGCAAAAGGACCAAATGGCCAAGCTAATGGAGATGGTGACAATTCTGGTTAAAGGAAAAGGACCTGCACAGAGTCTTGAAATTACAGAACCCCATTCGAGAGTTAATCAGAGTCCATTCCACCCCCCAGGATTCACTCCACCTCATGGAGATTGGCCTCAAAGGGAATTTGCGGGCCCAGAACAACCACCTGTACCACCATCTGCCCATCTAGCGCAAGGAGTATTCGTATCAAACCACAGAGCTAACCCTGCTGACCCAATTGTCCCGGATTTGGATGATCCGGTAGAACTAGCTAAGTTAAGAATGAAGGATCAGGATGCCCAGGACAAGTATAAGAGTCTGGAAGAAAGACTCAGGGTGATAGAGGGTACTAGAGTCCCTTTTGCAATGAGCGCCAAAGAGCTCAGTCTGGTTTTCGATCTGGTCCTGCCTCCGAAATTTAAAGCGCCAGACTTTGAAAAATATGATGGAACAAGGTGTCCAAAGGCGCATCTTATCATGTTTTGTCGAAAAATGACTGGATATGTGAACGAAGACAAATTATTAATACACTGCTTTCAAGATAGCTTGACCGGGTTGGCCCTCCAATGGTATAATCAGCTCGGTAGAGAGAGGATCTAATCATGGAATGACTTAGCTTCAGCGTTCTGTGAGCAATACAAGCATGTCTTCGATATGGCGCCCGATCGACTAACGCTACAGATGATGGAAAAGAAACCAGCAGATACTTTTAGATAATACGCTCAAAGGTGGAGGGACGCCTCGGTTCAAGTAGAATCCCCACTGACCAAAACTGAGATAACAGTTCTTTTTATCAACACTTTAAAAGCGCCATTCTATGACAAGCTGGTAGGAAATGCCACAAAGGACTTCGCCGATGTCGTAATATCCGGGGAACTCATTGAAAATGACATTAAGAGCGGAAGGATAGAAGGTTCCGAGAGCTCGAAAAGGCCAGTACCTATAAAGAAGAAAGAGCCTGAAACCCATATGGTGGGGACTGGGAGCCACTACGCTTCTAATTCATACCCGACCCAATCACATCCCCGATATCGCCCACCTCCAAATTTCTATCTCCCTCCCCAAAACCTTTATTATCAAGCACCTCCTTCTTACCCTGTCTATAACATGAATAACCAACGGCCATTCACTGTGTTCCCACCTAATAACACGCCCGCTTCAAGCCTACCCAAAAACGAACAAAGGTCGGTGAGACCCAATCTTGAAAAACCTCGACTCACCCCTATCCCCGTGTTATACAGAGAACTGTGCCTAAAATTGCTTGAAAAACAATTAATATCCCCGCATTATATGGCACCATTGAAACCGCCATACCTGAAAAGGTACGATCCCAATACTAGTTGCATGTATCATAGGGGAAACCAAGGGCACTCCACAGAAAATTGTATAGCCTTCAAAAGGAGGGTGCAGGATCTCATAGATGCAGGGATTTTACGATTTGACGGTACTGGTAATGTGGTTGGAAACCCGCTCCCTAACCATATCGAAGGGAATGTAAGCGCGGTGATAAAGGAAGACACGCGGCGAGCTAAGAGCTACGTCTCTGAAATAAAAACACCCTTACGAAAGGTCTGGAAGGTGATGATGGAACATGGTTTGTTTAGTCATTCCCATAGAAGCTTCAAAGAAGAAAGTATGGAAGGACAAAGTTTTTGTACCTTTCATGGTATCGAAAAGCACGACATCCAGTCTTGCGAAGAATTCAGGAAGCTACTCCAAGACATAATGAACAACAAGAAAGTCGAGATCCTTGATAAAATAGATGAGGCCGAAGAAAGGGAAATATGTGCCTCTGATAACCAACCACCAGTCACTCGTTATAGTGCCGATCGGCCTCTGGTGATTTATTATGAGGCTAAGAAGGAGGAAGTCAAACCGACGGTGGTGATTAAAGTACCTTCCCCTTTCCATTACAAGGACGATAAGGCGGTGCCATGGAAATACGATGTTAACATTGTCGCACACGAAGTTGAAAAGTCAAAGGCTGTGGTTGGAGATATCGACAGAGTAGGACATTTTACTCGCAGCGGGAGGTGCTATTCTCCTGAAAAGGCTGAACCAAAGAAAAAAGCCGCTGACTTGAATCAGAAAGGAAAGGCACCGATGCATGAGGCAGAGGTGGATGTTGAAGTACGGTCAGAATTAGTAACTAAAAGACCTGTGAATGAGGATGAAGCTCATGAATTCTTGAAGTTCATCAAGCACAGGGAATATAGCATCATGGAGCAGTTAAACAAACAACCGGCGAAGATCTCGGTGTTATCCCTACTGTTGAACTTAGAGTCACATCGGAACGCCTTGCTAAAAGTGCTCAATCAAGCTTACGTAGAAAGCAATGTATCTGTAGAAAAGCTTGACAGATGGGTGAATAATCTAAATGTAGATAATTTCATCTCATTTAGTGATGATGAGATACCATCAAACGGTAGGGGCTCTGTGAAGGCATTACATATTACGACTAGTTGCAAGGGTTACATAGTGCCGAATGTGCTCATCGACAATGGATCCGCACTCAATGTCATGCCTTTGGCCACACTCTCCAGTATGCCAGTTGATTGTCCTATTTAAGGCATTGTCATTCCACGGTAAGGGCATTTGACGGGACACGACGAGAGGTTATGGGAAAGATTGAAATCCCCCTAGAAGTGGGCCCATGCACGTATAACGTAGAGTTCCAGGTCATGGACATTACTCCGTCATATAATTGCCTTTTAGGGAGGCCTTGGATCCATTCTGCTGGGGCAGTCCCTTCGTCTCTCCACCAAAAAGTGAAGTTCATCATGAATAACCGCTTGATCACAGTCGCTAGCGAAGAAGACATCGTTGCATCTATTTCTGCTGTTACACCTTATATCGAAGTGAACAAAGATGCAGTGGAATGTTCCTTCCGTTCACTCGAATTTATTAATGCTACGTTTGTGGCTGAGGGAAACAAGATTCTCATGCCAAGATTATCAAGGAATGCCAAGATGTGGATCAAACTGACGGTTGGAAACTAAGCCCGAGTGAGGAAGGGCTTAGGAAGATACCAGCAATGGATAGCTAGAGCGCTAAAGCCGATACACCACAAGGCCCGATACGGTTTAGGGTTCAAGCCGGATGTGCGACAAAGAAAGAAACAGCTGCAGAAAGATCAGGAAAAGAGGATTGCAAGAGCTTCAGGTCAGGAAGGGGAATGGGAGCCCATAATGTATCTGCCCTTATCGAAAACGTTTACATCTGTAGGAGTGATGTACCCAGAAAGAGATAATGCACGAAACACGCTGCTGTTGATTGAAAGGGATTTTCAAAACTTCAATATAAACGTTGTTGACAAAGCGGATGACACGATGGAAGACATTTCAATGATACGCCTGGGTCTTCCTGGATCTGTTTTGAGCAATTGGACTGCTGAGGACCTTCTTGTAGTTTCTAGGGCTCCTCCAAAGTAATCCTCAATGTCCACCCCTTTTATGCCCCAAGTTATTGGGAAAACTGTTACAAGAGTTTATGTCTGCAATTTATCTTTTAAATGAACTTCAATAGAGATGCATTTATGTTATGGTCTCTTCATTCTCATTGGCTTCATATTTATTCCTTCTTCTTATAATTTGTCCCTACGTATATTGCATATCATGCCACAGTGCTATGTTTGTGTGTCCCAACAACTTGATATTCCTCTATAGTTTCTTTTCCATTTACCTTTCAGGTGCTCAGATATCGACGATGTGAACAATCCCGTTACAAGTCCTAGAATCAGTTTTGAGAAAGCTGTTTGTTTAGGAGAATCCGAAGTTGAGGAAAATGCTGAAGATTATGTCTCAACCCCTGACTTAATAAGAATGATAGAACAAGAAGATAAACAGATTCTGTCCCATGAAGAATCTGTTGAGGCAGTGAACTTGGGAAACGAAGAAAAGAGGCAAGAAGTGAAAATTGGGACCTCCATCTCAGAGCACACCAAACACGATTTGATCGCCTTGCTTCGGGAGTACAAAGATGTATTTGCATGGTCGTATCAGGACATGCCAGGTTTGAGCGAGGATGTAGTGGTCCATAAACTCCCACTGAAGCCAGAATGCAAACTCATTCAACAAAAGCTAAGACGAATGAGACCCGAAATGTTGTTAAAGATAAAAGAAGAAGTAAGAAAACAATTTGATACTGACTTCTTACAGGTCTCTAAATATCCGGAATGGGTGGCGAATATAGTCCCAGTACCAAAGAAAGATGGTAAGGTGCGAATGTGCGTAGATTACCGCGACCTAAATCGAGCAAGCCCAAAAGATAACTTTCCCATGCCACACATTGATACATTGGTAGATAACACAGCAAGACATTCATTATTTTCTTTCATGGATGGATTCTCGGGTTATAATCAGATAAAGATGGCTCCCGAGGATATGGAGAAAACTACCTTCGTGACGATGTGGGGAACATTCTGCTACAAGGTAATGCCGTTCGGATTAAAGAACGCCGGGGCAACATATCAGAGGGAAATGGTGATGCTGTTCCATGACATGATGCACAAAGAAATCGAAGTCTATGTTGACGATATGATTGCCAAATCTCGAGGGGAGAGAGAGCATGTTGGGAACCTCAGGAAGCTGTTTGAAAGACTGAGAAAGTTCCAGCTGAAGCTTAATCCAGCCAAGTGCACATTTGGAGCAACCTCAGGGAAATTGCTGGGCTTCATCGTCAGTGAGAGAGGTATTGAAGTTGATCCGGACAAGATAAAGGCCATACAAGAATTACCACCTCCACGAACACAAAAAGAAGTCAGAGGATTTCTAGGAAGGTTAAACTACATCGCTCGGTTTATTGCACAGCTTACCAACCAATGCGACCCAATTTTTCGACTCTTTCGAAAACACAATCCTGGAGAATGGAATGATGAGTGTCAAATGGCTTTCGACAAGATAAAGCAATATTTGTCCAATCCCCCGTTGCTGGTACCACCAACTTCCGGGAGACCGTTAATATTGTATCTGACTGTGTTCGAAAATTCCATGGGTTGTGTACTGGGGCAACATGACGAGTTAGGGAAAATAGAAAAGGCGATTTACTACCTCAGCAAGAAATTCACGAGGTGTGAGGCGAAGTATCCGTCAATTGAAAAATTCTGTTGTGCTTTGGTCTGGGTGGCTCGAAGGCTCAGGCAATATATGTTGTATCATACGACATGGCTAATTTCAAACTTGGACCCAATAAAGTACATGATGGAATCACCTGCACTCTCAGGAAGAATGGCACGATGGCAGATTCTGCTATCAGAGTACGACATCATCTATGTGAGTCAAAAGTCGATAAAAGGGAGCGCGATAGCTGACTTCTTGGCAACTCGAACGACCGAGGAATATGAGCCATTGGGATTTGAATTCCCTGATGAAGACTTAATGTGCATTACAGAAAAAGAATGTAAGTCGTCAAAAGAGAAATCATGGAAGATGGGCTTTGATGGGGCATCAAATGCATTGGGGCATGGGATTGGAGCAGTCTTAGTGTCACCAGAAGGGAATCATTACCCATTCACTGCCAGATTAAATTTCTTCTGTACTAATAACATAGTGGAATATGAGGCTTGCATCATGGGACTTCGCGCGGCTATTGAACGAGGCATCGAAGTCTTAGAGGTATACGAAGACTCAGCGCTGGTGATTTACCAAATCCGCGGAGATTGGGAAGTGAGAGATTCGAAGTTGGTCAAATATCACGATCTCGTGACAGAGCTAATCAAAGAATTCGAAGAAGTAACTTTTAGCTACTTCCCACGAGAAGAAAACCAATTGGCTGATGCCTTAGCCACTTTGGCTTCGATGTTCAAAGCAAACCGAGAAACAGAAATAATGCCTCTCCAAATGAGCATATACGAGGCTCCTGCATATTGTTTTAGCATCGAAAAAGAGGCTGACGGACAGCCATGGTTCCATGATATCTTAGAATATGTCAAGAACCAAAGATATCCTGAGCAAGCAAATGAGAACGACAAAAGAACAATCAGGAGAATGGCAGCAGGATTTGTTCTTGATGGGAACATCCTATACAAAAAAGGAAAACATCAAGTGCTCCTGAGATACGTGGATGATATTGAAGCCAGAAAGATACTTCAAGAGGTGCATGAAGGAATCTGTGGAACGCATGCCAATGGTTTCACTATGGCTAGGAAGATTATGAGACTCGGCTATTACTGGTTGACAATGGAAAGCGACTGCATTAGTTACGCGCGAAAATGCCACAAATGTCAAGTTTACGGCGATAAAATTCATGCAACACCTTCGCCACTTCACGTCATGACTTCTCCGTGGCCTTTTTCTATGTGGGGCATGGATGTTATAGGGCCAATTTCCCCAAAGGCTTCTAATGGACATCGGTTCATTTTTGTGGTCATAGATTATTTCACGAAATGGGTAGAAGCGGCTTCGTTTGCTAATGTGACCAGGACCGCAGTTGCAAATTCATAAAAAAGGAGATCATATGCCGATACGGATTGCCTGAGAGAATTATTTCAGACAATGCTTTAAATCTGAACAACAAGATGATGAAAGAAGCGGTAGAAGCTGCTAACAAGAATATTAAGAAGATTATTGGGAAAATGGCCAAGACATATAAAGACTGGCACGAGAAGCTACCATTTGCTCTATATGCATATCGCACTTGTGTGCGGACCTCTACGGGGGCAACTCCTTTCTCTCTGGTCTACGGAATGGAAGCCGTGCTGCCCATTGAAGTTGAGATTCCCTCTTTACGAGTCTTAATGGAGTCAAAACTAGAAGAATCGGAATGGGTTCGGGCTAGATATGACCAACTAAATCTGATCAAAGAAAAGCGCTTAAAAGCCATCTGTCATGGACAGATGTACCAGAAGAGAATGATCACAGCCCATGACAAGAAGGTACGACCAAGGGAATTTCGTGAAGGAGAATTCGTGCTGAGAAAGATTCTCCCAATTCAAAAGGACTTTCGAGGAAAATGGGCACCAAACTGGGAAGGGTCATACGTCGTGAAAAGAGCGTTCTCAGGCGGAGCTTTGATTCTCACTGAAATGGATGGGAAGGAGTTACCAAATCTGGTAAACTCAGATGCCGTGAAGAAGTACTACGCCTAAAAAAAATCAGGATGAAAACCCAAAAAGGGCGTCTTGATAAACAAAATTGGGATGAAAACCTGAAAGGGCATCCTAATGAAGGGGATTCGGGCATAAAGGGCCAGGACGATTAGAATAGGGGGTCAAAAGGTGAGATATTTATATTTGAAGCGGACTCGGAAGCTCAAAATCCTCTACACAAGAAGCTTTGCTCGGAAAGATCCAGGATGAAGAAGCGCGAAAAATTCATGCATTAGATATCCAGAGCATTTGCGACAATTGAATCCACTTTCCTTTTTATAACATTTCCTTTCTTGAATTATTCCTTGTCAATTTTCTTTGCTTGACATTTTCGAAATAAATATGAATGTGAGGTATTTCTTTTGTACCTACCTTCCCATTTTCGTGCATCTCATGACTGGTTCATTTAAATGCTAAATAGTGAAATGACATACTTTAAGTAAAAGGAATGTTGAGTATTACCTGGATGAGAATTTGGTAAGTACAAGGGTCTTAAAGCAAGAACAAAGTTCGACAGGGGGCAAGAGAGTGATAAACGAGAAATGCAGATTACTTGTAAAACTTGAGGACGGGTACAAAACCTAAAAAAGGGATCAAAGATTGAAGCAATGAATACAGGTCATCTTGAAAGTCGTCACGAAAAGAGATACAGAACAAATAAACCCAGGGCACATTGCTTAATCATATAGGCATAAAAGCATTTAGGACGAGCACGTGCATTTCATGATAACATCGCGCATGACACATATAAGTACCCCAGTAAAGCAAGAAGTTCTGACGATAGCTGTACCAAACCAAGGAGAAAAGAGATATCCGAGTTCCACCAGATGAGATATTTTTAATTCCTGTTTTTAATTTCTGTCCAAAAATCAACTCACCATGCGAAAGGTGAGTTGGGCCTCGGGTTACGCACGCTGAGGTATTTTTAATTTCTGCTTTTCGATTCATGCTAAAATCAACTCATTCTGCGAAAGGTGAGTTAGGCCTCGGGATACGCACGCTGGGGTATTTTTAATTTTTGTTTTTCAATTTCTGTTCAAAAATCAACTCATACTGCGAAAGGTGAGTTGGGCCTGGGTTACGCACGCTGAGGTATTTTTAATTTCTGTCTTTAAATTTCCGTTCAAAAATCAACTCATACTACGAAAGATGAGTTGGGCCTCGGGTTACGCACGGTGAGGTATTTTTAATCTCTGTCTTTAAATTTCTGTTCAAAAATCAACTCATAATGCGAGAGGTGAGTTGGGCCTCGGGTTACGCACGCTGAGGTATTTTTCAATTTCTGTCTTTAAATTTCTGTTCAAAAGTCAACTCATAATACGAGAGGTGAGTTGAGCCTCGGGGCACGCCGAGGTATTTAATTTCTGTCTTTAAATTCCTGTTAAAAAATAAACTCATAATGCGAGAAGCGAGTTGGGCCTCGGGTTACGCACGCTGAGGTATTTTCTGTTTTTAATTTCTGCTAAAATCAACTCATAATGCAAGAAGTGAGTTGGGCCTCGGGTTACGCACGCTGAGGTATTTTCTGTTTTTCAATTTCTGTTCAAAAGTCAACTCATAATACGAGAGGTGAGGTGAGCCTCGGGACACGCTGAGGTATTTTTAATTTCTGTCTTTCAATTTCTGTTCAAAAGTCAACTCATAATACGAGAGGTGAGGTGAGCCTCGGGACACGCTGAGGTATTTTTAATTTCTATCTTTCAATTTCTGTTCAAAAGTCAACTCATAATACGAGAGGTGAGTTGAGCCTCGGGACACGCCGAGGTATTTTAATTTCTGTCTTTCAATTTCCGTTAAAACCAACTCATAATGTGAAAGATGAGTTGGGCCTCGGGTCACACACGCTGAGGTATTTTCAACTTCTATTTTCTGTTTTTCAATTCTCGTTTTAAAAAAAAAAGAGAAAGAAAGAAAGAGTCGGTTCATGTTGCGAGAACAAGGAAGCAGTTCGAAAAGTTCAGATTTATTTCCTCAAAGTCCCAGTGGAGCGGTTGATAGATTGAAGCTACAAATCTCTTTGTGTCGTGAAGTCATGTTGGAGCAAGTTGAATAATAAACAAGATTGAGGAGAAGCGAATTGAAGCTACGGGTCGCGAAAGTAGTGGCAGAATGGATCAAAACAGCGCGTGGGGTTTGAAGATGTGCGGGGAAAACCAAGACCGGGCAAAATTGGTTCTTCTATTGTCTTTGCTCTATTCTCGTTGCACGACAATGAGCAAAGAGGGGCAGCTATAATAACCAAATTTGCTCGGCCCATTAAAGCCCGATAAACAGAATAATAAAGTCTGAATAAAAAAATACAAATAAAACAAATATTTAAACCCAAACCAAAATAAATGTCCAGATTAATAGTCCATATACAAACCAAAAAACCCATTTTAAACAAACAATTAAACCAAAGTCCACTACAAGTCCATTTACAAACAAAACATTAGCCCAATTACAAAAGCCCAAATCCTAACCCACTAAGCCCAATTGACCCATAGCCCGTAAACAGAAGAATAAGCAAAAGAAACCCTAGTCTCAAGCCATGCGCCGCCACGACATTCAGCTGCCACCACGCGCGTCTGCCACACGCGCCCCTGCGTCGTTTCGATGACCCACGCGCCCATGCGCCCTGACATGGACCATTTCCCCCAGGCACCTCTGGCCCCGCGCGTCTCGGCAATCAGCAACTTGCTTCTCTGACTGCTCCACCATCGCCTTGCCCATGCCCTGCAAGAACAAGACCAACGAGCAACAGAGAACACTAAAAAAGAAACCTGCACATCGATTATAAAAAGAAGAGAGGAAACGTTTAGGCTTCTTCTCCTTCTTCCCCGAATACATTAAAAAAAATACAAGAACAAAAAAACAAAAGTCTTGGTAAATTCGGTTCGAATCAAATCGAAGCAAATCGTGTAACAGGAGTTCTTCTTCTGATCTTTCTTACGAAACAAAAGAAAGCAATCAGAAACCGAAAGCAAAAAAGGAATAAAAAGAAGGTTGATTTACTTTTTCATCTACTGTCAATTTGTTTTTATTCATTCTTATTTTTGAATGTAAAAGAGGAAGGCCAAATCGATAAAAGGGGGGGAAAGAACTTTTACCTGAACCCCAGAGCGCTCGCCGTCGGAGGGCTCACACCGTCACCGGAGCTTGGTCGAGAAAATAGGGTACCGAAGGCCCTCTCCTTTCGTTTTCGGGGCCGAGAGTCAGGGCGTTAAAAGGGACGTCTCAAGCGACACCTTAAAACCCCCATACCTGCGCGTTGTCGGCCCCTGGGAGTGTCGGTGGTCCGACTGATGGAGGGCAGAAGACCAATCGGTCAGGGGGAGATGAAAGGGAAAGGGGAAGAAGCTTTTAAATTTTTTTTTCTCTTTAACTCTGCTAAAATGAGGGTAAAATGAATCAAATTAAAAGTGGAGTTTTAAACTCTGAAGAAAACGACGTCGTTTAGTCCAAAAGAGGGTGACCTGCGCATCCTAAAAGGGGCATTCGCGTGATTGGTCCCTTTCCTTTGTGTTTCTATTCGATTAAGCCCTGTTTATTTCTGTTTTTTCCTTTTAAATTCGGCACGGTAATTTTGCACAGTTTTAAGTTAGCCCTTTTCTAAACGCCGCATTCCAGGACTTGGGCGAATTTCGTCTTAGATCCCCTCTAGTTTGGGCGCCCTTCATTTGAGTCCTCTGATTTTCTTTTATTCTTGATTATCACCTCAAATCCATGCTTCCGTTTTAATTTCATCCTTTTATTCCATCCTCTTTAATTATTTTGCTATTCTGTCATTATTGCTATTATTATTGTATTTTCCATTATTGTTATTATTATTATTATTATTATTATTATTATTATTATTATTATTATTATTACTTTTGTTATTCTTTCTACCGGTTATTATTATTATTATTATTATTATTATTATTATTATTATTATTATTATTATTATTATTATTACTATTATTATTATTATATTTAGTTTAATATTATTTCTTTTGCATAGTATTTTATTCATTATATTTTTAAATTTCTATATCATATAATATAATGTTATGTTATGCGTTATTTCTAAAATTTTTTAATTTAATTACATTATTTAATCTATTTTATTTATATTGCTTATCTCATATGTGTAATTTTATGGGTAATGTATTATACATATATATATATGTATATTTATTTATTTATTATTCATTATCGTATTTCGCTTAATGTTATCTTAATTAGATATTATTTTCATAAATTAGTTATTAGATTACATATCTTTACACATTGTATAATATTATGCCATATTTTTATATAATACATATATATTGAAAAACACGTTTATTTTTATTATTTATGTTTACGTATATTTTTTATTTAAAACCATCATATACCATTTTCATTTCCTACGATGTTTATACCGTTTATATTAGATTTGTGTCTCTTTATCTATCACTTATACTTGCATGAAATGTGCCCATACTTGTTCTTATTGTTTATTGTATTGGTCTATACTTCATATATCTGTAATTGTATAGGAATTATTATTTGTCGTATTTCTCATTATTATTTCTTTATAGCCTATTTGAAATGTTAGTATATTATGATTGTTTCTAATACTTAGGTTTGATAATGATTAATGCAATATCGTCGCATAGATTATGGTTTAAAATAAAAATGCATTTTTACAAAATTAACATTTATTTAAAAGTTTCCAAAGAAATAAGGCAATATTCGTGTGTTTAGAAGCTCGAAAGATCACATCCTAACGTGCTGGGTGTTGATTTTTCTGTTCGACTAAATATTCGAATACCCTTCTTCACTCGATTTGAAGATCAAAGATGATCTCGACGTCAGAATATAAAGGCGTCATATCCTAACGTGCTGGGTATGACAATCTTATTCCTTTGAAACGAGTTAATCTTGAGATTCAATCCCGATTTAATTAATCCATTCCTTCATTTCTTTTCACCCTAAATATTTTCAAGTTTTCAGCATTGGGACATTGATCAATCAATTTGGTACCAATTTTGGGCGTTGCGAGGGTGCTAATCCTTCCTCGCACGTAACCGACTCCCGAACCTGTCTTCTCGAATACTCGTAGACCAAAAGCTCTATTTTAATAAACTAAAATGTTTTTTATTAGAATAAGGTGTCCCGATCACACCTAAATAAAGATCGGTGGCGACTCCCTATTTTTAAAGTCGATTCCCGTTTTTTTTAAAAAATGGTTACGACAGTGATCAAATTTTACATCTTTTACGATTTAGTCCTTTTTAATTAATTAACTATCGAAACGTTAAAATTTCTTAACGAAACTTTAATACAACCTTAATGACACTCCTTAAATATTAATAAAAATATTTACGGCTATAGAAACGAGGTCTCGATACCTCATTTTCTAAGACCACTTAACTTTAAAGTCTTACCACTTTAACTTAATTAATCGTTTATAAAACATAAATTATTAATCAAAAACCTTTTAAAAACCATATTTGACTCGTAAATATTAAATAATAATATTTACGAACTTACTCGTCGAATTTGGTGGCATCGAAACCACTGTTTTCGACACCACTGAAAACCAAGCTATTACAACCAAATAACATAAAATCTTTCTTCTCAACTATCTATGTTAAACCTAACCTTTTATTTATATAATAAGATGTTCCAAAACATTATAAAACTCATCATTACTTTTATGTTAAAAATATTAATAATTAAAAAAAAAAACCCTAGGAGCCAAGAGTGCTTTGCTTAGTGTCTTAGCGAAAACAGCCTCTGCTGCGGCTTGAGATGGAGGAAAGTGGTGGCAGAAAAAGTCTTATTATTGGCAGAAGAACTCATTCAGTTGTCGATGAAACGTTCAGTAGTGGAATCAAATGGAGCACCAACGTTGATATGCACTGTTTGGATAGGTAAGTCTTATAACCCGGATAGCTTCAGAGCACAGATGAAGAGTATCTAGAAAACAAAAGGAAAATTTAATATTCAGTTAGCAGGTCAGAATCTTTTCATGATTATTTTTGGATCTGAAGATGATTTAGAATTGATTCTAGAAGGTCAGCCATGGCTTTTTAGAAAACAATTGATTATTTTTGACAAGTTGTGCGGACGGGTGGAAAGAAGTAAAATAAAACTGGTCACGTCTTTATTCTGGGTTAAAGTGGGTTCCTGTCTGCCAGAATTTGATAAGAAAGATCTTATGCATGCTATTGGGACCACGTTTGGCGGGATTCACAGATCTGAAATACAGGGTGCTTTTTATCGAATCAGAATTAAGCTAGATGTGCAAAAACCCCTTCGTAGTGGTATATTTGTTTCTACAAGTGATTAAGATAAATGTTGGATCCCTTTTAAATATGAGAAGCTCCCGACTTTTTGTTTTGGTTGTGGTAGAACGGGGCATGCCTTTTCAAGTTGTGAGATAATAAAACCAGCAGAAAGAGACAAAATCAAGGAGTACCCCCGTTCTCACTAGCTTTAAAGGCAGAAAGCAGTGTTTTTGGAAGAGAAAGTGTGAAGCTTAATGCCAGTTCAAACAAGTGTCAGAGTTCGTATACGGGACAGTTGGGGGAAAGTCGAGAGGAGGAATGGTCAAAACGAGATGTCATCAACAAGAATCACATAGTTGAATTACAGCCACCAGAAGGAGAGAAAGTCCTGACTCTTCGAAAGGAAAGGATGGAAGTTTCTGATGAAGATCTCCTACCAAAAGAAATTCAATTTGAAAGCATACGATCTAGTAGGAAAATCAGCTGGAAAAGAGCTAATCCGACGAGGGAACTGGATCAAGCCATCGTAGAAAGGATAGTGCGCAAGAAAAAATTGGAGGAATTTGATGATGTGGATTATGAACAAGAAACAAAAGTGGAAGAAGATGCCAAGCGTCAGAAATTTAATGGTAAAGCTTCAGAAAGCAAGGAGGATTTGGAGCTGTTAAAAGAACATCAGGGGAAGGAAGTCTCTCCTATTCAATGTAGATCGGCGGCGGCCAGAGGGCTCGCCGACCGGGTGCAATGAAGATTATTAGTTGGAATGTCCGTAGGTTGGGGAACCCACGGGCAGTGCGTAGGCTTCGGCATTTACTAAAGCAACATAAACCCGACATGGTTTTCTTTATGGAGACCAAAATAAATGATAAGCGTATGGAGAGGATACAGAGGAGGTGTGGTTTTGTGAATGGAATTGACGTGGGAGCGGAAGGATCGAGAGGTGGACTTTGCTTAGCGTGGAAAGAAGAAATTAAAGTAAGTCTCAGAACTTTTTCAAAAAATCATATTGTTGCAATGATTGAAGTAAATAGTATAGAAGGAGAGTGGAGATATACAGGGTTTTATGGGTCACCTTACACTTGTGATCAACAAGCTTCGTGGCGATTGTTAAAGGAGTTGAGACAAGAGCAAAGTTTCCCATGGCTGGTCAATGGTGATTTTAATGAAATTCTTTACTCATCTGAAAAGATGGGGTCAACCGAGGGAAGAAAGGAAGATGGCGGCTTTTCGTGAGGTTTTGGATGAATGTCAATTAGTGGATATGGGTTTTCAGGGTACATGGTTCACATGGGAGAGAGGGAACCTTCCGGAAACAAATATAAAAGAAAGGCTTGATAGGAGGTGATAAACGAAAAATGGATGCATCTTTTCCCTGGTGGGAATGTTCGTCATTTAACTCATTCAATTTCAGATCACTGTCCCCTTCTTATTCACACATGTAATGAGAAAAATCTTTACAAAATTCCAAGTTTCAAATTTGAGGCCTGGTGGACAATTGAGGAGACTTTTGAACAAGAGGTCAGGAATTCCTGGGAGTCTTCAAATGGATCAATTTCTGAGAAATTGGAAAGGCTGCAAATTAGCTTGACAAGATGGGCAAGTCTCGTAAAGATACGAAGAGATGGGGTGAAAAAAGAGCTCACAAAGGAATTGGAAACTCTTTTGAATGGTGACAGGAACGATGATACAATGGCTAGAATAATCGATACTAAAATTCATTTAAATATAGAGATCGACAAGGATGAAATGTATTGAGAGCAGAGAGCAAGAGCAAACTGGCTGCATTTAGGGGATAAGAATTCAGTTTTTTTCCATAAATATGCTTCAGCCCGAAGAAGGACGAACACAATTAGGAGGCTGGAAAAAGCGGAAGGGTAGGATGTTACTGATGACTTTGAAATTAGCGAAACAGCTTCAAATTTTTTTCAAGATTTATTCTCGTCCAAGAGGTGGGTGAGCCATCGTACCTTCTCCAAGGTATTGATACTAATATTTTTTCTGAAATAAATACAGTGTTACTTTCACCATATTCAAAAGAAGAAGTTTATAAAGCGTTGAAAGAGATGGGCCCTACTAAAGCACCAGGAAGTTATGGTTTTCCAGCTCTTTTCTTCCAAAAATATTGGCACATAGTGGGCAGAGATGTTGAGGAGTTTTGTCTCGGGGTACTGAATGAAGATAAAGATTTCGAAGGTACAAATAGAACAGATATAGTGCTCATTCCAAAATCCCCAAACCCTACGAATCTTGCTAATTTTAGACCTATTAGCCTTTGCATGATTTTGTACAAAATTGTGGCTAAATCAATAGCGAACAGATTACAGGACTATATTGGAAGTTGTATTGATAATGCTCAAAGTGCGTTTGTCCCAGGAAGGTTAATTTCAGATAATGTGCTGATTGCGTATGAGATCCTTCATACATTGCGTCAGAAGCGTTTTGGGAAAAAAGGGTTTATGGCCGTTAAACTCGACATGAGTAAAGCATACGGTAGAGTTGAGTGGGGTTTTTTGAAGAAAGTAATGAGTCAGATGGGTTTTGCTGAGAAACGGGTATCTTTAGTCATAAACTGCATCTCAACAGTTTCCTATTCAGTGAACATAAACGGAAATAGAGGGAGAATATTTCACCCTTCTAGAGGTCTTCGACAAGGTGACCCGCTGAGTCCCTATCTTTTTCTGATTTGCAGCGAGGGTCTTTCATCCCTTATTCGACGGGCAATTGGGGAGGGGTTTCTTAGGGATGTTAAAGCAAGCAGAAGGGGACCAGAGATATCTCACCTTTTGTTTGCAGATGATTGCCTACTGTTTGGGGAAGCCACAAAGGAACGAGCGACATTTTTGAAAGCCACGTTAAGACAGTATGAACTCTGCTCAGGACAATGTGTGAATTTCAATAAATCAACAATTTTTTTTCAACTCAAACACAGCAGAAGGGGCAAAGAATGAAATTTCACGAGTTTTGGGTGTCCGATGCTCAACAAATATCGAGAAATATCTTGGACTTCCAAACATGGTGGGCAGAAAGAAGAAAGAGTCTTTTCAGAATTTGAAGGATAAGATTAATCAAAGAATCAGTCATTGGAGTTCCAAATGTCTTTCACAAGGTGGTAAGGAGGTTTTCATTAAGGCAGTTCTTCAAGCAATACCTACTTATGCTATGAGTTGCTTTCTTCTACCAAAAGTGTTATGTGGGGAGTTAGAAAACATTTTCGCAAAATATTGGTGGCAGCATGGGAAGAACAAGAGGGGTATACACTGGTGTCAATGGAAATTTATTTGCAGGTCTAAAGAAGAAGGCGGCATGGGTTTCAGGAATATGTCTCAGTTTAATCTTGCTCTTTTAGCAAAACAAGGCTGGCGTATTTTGAATAATGCAGATTCTTTAGTTACAAAAGTTCTTAAAGCCAAATATTTTCCAAATGATCAGTTTTTAAATTCTAGATTGGAAAATTCATGTTCGTATACTTGGAAGAGTATCTGGGCTGCTAAAGATGTCTTGAGGAAAGGATTAATTTGGAGGGTTGGCACAGGTACAAATATTTCGATTAATAATGATGCATGGGTTCCGGAAGCATTGCATTTCAGGTTATCATCTACAGTTGATTCGTTACGTGATTGTTATGTTCATATGTTGATTGATAATAATGAGCGAAAATGGAAAGAGGAGTTGATTAGGTATACCTTTTCAGAGGAAGATACTGAAAGAATCCTTCGTATCCCGTTGGCAGGTGTCCCACATGATGACTTTTTGGCATGGGGGTGAAGCGTCGGGTGAGTTCTCGGTGCGGAGTGCTTACAAACTATTACAGGTTAATGATGCCTACCCTAGAGCTTACGCTTTACAAACCAGATACAGAAAACTCTATAAGGGATTATGGCTCCTAAATCTACCAACAAAAATAAAGATTACACTTTGGAGGATCACGTGGAATTTTCTGCCTACAAAGGTTAATCTGCAGCACAAGACGCTAGTCACTGATTCGCGTTGCCTGAGGTGTGGGGATCAAGCAGAGACGATTAACCATCTATTCCGTGAATGCCCTGTTACAATAGAAATGTGGTCAGCATTGCAACTATAGGATGTACTTTCTAATGTAAACAGGGATTTTGAGCAGTGGCTTATCTGGGTTTTTGAAAGCTTCAACTCGCAGATCTGGCGAATTTTCTGTTGTGCTCTTTGGGCAACATGCGGAGATAGGAACTCAAGAATACACGAAAAGAAAGTCAGTACTGGTGAAGCGTTAGGAAATTTCATTAATAATTACATTGCAGAGATTGATGGGCTGGAAATCAAAAAACAAACGAAAACAGAAGAAGTACGACAGTGGAGGCACCCACCTCGAGAATCTGTGACGGTTAATTTTGACGGAGCTTTTGATGGGCTTAACAATGTTTCAGCTTCTAAAGTTGTTATGAGGAATAATGAAGGGGCCATTCTACTATCTCGCTCCGAAATTCATAGAAGGGTTCCATCGGCCTTTGCTGCCGAAGCGTTAGCATGCCGAATAGCAGTTAAAGCAGCAATGGAGAAAACATGGTCAGATGTGATTATTGAAGGGGATTCTCTCACAGTCATAAAAAAATGTAACAGCAGAAATAAGGATAGATCTATGATCGGAGCCTACATCATGGATATAAAACGGATGATACCCAGATCTAAACATTTCATATTCAAGCACATACCAAGAAATGCGAATATCCTTGCCCACAAAATCGCAACAGAGTCTTTAAGGAATATGAACGAGATTTACCTGGAAGGGACTGCTTCGGATGATGCTGAATTCCAAAGGTTGTGAGAATCGGATCGTGAACCAGATTGAAGGGGATACTCAGGCTAAAAGTTTGAAAGTAGAAGCCAGAGAAATGATAAACTCTTGAGAGAAAATGGCTTTTCAGAGAGAGGAATCATCATTAAGGGGAGCAATTTATGATGCTAGAAAGAAATGACAGACCTCAAAACATTTTGATTGGGTAGCAGCGCCGGTGGCATTTTCAATTTTCAAATGGTGTCGGTTGCTTTCTCTTCTTCCAATGTGCGTCTGTTCTAGTGTCTAAATATCTAGATATTTCTTTGCTGTTTGTCGTTTTAGCGTTCGGGCCGTTGCTAGTTTGGGCTCTTTTCTTTTTAGTTTGTTTTCTCTTTGTCTGGGCCTTTAGGCTGTTTCTGGGTTTTCTGTTCTTTGTTTTGATTTTGTTTCTATTTTGAATTTGTTTCTATTTTATTTTATTAATCTAAGCCCAATCAATATGTTATATTCAAAATATATATATATTAATAATTAAAAAATTGATATCAAATCTTTGTTTGATATTCGTCATGAGTTAATGCTTCAACAAATATTATCTTATCCATCGATTAAAAAAAGTTAAAATATAAATAGAAAATTTTTGTTAAGAAAGCTTGATTTTTTAAGGTTATATTTGATTTAAAGGGGTAGTCTATTTTAAAGGACTTTTCTGGGTTTTTGAAACCTGTTCTTAAATTTTGAGAACTAGAGTAGCCCCATTTATCTACGCACAAGTGGTACTTCAACCAAGAAGAAATTAAGAACCATTCTCCATCTAGGAAGGATGAAATCGACCTTAGAAGAGAGGAGCAGTTGGAGCACCGTACTGTATCTGATTTTGCTCATCATAACTACATTCAGGTTAGTTGGCTATCATGAAGTCTGTTAAGTTTGTGCTTCTCTAAGATGGCATTAGCTCCCATGCATTTCTAGGTACTGCAATTATTTTCTTTGTTTCAAGTAATTATATTCAACTAAGCTATAGATATTTGTTTTTTACTTTTCTAATTAGCAAGAAATACAAATTTTCTTGATTTTAAATTGAGTTGAAGTAAATTTACTATTGTACTATGTTGTGCTACTTGATTTTGCACTTATATTGCAACGTATTGACATGGTCTCTTTCTTATTTTTGTTTATTATGCAAAGATTACAAGTTTGCCTCTTCATGCATGGATGTTAGTTTCGTGGTTTGAGTAAGTGTTTCAAGTCCAACATATATTTTAGTTCAAAATGAGATTAACCTGTCATGATGTTAATATATATTTTAAATGTATTTTCCTTCCTGAATTTTTATTTGCATATACGGCTATGCTTACTTATCAACGCTTCTAACTTTTCAGTCACTGCTCAAAGGTAGATTCTTACGAAATGAAAGACATGTTGAAGATGAGAGACCATTTTCAGTAGCAGCAAGTGAATTAATTCAGTTAAGACAACGGAACACTGTATTTGGTTTGAGGTATGGATATTTTCTATTGATGCTCAGGGTTAAGAAGTTTTAACTATTACTATTTTTTTTAATAATTTGTGAAAGATTTATTGTTTGAAAGTAATGTTATATTCTGGTGAACTTTGGTATATAATATATACCACAATATGCATTACTTGAATAATACAAGGGATATGGTGCTTGGGTTTGACAATCTTGCTATGTTTTTGTTACCGTGTAGGTAGACCTCATTTAGAGAAGGGGGTTTTGTTTCCTAGTATACTATGCAGTTATGTATTGATTTATAACATTCTCCAATTCGTGAAAAATTGAAACAACTTAATTTGAATTTTTCCCGTTTGTGCTTTTTTGTTTGAGAAATATTAAAGCAGATATTGCCAACAAACAATGATAAAAATATGGTGTGTATGTTTTTTTTATTAAAATAAGTCATGGCTTTAAGATTATAAGCTCCCTTAGAAGAAATAAGAAATCCTTCTTTGATATTCTCATCTAATAAAAACATCCTTCAATACACCCTGCTTCAATTATTGGTAGAATATAACTCTGGCAATGTCTTATTTGCATTTAACTTTTTAACCTACTCTCCATCTCTTATTTATTTATTTATTTATGTATTTATTTAGACTTTGAAAGCTCTCTAAGCAATGCTCTTTTCTTGTTACAATTATTCTTTTTAGCTTTGCATTATGTGCTTTGAAGATATATGCATCACGTTTTGTTTTGAGATTGATTTATACTATGATTTGAAGATATGTAACACTTTAATATCTTACAGTAATGACTTGTTTTCCTTTAATAGCACAAAGTGAGGGGCGAAAAAGAATTGATCTTGTATTGATAGTATGGTTGCAAATGTGTACAGTTGCGAGTTGGTTCTTAGTTATGTTAGGTGTCATCTCTAGGCTACATACTTATAGACCAAGAATTAGATCATATATTTTAGATTTTTATATACATCGAGATTATGTAAGAAGACTTGTACATGCTAGTGATGAGACCTGTATTGAACAAGTTAAGATGAATAGAGTTGATTTTTTTAATTATGTGAGATGTTAAAACTTTAGGAGGATCAAAGTTGTCAAGGAACATACTTGTTGATGAACAAGTGGCAATGTTCTTACATATCATTTCTCATCACCTTAACAACCGAATTATCAAGCATCACTTTACTAGGTCCGGAGAAACCATTAGTATCTCATTTCACAATGTTTTAAATGTTGTCTTTAATCTGCCACAAATTCATGTGGCAAATTAGGCTCTTTCGGTATACTTAAGGAGTTTTTTCTTGAGCAAAATAGTGTCTTTAGCATAGTTTTTCATTATTTTTAGATTTTCATTTTATAAGTGAAAATGTCTCGATTTTGCCTATTTTGTGACCCAATTTGCCAATAGTGTCATTGAGAGGCCTAACATGTGGTTGAGTGATGTAAGAATGTGTTGGAGGTTGAAAACGAAAGAGAACGACATATAAGGAAAGGGTATCACGATATTTACACCTTGGAATCACAATACCTCCAACAATATGGAAGAAAGAAAATTCTCTTTAGTGGTATCGCGATATTCTCTTTAGGTATCACGATATCCACCCTTCAAAAAAGACCCAAAGGCTCTACACTGCCTAAGGTGTCGCGATATCCACTTCTAGGTATCATGACACCACCTTCGTCATGGGGGACAAACTTGGACAAAAAAGGTAGTCTTTGTCCACCCGATCCATAAATCACCTATGGCCCGTTTAGAGGCATTTTTAGCAACAAAAAACATTAGATGACAGCTTAAAACAACCAATTGGCTAAGCAGGAGAAAGACATACATTAACTTAGTTTTAGGTTTAGTTTTCTCTAGGTTTCTCTGAGTTTTTCTACACTTTTTCTAGGGTTTTCATTTTTTTCTTCTTCATTCTTAGTTTAGAGTTTATTTTTCTGCATTTACTTCTTGTTCTTGATGGTCTTAGTGTTAGTTAAGTCAGTTATCACTGTAGCTAAGGTTTATTTACACTTTCAGTCCCTATACCTTAGTTTCAAGATACTTTAAGCTTTAGTTTAATGTATTTCGATTTCTTTTACTTTAAATTTGTTAAAGCTTGTTCCTTTTATGTTTATTGCTTTAGATTTTCTTGTTAAATGCTTTTAGTTTCATGTTATTTAAGTTTCTTGCATAAAAATCTCAACTTTTATATTTTTCTTTAAGTTTTATTTTCATGGATGTTTTATTTTCCATCTCCATGTTCATTTCTTTTAGTTTCAACATGAGTAGCTAAACCTCAAAGGGGGTTAGTTGATGGAGATGTGAGTAAACTGAAATCTTTGGACAAATGACTAAATCGTAATAAATTGAACTAAATCAAATAAACCTAAAAACTTATAAAGTGACAGCCCCTTAGGGAATATCGAGGCAAGTAAGTCCGAAAGGTAATCTTGTCATGCATCCGTTCATTAGTCCCGAATTAACCGATAAGATCGAAATATAAATCAGATTTAATTCGTCCAAGCTGGTAAAATTAAGATTGGAAGATAAAATGGAGTCACTTAGTAATTTACGCAATTCAAGTCCATTGTTTGAGGATCAATGAACCACATCGAAATCAACCAACCACCATTAGTTATTTACTAAATATTCTCTTAGTTTTATATTCTTTGCAATTTAATCCTTAGAGTAACATATTTAGTTTTCATGCAATCTTTTCTTGATATGAATTATCGTACTATAAAATCATACTAGCAGTCGTTTAGATTCTATAGTGTATGCTAGGTATATCTTAATCGCCATCTCCTTTAGGTTCTGTCCTTGGAATATTTCAGTGTTTCATTGAAACACTATAAATATTACAACTGACATGTATGTTTGTAGCAAAATCGAACTTTAAAAATTGTTTTATAAATTCATTGTTTTATTGCACATGCGTAATGTCGGTCAATCATACACTTACAAGATGTGCTATTTAAAAAGGAAGAGCCAATTACAATTAATTCTACAGGCCTAAGGTGGAAATGGTTCAAGGTATTGGAATGCGTTCCATATATAGCTTGTACATAATTCACTTGATTTAGATTTAAATATAGTATCCTAACTCAACATTAAATTATTTCTGTAGAATTGCTTAGGTGCTTTAGATGGAACCCACATTAAGATTAGGATTCCAAAAGTTGATAAACCTAGATATCGAACGTCAAAAGGTGACATAGCAACAAATATGTTAGTTGTTTGTACACCTGATATGTAATTTGTTTATGTTATTCCTAGTTGGGAAGATTGATGTACAAGTTTTTTTAGATGCTATTACTAGGAGATATGGACTAAAAGCTTATTATGGTAAAGTGCAGAATTTGAGGAATTTGAATTAATTTTTAAGAGCATTCTTTTTTGGAAAAGTTATTCATAATAAATAGTTTCTTTTTTTATAGGTTGTTATTATCTAGTTGATGTTGGTTACACAAATTGTGAAGGCTTTGTTGCGCCTTTTAGGGGAAAAAGATATCATTTGAATGAATGGCGTCAGGGTCATCAACCAAGTACTCTAGAAGAATTATTCAATATGAAACATGCTTCGGTGCTCAATGTTATTGAAAGATGTTTTAGGTTATTAAAACTTAGATGGGGAATACTTAGGAGTCCATCATTTTATCCTTTGAAGGTGCACAATAGAATCATTATTGCATGTTGCTTGCTCAATAATTTTATTCGAACCTATATGAGTCTTGATCCTATTGAAGCAGAGTTGGGAGAAGGATTACCTAGTAATGTGATAGAGGACGATGAACTGAATATCGTAAATATTCATCCATTGGATGCATGGGCTACTTGAAGGATGGAATTAGCCAACTAAATGTTCTATGAACGGCAAGCATCTAGAAATTGGTTAGGTTTATTAAAACGTAGTAGAATGTTAATTTATTAATGTTATTTCATGTATCTAGTTTATGAAACTTTGGTGTTGTCTGTATTTTATTTATGTATTGTACTGGACTTGTTGAATTACAACTTTATTTTATTTTATTTTGATTCATTATGTGTTATAATTTTATAAAGTGTCTACCTTCTGATTCATAATATTGAACCTAAGTTTAATTTGCATTTTTCTTATGATAGTTATGTTAGGCTTTTCATAATCAAATGCAACTTCTTCCCAAAATTTTCGACAAACCAAAAGGAAATGAGTTCTAAAAGAAGATGTTGTGTTGGTTGTCTGTATGGTAAACTTGCAAAATGTTGGAACTTTTAACGCAAACACGAGATTTAAGGCCGATTAATTAAATGAGTTGGAAAGAATGTTAGAAAAAATTTTACCTCATGCTATGCTGAGGGCTAGTCCTAATCTTGAATCGAGGATTAGGATATTGAAAAAGGAATGGGTAATCTTTTGTGACATGCTCAAAGGAAAAAACAATAGCGGATTTGGTCGGAACGAGCATATGCAGATGGTTATTGCTAAAGATGTTGTGTGGAACTCATATATAAGTGTAAGAATTAGTTACTGTCTTTATTATCTTGTTTTGACGAAACTTATATCTAATGTGGATTCCTTCTTTTTTATAGAGTCATAAAGAAGTCGATCAATTCAGATATCACAGTTTCCATTATTACTACCAACTTACTTCCATATACGCAAAATATTGAGCCACTGAGAAAGATGTTCAAATAGTTGTTGATGTTGTTGAAGAAACAGATGTTAATGATGTAGCTACTACAAAAAATCCTAAAGAATAATGCAATTACCATGGATGCGAAGCTGATGTCTCCTTGAATAAGATGTATGTCTCGGTTACACAATCGCAACCGTCGTAGTCAAACCAAGATGATTCCACATTTTCAAAAAAGAAAAAAATATTTATGATGTAAGTGAATAAACTTCTTTTACTTCACTTATTGATGCTACCACATTATTGGGGAAAAATATACAGACTTTTGGCCTTGAATTAAGTAGGAGCATTGCCTCCAAAGTGCTAATTCAAGAGAAGTTGGGAATGCTCATTCAAGAAAGTGCCCAAAAATTTTATATGGCCTTATGTGAAGTAGAAGGATTAATTGAGGATGAGCGCTTTCAAGCATTGAGCAAAATTCCAAACTATCCAACGCAAATGCTCGTTTTCTTAAGTATACCTTCTTCTGTACGACCGAAATGGGTGAGAAGATTTATTTCTACCCATTAAAAATCATGGTTGTGTTGGTGATGTTTTGGTAACTTTTTGTATATGTAATATTTGGATGGTATAATAACATGATAGAATGCCACAAAGTGTTGTAACTTTTTGATGACATATAGATTATAACATATAAGCTAATGGCATCATGTAACTTTTTGTTAATGTATGAACATTTTATTTGGATGTAAAATATAATTCTCCAGCTATTTATTGCTTCTAATCTTTTGCTTTTTAGTTTAGAGGATAATTAAATTATTTGTTTCGCTAATGATATTCTAGCACATTAAATATGCATTGCAGTTTAAAAACAATAAAGTATGTTATATATTATTTTTCTAATATTATATTTTTTTTCATTAATTCATATTTAATAATAATTATATTGAGAATGTTATTAATTTTTTTATTTTTATTTTTATTAAATTGTATTTAATAATTATATTAAAATATGATTAAATTATTATTATTTTTATTATATTATATTTTATAATAATACTATTAAAATTTAATAGCAATAACAATAATCATCTACTTAAAAGAAAATTCTGCTAAGGGTACTCTGGTCATTTCAGCTGCTTATGTTATTACAACATAGATTTCATTCAATCAAACATAAAAATACTATTACAGTTCTATTTCATTTCATTCCATTCAACCAAACAATTTAATTACTGATTACAGCTCTATTCAATTACAACTTTATTCCATTGCAAGTGCAAGAGATTCTCCAAAATTTTTTCAACCTAAAACTTGTATCACACAATGAAAAGAAAAAAAAAGGGGAGGAAAGACTGGGTGTTGTGCTCTTTATTTTAGTGAAGTAGATTAAATCTTGAATCTAATATTTAGATTTATTCATTTTGATCCAAGGGTTAAAAACAATTTGATTCTCATTTTAAAAGCTCTCCCTGTAATTGCTTCATTAGAAGTAATTATTTTTTTGTCAAATGATTAGAAGTAATTTAGTTTCTATAAAAAAAATAAAGCAATTTAATTTATTTAATTTCAGTCAAAAAAATTACAAAAATATTTTTCTGTAATTAAAATAATTTATATTATTAAAGTGTAGTTTATTGGTTTAACTTAAAAACAATAAATAATTTGTATAGGTGAGATTTGAACTTATAATATTTGCATCAATAAAGTTTTTATTTTCAAGTTTTTACCTTTTTTTATTTATACTTCTAAAGCAGAAAAATCAAAGAAAATGAATTTCTTTTTCTTTTCTTTTGGTCTCTTCGGTTTTTCAAATCTGGAAATACCATATCTTATGAAACTAGGTTCTCACTCTAAAAATATAATTTTATTTAAAATAAATTCATTTTTTTTCAAACAAAAAAAATTGTAGAAATACTCTCTTTTTTTAATTATAATTAATATTATTATCACAATTTTACTTCTAATATTTTTATATTATCTTTAAATAAAAAATAAAAAATTTAATGACTGTTTAATAATATTAAAATTTAAATTCCTTTATCACTCCATCTATGAATAAAATTTAAAATATTTGTTAAATAAATGGTAAAGGTTGTAGAGACTTGGAAACAAGAAAAGGGGTGCCAAATCTCAATAATCCACATTCAACAATCTGGTCGTATAAAAGGGGCTTTTTTATTAAAATAACTCAAAAAAATTAATTAATTATCAAAATGATCCATCTTTTTAATTAAATACGAAAATAACTCAAAATCTACAATAGAAGTTGGTGGAGCCAAATTATATGGCACCACCAATTTGCCACGTCAGCAAAGAGCATAAAAAAATAATTTTTTGGTGGAGCCATGTTAAATGGCGCCACCTGTATAAAATATAAGGGAAATACTGTAAAATCTGGAAAATTGGGGGCTTTTAAAACAATTTTCTATTCTTGGTGGAGCCATTTTAAATGGCGTCACCACCTGACACCCTCTGCCCGTTTTAGTTTTTTTTAACTTTTTTTTTAAATTTTGTCTTTTTCTTCTTTGTTTTTTTTACTTTTTTGAAGTTTTATATTTTTTCTTATTTTATTTTGTTTATTTATTTTTTATTATTATTATTAATTTTAAAAAATTTGAAATGTATTTGAAATGTTTATAATATATTTTTAAAATTTAAAATATTATTTTTAAATTATTTTTAAAATTTTAAATATATTTTAAAATTATTTTTTATAAATTTTAAAAATATATTTTTCAAATTATTTTTTTAAATTTTAAATATTATTTTTAAATATTAACCGTATTTTTAATAATAAAATATTTAAAAATTTATGAAAAGATGGGGGCTTTTAAAACAATTTCTCATTTCTGGTGGAGCCATTTTAAACGGCACCACAACCTGCCACCCTCCATCCTTTCTTTTTTTTTATTAAATTTTGTCTTTTTCTTTAATTTTTTCTTTTTTGAAGTTTTAGATTATTTTCTTATTTTGTTTGTTTATTTAATTTATTATTAATTTTAAAAAAATTATAATGTATATTTAAAATATTTTATAATATATTTTTAAAATTTAAAATATTATTTTTAAATTATTTTTACGTTTAGATATATATTTTTGAAACTATTTTTTATAAATTTTAAATGTATATTTTTCAAATTATTTTTTAAATTAGTTTTATAATATTTGAAATGGATGTTTAATATTTTATTAATTTTACATTAAGATTTTTAATTTTTTTAAAGATATTTAAACTTTTTTAAAATTTTATATAAAAATTTTATTTAAAAATATACATTAAAAAGTAAAAGTTTGAATTAAAAAATAAATAAATATATATTATAACTAGTCACATCATGTCAGTGATGTGATTATTAATAACTTTAAATATAAATATAAAAAAAAAGGAAATTTGTGTTATATATATGGGTGGGTCTTGCTCCCCCTTGGATGGATGAATGAAGTAAAAACGTTATTTTGAGAGAGAGAAAAAGGTAAGTTTTATAAAATTTTATTTTGTATTTTTATATTTTATAGTTAATGTAATATAATAAATAATTGTATTGTATTTATATTTTTTTATATTATACAGATATCAAAATGTCTTCTGGAGCAAATACGGATCACACTTCATCGATGATCGACGAAACAGTAAAATTTATTATAAATGAAATAAAAAATCGTTTTAGTTTTTAGTTTTTTCTTGCTAATCGCTACTCTGTTGAACGTGTTTTGACTGCTTTAAAATACTTATCTCTATTTAGTTGTTATTATTCCTTTTTAACTATTTTCTTGCATGATATTAATCTCTATTTAGTTGTTATTATTCCTTTTTAACTACTTTAAAAAATATTTTTTAAATATATTTAAAATTTTAAAAGGAAAAAGGAGTGGGCAACTTCACAACTCTGAAATAATTATAATATGTTTAATTATTTATAGTAAAAGAATATTATAATTTAATAAAATTTATTTTAAAATTAAAATTTTAACATAATCAAATAAAAATTTTAAAAATCTCGATGTAGTAGGGTTATAAAGTTAGTATATTCAATATCTAAAACTATTTATAATTCTTCTTAAATTTTAACCTTAAATAGAAAAAAAACTCCAATACACTTAAATTTATAATAATCTAAATAACAATCCAAGTACAAAGAGCATAAATATGCGATAAAAAATGTTGTTAAATTCCACAACTTAAACCTTTAGAACTAAACTTCATTTCGACATGTTATTATTACTAATAATATCCAATTAAAAATAAATATAAGAAGGTGGAGAATGCAGTTATTATAATATCCTATTAAAAATTAATATAAAAAGGTAGAGAATGTAGTTATATAGTTATCTTTAGTTTTAATGCTTAATTATGATTAGGACATAATAATCACATTTGGTTTCTACGTGTTATTATTAATATTTTATGACAAATTTTCATTCTATTATTAATATATTATTACTTATTTAATTTAACTTAAATAAAAAAAATACTTAGAATGGCTACGTTGGTATAGTATAAGTGTGATGTTTTTGTTTTCTCAACCTTTCAATTTTGCTCTTCAATATATTTTTTTATGTTTAAATTATATAGATAATTGATTTATCATATTTTATAAAAAATTTACCATACAGGATGGTTAACGGGTTTTGAGGTTGCGGTGTCATTTTCCCAAGTACGATCCGGACGAGCGGATCATGCCATACATACGGTTTGCGGGATTTGGGGACGTCACATTGATCCGGAGGTTTGACCTGAGGCCGAACTTAATATCCGCCTTGATTGAGCGGTGGTGTACGGAGACCCACACCTTCATTATGTTGCGGGGAGTGCACTATCACATTAGAAGACGTCGCTATGCAACTTGGGTTACGAATTGACGGTGTTGTGGTCACGGGTCAAAGCAAAGTGTTGGAACCTTCAGTAGTATGCCACAGACTGCTTGGACAGTCCCCTAGTGATGGGGAACAGAATTTCACATGCTTGACATTGGCATGGTTGAGAGCAAATTTAAGCGGTTATCGAGCACTGCCACTGAGCAAGAGGTGATGTGTGCTGCTCAAGCCTATATTATGCAGCTGATTGGGGGTACTTATGTCGAACAACACGTCTAATAGAGTCCACTTAAAGTACTTGCCTCTATTAGAGGATTTTTCTCGTGTCGGTAGTTACAGCTGGGGATCAGCAGTGTTGGTCGCATTATACTATGAGCTTTGTCGAGCAACAAAACATGGGGTTAGTAATATGGCTGGTTGTCTGGGTCTACTGCAGTCTTGGGCTTTATACAGGATGCCGTTTCTAGCGGCTGTTAGGCACCAACCATATTCGTGGCCACTTATAAATAGGTAAAAATAAAATTATACTTAACATTTAACGACTCATAAGTGTGGATAATATTTTTCAAAGTTTAACTGTCAACGTGTTTGTTTTGATTTCAGATGGGCAACGTCTCCAGGAATTGGTGTGAGCCAAACATTAATCATCTACCGTCAAATGATGGAGGCGTACGCTGGAGAGAAAGTAATATATATTAATATAGTTTAAGTAACGTTTATTTAACTCATCCACTTATAGTATGTGATGTGAATTGACTCATTATGTTATATTGTGCAGTTCTTGTGGATGTCATATTCTGCATTGAACTTTGCAGCTCTTATTCCTCAAAGGGTTCACGTTGAAGCCCATATGTGGTGCATTAACACGCCGATGCTCAACTTCTCAATCGTTGAGTGGTACAATGGTGATCGAGTTATGCGACAATTTGGGTGTAGACAATTTGTGCCGGTCAAGCCACAACAATTTGCTGATGTCCACGGTAAGACCATGAAGGGGAGACATACATTAGATTGGAGCATGGAACATCAATGTTATGTAGCACTATGGAATACTCGGTACGATAGGCGGCCTAAGATGCACTCCTGCATGTTTGACTTTAGTCCCTCAACTGAATATATGCAGTGGTACATGAATCGATGGTGCGTTTATTTATATGGTGGACAACTTATGATAGTACCAGGTCACGGCTACAGACGTGGAAATCAACCTATGGGGGAGGTAGAGGATCAACATATGGCGGAGCCCGACTCGGAGGACCAACTTTTCAACACATCAGACTAATGGGTTGACGCTTTTTGTGATGAGTCCCAGGGCAGTTCATATCACTCGAACATGGGTGGCTCGAGTTCATATCACCCGGACATAGGCGGTTCGAGTTCATATCACCCAGACATAGGCGGTTCGAGTTCATATTACTCAGATATAGGCGGTTCGAGTCCATTTCACCCAGAGCAACCACCGACATCATTTGATATGTTTGGTAATAACATGTACTCCACCCCGCCTTAGGTCATGATCGACCCAGCTACCAATCCTCCTGATGTGTACAATACACCTCAACGTCCACCCCGTTAACAATTGCCCGTAAACCGTTATACCCCGAATGATGATACCACTCCTGGTTCTTTCCAATTTAAGTTATGTAAATTACAAGTGTTATGTCATGTTTGTTGTATTGGTTTAAGGTTTCACAACTTATATATTAGTCTTTTTTATATAATTTATTATAATATCTTTTAAAGTATTAAAAGTTGCAACTATTAATTTTAAATAAAATTTTAACACTAAATAATACAAACTTTATTTCTAAAAGATCATAAAATGCAAACATCAAGTACAACATTTAATTTCTTTCAGATCGTGAAGATTGGCCAGTGTAGACGTTTCCATGGGGATATTTGTTCCAATTGTGGCCAACTGTTCTACATATGGTGCAATGCTTTGGATCGACTTGTTCTCTTATATCCATGTCGTTTCGAAACCTCATTATTGTCGGTCTACCTTTGACTCTCCTACGTAGTGATCGATCTGGCAACATATCGAATGTAGGCAGTTGCACTTCCCATGTCGATATATCCCTTAATACAGGGAACTCGTTACCCCAAATATGCAACGTACGTTCAAGTGTGTACACATCGTCGATATATTGTTCGACATTCAAACTATAGGTAGCACAAGCTACAACCACATGCGCACACGGGTACCGTAGTGTTTGGAACATCCCACACTCACACCGCCTGTTTTGGAGATCAACTCCATAGGACCATGGCGGGATCCCTGACCGACGACTGATATACTCTGTCACTCGAAAAGTTTCCAAATTTCGAGAATATAGTTCTACATTCATCAACCTAGCCCTTTGAGTGTTATCTTTCATGGAATCTTTGATTTTTTCGACTTACACGTGTCCTGCCTCTAACTATTTTGCTTGTTTCAACCTCATTTTTGGCATTAAGGTTGCTAACCTGTAAAATGTGGCTGAAAAAATCGTTGAAATTGGCAAGTGACGCATACGCCTCAAGATGGAGTTAATGGCCTCAACAAGGTTAGTTGTCATATGACCATAACAATACCCCTCGTCAAAACATTGAGCCCATTGCCACGGCTCCATGCTACCCAACAACTGTTTAAGAGAAGGTTTGGACCCCGCCATATCAGTCTCTAACCTCGCCAACTTATGTCTGAATTGTGTGCTTCCAGCTCGTATCCTATGTGTATATTTCGATAAATTGCGTTAAAATTAGGAAATGGACCCAAAATAATTACAAATATGAATTTAAATACGATATTTTTACCCATGTTCACAATTTGTTTGCGCCAGTCTTTGTTCTTATACTCATTGTGGAAGTTGACATCGATGTGACGAATACAATAGACAGACCTCCACGGAACCTCCGATTACCGAATTGCACAACAAGACCCTTCGATTTGTCGGATATAATGCAAATGTTGTCTTACCTGACAACATGTCTTTGTAAGTTTCGAATGAAATATGCCCATGATTTAGAGTTCTCCGACTCTACGATGGCAAAAGCGATTAGTAGTACATTTCCATTACCGTCTTGTGCAACCGTAATCAGAAGTATCTGCGTGTATTTTCTATAAAGTCATGTTCCATCAACTTGCACTAGCGGTTAGCAGTGGGAGAAGGCCCTAACACATGGATCGAAAGTCCAGAACAGTCGACGAAAAACTCTTTTTCCCAGTTCCAATTGTCCATTAAGGCCTCTATAAGGCAACGTTTGCAAGTCCACGACAGTTCTTAGGATGTACTCCACCATTGCTGAAATCCAACTCTGAAGTTCATTGTATAACTCATCCCATTCACCGTACAATTGTTGCATGACCATTTGTTTCGCCCACCATGCTTTCCTGTATGACACTCTATACTGAAATCGAGCTTGCATGTCTACAATCAATATAGACACAGGAATGATTGGGCTATCTTTCACTAGTGGCATGATGAAGTTGCAAATACTTTTGGCATCCAATTTTTGGTGGTCTTGAGACATACGTGCGACAGTACATGTATGACGCCCTTCTAATTTTCGTATTTGCCACTGTTGAGCCCTCTGTATAAATGTAGCACGAACTCGCCAACCACACCCATCGTCGGCTCTCCAACATTCCCCAACATATAATGTCAGTGTAGATTTGGCAACCTTGTAATCAATCGACAACTTCATGCTGTATTGATTGATGGCAAACACATAATCCACCTTGTTCTCGAACTGTTGCCCAACGAACAACTCCTCCAACTGTGAATTTGACGCCAATCTATGAGCATGTACTATATCGGCATACTCAGGGAAGTCGGATGCATGCGCTGCATCTGGATCTACGTTCAACATGTCGCCCCCAGGTTCATTTCGTAAAATAATGCCACAACTCGGGTTACTAAATGAAGGGCCGTGAACATCTTCAACCTCCTCCGGGCCTTCATCATCGATATCGTCCGGAACCTCATCAACATCAGGGTCACTAAAATCTTCAACGTCTTGATCAGAATCTTCACCATTATTGGCCATTTCTTTGACATTTGCCTCTGTGCTTATTATCACCTCCAAGTGTATTTGTAGACGGGGACCGAGGGTAGGATTGTTGTATAAACTCCCACCATAATTAGAAATTTCGGGTATCTGCGATGTTCCACCGCATTCTAATTGGTCTGTCCATCCAACATTAAGATTAAAGTCAAATTCGTGATGTTGACTTATTGGACTAACATTCTCAACAGGTTCTAAGTCTGCTAACTCAGCAAATAATTCAACTGGTTGGGGTTCTTACTCCCAGTCGACCACCATATTTCCATCATAGTGCCCAAGTCATCATCATCTAACAGCTGCATCACACAAAATTTGAACGGATCTGTAGAAATTGAAAACTTGTAAAATAATTTGGACATTGCCCTCCCACAACGGATAGCTATTTTCGCACTGATCTTCCTTTTCATTTCTGCTAGCTTCACATTTTTTTTTGAATTGCAAACCTACTCTTTGCCGACCTTGAAATACACAGCCAATATCACCTTCTACAATTTCACCATAAAAAACAACCTACACCAAAAACACCTCATTATTCATTTTTAACAGATTTTTTGAACTTTCCTACTAAATACAACAATTACACCACTCTATATATAAAAGAGAACCAAGAGATGGAGTCATAAAGAATGGCTCCACCAAAATAATGTGATGTTTGAGAGTATAGGGGGCCCTATAGCAATTTTACCATTTCCTGGTGGAGCCAAATAATTTGGCGCCACCAGTTTTCGAGTCTGACAGCCAAGTTGTTTATTTCAGCCTTTTTTTTTTTTTAAAGTTTTGACTTTTTTTTTTACTTTTTAAGTCCTTATCTATTTTATTTATTTTAAAAAACTTGAAATGTATTTTTTAAAAATGTTTCATAATATATTTTTTATAAATATTAAAAATATTTTTGAAATTATTTTTTAAAATTTTAAATATTATTTTGAAATATTAAATATATTTTTAATATTATAAAACATTTAAATATTTTAAAGATGTGAGCTTTCAAATTTATTATTAATTTTATAATATTTTTATTTATTTTTAAAAATATTTAACCTTTTTTTACATTTTTTATAAAAATTTTATTTAAAAATTTTAAATTTTAAATGTTTTATATTATTAAAAATAAAAACAAGTAATAAATTTGAAAGATCATATCTTTAAAATATTTAAATGTTTTATATTATTAAAAATATAGTTAATATTTAAAAAATAATATTTAAATTTTAAAAATTAATTTGAAAAATATACATTTAAAATTTATAAAAAATAATTTCAAAAATATATCTAAAATTTCAAAAAATAATCTAAAAATGATATTTAAAATTTTAATATATATTATAGAACATTTCAAATATACATTACAAATTTTTTAAAATTAATAATAAAAATAAATAAATTAAATAAACAAAAATAAGAAAAAAATTGAAAAATCTTAATTTAAAAAATTCTATGTAAAATTAATAAAATATTAAACATACATTTCAAATATTATAAAACTAATAATTTTAAAATAATTAGAAAAATATAAATTTAAAATTTATAAAAAATAATTTCAAAATATATATATCTAAAGTTAAAAATAATTTAAAAATAATTTAAAATTTTAAAAAATATATTATAAAACATTTTAAATATACATTACAATTTTTTTAAAATTAATAATATAAATTAAATAAACAAAATAATATAAGAAAATAATATAAAACTTCAAAAAAATTTAAGAAAAAGATAAAATTTAAGAAAAAAAGTTAAAAAAAAAAGGTAAATTGCATGTGTCAGCATTGGTGGCGCCATTTAAAATGACTCCGCCAGAAAATGGGAAATTATTTTTAAGGGCCCCCCAAACTTTTTAGAAATTTAAAAAAAGTTAAACATGCATGGTGTCAGTCTGGTGAGGCCATTTATAATGACTCCACCAAAAATAGGAAATTGTTTTAAGAGCTCCATCTTTTCATAATTTTTTAAATTATGATTTTTTAAATGTATTTGAAAATTTTAAATGTTTAAATATTTTATATATTAAAAATATGGTTAATATTTAAAATTTAAAAAAATTAATTTAAAAAAATATTTGTAAAATTTACAAAAATAATTTCAAAAATATATATCTAAAATTTTAAAAAATAATTTAAAAATAATATTTTAAATTTTAAAAAATATTTTATAAACATTTCAATATTCATTTCAAATTTTTTTAAATTAATATAAAAATAAATAAAATAAACAAACAAAATAAAATAAGAAAAAAATATAAAACTTCAAAAAAGTAAAAAAAAAGACAAAATTTTAGAAAAAATGTTAAAAAAAAATAAAACGGGCTGAGGGTGTCAGGTGGTTATGCCATTTAAAATAGCTACACTAAAAATGGGAAATTATTTTAAAAGCTCCTCAATTTTTTAGATTTTGTAATATTTTTCTTGTATTTTATACAGGTGGCGTCATTCAACATGGCTCTATCAAAAAATTATTTTTTTATGCCCTTTGCTGACTTGGCAAGTTGGTGATGTCATATAATTTAACTCCACCAACTTTTACGATAGATTTTAAATTATTTTCGTATTTAATTAAAAAGGTGGGTTATTTTGATAATTAATTAATTTTTTTGAGTTATTTTAATAAAAAAAAGCCTATAAAAGGGAGTCCATCCCATTTACGTCGGAGCCACGCCATTTTGATTTATTCTTTTCTTCTTTTCCTGGTTCAGGGCTTTCTGTTGTGTTATTATTCGCTCTCTCCCCCCGAAATAAAGTGAATAAGAAAGCTGTTTTGATACACTACACTGCTGAAAAAAAAAAAGATAAAAAAAGATGTTTGGAAGAGCACTCAAGAAGAGTGATAATACGAGGTACTATGAGATTCTGGGTGTTTCCAAGAATGCTTCCCACGATGATTTAAAGAAAGCTTATAAAAAAGCCGCCATTAAAAACCATCCAGACAAAGGTGGTGATCCTGAAAAGGTACAATCTTTGCTTATTGTTTTTTCTGGTTAATTGTGGGTGTAATCGTTTTATCGCTAATTTTGCTTGCTGGGTTTGTTTTTTGTGTTTTGGTTGATTGGCAGTTTAAAGAGTTAGCTCAAGCTTATGAGGTTTTGAGTGATCCTGAGAAACGTGAAATATATGATCAGTACGGTGAGGATGCTCTCAAGGAAGGAATGGGTGGTGGAGCCGCGGCTCACGACCCCTTTGATATATTTTCATCCTTCTTCGGTGGTAGTCCCTTTGGAGGTGAGGTTTAGTTTAAAATATGGTTATTTGAGTATTCCTTTCCTTCCGTTCTGGAATGTCTTCTTGGGTTTAAGGATATAGTCGATTTTATTTTTTTTATTTAGAGGATTCTGGCTGAAGAATAGGCTCCGGTATTTGAAACCATTGTTATGTTGTTTAAGGTTGGATTGTCTTTTAGGAGCATAATCACTTTCGTTCTAAATTTAACACTTAAATATCGGCTTGTTTGATGACGTAGTGCTATTCTGATAAATGGTTGAGAAATTTGGTAATTGTATGGTTTTTGTGGGGTAGAATTTTATGGAGATTAGGATGATTGAATCATGGTGTTATTGTGGATAACCAGGTGCTAGCAGTCGAGGAAGGAGACAGAGACGGGGAGAGGATGTAGTTCATCCCCTGAAGGTGTCTCTGGAGGATCTTTACCTTGGGACCTCAAAGAAGCTTTCACTTTCCCGCAATGTGATATGCTCCAAGTGCAGTGGGTAAGTTAATAGTTTTCTTCTTTCCTTTTTTCCCCTATGTTTGGAACTGTTGGTAGTATTTGCTTACATGTAATTGTGTTATTTATAACAGCAAGGGTTCAAAATCTGGAGCTTCAATGCAATGCCCTGGTTGCCAGGGTTCTGGTATGAAGATTTCAGTCAGGCACCTTGGTCCTTCCATGATTCAGCAAATGCAACATCCTTGCAATGAATGCAAGGGTACGGGTGAGACGATAAATGACAAGGACCGCTGCCCTCAGTGTAAAGGTGAGAAGGTTGTTCAGGAGAAGAAAGTGCTGGAAGTCATTGTAGAGAAGGGTATGCAGAACGGACAGAAGATTACGTTCCCAGGCGAAGCTGATGAGGCTGTATGTTTTATGATTCAAGAATTAGTCTAGTATATGCACCGTAACATGGGGCCTAACTGATTTTTTATTGATGTTTGGTGTGCTCTGCAGCCTGATACCATTACAGGGGACATAGTCTTTGTCCTTCAGCAGAAAGACCATCCAAAATTCAAGAGAAAGGGAGAAGATCTGTTTGTGGAACATACATTGGCTCTAACTGAAGCTTTGTGTGGCTTCCAGTTTGTGGTTACCCATCTTGATGGTCGACAACTTCTAATCAAGTCAATTCCTGGGGAGGTTGTTAAGCCTGGTAAGTAGTCGGGGACATTTAAGGCTTTCTTATTTTGCATTGCTTGGTTTTTAACTTGTGTAACATTTTATCCCAGATTCATTTAAGGCAATCAATGATGAGGGGATGCCCCTGTACCAGAGGCCAATTATCAAGGGCAAAATGTACATTCACTTCACCATTGAATTCCCTGATTCATTGAACCCTGATCAGATTAAGGCACTTGAGGCTATTCTGCCGCCAAAACCAACATCTCATTTGACTGATATGGAGCTAGATGAGTGTGAGGAGACCACGCTACACGATGTGAACATTGAAGAGGAGATGAGGAGGAAGCAGCAGGCAGCTCAGGAAGCCTATGATGAAGATGAGGATACGCATGGTGGTGCCCAGAGGGTGCAATGTGCTCAACAGTAATGAATTGAAGCTGAGTTTGAGTAGTATTCATATTCCTAGGTTTATGGAAGCTGGTCTTCATGGTAACATAACTGGGACTGTATGGTTTTTTTTTTTTTGCAAGTGTGCTCTGTTGCAGTCCGGAAGTGTTCTTTGTTTACCAGACATTTTTATAGAAAATGTCGATTTCTCTGTAGGCTATTTATTTATTTTCAATTAATGTTTTCTCAGTTAAGATTTCCACACTTTCAGTCTAGGATCCTCCACTCTTGATTTTAGCAACATGTGCACCAAATCTTCTTTAACAATAAGACTAGTACCATATTTGCATGCATTTCTATTCCATTATGATTGTAAACAGAATGAAACAATTCTTTATTTATTGGATTTTTCTAGTCTTGCAAAATCTCCATGAATGAATGAACTCCAACTTCGTTTCTATAAATAAAATAAATGAAAATTTTTTGTACAAAACAAAACTCAACTCTGCTTACCAACACTTAATCTCGGGGAATGTGTACCTTTTTCTGCAGAAAACGAAATACCTGTGAGACCGGAAACTTTGGGTTACTCTTGGATTTTATACATAATCTTGCTACAACTAAAAGCTTCTTAAGCTCCCTAGCATCATAATTGTTCCCTAGATCTGGATCTATCATCATATGGATGGAACTGCTTAGCCGAGATCCTTGGACCCATTGGATTAAATCGGTGCCTCCTTGCTCCGATGACTGCCCTGTTATTAGCTCCAATATCAGAACCCCAAGCTGATAGACTATGTTGCCACATTCCTGATCCATGCATTCTGCAACCAAACAATGAATATCATATTCTATCAACACACATTGGGATGGAAAGCAACTCTTGCTATAGTATCAACTCACCTTCCGAACACGAGGAATGAGGAACATAAGTTCCAATTGAACTGAGAAGGCCGACGTCTGATAGCTGTTTTAAAGAAAGAATAATGGTGATTACTTTTTATTAGCTTCTTATGATGTCAGTGTTAACTATACAAATGCTAACATCAAAAGGGAATGAAAGTTGACCTTTGCTGTAAAGTTTTCGTCTAACATGATATTGCTTGAGCTGATGGAGACATGATAAACAGGTGGGTTACTGAAAAGAAGCAAGTATTCCTGCGGTATAGTGTATGCATTATGTTATACAGAGATCAAACTAATATGCAGAGAAGAATTTTTACAAAGTAACGTTGAGTATATTTCGGGTTTGAAACCCTGTATCGGTAATCTCCTCCCTCACCCACAGACTCTAGATACATGAGTTTGCGACTTACCAATGCTGCTGCCACACCTACAGCTATTTGTAGCCTTGCTTTCCAATTCAAAGGAGTCCTGAGAGGATCTATCAAGAGCCAGTGTTTAAAAACACAAAATGAAGTTTTTGCAAGTACACATAAATCATGCTTTATAGATTTACCATTAAAATGCTCCTTCAGGCTTCCATTTTCAATATTGTCAAACACTAATAACCTGAAAAGATAAAGCAAAACTATGGTGAATCTTTATGCATGATGTCTTGACTGTAGAAGCTACGGAAACACACATGAATCTTTCATTTGATGTTGTCAACTGCTGCACACTTTTTTTATTTTTTCGAAATCAAGCCTCTACAATTTTGTCTAAAAGCAAGCAAATTAGAAAAGGGAAGGAACATGAAAGTTAGACATCAACCTCTTCTGCCCTGTGGAAAACCCCCTAAGTGCAAGAAGATGGCGATGATGCAATCGCCCCAAGAATTGCACTTCTCGATAGAAACTTTCTTTCCCTTCATCAAAAGCTCTTGCTTCTTTTACCAAAGCAACTTCACCTCCTTCAAAGTTGGCCTTATAAGCAGCCCCATGGGAATTGCTGTATACTATCCTGTGGAAGCCATCGGTTGCCCTCTTTACATCTTTGTACGAGAACTTCTTCACAAACAAGATTGGTCCTGAAAAATAACAAAAGAAAGGGGATGATGTATGATCATAATTGACAATGCAACACATCATGGACAAACTCATAATAATAACCCTCTTAAACCAAATGCACTGCCAAGTTTTCAAAATTTTATCCATTGCATTTGCTAATACCAATATATTTAACAAGTTCTTATAATGTTTCTTTTCTGATCTAATTACAGAACAATGGGACAGCATATGATCAAGATTTATTACATATATGCAGACACAAAGACGTCTTGTCCAACACATACACGGAGATATATAGATTGAAACCTAATTGATTTACCATCCTAAGCACCATTGAAACTGATAAAAAAGTAAATAGATTAGCTAAGAATCTTCAGAGCTGGCAATATCATCCTTCAAGATTTCAACTTTACCAAGTTCAATCTCATTACAGTCCTTCAAAACCTCCAAAACCAAATTCACCAGAAATTATTAAACCCAATTTTAAACCAGCATGATCAAAGCTAAAAATCCACCAATTTCCATCAAAATTTTTCTCTAGGATCGTGATTCATGAACAATTACAAAAAAAAAAAAAAAAAAAAAAAACCCATCAACCCTTAGTAAAATCCCACCTAAAAATAACTACAAGTTCCCCATAAAACGAAAACAGAAGTTAATCTAAAAAACATAACAGTCTTAACAGACAAAGACAGTGAGTTGGAGTCCAACGGTTATGTTTTATTTTTTTGCAATAAACAATTAAAGGAAAAAGGGTGGGGGGGATTACCGGAGCGAGATCGGTGAAGCCATGCAAGAAGACGAAATCTGAGTTTGCGGATCATAGGATCCATTCCCAAAACAACAGTCTGTTTCTTTCTGAAACACTACTTTGCTTCTGTTCTCTTGGGTTAACTTATATGACTCTGGTTCTGCGGCAGTCAAATACTTAATTACTAATTGTCATGTCTTTGTATTACCCAAGAATCCGATTTTCGGTAATTAAATAAAAAGAAAACATTGAGATTCCATCTCATAATTCACAAACTTGGGAAGTAAGTGAGAGTTATGATGAGTGAGTGGTGGTTTGAATCAGTTTGGGTGACTCCAAAATGAAGTGTCAAAATCTGTTAATGTTGTTGGGTGGGTTTCATTAATTAAATTGTAGATCGGTTATTTTAATGCCAATTTTGACAGTGGTTTTGGGACTTGGGAGGGTATTTATGGGTGTATTAGTCGCTTCAATATACCAATTTCCCATACTATGTTTTTCTTAAAACTTACTTCTCCAAATTTGTGTCTTAACTACCTCACATACATACATTTTCTGTACAAGTAGTTGAATAAAAAAAATATTATCAATCTTTTAATATTTATATATTTCTACTTACATTAAATAATAATTTTGATTATTCATTCACATGATCTGGTGGCTTTAAACAAGTGATTTTGTTTTTATATAATATTAGGACTAAATCTTTAATCATTTGATCAAGAAAATTTTGAATTTTATGATAACACAATTCCTTTTAAAGATGTAACATATACAACTCTTTTTATTTTATTTTTTTCTTATAAAAGATAGAAATTGAATAATGGCAAAATTACTGTGTTATGTGCATGGGGCAACGTCAATATATCAATATATCCAATTTTAGACATTGTAGCTTCATTTTTTATGTTTTTTTTGGGTTCAACAATTTAATTAGGCGGAGTATATAATTTTAGTTTATAGACTCAACAAAATGGTTGGTGATTATTCCTAGCTTGTTGAAAGGGAATCCTTTGGGTGGTGTTTTAGAGCAATTTAAGATTCCAAGCAACTCACTTTCTACTTAAGATTTGGATAATTAATATTGGTTTTACTTTATTTAATTAATAAATAATACTCTAATTTAGCAAATAAAAAAGGGTTAATTCACATTTTAGCCCATGACGTTGGGACTGATAAAATATCCAAATTTTAACATCATTAAATTATTTTTGATTTGATAATGAAAGGACGATAAGTGTTACATCTATACGACGGTGCCAGGAGTTCCCAGGGACTTTGCCTCCCTTCAAATCACAAAATATTATTTTACTTTTTTACAATTCTAAAAATACACAATTAAATTTCAGTTTAATCTCTCTCTTTTTTTTAATTTTAAAATAATAAGCATATAAAATAGTTTAATCTCTTTAAAATTTTATAATTTAATTTAACCCCTAAAATAAATTTTCAACTTCTTCCGTAAAGAATAAATTGTCAAATCAACTATAAAACAAAAATAAAACATACCTTAAATAAAAAAAAGGCAATTCACATCAATCCCTTTATGGATTTTTATCTCAATATATATATTTACAAAAACCTATTTAATTTGTCCTAAAATTTTAAATTTCCTTTCATTTTCATTTGGGCTGAAGAAGAAACCCAAAGCTCCATCTCTTCACCTCTGCAACAATTGAAAACCCTATTACACTTGGATTGCACTAGAATAAGGGAAATGGAAGGAAGGGAAAATAAAAGAAGGTAACACCATTTTTAGATACGTTTTTTATGGGTAAATTACTTTTTTAGTTATTAAATTATAGATAAATTTTTATTTTGATTACTTAACTAAAAAAATTTATAATTTAATTATTAAATTATTTAAAATTTTTTATTTAAATCATTAGATCATGCCACTGATTTTTTATTTTTTTTAAGAATATTTAGCAGCTCAAAAAGAAGAGAAACAACTGAAGAGCAGGAGGTGACATGCATTTTGATTGACTAAAGATACTAACTAACATCACAAAAAACTAGGTTACAATTTTTGGATTAATATGCACGAGGGAAGTAAATTCTTTTTGGTTTCTCAATGTAATCATTTGAGCTGACTAATGTTCTGCATTTTTAGACACAACAAATTTTAAAATTGTTTTATATATAAAATGACTAATTAAAAAAATATCCATAACAAATTGAGAGAAGTGACAACTCTGGGTACCAAAATGTTAATTAGACTAAGAACTAAAGTTAAAAAGGAAAAAGAAGAAGACAGTCAAAAGGAGCAGCCCTATGACAAGTTGGTCCTTGGGGGCACTAAAGATTAGATAATGACAGTCAATTTAATGGGTATCTTTTTGTTTATGCGAGTTCTCCAATCTTGGATACCAGGTTTAGGCCCAGTGGGTTTATGTATACCCCAGACACAGGCTATGAGCCCATGTAACTGGTTTCCCACCTCTTCAATTATTATTCCATGAACATTGAACACATTCTGGCCTCTTTCCATGTTCAATATGGAAATGACATCAAGACAAACGAGACTGTGATAGTTTTGCAGTGTTGGTTCCCTTTCAACCAAAAAAAAAAAAAAAGATAGTTTTGCAATGTGAATAGGTAATATATTTACAGAGCAATTATTTATTCCTGAGTAAATTGGCATTTGGAGACTGAAGCGAAGAAAACTCTCGTAAGCAATCCTGCAATGGACACTGTAGCAACTCAATTGAAGCTAGCCCTTTTAGCTATATCTTTCCTTTTCTTGCCTTTTCTTCAAGCCACTGATTTCAAATATTGCGGTCCGTTTTCTTCTTTCTGCTACATTGTTGTTGGGTTCTTGTCCTTTACTTGAAATATCTACTAGGGAACTCATATATGTTAGTCCATACATTCTTAATTTCTTTTCCCCTTTTTATCTGTGTTCAATTACTTCGCCTTTTGATCTTAATATATTTCTGGATTGCAAGCAATGCAGATAATGGAGGTAATTATGTTGTGAAAGTCAATGGAATCGATATATCACCTAATCCAGTGGTTAGTGGCAAGCCAGCCACCTTTTCCATCTCAGCTTCTACTGGTCAAGCAATCTCTGGAGGCAAAGCGGTGATTGATGTTTCCTACTTTGGGTTTCATATCCATCAAGAAACGCATCCACTTTGTGAGGAAACATCCTGTCCTATTGCAGCTGGTAACTTTGTACTCTCTCACAATCAAGTTTTACCTGGATTTACTCCACCAGTAAGTTCCACATATGGCCATAACTTTTTCTTTTTTTTTTTTCAAGGTTATACTAACTGTGAGGTGCCTTTATACACTAACTTGAACTTTGAGATGTTCAACTAGCCATTCAGTTAGGTAAAGCAATATGCTTGGTTGAAAGCTTCATGATTGATCTAGTATCTCACATTTCTAAGGTCCCACGTCGCCCTTTGTTTTTTGAAATAGAAAAAGGAAAAGAAACGATGAAAACAGCATATGTTTAAGACAGAATGCAAACCGGTCTTCAAAGTTATATCTATTAACGACTCATTGTCCTCAAGTCTCATGCAGGCACAATAAGAAATCTCATAGACACCTTTGTTTGACCTTATATGTGACTTCCTTTGTTAATTCCTAACCATTTTACATGTTGTCATCAAATGGATGGTTGCTTCATTTAATTCCATTTCTATGGTTAATTTCCAACTAGGTTTTGAAGTTGCTTGACACTTTGCCTTTGACCTGCTGCTATTCTGTTAAAACTGACCTGCACTATGTTTCAATATGTTAGCCTGGGAGGGGAAATCCGAAACTCATCCATGCCTGATGTGCTTTGAAATATTCAATTTATTATTGATGATGACGTTCACTGTTATTTTCACCTCATGTTTGGCTAATCTGTAATGGACGTTTCGAGGGATTTTAGTGGCTAGAACCCATTTTGTTCCAACTCTTCACATTCCTTGAAGTACCCGTCTGACACCAATGTACTATACATTTTCAGACATGGGTATGGAAATATGGCCCTCTAGAAACCCTCCAAATGCATGGAAACAACTTAGAAAAAATTGAAGATACCCATTTTTTAGTGCAAGTAACATAGAGTAGAACTACCAATAGCCCTTGTAAATTTTCACTTCTCTTTAGCCAATTAAATGTAAAACTCCAATGGTTTTGTTCAAATCGAAGACCTTGTTTTCACCATTGTTGTCAAGGCGTGCCCCTAGGTGCAGGACATGAAAAGCGCTTCAGACCCTTTCAAGTGAGGCCCATTTGATCAGGGTGCATGCTTGGTGTGCCTAGGCACGGCTTTCTTTAAGGCAATAGGAATAAAAGAAACCCCACCTCATTAAAGTCCTCTTTTATTTTATTTTTTTGAAATTATGACTAATTATATCAATTGGTCTAAATAGGATCAATCTTTAGAAATAATAAACTAAATAACTTAATTCAAGTTAACTAACAAGTCCACACATTATTTTGCACATGGTGGAACTTGAACTTGTGAATTCAAGGTCCCAAGGCCTCATTTGCTCTTTTAATATTTTTTTCCTTATTATTATTATTTTGTTAGATATACCTTTAGTAGCAAGAAAGAGATAGTATCATATTCTATACATCTCAGTATTTGAATATTCAACAATAGACATGACCCATAAGGAAATCATGCATACTGAACAATAGAACAATATGCATGTTTCGTAGAAAAACTAGACTGCACTTCAGAGTTTATTATATATCTTAAACTTGATATGGATGTTTGTGTATATATATTTATAGGCAGATACCAAAACTAGCACATATAGATATTGCACTTCACTTCAATCCGATATGAGGGTTGTATTACCTCAGTGTACCTTGCACACTTGACAACACTGATCTTTGCATATCTTTTTCTCTTGTCTGCATTTAACCTGATTTGCTTTCGAAGTTTTGTTTTTTAATTGTTTCTTTACAACTTGGTTTGAATTGTCATTGTTTTGAACTCTTAGATCATTTTGACAATCTGATATTCCCCAGCTTTTCGTATGTCATGAAAGTGTTGATGCACCATTTGGTTGCATATTTAAACCATTCTGGTTCTTAACTATCAGTCAGGTCCAGAACCCAGATTTACTCTTTCTTAGGAGGGAAGTATGACCGAAAGGGATCTAGAACTCATAATTCGAGTTATATATTATGTGGTAGTTAGCATAAGTGGCAATTAGCTGATATTTTCTATGTATGGCTTTTGCAGGGTTCCTACACGCTTAAGATGACATTAACGGGTGATGGAATCCCACAATTAACTTGCATTTCGTTCAATTTCAAAATTGGTTTCGGTGCGTCTGTATTTTCAATCTCCGATGCCTAAGCCACCAAGAACATGGGTATATGAGTGTTGGCATGAATGTAGTGGGATGTTTGCTTATTTTAGCTATGGACAGATCTCAAGTTGTGAACATCTTTGTACTTTTACCGTTCTAATAACTACTAGGCTCTATCAAGGAAAAAGTAGGCAATCATTCCATATTAAGCTAAATCCTATTACCCACCCCAGATTTTCCTGGAAAAGAAAATTACGAGTTAACTCACAATATGTTAGGTTGGGCATTGGAACATTCAAATCGTTGCGATATTGACAGTATTATCTGTGTGAGACTTTTTAAGGGACTAGTAGTCTCTCTGCAATTGGTTGCCCAACCTTCCATTAAGATTATTATAATTTATGAGAGGAAGGTTGAACTATTGATCTTAGCCTTAAAAGATTCTAAGTGAGTCAACATTGTGAGTGAGCCACTCAGACCGAAGACTCAGCTCAACGTGGTTTAAAAAGTAAAAGTATAAAATAAAAGTAGAAGCACTAATTTTTTAATGTTTGAAAAATACATATTTTAAGTTACCAAAATAATGAAAGTTTTTCATTTCCAAATAATAAAATGGGAATTGCCGCCCCTTTTTTACCAGTCACTATGAAAGGAGGGAGATTTTTTTAGGTTTGTGGATTAATTCCAATTACTAAAAATGATAGTAAAATAAAAATTTGTGAATTATGAATTGATTTCAAATGATAGGGATTAATGAGGAAATTACAAATAGCGGAAGCCCCATAAAAAACGAAAAACACGAAAGTGTTTATGTTGCAATTAATCCCTTTGGTTGTCATATATAGGATAGGATGCTCAGATTCTTTTCTGGGAAACTCAAAGATTTAAGGGTTTCTAAAAACAAAATATATTTTACATATAGACCGATTTAATGAAAAATGAGTTTTAGGTAATGAAAGAAAATGAAAATTGAAAAATAAACTTGAAGTTGTTTGAGAAGATTAATTGATCTAAATTTACAACTGAAATATCCATATACATTATGTTGTTATCACCCCTTAAAATTGAAATATATGATGTACAATTTGAATTCTTTAAATAAGAAAATTTGTACATTATCACTATGTATTGTATTCTTTTATGTCTACAACACTTAACTTTGATTAGTAATACCCCTTAAATTGACAACATTGTTTTAAATTCATGTAAAACTTCTTGCAGCTATTAAGTTCTTATTCTTAGCTACTCGTCGGTGTTTAAGTTCACATTTGTAATACCCCATATCCAATCGGATCATCGAATTTGAGCTGTAAGCACCAATTTTGGCCCGGGTTCCTTAACCCAGGGCCCAAAACCAAACAAAATAAAAAAATAGCCCAATATACAGCAGGCCCAAAATAAACAAACGTTTGAAAAAAAAAAGGGTTTTGGAAACCCTAGCAGCGCCGCATGCCCCTGGTGCGCCGCACGTCAGCCTCCACTACCGCGACCCACTCAGCGCACCAACGCCGCTCCATCTCTCCCTATTTTTGGCCACTATCGTACCTGCAAGAACAGACAAAAATAACAGAAAGCAGATCGCAACAAAAAAATAAAACTTTGTAACTTCTTTTTTTGGCTATAAAAAGCCATTCATTTTGTAAACAGGAGAGTTTTGGGGGGGGATTTTACGAATTCAAAAGAACGAAATAGGAACCATCAGAAATCAAGAAAGCAAAAATATAAAAGGTTGATTTCCTTTTTTTTCTTTTATTATCCACTGTCGATCTATTTACCTTTTTTATTTTCCATTTTCGAATCTTTATAAACAAATAAAAAAAAAGGGAAAGGGCTTACCGAAGCATTGACGGGCGCGGTGTCGGAAGGGTCTCTCTCCGTCATCGGAGCTTGGCCGGAGAAAGGGGTGACGAAGACCCTCTCCCTTCGCTTTTGGGTGCCTAAGGGCTGGCCTTCAAGCGGAGCTTCAACGGATAACCCAAAGCCCACCTCCACGCGATGTCGACCACCAGATACGGCACGATAGTGCGACGAATCGGTCGGAAAGGAGGCCCGATCGTCAAAGGAGAGTAGACGAAAGGGAGAAGGCTGGGGGGCTGTTTCTTTTTTTAGATTTTTAGGGTTAAAACTTATCTTCTTTTTCAGCAAAAAAAAAAGGGTATAAATACCCATAGAAACGGCGTCGTTTCATGGGTTCCCCACCAGGCACCAAAACGGTGCCGTTTTGGGGAACCCAGGCAAACCAACCCGAATTCGACCCGACCCGGGGTCAGGATCCGCGTGTTTCTTTGTAAAAGGGAATATTTACTCGCGCAGTCCCTACTCTTCTGCGGCGCATCTCAATTTCATCCGTGTTCATTTCTTAATTTCTTTAATTGGTTTTCATAATTTTGCATTATTTCATTTTAGCCCATGTTGAAACGCGGTACACAAGGGACTTGGGATATTTTCCATTTAGTCCCCTTATTTTCGCGCGCATCACCTTGGGCTCTAACCCTTTTCTTTGTTTTTAATTCGTCTCTTTAATCTTATTTCCCTTTTAATTTAGTCCCATTTCTATTATTAACACCATTTTATCACTTAACTGAATTTATTATTGTTATTAGAATTATTATTATTATTATTATTAGTACCCTTATTATTATCACTATTATTGTTATTATTATTATATATTATTATTATTATTATTATATTATGTTGTATATTTATATTATTTTATTATTATTACTATTATTACATTATTATCATATTATTATTATATTGTACATATTTTATGTCCATATCATTATTACTATTATTATTGATTATTATTTATCATTATTATCATTATTATACTTATATTATCATATTGTGTATATACTTTTTATTATCTCGGTCTTACTAACACTTTCAACCTTTTTTTTATTATTATTATTTCAAAGCCGTCTTTTGCCCTTGCACTTTTATATTATTGTATCTTTTTATTACCAGTATTGTTGATTTCGTATTTCTGTCGCGTCATGTGGATCAACGGTTTTAAATCGCAATCCAACATTTTTCAATTCATACAAAGGTAATATTCATGAGTTCGAGAATTTAAAATTTTGTGCCCAATCGTGCTGGGTATGACTTTTTGTTTGACCAAACAAATGGATATCCTTTCAACTTTTGTTTCCATTTTTAAGTAAGGTGATATTTGCGTGTTTGGAAATTCGAAAAGATCGTGCCCAATCGTGCTGGGTATGTTTTCTTTCGTATGACCGAATGAGCAAATACCCTCTCCAAAATAAAAAATGTGTGCTTGAAGAATTTTGGAGACGACCTTGGATACAAGGACTTAGATTATCGTGTCCAATCGTGCTGGACGTGAGACTCTATTCCTTCAAAACAAGGGAAACTTGATATTCGATCAAGTAGTTTAAAATCAAAAGAAATAGAAAAAGATTTCAAAATCTTTTCAAGCTTTACGACATTAGGATATTGAGTAATCAATTTGGTACCGATTTTCGGGCGTTGCGAGGGTGCTAATCTTTCCTCGCACGTAACCGACTCCCGAACCTATTTTCTGGAATGTTCGTAGACAAAAAAAAACCTCGTTTTAGTAGACCGAAATGTTTTATTAAAACAAAGGTGATCCGATCACACCTAATAAAGGTCGGTGGCGACTCCCTATTTTTAAAGTCGATTCCCGTTTTCTTCTAAAAAAATGGTTACGACAGCTTGGCGACTCCGCTGGGGACTTGATAAGAGAGTCAGGCCGTAAAATTGATTATTCTTTGTCCTTTTGTCAAAAACTCGAAAAATTATTTTGAAAAAAAAATCATGTTTCTTTTGACGCATATGCTGGTACTGTGATTGCAATAATGTCGAGTCTCATAGGATATCTCTGCATCCATATTTGCATGACCGTTGTGGTCACACCCTTAAGTGGGAGCGAGAAGCTATGCCTTCGTGAGGTTTTCACCTCCGCATGGGCTAGAGGACTGCTTCCGAAATACATCCGTACTTATGGTTTCGTGAGGTTTTCACCTCCGCATGGCCATAGGGAAATGTATTCCCCTGGATCGAACTCGATCCGTATGAGCCTATAATGGGTGAGGATTGAGGAATCTGCTGGTTCAGGTACCCTTACTTTAGAACCAAACCACATGTAGAGAGACCTAGGAGCCTACCCTAGATAGAGCCATGCCAAACCCCTAATGGTCACCTGGATAATTGTTATGTGTTTGTTTGGTACTCCTGCGCTAACGTGTTTTATTCTGTTTTGATTGCATTGCATTGCATCATCGAAGAAAGAAGATGTTGATTAATATTTGATTGCTAAATAGAGGAGTTTTTCATAAGGAAATAAATTTCTTGATAAAGTGGATTGTAATACGGTTGCCCAAATATAGTCCAAATAAACAACGAGAGAAGGCCGATAGTCCATAAAAGAGTGCAAGACTTTGCCCGATGATTCAAGCCAACACAGATTATTCAAGAGTCGTCACGTCTCGATTTTCTTAAAGAAGCTTATGAGTATCACGAAGGACAAGTGAATGAAGGAGTACGGCCTGAACCAAGCTATAAGGAGCTAGAAGAGGCATCTACGAAGAAGGTTCACAAGACATGGCCATGATATCCGGCCACGAAGGAAAGGATTGGTGTTTTTCTTGGACTATGATGACAAAACTGTATACGCAATCCGTTTTATGTAAAGAGCTTTACTTTCTAGAAAAGTTCTTCTAATGGAATTGAATTTATAATCAGCGCCTCTCTTTCTTCTTGCATTCATTTCACGCATTTGCATTGCATTTCATCCATTTGCATACATCACATCATTTACATTAAAAGGAGTCTAATTGGTTAAAATCGTGACAGAAGTTACCCTGGAAACCGACGAAAACCTGCCTATTATACATTACTACAACACTCGTCGTAAGGCAAAAGCGATGGACCAAAGAATCGAACAATTTCAGAAAGAGATGCAAGAGCAGATGACGAAGTTTCAGCAAGAAATGAAAGACCAGATGATAGAGGCTCAATGGAATATGATGACCCAAATGACTCTGATGATGAATGGGATAACAAACAAAGGAAAAGACCCTACAACTAGTACCGGGGAAGAAAGCGAAGACCATCCCCCAGGATACACTCCACCTCATGGAGGTTGGCCTCAAAGGGAATTTACAGACCCAGAACAACCACCTGTACCACCACCTGCCCGTCTAGGGCAAGGAGTATTCGCATCAAACCATGGAGCTAACCCTGCTGACCCTATTGTCCCAGATTTGGATGATCCTATAGAACTAGCTAAGTTAAGAATGAAGGATCAGGATGCTCAAGACAAGTATAAGGATCTGGAAGAAAGACTCAGGGCGATAGAGGGAACTAAAGTCTCTTCCACAATGAGCGCCAAAAAGCTCAGTTTGGTTCCCGGTCTGGTCTTGCCTCCAAAGTTTAAAGCGCCAGACTTCGAAAAATATGACGGAACAAGGTGTCCAAAGGCGCATCTTATCATGTTTTGTCGAAAAATAGCTGGTTATAAAGATGAAGACAAGTTGTTGATACACTGTTTTCAAGATAGCTTGATCGGGTCAGCCCTCTGGTGGTATAATCAGCTCAGAAGAGAGAGGATCCAATCATGGGATGACTTAGCTTCAGCGTTCTATGAGCAATACAAGCACATCTCCGATATAGCACCCGATCGACTAACGCTACAGATGATGGAAAAGAAGCCATCAGAGACTTTTAGACAATACGCTCAAAGGTGGAGGGACGTCTCGGTTCAAGTAGAACCCCCACTGACCAAAGCTGAGATCATAGTTCTTTTTATCAACACTTTAAAAACGCCATTCTATGACAAGTTAGTGGGAAATGCCACAAAGGACTTCGCCAATGTTGTAACGTCTGGGGAACTCATTGAAAACGGCATCAAAAGTGGAAAAATAGATGCAAGAGAAAGTGTCAAAAGGTCAAGCTCGAGAAAGATAGAAAATGAAGTGAACAACTTAAGCAAGCGTTCCAGGTCAGTCTCTGCAGGTCAACCGAGGGCTATGACCACAGGCCATCAGGGATCATCAAGTCAAGAATCCAACACAAAGCGTCTCCAGTTTACACCAATTCCAATGACATATGGGGAGTTGTATCAAAGCTTGTTTGATGCACATAAGGTGGCTCCTCACTACATGAAGCCAGTGCAACCCCCATACCCTAAATGGTATGTCTCGAACGCTCAATGCGTGTATCACGCAGGAATAACAGGTCACTCAATCGAGAACTGCATCGCATTTAAGAAATTGGTAGAAAGGTTTATTAAAATCGGGGTTTTGAAGTTCAATGAGTCGACCGGGGCAATAATTTGCAATAATTGAATGAGGGGGTGAGAGAGTCTCAATTCCTTAAAGAAGTTATCAGAAGCCGAGCAATCGAGAAGTCAGAACGCCAATGACACATTCGAAAGGAAAATGGGGGCATAAAGCTTTCCAAAGCCTTACACACTTGGGAGTGTTTTGAACAATAAGACTGTGGAAGAAACCTGCATTTTTAGTTAATCTGGAGTAATATTCAAAACATGCTTGTTGACAACAAGAGTCCTTTCGTGAAATGGGCTTGTTTCCAGAATTGTTATTTCAATAAAATGCATCTTTATTCTCACTCCCTGCATTTCATACTCCACATCGTTTCATTCCCATATCATGTTTTTAATTCTCTACCTCCAAGCCCACAATGGGTCCCCAGATATCAATGACATGAGCAACACTGTTACTGACTCCCTTTTAGAGAGATATGTGTCTAGAGGATCTAAGAACTTGGGAGATGACAGAGATTGCAACTTATTTCCTAAATTGTCAAGAATGGTAGATCCCAGCTTACGAAGTGTCAGCAAACACTACAAGGGAGATGAAGATGGAAGCTTAGCTTGCCACATGAACAAGGCAATGAATCATTAAATTGTCCCCAAGAGTTCAAAGATATTTTCGTGTGATCACATTAAGACACATCGGGACTACTAAGGCACGGGTATGTTGTCAAAGCTAAGGAAGTCACAGATATTTGAAGACCACATGCTGATGGTTCCACCCTGATTAAGCCAATCGCATCAAACAGGACAAAACTTATGTGCCCCTCCTCTTTTCTACACGTGGGGCATGGACGTTATCAAGCCAATCTCCTCGAAAGCTTCTGGTCCGCATCGATTTAGTTTTGGGGGAAGTCGATTTCTTTACTAAGAGGGCGAGGGTCGCTTCATATGCCGATATCACCAAGTCGATAGTCATTAGCCCAAAAAAAAAAGGGTGAGGCAACAAAACAAAGACTGTTAGGAAGATAACCTAAACTTGTGAATGTTGGCATATAGAAGTTACGTACCCTTTCCCAGGACCTCTGCAGGGGCAACGCATTTCCGGGGCACGGGCCAAGCTAAAATTGGGTGAGGCGAAACGGATTCCGATGTGATCAAGTGAATGTGTAGAGAAGATGTTGAGAGATATCTGTCACGGTCAGATGAAGCGAGTCTACAGCAAAAAGGATCGCCTTAGAAAATTTCATGATAGGGCTTTGAAGAAGATCCTCTCCATGCAACAAGAACTTCAGAAGAAGGAAGATGCCAAGCCAGGAAAGACCTTAGGTAGCAAAGAAGGCCCATTCTAGGGAAACAAGGATATTGTCTAAGATAGACAACAAGGACCTGCCCAATCCGGTGAATTCAAAAAAAACAAAAAAAAACAAAAACACAAAAAATAAAAAATGAGAAGAAAGAAAAAGAAGAAAGGAGAGGCCAAAGTGAAAACCCGCAAAGGGCGCTTTGAGACCAAAGATGGGTCTGAGTTGAAAACCCAAAAAAGGGCAGTTCAAACTTTGATGGGGCATACAGTATTCTTGCTACGCTTGAAGTAACAATGAAGGGGAATGTTGCGCCTTGGGGCATCGACAAAGTACTCCGGATCCTCTAAACACATATTGAGTTTAGAAAGGTCCTCAAGAAGTTAGAATAGAGAAGCTCAAGCTGTGATATCTGGGGCATCTAGTTTCCATTTCACCCATTTTTGAGTCTACTATCTTTGTCTTTTTAAAATACACTCTAAGTAAATTTGCTGCTTCATTGCATATGCTAGCTTTAATTAACTTGTTTGATTCGAGCTATACTCCTAATAAATTCCCATTCCATCCATCATTATGGTCCTTTTCAAGCATTTTGCATTGAAATAACGATTATTGGACTAATAATACTTTTATGAAAGGAGTTTCGCATATTACTCTGGAAACCTCTAAACAATACAGGAATCTGAAATAAGATTATTGCTTAAGACTCACCGAGTTTAAGGGCTGGAAATATCTGAGTCCAAATTATGTTGATTGAACAAAATGACAAGGTACCGTGTCAGTAACACAATCTTGACGGAAAATGGGCGCTGTTAACCCAAGTGCAAAACCAGAATCATTCTCGAAAGGAAATAACATTTCGCGTTCATGTGAGCATCACGCATATACATCGGGTTGGGTCACCTAAAGAATGATCGTCGGAAGGAAGCTGATACAGATTCTGTACCTTTGAATAACAAGAGCGTGAGTTGAAGAAGAGACAAATCCTATGTTTTAGAGTCGCAGTGGGATGAATGGAAGATGTCCAAATCTGATACCCGAGGTCACGATAACCTGAACCCCGAAGTTATAGGGGGCAAAAAGGGTGATATACGAGAAACGCAGATTACTCCTGAGGTTTGAAAGACGGGTGCAAAACCTGAAAGAAAAGTCAAGAGTCGAAGCAATGAGCGCAGGTCGCAATGAAAAGAGATACATGACAAACAAGCCTAGGGCGCATGGCATAATCATGTAGGCATAAAAGCATTTAAGACAAAGCACGTGCATATAATGATAGCATCACGCATGACACATACAGGTGCACCAGCGAAGCATGAAGTTTTGACGATAACTATACCAAACCAAGGGTAAAGAAGGCATCCGAGTTCCACCAGATGATACGTTTTCAAGTACAGTTTTTCAAAAAATATCAGCTCATAATATGAGAGGTGAGTTGAGCCTCAGGTCACACGTTGAGGTGTTCTTCAATTTTTGTTAAAATATCAGCTCATAATATGAGAGGTGAGTTGAGCCTCAGATCACACGCTGAGGTGTTTTTCAATTCCTGTTTTTCAATTTTTGTTAAAAGCTGATCGAAGATAATAGATCTTGCCTTCCTAAGCAAAGCTGATCGAGAAACAGTTCTTGCCTTCCTAAGCAAAGCTGATCGAGAAACAGATCTTGCCTTCCCAAGCGAAGTTGATCGAAAAACAGATCTTGCCTTCCCAAGCGAAGCTGATTGAAAAATAGATCTTGCCTTCCTAAGCGAAGCTGATCGAAAAACAGATCTTGCCTTCCCAAGCGAAGCTGATCCAAAAACAGATCTTGCCTTCCCAACCGAAGCTGATCCAAAAACAGATCTGGCCTTCCTAAGTGAAGCTAATCCAAAAACAGATCTTGCCTTCCTAAGCGAAGCTGATCGAAAAACAGATCTTGTCTTCTTAAGCGAAGCTGATCGAGCGTAGCAGATCTTGCCTTCCTAAGCGAAGCGGACCGAGGTATTTTTAATTTCTGTCTTTTAATTTCTTTTCAAAATATCAACTCATATTGCAAGAGAGGTGAGTTGAGCCTCGGGCCACACCCTGGGGTGTCTTTTAATTTCTTTTCAAAATATCAACTCATATTGCGAGAGAGGTGAGTTGAGCCTCGGATCACACCCTGAGGTGTCTTTTAATTTCTTTTCAAAATATCAACTCATATTGCGAGAGAGGTGAGTTGAGCCTCGGGCCACACCCTGAGGTGTCATTTAATGTTTATTTTTCAACTCATATTCTGAGAGGTGAGTTGATGCATCGGGTCACACCCTGAGGTGTCTTTTAATTTCTTTTCAAAATATCAACTCATATTGCGAGAGAGGTGAGTTGAGCCTCGGGCCACACCCTGAGGTGTCATTTAATATTTATTTTTCAACTCATATTGTGAGAGGTGAGTTGATGCATCGGGTCACACACTGAGGTATTTTCAATTTCTGTTTTTTATTTTCAATTTCTGCTTGCAAAAATTAGTTCATATTACGAGAGGCTGAAGTATTTTCAATTTCTGTTTTTCAAATTTCTGTTTAAAAAAAAACTCTCATGAGAGTGTGGTTGAGCCTCGGGGCACACGCGGAGGTACTTACAGATGGAAGACTAAAGTCGCATTGAGCAAATTGAATGAAGAAGTTCTAGTAGACAAAGAAGATTGAGCAAGAGCAAATTGAAGCTACAGGCCATATCTATCGGGAGTAGCATTGGAGTAGACTGAAGATCGAAGCCCCTGAAGATAGCGAGGAAGCAGTTTGGAAAGTTCAGATCTATTTCCTTGAAGTCTCGGTGGAGAAGATCAAAGCCACAAATCTCTTCTCCCTAAAATCACATTGAAGCCGATCGAAGCGCTAGTTACTGTGCCCTTGAAGAAGCAATGGAATAGGAAATGTTATTTCCCTGAAGATATAACGAAACAGTGAAGCGGATCAAAGCAACGAGTTACAGTGGAGTTTAAAGCTGTTTGAAGAAGACGAGGACCAACAAGTCAAGGCTGGGCCAAAACCGGGCAAAATTGGTTCTTCTATTGTCTTTGCTCTATTATCGTTTCACGACAATGAGCAAAGAGGGGCAGCTGTAAGCACCAATTTTGGCCCAGGTTCCTTAACCCAAGGCCCAAAACCAAATAAAATAAAAAAATAGCCCAATATACAGCAGGCCCAAAATAAACAAACGTTTGTAAAAAAAAAGGGTTTTGGAAACCCTAGCAGCGCCGCATGCCCCTGGTGCGCCGCACGTCAGCCTCCACTACCGTGACCCACTCAGCTCACCATCGCCGCTCCATCTCTCCCTGTTTTTGGCCACTATCGCACCTGCAAGAACAGACAAAAATAACAGAAAGCAGATCGCAACAAAAAAATAAAACTTTGTAACTTCTTTTTTTGGCTATAAAAAGCCATTCATTTTGTAAGCAGGAGAGTTTTGGGGGGGGATTTTACGAATTCAAAAGAACGAAATAGGAACCATCAGAAATCAAGAAAGCAAAAATATAAAAGGTTGATTTCCTTTTTTTTCTTTTATTATCCACTGTCGATCTATTTACCTTTTTTATTTTCCATTTTCGAATCTTTATAAACAAATAAAAAAAAGGGAAAAGGGCTTACCGAAGCATTGACGGCCGCGGTGTCGGAAGGGTCTCTCTCCGTCATCGGAGCTTGGCTGGAGAAAGGGGTGCCGAAGACCCTCTCCCTTCGCTTTTGGGTGCCTAAGGGCTGGCCTTCAAGCGGAGCTTCAACGGATAACCCAAAGCCCACCTCCACGAGATGTCGACCACCAGATACGGCACGATAGTGTGACGAATCGGTCGGAAAGGAGGCCCGATCGTCAAAGGAGAGTAGACGAGAGGGAGAAGGTTGGGGGCTGTTTCTTTTTTTAGATTTTTAGGGTTAAAACTTATCTTCTTTTTCAGCAAAAAAAAAGGGTATAAATACCCATAGAAACGGCGTCGTTTCATGGGTTCCCCACCAGGCACCAAAACGGTGCCGTTTTGGGGAACCCAGGCAAACCAACCCGAATTCGACCCGACCCGGGGTCAGGATCCGCGTGTTTCTTTGTAAAAGGGAATATTTACTCGCGCAGTCCCTACTCTTCTGCGGCGCATCTCAATTTCATCCGTGTTCATTTCTTAATTTCTTTAATTGGTTTTCATAATTTTGCATTATTTCATTTTAGCCCATGTTGAAACGCGGTACACAAGGGACTTGGGATATTTTCCATTTAGTCCCCTTATTTTCGCGCGCATCACCTTGGGCTCTAACCCTTTTCTTTGTTTTTAATTCGTCTCTTTAATCTTATTTCCCTTTTAATTTAGTCCCCTTTCTATTATTAACACCATTTTATCACTTAACTGAATTTATTATTGTTATTAGAATTATTATTATTATTATTATTGTTATTATTATTATTATTAGTACCCTTATTATTATCACTATTATTGTTATTATTTATTATTATTATTATTTTTATAATATTATGTTGTATATTTTTTATTATTATTATTTATTATTACATTATTATTATTATTATATTGTACATATTTTATGTCCATATCATTATTACTATTATTATTATTGATTATTATTTATCATTATTATCATTATTATACTTATATTATCATATTGTGCATATACTTTTTATTATCTCGATCTTACTAACACTTTCAACCTTTTTTTTTATTATTATTATTTCAAAGCCGTCTTTTGCCCTTGCACTTTTATATTATTGTATCTTTTTATTACCAGTATTGTTGATTTCGTATTTCTGTCGCGTCATGTGGATCAACGATTTTAAATCGCAATCCAACATTTTTCAATTCATACAAAGGTAATATTCATGAGTTCGAGAATTCAAAATTTTGTGCCCAATCGTGCTGGGTATGACTTTTTGTTTGACCAAACAAATGGATATCCTTTCAACTTTTGTTTCCATTTTTAAGTAGGGTGATATTTGCGTGTTTGGAAATTCGAAAAGATCGTGTCCAATTGTGCTGGGTATGTTTTCTTTCGTATGACCGAATGAGCAAATACCCTCTCCAAAATAAAAAATGTGTGCTTGAAGAATTTTGGAGACGACCTTGGATACAAGGACTTAGATTATCGTGTCCAATCGTGCTGGACGTGAGACTCTATTCCTTCGAAACAAGGGAAACTCGATATTCGATCAAGTAGTTTAAAATCAAAAGAAATAGAAAAAGATTTCAAAATCTTTTCAAGCTTTACGACATTAGGACATTGAGTAATCAATTTGGTACCAATTTTCGGGCATTGCGAGGGTGCTAATCCTTCCTCGCACGTAACCGACTCCCGAACCTATTTTCTGGAATGTTCGTAGACCAAAAAGAAAACCCCGTTTTAGTAGACCGAAATGTTTTATTAAAACAAAGGTGATCCGATCACACCTAATAAAGGTCGGTGGCGACTCCCTATTTTTAAAGTCGATTCCCGTTTTTGTCAAAAAATGGTTACGACAGCTTGGCGACTCCGCTGGGGACTTGATAAGAGAGTCAGGCCGTAAAATTGATTATTCTTTGTCCTTTTGTCAAAAACTCGAAAAATCATTTTGAAAAAAAAATCATGTTTCTTTTGACGCATATGCTGGTACTGTGATTGCAATAATGTCAAGTCTCATAGGATATCTCTGCATCCATATTTGCATGAGGTGGAGTGTATCTTGGGGGATGGTCTTCGCTTTCTCGTTTAAAGTGTTTGAGGCCAACCTCCATGAGGTGGAGTGTATCCTGGGGGATGGTCTTCGCTTTCTCGTTTAAAGCGTGTAATTTCACTATTTATCTCTAAAATGAAACATAAATAAAACACATGAAAATGGCAAAGTAGGCGGGAAAGGGATACCTCATATCTATATTTATTTCAAAAGCAACAAGCAAAGAAAAATTGACAAGGAATAACTCGATCAAAAAGCATTATAAAAGGAAAACAAGTTCAGTTGTCGTAAGTGCTCTAGATATCCGACGCATGAACTTCTCCATGTTTCTTCATCCTGAATCTTTTCGAGCAAGATTTTTTGTGTAGAAGATTCTTGAGCTTTAGAGTCCACTTCAATACTATAACCTCGCCGTTTGACTCCCTGTTCAAACCATTCTTGCCTTTTCAGCCCGAATTTGCTTCCTTAGGATGCCCTTTCGGGTTTTCATCCTAAACCTTCTTTGTTTATCCTTAGGATGCCCCTTATAACTTAGGGGTGTACAACAAGTAAATACTGAGCATTACTCCGGAGAGGATTGGGTAAGTACGAGAGCCTCAAAGCAAGGACAAAGTTACAGTGGAGTCTGAAGCTGTTTGAAGAGGACGAGGACCAACGAGTCAAGGCTTGGCCAAGACCGGGCAAAATTGGTTCTTCTATTGTCTTTGCTCTATTATCGTTTCACGACAATGAGCAAAGAGGGGCAGCTGTAGCAACCAATTTTGGCCCGGGTTTATTAACCCAGGGCCCAAAACCAAGATAAGGCCCAATAAAAATAACAACAGTCCAATTTACAAAACCAATTACCAAAGACCCAGACAAAACCCGAAACCCACGCAGCCCAGTTAAATTAAAAAAAAATACAAACCAATTACAGGTGGCCCAATATGGCCCAAAGACTAAAATGAATCAGGGAACCCTAGGGTTTCCCCTTGGTACGCCGCAACACCTGTGCCCCCTGTCGGCCACCATCACACATGAGCTACTAGAGCAGCTATGATCAAATTACAATCCGATATAATAGCTCAACCATAATTACCATATGTTATACAATCATGTACGAGCCTTATATGAGCTTATGAAAGCTCTTTAAATAACTCGAGGTCGAATAAGGACCAAATTGTAAAATTTTCAAACTAATGGGTTAACATCGCGATGCCATGGATATCATGTCACGACTTTATTAAAACAATGAATGTCGTCACGACCTCAAACTTTTGAGGTCGCGACGCCACTCTCTATTGATTCAAGTTACGACGTTGAGAACTTGTCGTCACGACATTACCGCCTATTTGTGCAATAACCATTTGGTACTAATTCATTACATCCAACCTAATATTACATTTGCATATCAAGTTCATTCCAACTTCAACAATCTCAAATTACAACATATACAATACCATTCAGTCATATCAAATTAACCATTACTAACTTAAATATCAACATGATCATATATTATACAAAACCAACTCAAAACCTAGGTACATGCCATATATCAAAATGGAAAAAGGACTATACACACATTGCTGAGTCGAGGACTACTGATTGGATGTTGAATCAAGTCTCGAGGCTTTAGGATCTACGAGAACCTGCGCACGGAAATAGCAGTCGTATGCTGAGCGATAAAGCTCAATGGTACTTTCATGATTCAAGCCAATATAATAATAGCATTAGTCATATGAACACAATCAATTCAAGTTCTATATTCTACCATTTCATGTATCATTCATGTCAAGTACATCAACTAACATATCAATTATGCATATAACAACTATATATACCAATTCATTTGACATTTGTAATTAAACATACCATATCAAACTTTCTAGTCATAAGGTACTTATACTTCCATTTCACAACATACCAATTACTCATTTCATTCTCGAATATATTGATTTGTTTCGTTTCCATATCGGCGCTCAGGGCTCATAATAACCAGTTCGCATGATCTTTCACATGCTTTCTCTATCGTGATTCATATATATGCACATATGGTTCCATTTCATAATATCATTTCAATTCAATATCATTTATCGAGTTTATATTCATAATCCTATTAATTGGACTCGGACTCAAGACAGATACACGAATCAACCAACCAACACACCAATCTGGCACCGGAATGCATCATCGAATAAACTGAAGCAAATATACCAGCACATAAGTGCATCATTAGCCAAGTCGAAGCAAATATACTAGCACATAAGTGCATCATCAGACAAGTCGAAGTATAAACCCATACATAATGTAATCCTATGACATGCTAACTATATTCGACTCTGCTCGAACAGTTAATAGGGTATCCAATGTCTATTTACATATCATCACATAATCAATCTCACAATTCCATATCATTTTCATAATCAATCCATATTGTAAACCAGATATAAATTTATAACATACTTATTTCTATTATATTCAATTTAGTCCAATTTTTCGACAATAGATGTCAACATGTGTTAACAGAATCATGCAATAGTAATATACTTATCTCAATAGGTAGTATCATATCAAACATATGTGTATGTATGTATATGTATCTGTATATTTTTTACGAAGTGAACTCGAATCATAAAAGTACAAACCGAAATCGTCATTACTCGCCAACAACTCTTGCCTTTCCTTTCCCTCTCAACGAACCAGCGTTATTTTTAGCTACGTTCAATAATTAAATAATAATAACAATATCAATTTACACTCAATTCATATCCAAACACATAGTCACTCATATTTTTATTTTATTCAATTTAGTCCTTATACTCGAGATATGCTTTTTTTGATATCTAACATCAGATCAAAATCCGATTTCACATTCTTTCATTAAGGACCCTATACTTTCCATTCATAACATAATCTCATGACATGTTTTCAATTTATTCAATTTAGTCTCTAATGTTACAAAGCTATCTAACAAGTTCAATTTAGTCCTTATCAAAATCTAAGCTTAATAACTATCAAATTTAAGCCTAATTCATCAATTTCTCTATAATGACAAATTGCTAAAAGCTTAACAATTGAACAAATTGCTAAAAGCTTAACAATTGAACAAATTGATACATGGTCTAGCTAAATCAAGCTCCCATGACCATGAATCTATAAAAATTAAAGAAAACTAACTTAAAGACTTACTTGAAATAATGGTCGAATGAAACTTTCAACAATAGACTTTTTCTCCTTTCTTTTCTTTTTTGGTTGATTGTGGAAGAAGATGAATTGGCTTTCATCTTTCTTTCCGCTTAATTGAACTATTTATACCATGATTAAGCTTGACTAATTTAATTAATTATGGTTATTACTTTAATTAATCTTAATTTTATTCTTTAATCATAATTACATAATTTAAATGGTCATCATCATCATAGTCCACTAACTTTAAAACAACAATGGTTTAATAACCATTTGGTCCTTCAGCTAATTGCTATATAGGTCCTCAAGCCTTTTCTAAATTAAAATTCAATAACAATTATACTTTTACAATTTAGTCCTTGAACTTTAATTAACTATTTTCTTGGTTAAATTACTTAACTGAACTCAATATATTTTCTTAATAACTTCATTAATCTTTATATTTTGTCCTCACGGACTCGGTCTACGAAAATGAGATTTTGAAATCGCATTTTTCGACACCATTGAAATTCGGATCGTTACAACATTACTTTCTTTATAATCATAACATTTATTATTATCATTAGAGGATATTTTTTTTAAGACATGTATACTCAATAAAAGTTTTGACCCTTAGAAACCTTTGGTGACTCACACATTAAATGTACGAAAATATAACCATTCATCACTTTAATATATATACCAACGTGCTCCAAACTGCACTCCAATATAAATTTGCATCGTAAGGACACAAATCATCGCATCTCTCGTTTTGAACCTGTTGAAAGTTACCTATTAAAGTTCTAGCTTCCAGAGGATCTAGTAGGGGTTACTTTGTGGGTGGTTATGGTGAATCGTATATCACATCCTTTAATTCTTAAAGTATCAACCATGGGGGAATAAAAATTTGTAGAGGCATCGATTTAAGCTCAAAGTATCGAAAGAAAACTCTAGAATTAGAGCAGTGACTGTTATTATTAAAGGCCCTTATGTTATTTGTAACGGGCCTATTTCGTCCGCGCCCAATTAACCTAATAGTAACCCATATAAAACCCAAAAATAAATAACTAAAAACCAGATAAATAAAATAATTAATCAATAGTCCATTAAGGAGGCAATCCGGATTACAAAAAAACTGGGCCTAAAAACTAGCCCGATTCCAGCAGGCCCAAGACCCATTTCAAGCCCAAAACCCTAGCCCGAAATTGAACATAGAACACAGGCAGAAACCCTAGCCCTGCACTGCATGCCGCAGCAGCCTCCAGCCCGCCACGTCTGCACCTACGGCCTCCGTACCTCTCCACTACGCGTCACACACTGCATAAAGAAACAAAACAGTAAGCAAAACAAGGAGACAGAAAAGATAGCAGATAATGGCCAGCAAATGGAAATTAGGCTCTGGTATTTTGATTCTTTTTCGGCTATATAAAAAGGCCAAAAGAAAATTTGTAGAGGACTGTTTTTTAGACCCACTGTTTACGAACACAAAAAAGGAGAAGTTTGAAATAGAACACAGCAAATCAATAGAAAAAGGTTGCGTTTTTATTTTGATTTTTGGTTGCGTTTTGTTTCGTTGCTTTTTACATATTTTCATTCTCGTTTCTGTTTTGCTTTCGAAAATCAAGAGAGAAAGGGAAAGGAGACTTACCTTGATCAGTGACCGTTCTCCGTCTGGGCCAAGTCGGAAAAGGAGAAGGAACACCCGTTCCTTCATTGTTCCGCCGATTTTGGTCGCATTTCAGGAGTGCTCGGTCTTAGATCTGCGCTCAAGAGGTGTTTGGCTTCGAAAGAGTCTAAAAAGGGCACCGTTTGAAGGAGACGAGACCCGCGCATCAACCCGACCCAAGTACTGGGTCCGCGCGTTTATGCTCTAAAGGGGAATTAGCGCATACGGTCCCTCCATTTTTGTTGCACCGTTCAATCGAGCCTTGTTTCACTTTCCCTTTAATTGCATTTGCTACTTATAATTTTATTCCTATTCCAATTTAACCCTGTTAATATATTACTTATTTACTCATGTCATTATTTTATGTGTGAAACTATTTTATTTTATTTATTTTAACTCGTTCTAAGTATTGCCATTTTAAGTTTTTTCTTTTCTTGTTTTTTGTTCATTTATTTTGTATTGTTTTATTTATTCATTTCAACTTTCCGTTATTATTTTCAAACTATTTATTATTACGAATCCTATATATATATATATATATATATATATACTTAAAATCGTCCATTTTTATTTCTTATATATTGTTGTTTCTAAAATTCTTCATACACATCATTTATTTTCAATTATTATATGCTACCCATGTTGATTGTATTGTTATAATTGTAGCAACCTAAAATTTGTGCACGGACATTAATTGAGGTAATTATTGAAAATTTGAAAACAGAGTTTCGATTTTATTTAAAAAAGAGAGTCGCCACCGATCTTTTTTTTTCTAGGTGTGATTGGACACCTAATAAATTCTCTTTTTAAAAGAAAAATTATATTTTAATTTTTTTTAAAAAAAGGGCCGAGTTTAGGTCTACGTCAAAATTCTAGAGAAAAACAGGGTTCGGGAGTCGGTTACGCGCAAGGAAGGTATTAGCACCCTCGCGACGCCCAAAATTGGTATCCCGTTAAATGCGTGTTGTCTTAATTTTCAAAAATACGAGTTCATTTTAATATTTAATCGTGATATGATTGAAATACGAGAAATTTTTTTTGAAAACACGAAAATTTTGAAATTGGAGAATTTTTTTGAAACCCGAGAAATTTTTTTTAAAACACGAAAATTTTTGAAACACAGAAGTTTTTGAAAACACGAGAATTTTTGAAGACACGAATCTTTTTTAACACGAGTTTTTTTATAAAAAAGACACGAAAATTTTGAAACTCGAGAATTTTTTTAAAAAAAAACCTAAGAATTTTGAAAACACAAAAATTTTGAAACACGAGAATTTTTGAAAACTCGAAAATTTTGAAACTCGAGAAATTATTAAAACCTGAGAAATTTTTTAAAACACGAAAATTTTTGAAAACGCGAAAATTTTGAAACTCAAGAATTTTTTTTAAAAAAACCGAGAATCCTTGAAAACACGAAAATTTTTGAAATCTGAGAATTTTGGAAACATGAAAGTTTTGAAAACACGAAAATTTTGAAACATTAGAATTTTTGAAAACACGAAAATTTTTGAAACTCGAGATATTTTTTTTAGATTTTTTTTAAAAAAATTACATATTATCGTATTGTATACATTTTAAAAGCGAAATTTTGATAATTTAAAAATAACCACAAAAAGAAACATTTTATTGAAACACTCAAAATTTTTTTATTTTTTCGATATTTAAAATAGCGTATCGTATTTAACACGAACCGATGATATTCACCCAACATAGCGATGAAATCAACGACTTAGTGTCAAACCGATTCGTTACCCTTTTTTATTTTTTTATTTTTTTAAAATGAATTTTTTAAAAATTAAAATTTATAACTAAAATCATACAATAATACTTCAAAAAAAAAGTTAAAAATGCTAAATTAATTAAAATAAAACAACATGAATAAAAAAAAAGGGATTGAGAGTGTACCAAAGCCCAAAATTATAGACTTGGACTACTGAAATTTGGGCCTTTGTTGGGCTTGTGCACCTTTTCCTTTTTTTTTTATTTGGCCTGCTCTTTTTTTTTTAAATTCTGATGGGCTGCTGCTCGGGCTTGGGGCTGTTGGGAGTCTCCGCGGGTCGAACGGGTCGGGTTGACCTGCTTTTTTTTTTCTTTTTACTTTTTCTTTTTCTTTTATTTTCTTTCTTTTTTCATTTCTTTTTTTCTTTTTCTTTCTTCTTCTTCTTCCCTCTTCTTCTTCTTCCTTCTTCTCCTAGCCCGCCGCCGCCGTGGTCGTCGTCTCCTCCGCCGGTGGTGCAACGCCCCCTCTTCCTCTCATCTTCTTCTTCTTCCTTCTTCTTTCCTCTCTTTTTCTCTTCTTTTTCTTTCTTTTTTTTTTCTCTTTTTCGTGGGTGTTGTTTTTTGGATGTTGGGGGATTCTTTTCTTGGGGTTTTTTCTCTTTTATAGTGTTGTTTTTGCAGGTATTAGGTAGCTAGGGGGAAGGGAGGCCATCCCTTAGGCCGGTGGCCGAAAAATCGGGGGGGTGGTGCGTGAAATTCGCCGAATTTTTGGAGATTTTTTTACAGAAGGATTGAATTGCAAACACAGTAAAATAGGCGAGGTCGAAGTGTAATTTTGAGAAAGTATTAGGGTCAAAGTGTAATTTTGAGAAAGATAAGGGGTCAAAATATAATTTTAGAAAGTTAAGGGCTGAAATGTAATTTAAGGAAAGTTCAAGGGTCAAAATGCAATTTTTATTTTTTTGTATTTTTTTTCATTTGAAAATTAAACACGAAATCAAGCCGGACAAAATTTAGTGCTTACAGCTGCCCCTCTTTGCTCATCGCTGTGAAACAGGGATAGAGCAAAGACTTAAGAGTACTAAATTTTGTTCGATTGTCCAATCTTTATTCTTTATTGAAAAACAGAAATCGAAAATAGCTCGACATGCGATCCGAAGCTCAACTTACCTCTCAGATTATGAGTTGATCTTTGAAAAAGAAGAAATTGGAAATACCTCAGCGTGTGACCTGAGACTCAACTCACCTCTCGCAATATGAGTTGATTTGGTTTTTTGAAAAATAGAAATTGAAAATACCTCAGCTTGTGACCTGAGGTTCAACTCACCTCTCGCAATATGAGTTGATTTTTTTGGAAAACAGAAATTGAAAAATACCTCAGCGTGTGACCCGAGGCTCAACTCACTTCTCGCAATATGAGTTGATTTAAAAAAAATAGAAATTGAAAATACTTCAACGTGTGACCCCGACGCTCAACTCACCTATTGCAATATGAGTTGATTTCTTTGAAAAATAAAAATTGAAAATACCTCAGCTTGTGACCCGAGGCTCAACTCACTTCTCGCAATATGAGTTGATTTTTTTTAAAAATAGAAATTGAAAATACCTCAGCGTGTGACCCGAGGCTCAACTCACCTCTTGCAATATGAGTTGATTTTTTTTGAAAAACAGAAATTGAAAAATACCTCAGCGTGTGACCTGAGGCTCAACTCACCTCTCGCAATATGAGTTGATTTCTTTGAAAAACAGAAATTGAAAATACCTCAGCTTGTGACCCGAGGCTCAACTCACTTCTCGCAATATGAGTTGATTTTTTAAAAATAGAAATTGAAAATACCTCAGCGTGTGACCCAAGGCTCAACTCACTTCTAGCAATATGAGTTGATTTTTTGAAAAAATTGCAATTGAGTTTTTTTCAAAATATCAGAATTTCAAAACATATCATCTGGTGGAACTCGGATGTCTCCTTTTTCCTTGATTCAGTACAGCAATCATCAACATCTCTTGCTCTACTGGAGTACCTGTATATGTCATGCATGATATTATCATGATATGCACGTGTTTGTCTTAAATGCTTTCATGCCTACATGATTATGCCATGCGCATTGGGCTTGTTTGTCATATATCCCTTTTCGTTACGATTTTCGTGATGACCTGCATTCATTGCTTCAAATCTTGACTTTCCTTTCAGGTTTTGTACCCGTCCTCAAGCTTTACGAGTAATCTGCGTTTCTTGTATATCACCCTTTTGCCCCCTGTTGAACTTTGTCCTTGCTTTGAGTCTCTTGTACTTACCAAATTCTCATCCGGGTAATGCTCAATATTCCTTTTGTTTAGATTATGTCATTTCACTATTTATTATTTAAATGAACCAAACATGATATGCTTGACAATGACACAGTAGGTACGAAAGAAATACCTCACATTCATATTTATTTCAAAAGCAACAAGTAAAGAAAATTGACAAGGAATAGTTCAATAAAGAAAACATTATAAAGAAAGGAAAGCAAATTCAATTGTCACAAATGCTCTAGATATCCAACGCATAAACTTTTCCACGTTTCTTCATCCTAGATCTTTTCGAGCAAAACTTTTTGTGTAGAAGATTTCGAGCTTCCAACAATGCTTCAAATATTGTAATCTCGCCATTTGACTCTCTGTTCAAATCGCCTTGCTCCTTAAGCCCAAATCTACTTTATTAGGACGCCCTTTCGGGTTTTCATCCTAATCCCTTTTTGTTTATCAAGAAGCCCCTTTTTGGGTTTTCATCTTGATCTCTCTTTCTTTTCTTTTTTTTTCTTTTTTCTTTTTTTTGGTCAAGACGCCCATTTCGGGTTTTCATCTTGATCTCTTTTTTTTTAGGTTTTTTTTATCAAGACGTCCATTTCGGGTTTTCATCTTGATCTCTTTTTTTTAGGCATAATATTTCTTCACAGCATCTGAGTTCACTGGATTAGGTAACTCTTTCCCATCCATCTCAGTGAGAATCAAAGCTCCACCCGAGAAAGCCTTCTTTACAACGTACGACCCTTCCTAATTTGGTGCCCATTTTCCTCGAAAGTCTTTTTGTATTGGGAGAATCTTTCTCAGTACGAGTTCTCCCTCGCGGAATTCTCTTGGCCGCACCTTCTTGTCATAGGCCGTGATCATTCTCTTCTGGTACATCTGTCCATGACAGATTGCCTTCAAGCGTTTTTCTTCGATAAGATTTAGCTGGTCATATCGAGCTCGAACCCATTCTGATTCCTCTAGTTTCAACTCCATTAAGACTCGTAAAGAGGGGATCTCAACTTTGATGGGCAGCACAGCTTCCATTCCATAAACCAGAGAGAAAGGAGTTGCTCCCGTAGATGTCCGCACAAATGTGCGATATGTATACAAAGCGAATGGTAGCTTCTCGTGCCAGTCTTTATATGTCTCGGTCATTTTCCTAATAATTCTCTTAATATTTTTATTAGCAGCTTCTACTGCTCCGTTCATCTTTGGGCGATAGGGTGAGGAATTATGATACTTTATTTGAAATTGCTCGCACACTTCTTTCATCATCTTGTTATTCAGATTTAAAGCGTTATCTGAAATTATTCTCTCAGGCAAACCGTATCGACATATGATTTTCTTTTTTAAGAACTTGCAAACTGTAGTCTTCGTCACATTAGCAAACGAAGCAACTTCTACCCATTTTGTGAAGTAATCTATAACCACAAAAATGAATCGGTGTCTATTAAAAGCTTTCAGGGAAATTAGCCCTATAACATCCATGCCCCACATAGAAAAAGGCCACGGAGAAGTCATGACATGAAGGGGTGAAGGGGCTGCATGAATTTTATTGCTGTAAATTTGACATTTGTGGCACTTTCATGCGTAATTAATGCAGTCGTTTCCCATCGTCAGCCAATAATAACCGAGTCTCATAATCTGCCTAGCCATAGTGAAACCATTGGCATGCATCCCACAGATTCTTCATGGACATCTTCAAGTATTTTTCTGGCTTCAATAGCATCCATGCATCCCATGAGCACTTGATATTTTCCTCTTTTGTACAGGATATCCCCATCAAGGACAAATCCTATTGTCATTCTTCTGATTGTTCTTTTGTCGTTCTCATTTGCTTGCTTGGGATACCTTTGATTCTTGACATATTCTAAGATATCATGGAACCATGGCCGTCCATCTATCTCTTTTTCAATGCTAAAACAATGTGTAGGGACCTCATATATGCTCATTTGGAGAGACATTATTTCTATTTCTATGTTTGCTTTGAACATTGAAGCCAAAGTGGCCAGGGCATCAGCCAATTGGTTTTCTTCTCGTGGGAAGTAATTAAAAGTCACTTCTTTGAATTTTTTTAATCAGTTTTGCAACTAGATCGCGACATTTAACTAATTTCGAATCTCTCACTTCCCAATCTCCACGAATTTGGTAAATCACCAACGTTGAGTTCTCGTACACCTCTAAGATTTCGATGTTTCGTTTAATAGCTGCACGAAGTCCCATAATGCAAGCCTCATATTCCGCTATGTTATTGGTACAGAAGAAATTTAATCTGGCAGTGAGCGGATAATGGTTCCCTTCTGGTGACACTAAGACTGCTCCAATCCCATGCCCCAATGCATTCGATGCATCATCAAAGCTCATCTTCCATGATTTCTATTTTGACGACTCACATTCTTTTTCTGTAATGCACATCAAGTCTCCATTTAGGAAGTCAAATCTCAATGACTCGTATTCCTCCGTTGTTCGAGTTGCTAAGAAGTCAGCTATCACGCTCCCCTTTATCGACTTTTGACTTACATATACGATGTCGTACTCCGATAGTAGGATCTGCCCTTGTGCCATTCTTCCTGAGAGTGCAGGTGATTCCATCATGTACTTTATTGGGTCTAGCTTTGAAATTAACCATGTCGTATGATACAACATATATTGTCTGAGCCTTCGAACTACCCAGACCAAAGCACAACCGAATTTTTCAATTGACGGGTACTTTGCTTCATACTCTGTGAACTTCTTGCTGTGGTAGTAAATCGCCTTTTCTCTTTTCCTCGACTCATCACGCTGCCCCAGTACGTAACCCATTGAGTTTTTGAACATAGTCAGATACAATATTAACGGTCTTTCGAGAGTTGGCGGTACTAGCACAGGGGGACTAGACAAATGCTGTTTTATCTTGTCAAAAGTCACTTGGCACTCCTCGTTCCATTCTCCCGGATTATGTTTTCGAATGAGTCGAAAAATTAGGTCACACTGGTTGGTAAGTTGAGCAATGAATCGAGCGATGTAGTTCAACCTCCCTAAAAATCCTTTAACTTCTTTTTGTGTGCGCAGAGGTGGTAGTTCTTGTATGGCTTTTATCTTATCTAGATCAACCTCAATATATCTCTCGCTGACAATAAAGCCTAGTAATTTTCCTGAGGTAGCCCTAAACGTACACTTGGCTGGATTAAGCTTCAGCTGAAACTTTCTTAGTCTTTCAAACAACTTCCTGAGGTTCCCAACATGCTCTCTTTCCCCTCGGGATTTGGCAATCATATCATTGACATAGACTTCTATTTCTTTGTGCATAATGTCATGAAACAACATCACCATGGCTCTCTGATATGTTGCCCCAGCATTATTTAATCCAAACGGCATCACCTTTAACAGAATGTCCCCCACATCATTACGAAGGTAGTTTTCTCCATATCTTCGGGAGCCATATTTATCTTATTATAACCCGAGAAACCATCCATGAAAGAAAATAAAGAATGTTTTTCTGTATTATCCACCAACGTATCAATGTGTGGCAAAGAAAAATTATCCTTAGGGCTTGCTCAATTCAGATCGCGATAATCTATGCACATTCGCACCTTTCCGTCTTTCTTTGGTACCGGAACTATATTAGCTACCCATTCTGGATATTTAGAGACTTGTAAGAAGCCAGCATCAAATTGTTTCTTGACTTCTTCTTTTATCTTTAACAGTATTTCAGGTCTCATTCGTCTTAGCTTCTATTGAATGGGTTTGCATTCTGGTTTCAATGGGAGTCTATGGACCACTACATCCTCGTTCAGCCCTGGCATGTCCTGATACGACCATGCAAATACATCTTTGTACTCACGAAGCAAGGCGATCAAACCATGTTTGGTATTCTCTGAAATGGAGGTCCCAATCTTCACTTCTTGCCTCTTTTCTTCATTTCCCAAGTTTACTGTCTCAACAGTTTCTTGATGGGGTAGAATCTGTTTATCTTCTTGTTCTATCATTATTAGTAAGTCAGGAGACGAAACATAATCTTCAGCATTTTCCTCAGCTTCGAATTCTCCTAATAGCTTTCTCGAAATCGATTTCAGAACTTGTAACGGGATTGCTCATGCTGTTGATATCTGAGCACCTGCAAGTTGAATGGAAAAAGAAAACTATAGAGGAGCATCAAAGTATTGGAACCAACAAGCGTAATGTTATGGAATGATATGAGATATATGTAAGGACAGGCTGTGAGAAGGGGGAATAATTATGAAGGTAATGAAAATGAAAAGACTATGACAAAGTGCATCTTCATTAATGTTCATTTAAATGATAAAGAGTAAACATAAGCTCTTACAAAGGAATCCCACTATTAGAGAATTAACATTGAGCATTACTTTGGAAAGAACTTAGAAACTACAAGAAGGTCCACAGCAGTCCAATTGTTCAAAACGAATCCAGGAGGACAAGGGCGTATCATTGAAACATCTTTAATTGCATCATCCCCTTTGTCAATAACATTTATACTGACGTTCTGAAGACCCCTTTCAATCAATGGCAGCGTGCTTTGTGCATTATCTCGCCCTGGGTACATCATTCCTACAAATGTAAATGTTTTTGACAAAGGAGGATACGCTATGGGCTCCTATTCCAATTCTCGACCTGAGGCTCTTGCAATCCTCCTTTCTTGATCTTTCTGCAACTGTTTTCTTCTTTGTCGTATATCCAGCTTGAATCCTAAACCGTATCGAGCCTTGTGATGTACTGGTTTTAGTGCTCTAACTATCACTTGCTGATATCTTCCTAGACCTTTCTTCGCTCGGGCTCCTATTCCAAGTCCTGACCTGAGGCTCTTGCAACTCTCTTTATCCTTTCAATTCTCTCATTGAATTCGGCCTCCATAATTCTAGCTCTTAGACGCGTCCTATATGAATGACGTGATTCCAGATTCGTAGTGTCGCTACTGTGGATTATACGGTTTTAGCCCCAGTGGATGATTAAGGCGATATGCACATGCAATGAATGGATAAATGAATAAATGACAAATGTATGTTAGTCATGAATAAATATGCAAGAATTTGGTGTTGATTTCAAGATAGCCCCATACTTAGGCATTTCATTAATCAAAAGAGTCCATTACAAAACATTTTGACATATCTGATTTAACAGTTACACAAATTTCCTAGCCACATCGCCTTGTTTATTCACTCGTTCTAGGAATTCTGACATGCTTGATCTTTGGCTCGGAGGGAATTGGCAACTGAGAGCTTCGGCTTCATCTGATATTCGCACAATTTGCACAGCCGCCTTGCGAATTTCATTTATCAATCTGCCGATATGCATATCTTTTTCTTGGAGAGCTCTTTCGTAGGCGCGAGTGTCTCTGTCATGCTGACCATTCTTTTCTTCTAGGGCTTTTAGGAGAGTATCCAAATGTTGTTGATGAGCTTGTAGCGTATTTTCTAAATCTCGTATTCTCCCTCTTAGTTCTTGACACTCAGACTGACTAGTTATTAATTCTGCATTCTTCTTCTTTAATTCTATCATAGCACGCACAGCTTTTTCCTGTTCCTTCTTCGCTTTCCCTCTCCAGAATTCCATCCCACCTTTGATGTTGCTTAGTTCTTCCTTCCATTCTGCCGATGATTTTCCCAGCCCACTATTCCTTATAGTGCCTCTTAATTTCTTATTTTCCAAATGAATATCCTTTAAGTCATTTCTCATGATCTCAGCTTCTTTCTGGACTTTCTCGGTTCTAGATTATTCAATTTGAACATCGATCTTTAGCTGGTAGTTTTCCTCTTGAAGAGAATTAATATCCCGTAACAGTTTGGCCTTTTCATGTTCAAATTCATGTCTTGCCATTTCCAGCTCAGACGACATTTCTTTTGAGAAAGGATTCTGGAAAGTGTAATCCGTCGGTGAGATTTGTTGACTATTCACTCATCGTTGTCTCCATATGTCATAATCTTAAATGATAGTATCAGCATACAGAGCTAACTCCATTAGGTAAATTTCCTTCCAAGACTTTGCAGTTTCTCGAACTTTTTTCATGTAACCTTCACATATAAAAGCAAACTCAGACTGTGCCAATCCCCTGGTAGCTGGTATGAACTGTCGTGAAGCAAATTGCCTTTGAACCATTAATGGAGCATATCCAACTCCTCCCCATAATCTGAGTAAAGGCACCCAATCTCGGCTTTCGCATTTGTATAACAGGACCGAAGGACGGATCCATGGTGCTCTCCAAGTTATATCTTCGGCGCGGAGGTTCTGAAAAACCGAAACCCAGTGCTGTTTGGTGACATCATTCGAAAAGGTGTGCGCTCCACTTTCCAGAAGTGGCTCAGAATCCAAACATTTAGTAACTATGCACATCCAATAAAATGTCATTCCCCTTTCCTCCTACAACTACTTAAAGATCTGAAAGTCTCGGCTAAGATAGTTGGGACGGGGTTGATTCTTTGCCTCAACTTTTCAAAGAAATCCACTACCGCAACTTCTATATGTCCAAGAACTTTTGGGAAGACGATTAATTCGTAAATGGCCAAAGCAAACAGATCCACTCTCTTTACAATATCTAGATGGTTTTGAACTAAGTCTCGCAGAGAAAACCATGGAACACAACTGACTTCGTTCTTTTTCTTTATTTCTTTTTCAGCCTATGTATTAGTCGTTCCCGTCAACTTCATTAGCTTTTTCTTGAAGGTCATAGGTTTAGGCTCTTTCACATATATCTTGTTGAATTGTGCATTGTCAACACGAAGCAAGGCGACATACTCTTCTATGGTCGGAGTCATATCTTCCTGATTGAAAGTGAAACATTGGTAAGCTGGGTCCCAGAATCGAACCATGGCTTGAATCAAATGTTCGTCTACGTTGACAGCAATCAAGTGAGCTATATCCCCGAACTTTTCAGTGAAGATTCCCTTAGTGTCTGAGTCCCATTGTTTCCAGATCCTAGTCAAGTCTTCGAGGTTTTTTTGACGAGCATTTGAAGTCACATGCTTAGGAAGATTGGAGATACATCCTTCCTTTAAACTGTCCCCTTTAGTTTTCTGGGTTTTCAAAGACCAGTCTCGAACCACGACATTTTTCTAGGTTACTTGTGTAATTGAATCCTCCATCAGAAACTCGTTTTTGGCAACCAATCTCTAATCAGCACCTTCCTAACAAGATGCCTATGATGCATGATTAAAAATAAAAATGAAGACAAATAACCTTGGTTAGTAATCACAATAAATATAAACAGATAAAAAAATATAGAAAATCTAACAAATTAAGCTATTTAACCAGACATTTTAGTGGAACCGACCTACTTTTTTTTTTATACTCATCATGCTTTACAAAAACCTACCCCACATGCTCGTCAGATAATCTATCTAATCCAAATTATTAAACGGACCCGATTCCCTTGCATAAAAAGTGTAAATGTAAAAGAGATAAAAGCTAAAATGCGTTTCTCCCATGTACTTATTTTGGTGACTATTTGACGGACGAAGTTTCGGCATGGCTCTAATCGGGTGGCTCATACGATTCACTATATGCGGTTTTGGTTCTAAAAAGGTACTCAAATTGTCCGTACTGTCACCTACTAAGGCTAGTATGGAGCCTCGGTTATCGCCCATCATAGGCTCGCGAGCTCAATTCGAGGGATTACATTTACTTATGCCTATGCGGAAGGACAAGTTAACTCACGAAAACATAAGTCATATGTAACCCAGAAGTATTCACTAGCCTGTGCGAAGGAACGAGTTAACTCACGAAGTCATAGCGTTTACTTCCACTTAAGCGGACGGAGCCCGGGTAGAGAGCTCATGTTATGCAAAAATGCAAGTGCACGGTGTGTGGGGAAAAACTCACAAACATTTTCATTTTTTATTTTAAAACTAAAAAACTAAAACCGTAAAAACTTAGAGCTGAAAAAACAAAAAGATAAAACAAGTTAGAAAAATATTTACAACATGATGCAAATGCATGACTTTTCAAAAAAACAAAATCTAAGGATCACGACTAAATATTAATTTAAACAAGGAGTTTCGAAAATTTTGACAACACGCGTTTAATTCCAGACTCGACTCTCAAAAAAAAGTCGCTAGCTGTAACGACATAAAATTTGTGCACGGACGCTAATTGAGGCGATTATTGAAAATTTGAAAACAGAATTTCGATTTTATTTAAAAAAAGGGAGTCGCCACCGATTTTTTTTTCTAGGTGTGATCGGACACCTAATAAATCCTCTTTTTAAAAGAAAAATTATATTTTATTTTTTTTAAAAAAAGGGCCGAGTTTAGGTCTACGTCAAAATTCCAGAGAAAAATAGGGTTCGGGAGTCGGTTACGCGCGAGGAATGTATTAGCACCCTCACAACGCCCAAAATTGGTATCTCGTTAAACGCATGTTGTCTTAATTTTCAAAAATACGAGTTCGTTTTAATATTTAATCGTGATCTGATTGAAACACGAGAATTTTTTTTTGAAAACACGAAAATTTTGAAATTGGAGAATTCTTTTGAAATCTGAGAATTTTTTTTAAAACACGAAAATTTTTGAAACACGAAAATTTTTGAAAACTCGAGAATTTTTGAAGACACGAATTTTTTTTAACACGAATTTTTTTATAAAAAAGACACGAAAATTTTGAAACTCGAGAAATTTTTTTAAAAAAAAACCCTGAGAATTTTGAAAACACAAAAATTTTGAAACACGAGAATTTTTGAAAACGCGAAAATTTTGAAACTCGAGAAATTTTAAAAAAAACCGAGAATCTTTGAAAACACGAAAATTTTTGAAATCAGAGAATTTTGAAAACACGAAAATTTTTAAACTCGAGAATTTTTTTTAAACCCGCAAATTTTTGAAAACACGAAAATTTTGAAACATTAAAATTTTTGAAAACACGAAAATTTTTGAAACTCGAAAAAAAATTTTAGATTTTTTTTTAAAATTACATATTATCGTATTGTATACATTTTAAAAACGAAATTTTGATAATTTAAAAATAACCACAAAAATAAACATTTTATTTAAAAACTCAAAATTTTTTTATTTTTTCGATATTTAAAATGGCGTATCACATTTAACACGAACCGATGATATTCACCCAACATAGCGATGAAATCAACAACTTAGTGTCAAACCGATTCGTTGCACTTTTTAATTTTTTTAAAATGAATTTTTTAAAAATTAAAATTTATAACTAAAATCATACAATAATACTTCAAAAAAAAGTTAAAAATGCTAAATTAATTAAAATAAAACAACATGAATAAAAAAAAGGGATTGAGAGTGTACCAAAGCCCAAAATTATAGACTTGGGCTGTTGAAATTTGGGCCTCTGTTGAGTTTGTGCACCTTTTCCTTTTTTTTTTATTTGGCCTGCTCTTTTTTTTTTTTTAAATTCTTATGGGCTGCTGCTCAGGCTTGGGCCTGCTAGGGGTCTCTGCGGGTCGGGTCAGGTCAGACGGGTCGGGTTGACCCGGTTATTTATTTTTTTTTTTCTTTTTGCTTTTTCTTTTTCTTTTCTTTTCTTTCTTTTTTTTTTTTTCTTTTTCTTTCTTCTTCTTCTTCCCTCATCTTCTTCTTCCTTCTTCTCCTAGCCCGCCGCCGCCGTGGTCGCCGTCTCCTCCGCCGGTGGTGCAACGCCCCCTCTTCCTCTCATCTTCTTCTTCTTCCTTCTTCTTTCCTCTCTTTTTCTCTTCTTTTTCTTTCTTTTTTTTTTTCTCTTTTTCGTGGGTGTTATTTTTTGGATGTTGGGGTTTCTTTTCTTGGGGTTTTTTCTCTTTTATAGTGTTGTTTTTGCAGGTATTAGGTGGCTAGGGGAAAGGGAGGCCATCCCTTAGGCCGGTGGCCGGAAAATAGGGGGTGGGTGCGCGAAATCCGTCGGATTTTTGGAGATTTTCTGACAAAAGGACTGAATTGCAAACACAGCAAAATAGGCGGGGTTAAAGTGTAATTTCAAGAAAGTATAGGGGCAAGTGTAATTTTGAGAAAGATGATGGGTCAAAATATAATTTTGAAAATTTTAAGGGCCAAAATTCAATTTAAGGAAAGTTTAGGGGTCAAAATATAATTTTTTTTGTATTTTTTTTTTTTGCATTTGAAAATTAAACACGAAATCAAACCGGACAAAATTTAATGCTTACACAAATTCTTTTGGACTTATTATATATTATATTAAATTATTCTATGTATATATTTTCTTATGAATCTATTTATGTATATAATTTATTTCTTTTAAAGATTTTATTTCATTATATTTTGGTTTATTTCAAACACCTCCCTATATTTTTATTTTGTATACATATGTTATTTATATTATGTTTCATGTTATATATTATCAATTTCAAATCAACACGTTTTGGTTAAATTATTTGGTATATTATGTATTTAAATTTCCTATTGCAATATATATATATATATATATATATTTTACTTATTTACGTAGTATTATATTTGTTTGTAATTTGTTTTGAACTTCTTTGGGAATTGTTTTTTAATTCCTAAGATTTTAAATATTATCGTTAGTATTTGCACAATATTGATATGAGACCATTGCTATTGTGCATATCTTAATGTATTCTTTCATATGAAATTATTTATTTTTATAATATCATTGCCATGTATCATTATTCCATGCTTACCACTATACTTCATTTTTAGCATTGCATTGCAATCAAGATTTCCAACTTACTTTTTCAAGTATTTTTATCCAAACAAACCAAATAAATACTTTATAAGTCGATTTTAAAATCGCCCATTTAAAAATTCCTCAAAACAAGGCAATATTTAGTGATAGGAAATTTGAGAAATCGTGCCCTAACGTGCTGGGTTTCGATTTTCCATTTGACCAAGTAGCTATCCTTTCATAATTTTGTCCATGTTTTCCTTTTAAAAGACAAGGCGATATTTCATGTTTGGAAATCCGAAAAATCGTACCTTAACGTGCTGGGTTTCGATTTTTCGTTTGTCCAAATAACCAAATACCCTTTTTAAAATTTCAATGCATGAGTTTTGAGAATTTTGGGATAATCTTGAATTCGAGGACTTAAATTGTCATATCCTAACGTGCTGGATGTGATATTTTATTCCTTCGGAACAAGAGAATCTTAATATTCAAACTCGAATATCTTCAAACGGGTCAAAAAAGATCATAAATTTAAAATCTTTTTAAATTTTCGACATAAGGACATTAATTAATCAATTTGGTGTCAATTTTAGGCGTTGCAGGGGTGCTAATCCTTCCTTGTACGTAACTGACTCCCGAACCTGTTTTCTTAGATTTCGTAGACTAAAATTATTGTTTTAATAAATCAAAATGTTTTATTAAAATAATCCATCTTAAGGTGATCCGATCACACCTCGAATAAAAGATTGGTGGCGACTCCATTTATATTTTAAAGTCGATCCCCGTTTTTCAAACTCGAAAAAAATGGTTTCGGACAAAACTTTAAAAAGGCCAAGTCCAATATCATAGCTCGTCAACCTTTTGATGTTGTTCATCTAGTCCTCGATGTCTCCTTTAACTTCACTATTATCAAAGATGCAATTTGGCTACCTATGTTCCATTCTCCTGTAATTTATGATTAACTTGCATGCTCTTTCATATTGAAAGTCTAATTATATTCTAGCATTATTTCAAACAACCCACTAAAAGTTGTAACCATGGGTTGATATGAACACGTATGCCAAGATATCGAATATTCATAAGAAAGGAGGCTTGTCAGTCAACCTTTATAACCTCAGCAATGATATTTGCAATGATATGGGTCACCTATGACAGAAGGCGCTTTAGCAATAAGCATTACATTTGGAGCTAGATAGGTGCAATAAAAAACTGAATGTCTGAAGGAGCCATATTAGGTCTCCACCTACCAAAGAAAAACAACTCGCCCTCTACGGAAAATGGCATTTCCTTTAGTATAAACTCTAGACCAATACTTCCTTTAAAATGTAAGACAAAAAAATTATCTTTACATCCAACCATGTTAACCCTGCCACTTAATTCTTATTGATAATTCTCTTAAAAGTAAATGAGATAGGCCACAAGGTAGTGACTCCATAAGCCAATGTCAAAATGAAACCATGCTATTTCTAATATTGATAATCAGACAACTATGAGCCTGTAGGAATCATCATCCCTTTAGTAAAGGGATTCTGTAAGATTATCTTTCCTTAGTTAAGGGATTCTGCAAATATTTACAATCTCTTATTCTAAGGAATCATATCTCTATTAATTTCTTTCCTATTTTAGAGTTTCCTAAACTAGAGACATAGTTTTGTATAAAGATGTAATATGTTTTATTGTATTTGAATAAAAAAAATACAAAGTTTTACTCTAAATTCTACATGGTATCAGTTTAGGTTCCGGTTCGTTTCCACCCTAGACCATGTCAGAAACTTTTTCTTCTACATATCCTTCCCCTACTCCGGAGATTACCTCAAATCCAGAAAATTTTTCTGGTTCTGATGCTCAATCAGACTCGTCTGATCTGAATGTCACCTGCCATAGATTAAATGGCAACATTTTCTAGAGTGGTCCCAATCGGTTAAGATTTTTCTCTTGGGAAGAGATAGATTCGGCTATGTTACTGGTGAAATCAAGCAGCCTGCTGTGCCTGACACTGGTTTTGCTAAGTGGATGCGTGACAATGGTCAGGTTATGACTTGGCTCCTTAATTCTATGACCCCAAGTATAAGCAGAAATTTTCTCCTTTACAACACAGCTGCTGAAATCTGGAGTGCTGTCCGCGAAACCTACTCAAGCAATGATAATATTGCTGAATTATATCATGTTGAAAATCAAGCAGCCACGCTTAAGCAAGGCACCATGCCCTCACTCTCTACTACAATTCCCTTACCGCTCTTTGGTAGCAATTAGATTTGTATGCACAACATGATTGGGCAGTTCCCAGAGATGCTGCCCTTTATCAACAAATTGTCACTCAAAGAAGGTTATTTCAATTTCTACAAGGCCTAAACAAGGAGCTGGATAAGGTTCGCTGTAGGGTCTTGGCTATTTCTCCACTTCCCTCCCTTCGAGAGGCCTTTTCTATGGTCAAGAAGGAAGAAAGTCGACGAAGTGTGATGCTTGATGAAACGGAGTCAACTCTTGAAGGATCTGCCTTAGTGACACACCAATCATCTCCCTCTTCCAAACGGGGGAGACCTTGGTGTGATCATTGCAAAAAGCCTAGCCACTCCAAGGAAAAGTGTTGGAAGATTCATGGTAAACCTCAGGACTGGAAGTCAAAGAACTCCAGAGATAATAAATCCAGTCTTGCCACTGCTACATCTGTTACAAGCTTCTTCAAAGAGTAGATTGCTGAACTTCAAAAACTGTTTGGAAAGTTTCAGGGGTCTAGTGCGGGTAATTTGGTCATGAAAAAACCTGAAGGTAACCCTTCTTCCACAGTATTGTTTTCCTCTCAGTTCACTCCTAATTGGATCTTCGATTCTGGTGCTACGGATCATATGACTGGTAATAAGGCCTTATTTCACAATTTTTTCCAAACCTTTGGTAAAGCTGTCAAAACAGCTGATGGTTCCTTAGACAAAATAGAAGGCCATGGAACTGTTATTCTCAATGATCAGATTGCACTTCCTAATGTTCTCTTTGTACCAAATTTGGCTTGCAATCTCATTTCCGTAAGTAAAATTTCCTCAGACTTGAACTGCTTCACAACCTTTAACGGTCTTGATTGTACTTTGCAGGCACTGAACTTGAAGAAGATTATTGGTAAGGCCAGCTTGCAGAATGGTCTCTACATCCTCCCTTCCTCTCCTAAACCCGAGATCTCCAAATATTTTATAGCTTTAAATACAGTTGATATTGTTATGTTATGGCATTGTCGTTTAGGCCATCCTAGTTTCCAATACCTTGCTAAATTGTTTCCTGATCTATTTATTAATAAAAGGCCAGACTCTTTTTCTTGCAAAGTTTGCTCTCTTGCTAAACATACTAAATCTTCTTATTTTCCTTCTCCATACAAGCCTTCTCACCCTTTTGCCTTGATCCGTAGTGATATTTGGGGCCCTTCTCGGGTGAAGAATGCTGATCATAGTAAGTGGTTTATCACTTTCATTGATGATCATAGTAGGGTAACTTGGACTTATTTGCTAAAAGACAAATCTGAAACTGCTGATATTTTTGCACAATTTTATAACATGGTTCTCACTCAATTTGGGGCTAAAATCCAGCTCTTTAAATCTGATAATGGCAGTGAATTTTTTGCTAGGTCTTTGGGTAATTTTTTCAGGGACAAGGGCATAGTTCAGCTTAGTTCTTGTGTTGGAACCCCACAACAGAATGGCATTGCCGAAAGGAAAAATAGGCATCTCCTAGAAGTTACTCGTTCCCTTCTATTTACTACCAATGTTCCTAAATATCTGTGGGGGGAAGCCTTATTAACAGCTACCTATTTAATCAACCGAATGCCTAGTAAGGTTTTAAAATTTCAAACACCTCAATCTATATTTTTGCAGCACTTTCCTCATTTTAAGCCTATCTCCTCAATTCTGCCACTTAAAATCTTTGGCTGCACAGTTTTTGTCCAAAACATTGCTCCTCATAAGTCCAAGTTAGACCCTAAGTCCTTAAAATGTGTACTGGTTGGATATTCTTCACTTAAGAAGGGATACAAATGCTTTCATCCTCCTTCAAAATGATTTTTTACCACTATGGATATCACTTTTTATGAACAGGATCCTTATTTCACACAGGCTGAAATTCAGGGGGAGACATTGAGTGATTTTCAGCCAAATCAGGTATCTTCTCCTAATTTCCATTCTCAACCTTCAAAATTGCCACCAATTTTACTTTTACCTACAGATTTGTCACCTGTGAGATTCTCCTGTTATACCTATCACTACCTCATCCACACCTACTTTAAACACCCCTCCTGAAAATACACCTACTCCTATTGAAAATCTTCAACAAACATCACCACCCAAACAGCTTCGTGTCTACATAAGGAAAAAGAAAAATATCCCTGAGACTATTTTGCAATCTGATTCTTGCCGAGAATTGGATTTGGGTCTAGCTGTCGGAATGGAAGAAGAAATCAGTAAGTCCTCGACTCTAGATGACTTTCCTATTACTATTAGAAAAGGGGTTAGACAATGCACCAAACATCCTATTGAAAAATTTACTGGCTATAATTCTTTGATGCCTTTTTTTCAAGCATTTACAGCAACCTTAGATAAAGAACAGATTCCCATAAGCATAGCTGAAGCTCTAAAGGATCCTAAGTAGAGAAAGGCTGTTGAAGAGGAAATTGGTGCACTAGAGAAAAATGCTACTTGGACAGTTACAGACCTTCCTCAAGGAAAAAGGGCTATTGGCTGTAAATGGATCTTTGCTGTAAAGTACAACTCCAATAGAAGCATCCAACGATACAAAGCTAGACTGGTGGCTAGAGGCTTTACGCAAACTTATGGGATAGATTTCACAGAAACGTTTGCACCCGTGGTAAAGCTTAACACTATTCGAGTACTTCTAAGTTTGGCTATAAATTGCGATTGGAAATTACACCAACTTGATGTAAAAAATGCATTTCTTAATGGCATGCTAGAGGAAGAAGTTTACATGAAATTACCACCTAGCTTAAAGTCTGTTGAAGGTAGCAACAAGGTGTGCAAGCTCAACGGGTCTCTATACGGGCTAAAACAATCACCCAGAGCTTGGTTCGAGAGATTCACTAAAGTCATTCTTAAAAACGGCTACAAGCAGTCCCTTACCGATCATACACTTTTCATCAAGGTAACTTCTACAAATAAGAAAGCTATCCTAATTGTGTATGTTGATGACATAATTCTTACTGGAGATGATGAGGAAGAAATTAGAATTTGAAGAAGCTGTTAAACAGGGAATTCGAAACCAAGAACTTGGGAAATCTAAGATATTTCCTAGGAATGGAAGTGGCAAGATCAAAAGAAGGACTTGTGATAAATCAAAGAAAGTATGTGCTCGATTTACTCAAAGAAACTGGTTTTCTTGGTTGTAAGCCAGCTGATACACCAATGGAGGCAAACTTGAGATTCAACAAAGAAGATGAGTCTTTAGTAGACAGTGGGAAACTTCAAAGATTAGTTGGGAAACTTATTTACTTATCCTTGACGAGGCCAGATATAGTCTCTCATGTAAATGTGATAAGTCAACACATGACTAATCCCACTGAAGAGCATATGGCAGCAGCAAATAGAATTCTCAAGTACTTAAAGAAAACTCCAGGACACGGCCTAATGTTTAGGAAGACACAAGACAGAACTGTTAAGATTTTTACAGTCTAGTTGGGCGGGAGATCTCACTGAAAGAAGATCCACTAGTGGCTACTGCACTTTTGTTTGGGGTAACCTTACAACTTGGAGAAGTAAAAAACAATCTGTTGTCTCAAGAAGTAGTGCTGAAGCTGAATTTAGAGCACTAGCTTTGGGAATATGCGAAGGAATTTGGCTACTTAAATTGCTAAAAGAACTTGGCACTAATCAGGAGGATCACTTTGAAGTCTTGTGTGATAATCAATCTGCTATTCAGATTGCCAAGAACCCAGTCCAACATGACCGAACAAAGCATGTGGAGATTAATAAGCATTTTATTGCTGACCAAGTCAACAAAAAGACAGCCACTCTTTCATACATTCCTTCAGAAGGACAGATTGCAGACATTCTTACTAAGGCTTTACCAAAGCTTGTTTTCAATGAATTCCTAGTCAAGTTGGGATTATACAATGTATATTCTCTAGCTTGAGGGGGAGTGTAGGAATTATCATCCCTTTAGTAAAGGGATTCTGTAAGATTATCTTTCCTTAGTTAAGGGATTCTGCAAATATTTACAATCCCTTATTCTAAGGAATCATATCTCTATTAATTTCTTTCCTATTTTAGAGTTTCCTAAATTGGAGACATAGTTTTGTATAAAGATGTAATATGTTTTATTGTATTTGAATAAGAAAATACAGAGTTTTACTCTAAATTCTACAGAGCCTAATTCCCAAGATCATGTAAAGCAAATAGTGCTTAAGTCACATTTATAAGCTCCTCATTATCATTAGATTGTCTAGACTCATCACTCTCAATCTTGGTAGCTTTATGTTGTTGACCAAGACTATTCATTTTCATTTCCCTTTTATGAGAGGGTAAATGTTTTTCAGAAGGGAGGAGGGATCAAGAAATAAGATGAGATTATGGGGTCATGCAAGGATTACTAGGTTTTATAGAAGAAAAAGGCTAATAAAATAGAGCATTAAAGGGGGTGAGGTTGGAAACATAAACAATGACAAAACTCAAGATTGATAAAATCCATAAATATTTAATAAAGGCTAAGACCTAATCTCAATACCAGAGATAAAAAAAGGTGAAAAAGAAAAAAAAAAACAAGTAACTAATAAAACAAGCACTAGTGCAAGATAAACTAGTAGCAAAAAGATAGAGAAGAAACTCCAAAGACCTAAATTATCCTTCCCCTTAGAGAAAGTGAAGGGCAAAACAAAACTAAATAGAAAACCACAAAAAAACAAAAATGTCAAAGGAGAGAAAAAAAAAGAGGGAAAAATTAAACAATAAAAAAGCTAAGCTTAATCCCATAGGTTGCGAAGCAATCAATAGCTTGATATGGAAACTAAAAGAAGAAAACCTGTTAAAGAACCAATGATGAAAAGAAAAGGAGAGACTTCATCATATGCAAGGAAAGAGACAATAGCTAAGGAAACAAAATATTGAGACAAGGGAGGAAATAAAAATTGAAAGATAGGGGTAAACACATGAAAGAAACCGTGACAAACTTTGGTGAAGCAATGCTTGATGTCGGCACAAGGCAGTGAAGGAGAGACAACTCATTGTTATGATTCAACATCCCTTCTATAGTATAAATAAAATGCAAAGTACAATTTTGATTTCAACCCAAGTTATCCTAGAGGAAGGTAAACACCCAACCAATATATCCAACTTGAGATTCATAATAATTTTATTGTAATCCAATAATAAATGAATGTTAAGCAAGTTTTAAATATTTTATAAAAATTCCTAAACAACTTTGTTCTTGAACATAGATGGATTAAACATAGTTTGAGTTTAATTTATTTAATATACTAATAACAATTTTTTTTTTGAAACTATGATATCCTCCAAATCCATGAAGATTAATATTCCATTTGGTTTCAGAAAGAAATTATTTCTAAACAAAACATGTTTAAAATTTTAAAAACAGTTTTTGGAAACAAAAGTGAAAATTATAAAACAACAAAAAGTTAGGCTCTATTTGGTTTTTAAAAGTATTTTTATATTTTTATTTTTAAAAATAATTTTTATTTTCGAAACACATTTGAGAAATAGAAATAAAATTTTCTTTTAATAATGAAACCATGTTTAATACTATTTTTCTATAATACAAACATGAAAAATAAAATAAAATAAAAATTCTTACATTTTATGGACTGAATCAAAGTAACAAACTTGATATTTAAAAAACGATTAAAAAAATATTTTTGCATTTATTATTTATTAAAATGCTATAATTCACCAACGAGCTCCCAAATTGTTTAACTTCACCAACATAAAAGGGCAAATCTGTCACGCCAGGAAAAAAAAAAGGCAAATGAAGGAATCAAAGTACCGAACACAGCTCCACAAGATCCTTGTATTTGCTATCCATGGCCACGCTACGTTTTTCATCCCTCAATCCTCTATTCTCGCCTTTTTCTTCTTCTTCCTCCTCCTCTTCAACTAATCATTTCCTCCCTCAACTATCCCTAACAAAGCAAGATATTTCCACACTGTCCCGTACCAACAATTCTAAACGTAGGAAGCTTCTATATCACCCCACAAGGCTCATTCTCCACCCTGTTTTGTTGCTCACCGGTTTTGATAAGCCCTTAGATACCCAAACTTTTCTTGCCACTATCAGTGTTTTGGCTGCCATTGCACTCTCTCTCTTTCTTGGCCTCAAGGTATTTCCTTCATTAAAAAAACAAATTCGGTACTTATATATGTTGGAATTTGATGGATTAAAAATGATCTTTTTCCATTTTCTCTTGGTGGGTTTTTCAGGGTGATCCCGTCCCATGTGATCGTTGTGCTGGAAATGGTATTTTTTTTTTCACTTTTTGGTTACTTTTTTCTTTTCCATTGTTTTTGGAATGATGATAATGAAGCAAAGTAGCATAGCTTAAAATGGCCTGTGTTCCAATTAGAATAGGCAAATCATAATCTTTGGTGGTGTCAAGAACTTTACTAAATTGAATCCTTGTGTTTAAAGAATAGTTTAGAAGAAACTATAATTTGTTTCTTTTAAGTTTTGGTTCTTATTTGGCAATGATTAAATCAAGTTCCTTCCTGGCTTCCTCCATAGAACCCTTGCATCTTCTTGTGAAAAAAACATGTGATTTGTTGAGGAAATGCAGGGTGTTGATAAATGTATGTGTTATTGTGATGGATGCAGGAGGTACAAAATGTGTCTTTTGCGAAGATGGTAAGATGAAGCAAGAAACAGGCTTGATCGATTGTCGGGTGTGTAAAGGTGCAGGTAAGATTTACTTAAAGGTCAGAATTCAGGCTTAGCTCAATTGGTTCTCGTACCCAACCTATCCTTAAAAGGTGACATCCTAGCAGGTTTGGCACTTCAATCCCAGCATTGTAACACTTTATCCTATCCTCTACGTATGATCTCCGTTGCACCAAAAAAACCGAATGATGCTTTATTGATTGTTTAATTTTAATTGATACATGACCTAGACCTTATTTATGCTACCATTACAGTGGCTGTTTCTCAATAGACTTTACATCACCAGAATGTGCATTCACTTGGAAGTTATCGTGTATATGAGTTATTGTGGATAAAAGTACCATGGAGGCACTTATACTAGGAGTCAGGCTGTATTTTACCCCCTCTACTAAAAAATTAGATAAATTAGTCTCTGTACGTTAAATCAAAGAGCGAACCGGTCCTTCTATTAAAAAATCATTCTTTTTTTTTTGTTAACATACATTAATCAATTTTTAATAGTACAAATGGATGAAATTTTTAATAGAAACGACCAATTTGTTCATTAATCTAATGTACAGGGATTAATTTGCCCATTTTTTGAGTAGTGGGGCAAAATGCAATCCAACTGTAGTATAGGGCCCCTTTTTTGTGTGACATCCTGTTTAATCATTCATTGTTGAAATAATGTTTCAATCTGTTGGACTGAGCCTCCTTGCTCTTATTTGTTAACCCCATTGCTGGTATTGTTGTAGGATTGATACTTTGCAAGAAATGCGGAGGTTCTGGATATTCAAAACGTTTATAAGCTGTGGGTTCTGCTTCCAATGATCACAATATATTTTTGCTTCCCTAAGGCTAATTTACCAATTACCAGTGCTTTTAATTCATTCATCCCAATCACTTTTTCCTTTTTATTTTGTGTCCTCTATCAACTAAGCATGCAGTTCTATATATCTAACTCTGGATTTTATTAACAAAAGTTGTAAATTTCTATTGTGATTATCTTTTGTTTCAATAAGTTAGATGGCTTTGATGTGGAGTCGTATCATATACAAGTATTATTTGAGATGATAATTTGAAAGAAAATGCATATAAACTATAACCATTATTAGAAATTAAGCAAAGTAGGTGAAAGCTTAAGAGTAAGAGTAGAAGCACTAATCTAGTAGTTTTGAGTTTTGACAAATAATAAGGCAATTGCAGGTACGTTGCATATCTGGCAAAGTAGTACAAGAACAGGTATTGGGCATTGCTGAAGCCCCATACCTGGCAATCATCACTTCAACACAGTCATACTTCCCATTTTCCCCACATGGTGACCCATCCATCGTTAGCTCAATGGGGCAAAATTGGGTACCTACAAACATTAACACATTTGGACATTAGAATAAAGTTTTAAAGGTGATAACATGAATTAATTGAATTCGGGTATTTATTATGTTTTAGTAGTACCTTGGGAAAGAGAAGGGGAGAGGAAAGGTAGTAAAAGAACAAGGCAAAGGGCAATTGACTTCATTGTTTTTCTTCTATCTTTTCACCTTGTGTATTTGTTATGCTGATAAAAATCATCGGAAAAAGAATTAATTTATAGCTGCTTAACTCAACGAGTTTTGGTAAGAGAATTTAAATTTCCCAAATCAGTGATTATTATAGAGATATTTTATTTTCAAAATAAAAAGTATTCGGATTTATGAATTTTGAAAATACCAATAAATATTTGAAAAGATGTGGACGCATGCATTTAAATCAGTTATGAATTTTGGAGTTAACATTGTTAAGAGAAATTTATTTTAATATCATCTCGGTTCGAATAAGATTAGATTCGGACCTTAAAATGAATGAGGATCTCTTGTGTTATAATTTTTCTTAAATTTTTGACAGAACTTTTTTTCTTTAACTTTTTATTGAAAAAAATATATAAAAAGTTTAAATTCGTATTTATTATTTGATGACTAAATCAAATATGATTCCTTTTTCTATGACTAAATGACGTCGGAATTTATGCAAATGATATCCAGATCTATTATCTAATTTGATTATTAGATTTCAAGGTGATTTTTCGCAATTGAAAAATTTTCATGTTCTTGCCAAGTAATACTATAATAGGATCTTGTTGAAATTATTTAGAAATACAATCAAAGAGAAAATCAAATATAAATCATGAAATTATCTTATTCACAATGAAAGGATTACGTGAATAGGCAGATATAATTTATCGTAGCTCAAATTATATTAAAAAAGTTTAATAATTTTTTACATATTATTTAATTTTCATTTTTTATTGTTTGTCAAATTCATCATAATTATTAAAAATTTTAAATATTGAAGTTCCTTGTTGAACTCATTATTTATTTATTTTTATTTTTGGTGAATAAAAAAACATTACAATAATTTTTTTTTCAAGCTGTATTTTTTTATATTTTATTTTGCTCAGCGACGGTGTCAGTTTTCGGGCCGGCTATCACCCATCTTTTTCTCCTTCCCATCAATCTTTTTTTTTATTTATTCTTCTCATTCATTTCACATGTCTTCTTTCTTTTTAGTTTGCAGATCTATTTTGTGTGTACCTTTGTTGTCTTCTCAAGTTGTGACGGACAAATTAAAACTCCACCGGCCACTAGTAGTTTTTCTTGTAAAGTGGGTGGCTATTCGTCAACTTTTTAATCTGGTTCTGTTTTGAGAGTATTTCAGAATAATAAATGATTTCATAAATCGATTGGGACTTGTGTTGTCTTAAGTTTTATATTTTTTTTGTTTGTTTTTTCATTGTTTAATGAGTTTTCAGTTTTAAAAGTTTTTGTCTACTCTTATAGCACATTTTTTAGTCTTGCTTATGCATGTAGCCTTAGTTTTACAAGTGATTTTAGGGATGTTTTTGTTGTCGTCCTCTCTAATTTGGTGAATGCTCAATTCTTTTTTCGATTTTTGCTTGCCGCTTTGGACCATCCGAGGCTGATTTCCTTATCGTATTAAGTGCTTGCAATCACTCTAGCTATATCGTGCGTGAATTATGACAAAGCCAATTGTCAACGTGTCATAATGTTCTATTGATGCTGAGGATAAAATATTTGTTCTATTGATGGAGCTTGTCCTTCACCATTTACAACGAGTGTTTATTATTTTTTCTCTTGAATTGTATGATTCCATTCATTCAATGAATTACTGAATTTACTTTCAAAAAAAAAAAAAAACATTACAATAAACCTACTTTAAATTATGGCCAAGCCCCAAATGGGGGCATTCCAAATAATTGCAGGCCTCCTTTTTTTTTATTAATAGCCATTCTTGTAAGTTCATTTGTCTCTTTGTTGTCTTCTCTAAATACATGATGGATTGACCATTGCATTGGTTTAATTAATAATTGTCGAATTCTTCAAACCAAAGCGGAATTAAATACCCTTGAATAACTGCCTTGTATAGCTTGTACCACCTCCAAATTGTTTGAAAGAAAAATCAAACTGTCAAATCCCCGATCAAGTACAATCATCAAACCATCTAGAATACCCCATAATTCAACGTCCAAGATAGAATTGTAGCCAAGAATCAATCTCCCATTCTTGTATCGCACCTGGACTCCTCCTTTACTGCACCATCAATGTTCAAGTACATCCAATTCCCGAACAAAGGTAGAATTTACAGCTTGAGAATATTTGTGGACATATTATTTAACCCAAGCGTAAAAAAAAGAAAAAAGAAAAAAAACCAATTCCTCGTCACTCTGAACTCATTATTATAACATCAATCGCAACATTATATTTGTGGTTGACTGTCTATGATTTGTGTATGTAATTAATGTCTTAATTAGGCAGTAAATGTAGGACATTTTATATATAAAAGGAAGTAGATATAAGGTGGAGTAAAGCTGATTCATTGAGGGTAATTTTAAAGAAAATGAAAGAGTTCAAAATTGCACGAACTCTTATCTTGTGATTTAAAAGATGTGAAGATGATGAGATTGTATTCAAAAGGGAAGCCTTTCAAAAATTAAAGAGATAATAGTTTGAGATATTTTAATTTGAATTTTGGAGATTTGCCTCTCTCATGAGCCTGCTTTATTTACACAGTGTGTGTGCTTTTGGGAGAGTGTTTTATTTGGCATTTTTGTTATCTTTATCATTTTGTTCTTAAACACTCTCTACTTAGTATATTCTGTAGAGTTAATTTTTTTTTTTTTTTTGGTTGGGAGAAGGAATGTAAGAATTGAAGTTTTCTATTAATGTGATAGTAGACTTAAATCAATTAAGATGTTTTTATATAACAAAATGAATCCCAAAATTGTGTTAATCAAAATTTGCAAAAATCAATTTCAAGTAACAAAATATCTAAATGATTTATGCAATTTATAAAATTTCCTCAAACGATGCGACATTCTGGAGGTGGTGATGTCAACCTACTAACACTGCACTTCTAAAGATATACATGCCGTGCGTCACAAGAATAGCTATGGGCAGTGATATATATGAAACAGTAAAATTTACCATTTCCCGATCAGAAATAAGTGGGTAAATTGTACAGTGAGTAGAGTGTTGCAACCAAAAAAAAAAAAAAAAGAAAAGAAAAGAAAAGGGTACACATTGGGAGGAAAGAATCGTCAAAGATATTATAGTATAATTTCCACGTGTCAAAAATATAGATGCACACGACAATATTAAAGGAGATAAAATCAGTAGGAATTGTGGCATAAAAATATAAAAAATAATGGAAAACAACAAAATACGATGACCGACCCAGCTTTCGGTCCTTTACCTTTACCTTTACCTTTACCTCGTGCTCAACTCCATCTCTTTCTTTACATCCCCGCTCTGTTAAAATCCAAAAACCAAAACAATCCCAAATTCAAAAAAATAAAATAAAATTAAAATTAAAATCTAGGGTTTTCTTCTAAAAGGCTTCTTTGTTTTGTTGATCAAGATATTGGTTGATAATTAGCAGGTTTTCTTTACTTATAAACTCTCAACCCTCAAGTGGAGGTAAAGTAAATGATATGTGTTTCTTTGATTTTGTTTTCTGGGGGAGTTTGGTTGGTCAAATTTTTACTAGTTGGTTAATATTTATTGTGGATTTTGGAGATTCTGCTCTTGTATTTAAAAAAAAAAAATCAAATTATTATATATTTTTAGGGCTCAACTTTTGTTGATCTTTTGTCTTAGTGAACTGATTTATGCTTCTCATCGGTATAGTATCAGTGTCTTCAGTGTTGACTATATATGTTTCCGTGGTTTAGTCTTTATCAAGATACTAATTTCTCTTCTGGTCACTGTTGGCTCCATTCTGTACCTAGGACTTATGTTCATTATAAAAAATGGGAAACTTTGGTGTTTGGCCTTGCAGGAGATGGAAGATACCAAGTCTGAGGCGCATATAACCTCAGCTGCAGCTTTTGTGGAAGGGGGAATTCAGGATGCTTGTGATGATGCCTGCAGTATATGCCTTGAAGCATTCTGTGAAAGTGATCCATCCACGGTATGTATGTCTTAAATTTTTTATTCCTATTTGTTTGATATGTGAATGGACATTTCTTTGATACTTATTCGTTGCATCCCTTACAGGTGACCTGCTGCAAGCACGAGTTTCATCTTCAGTGCATTCTTGAATGGTAATCTATGGTAATCTATATCCATTTTATAAGATTCATCGTAGATGCCTTGCTGGTGTACTTTCAAGCGAACTTGAACTTGACTATACTTTTATAAATCAGTCAGTGCTAGGAAAATTCTCTAATTGATTAGACTCATAAAACCAGTCCTTTGTCAATGGGGATTAATGTAGCTTCTGTTCTTCTCTTATTGTTTAGAACTTTGGGCTTCTCTTCCCTATTCTTAAAATAGGGAGATTCACAAATTATAACAGAATAGTATAGATATGTACTTATGATGCTTAAGTGGAATCAAGCTCCATTCTACTCTAGCAAGCAGTCAAATCCGAAGCAGTACTACAGCATCACTATAAACTTTATAGCATGGAAGGGACATTATTCATTTCATTTTTATATCACCAGAAAAGAGGTAAAACCTCCATCAATATTGTTGGTATAACATCATGTTTGTGATAAGGGAGCATTGCAAATTATGGATGAGGCCTGATGTGCACTTTTGTTTGTCCATGGAATAAAAAATTAGCTATCAAACATTCCCAAATCTTTTAAATTCTAAAAGAAAGTTTCTTGGAGATAAATACTTTCTATTAGGAAAGGAAGTTGTTGTTCTTTGGATGCTTATGTTGATGTTAAGACACTGGTTGAGGAATCTGAAAGTGAGGGTTCTAGGAAACCGATTAACAAATTAAAGCTGTAAATTAGATATTATTGGGCCACACTTTGTGAAATTTATCAGTATTATCACTTCACATGTTTCTCCTTAATTAGGAAAGGTTTGGATTTTGTCTTATTATTTGTCATTCTTAGGAACAATGAATTGTAAATCCGTAAACATTTATGTTCCAAAAATGTTTCAATTTGAAAATGCCTTCTTTTTTTTTTTCTTTTTTTTTTTTGGATGAGCGAAAAGAATGAAAACTTTGCTATGCAGTTGGGGACCAAGGGGACAACAATGCATGTGGAATGCTAGATTGTAAAGATAGAGGTAGAATAAACCAATAACATCATGTACCTTCATAATATATGAATGGACCATCTATTGTTAATATTAAAAGAGATGGACTATTTATTTAGACCATGGAAGCTTGTGTTCGAAAAAGATGAGAACCATGAAAGCAGGAGCTTTATATGGTTATCTTTTCTCCTTCAAAAGCAGGGTCTATTTATTTCTCTCCAAAAAAGCCAAAGAGTGAAGTGTTCAAATCTAAGGTTACCACATATGCATAAAGTTTTTTTGTGTGTCGGAGATTGGCCTTTGAGGTTTGAGATTACCACATATGTCTGGTGATATAAGGCCGGAGTACAGCAAGTATTTTGGTTAGATGGAAGATATTTTAAAATGCTTTGCATTTGGCATCTATGCATATTTATTTGATGATGAGGTGGTGACTTGGTGCAAAATTATTCATTTACGCACTATTTAATTCTAATTACTGCTGCCAATTTCCTCTCATCTTTTCCTCATTTTACTTTTTTTTTTTTTTTGTGGAAAATGCTTTTATTTGAGTTACTGCTTTTTTGTAGTAATTCAGGACATTTGTTTTTCTTCATAACCTTGTTATATCTTTGGTTTGAATCTCATTAGTTGTGCAATTTTAACGAACACTGATGTTGATAGATCACCATGTTGTCTTTTGTTTGTTATTTTATGTGGCTCTAAGTTTCACCTAGTTTCACTTGCCTCTTCATTTTTCTAGTCTTTATGTACTTCTGGATAGCCCTTTTTCTTTTCTCCCCCTATGGAAATGAGGATAACCCCCAGGTTTTTGGTTGGAGTTCAAGATAGGGTCTGCAGGTTCTACCCCCTAAAGCGTGGATATAATGGCTGGTCCAGTGCTAGTAGCTCAAGATTCCTTTACTCCTTCTGCCTCCATATTTCCTGGCTAATGTTGTGCTTCATTTATGTCGTTATATTTACTATGCCAACTGATGCATTCTTATACACTTTGTTATTACTAAGATCATGGCAATTTTCTTTTGTCAAGACTTACATAAATTATGATGTGAGAATATGCATGACAAATTGCTTTATGTCTGATATGTTTATGTGATGCTCGATATCAACATGGATTTCTACAAGAGATTTTAGAAAATTCTATAAAATACGTGAAGTAAATAGCAACTTAGGCATTTATAAGAGTTATGTAGGTTGAACGAAGTGGGGGTATTGTTGGGGTTATGTTGTGTTTGTATAATATCTTTTAAGAATATGTTCTGATTGATACTTACAGAAGTACAGAATACTGGAATGTAAGAGAGTATTAGGGAGGATATGTTTCTGATGTATGAACACGTGATCTCCAGGTTAAATTGCTAGCTTCTTCCATATTGCCATAATCTCGGAGCTATAATTCTTATAGTATAGTTCGTACATATATATAACAAGAAGTACCACATGACTGGATATATAGGAATCCAAATCAGTGGAACCACTCATGAGCTTCTACATCCTAGGTCTTCCTGCATTTGGCTTATGTTCTTTATGTAGCATTCAGACAGAATGACTATGAAATTACGTTGATACTGCTGCATATCATGGGTAATGTAGGAGAAATCTCTATTTTCCTCCGGTGTAGTTTTAGAATTACCACTGCAAGAACTATGTGACCCTCTTCAGCTCCAATCATTCCATGTGATAAAAGAATCTGATTTGAATTTATTTGTTGAATGTTCTATTGATGTTTGTATCATATATGAGATATGATTGGAGTTCATGCTACTTGCTAAAAGATGGAAAGAGCAAGAAAATATTATTATCTTATTTCTTATTTTTTTCTATTTTAATCTTGTAGGTGTCAGAGGAGTTCTCAGTGCCCAATGTGCTGGCAGCCAATCAGCCTGAAAGATCCAACCAGGTTGGTAGTTTATCTATGTTTTATTACTGGATCCAGATTCTTCTTCCCCATTTATATTACATTCTAATCATTTCTCTTGCTTTGGCAGCCAGGAGTTGCTTGAGGCTGTTGAACGTGAAAGGAGTTTTAGGTTTAATCCTTCTAGAAATGCAGCCATATTTCATCATCCAACGCTGGGGGATTTTGAACTACAGCATGTTTGTATTTCTCCTCTGCTAGTTAGACGTCTAGCATCCTCATTAAATTGACTGTTAAGCCCAATTTCTAAAGAAATAACCTTACTCGTACACTTGCTTTCTATGCAGTTGCCAATGGGGACAAATGATGCTGAACTTGATGAGCGCATAATCCAGCACTTGGCTGCTGCTGCTGCAATGGGGCGAGCACGTCACATTGCAAGGAGGGAAGGTATGAGGAATAGGCCGTCAATTCAAGGTCGTCCACAATTCTTGGTATTTTCAACACATCCAGATGCACCTTTTACTGGTCCTATATCTTCACTAGTTGCAACTCAAGGAGAAGTTCAACCAGCCCCTACAATCACTGTTGGCACTCCATCCTCACCTTCAAGAACTGTGGGGGAAGAATCTTTGGTATCAATTACTCCTGAAACTTCTGCCCAAGCTGATCAGCAGTCTGCCTCTGCATCTCGCTCCAATGTAATTTTTGTCAATGGTCAAGGGAATTCCGTTCCCGTTAACAATAGGTAATTACTTTTTTCTACCTTGACTATCCTTATATATCTGTTGTTAGGTAGTTCTCTTAGGTAAACAACACAATTTTCAACCTACTGTCATGTCAATCACAATACTATCTTCTTTTGTTGCAGGAGGTCTCCTAATCAGTCTTCTCCTAATAGTCAAGATCGAGCTGGACCTTCGGATTTCCAGTCATTTTCAGAATCATTGAAATCACGGTTTAATGCTGTTTCAATGAGGTACTGGCCGTAGGAAACATTTGAGGTTTTAACATGGGTGATATTTTGATGTTTTAATTTTAAATGGTTTATTATAGACGTGCACTTGTCTTTTGAAATATGGATCATTTTTAGGTACAGAGAGTCAATTTCAAAGAGTACAAGGGGCTGGAAGGAGAGATTTTTCTCGCGCAACACTTCCATGGCAGGTCTGGGTTTTGAAATTAGGAGAGAGGTTAATGATGGCAGCAATGCCACAGTCTTGCGCACGATAGAGCCTGTAGAAACCAGAGATAATATTGCCAGTCCTACTGTATCAAGCAGTTTGGAAGATGGGCCTAATCCAGAATCAAATAACCACCAGATTGTAGATTCCGGTGTAGAAACTCCTTTGACTGAGACCAGTGCCCAAGCTTCATGTGCTGCAAGTTCTGCTTCCAAATAAGTACCGGCAATGCATCAAGTCAAAGTGGTTTTGTGTCGAAGGAAAACCAAGAGGTTGAAAATTTCTTGCATGATTCCATTATCTACATTTGTGTTGTAGACATGTTTACTTCGATGTTGGAGGTACTCAGTAACCTGGCAACTGTAGTAGATGTAATTCATGAATGTCTGATGTGGGGTCAAATGTTGTGTTTCTAGATACGTTTGTGTTGGATGTTTTGCCCCTTCTGAAGCCATTTTTAATATCCTTGGAGTTAGACGTCTGAAGCAAGCAGTTGGGTGATTGAGAAGAAAAGATACTGAAAAAGCAGAAAAGTTCATATATTCAAAAGTAGAGGAGAGTTTGTAAATCAGCTTATGTCTTTAACTTTATTTATGATTTGAAGCCCTGTATGTTAGCTAGTCACCCAAGTGTTGAAGATGTGAGGAACCTCGTGAGGATCGTAATTTTTAAAAGCACACACGAATTTTAGGTGTTCTGTTAAATAAATGGTGCATTCTGATTATTTTCAACATCATTCCTACTCTATGAACTTATTCATATATAAACCAGTACGTTAATTTGAAATTTTTATTTGCCTAATATATGGGCGTTCGTTTTTATCTTTTGGAAAATTAGGCTCCGTACAAAGGGTTTAAAATTTTAAAACAAAAAAAAGAAAACATTGTTTTCATTTTTAAAAAAATCAACTACTAGAAAATTAATTTTTTAAAAATGGAAGTAAAAGATAAAATATTAAAAAAAATAAAAAATTGAGCCTTGGTTTTTTATTTTTTTCTCCCAAATGAGTCTCAAAGATCTAAAGGTGGATGTAAGTAAAAAATTTAAGGGATGGATGAAGTAAATATTTGATTTCAATTTAAAAAATCTAAAAATTTAATATTTTGAAAATTTAAATTTCTAGGAAAAAGACTTGAACTTTTGAAAATTTTGGGTGTTCAGAGAATCTTTGATCTTTTATTGTCTTTTTATAGATACTTTTTTTTACAATGTTTTTATTGGGAAATTTGATCCTTTACATGTTTACAGATATTTTTTCTTACCTATACAATTGCTATTATTATTATTATTATTATTATTATAATTGTAAAGAATATATTTTTTGAATTACGAAACTTTTGCAGGAAATTTCTATTATGTATCTTCGTATTTTTTTTGAGAGAATTTTTGTAGATAATCCTTACTATTCATCTTTGGTCTTTTCTTTGCATAAAATTTTTACTATTCATCTTCGTATTTTCTTTGTAGAGAATCATTACTGTTCATGTAACATTCTAAACCTGATTCTTAAGTAGGATCTAAGAATGGCGTGTCACTATGTTAAAATCATTAATTTTAGAATATTTTTGGTGCAAAAAAAAAATTAAATCATTTGTCGTTCAAGACTAAATAAAATGGTAAGCTTTTAAAATCATAAATACTTGAATATAATTTTATTAAATTCCAGTTTCGTAATCATAAGTTTGAATATAATTTCATTCTTCAAAATTAAACACTATGACATCACCTCTATGTCATGCATAATATAAAACACTAGAAATCTCACTATAACAATTGTTCTCTGGCGTAGTCCAAGCACTTCCTTTACTTCAGTAGCAAGCTTGAGAAGGAAAGGTAACTAGGTAAGTTCAAAAGAGCATAGTGAGTTTCAAAAGAAAACATTCCAATAGTCATTAACAAATCAAGCAATTTCTTTGAACTCAAACACAATCACATAGTTCGCCAGTTGGCGAGTACCGATCATAGACAGATTATACGCCGATTTACTATTCCTTTAGCGTACACATTGCGCCCATTTGACCTTACAGGCCACCCTCTTCATGTTAGCCACGTACCCAGCTCCTTTTTCGTAGTAATTCATTTACTTCATTCATATTTCTTTGTCGTGATTTGTCAATCTGGTTTGCAACATACTCTTGCGCTACTAGAGGCTACACGATAATTTTCATGTATCGCGATCTGTTAGTTCAATACTTATTCCATTGAAGGCATCGCCATGAGTTTATTCCTATTTTTTTTCAGGCCATATCATCCTTGTCAGAAGCAGTGGGTAGTGGCTTAAGCATGAATGAGGGTTCTTACTAAACTTGCTCATGGGCCAGGCCAGTTGGCCCGACCTGAAGGCCCGCTCGAAAAGTGGGAGGGTTTGGGCAAAAATATAGGCCTGAAAAATGGGCTTAGGCAAAAAAATAAGGCCCGTTTTAAAAACGGGCCCGGCCTCTGGTAAGACATTTTTGGCCCGAGCCTGACGCGGCCCAAATTCACTAAATGACAAAAAAACTGCTATTTTATTATTATTATTTTAATGATATTTTCTTGTTTTTTCCCCTATTTTGCTACCATTTCACTATTATGTTGTTATTTTTTGAATATTGTATAAAACTTGTTTTATTGTTAATTTTTTTTATTTTAGAGACATTTTCTTGTTAAGTTACATCTATCTTAATATTATTTAAGTGTACATATTTTTTAAAATTTACTTTCAATTTGTTTGGAAATATTTATTTTAATGTTTTTAGTATTTTTGATGTATTATATATATTTAAAATTATGTAAAAAATATATAATATAAAAAATTTTAATATGGGCAGGCTGGGTTGGGCCAAGGTTTTAGCATTTTTATCCAGGCCAGGCTTGGGTAAATTTCTAGGCCCATTTTTTGGGCCCGACTGCCCAAAAAACGGGCGTAATTTTTTTTGGGCCCAATCCGAACCCGACCCGACCCGATCCATGATCACCTCTAGTTCTTACTCTTTAATACTGACCTACCAACACTAGACTCATGACTCTGAACGACCACCTTTCATGTACAAACATTTCATCCCTTCAGAGTATGAATACTTACCTCACACAAGGTATAAACAAAAGTATTACACACACACATGGAAGCAAAAAGGAACTCATCAGAAAACAACAGGACCTTTGCCCTTATCGCTGGGACCTTTAAGATTGTTTGAGCTAAAATATAGATAGTTAAACTTATCAGATCACTATTCCACAAACTAAATGTTAAACTAAGGGTGTGTTTGTTTGCTGGAAAATATTTTTCGGAAATTGTTTTCCCAGTTTTCCAGTGCTTGTTTGAGGGAAAACATTTTCCATTTGGAAAATATTTTCCAAATCACGTGTAATATCCCTTTCATTTTGGGAAATTGTCTTACCATTTCATTTTCCGTAAGACATTTTCCTAAAGCTCTCTCAGGCAGATTCCCCTTTTTCTTTCCTTCCTTCCTTCATTCCTCTTTCCTTCATTCTTTCTCAGCCAAATTTCTTTCTCTCTTTCCCCTAAATTTTCCTGTTCCTCTTCGGCTGAGAGCGTTAGAGATTCTACTGCAAATGCAAGACTGGTAATCTTCCTTTCTAGTTGAATTTTATTTTTCATTTTTTATTTCCAATTCTGATGCTTCGCATAATCTTGTTTCGCCTTCAACCTAAAACCCCTTTCATTTTTATTTTGGTATTTTCTCCATTTTATACTTGTATAATTTGTTTCAAATGATCTATGCTTAGGTATTTTATTCATTTGTACAGTGAGTGCTGGTTCTAGCATTTTGTGATTTAGGAAAAGTTAACCATCTTGTTGCCTTTAGGTATTAAACTATACAGTCTTTTGGTTGGGGTTAATAGTTGGCATCTTACTATTTTTATATTTGTTATTTGCAGTATATTTCCCTGCTATTTATTGGAATCTTGATCACAATATCAGTGCGGGGGTTCTTAATAAATCTAATGAAGGTAATCTTGTTCGTTTTTGGTGGCTGTCATGGTAGTTCTGTTTTTTATATGGTTCAGCAGTTTTAGTTACCATATGATATGTCTACATTTTATTGAAAATCCAAAAGTCTCTGTTTTGCCGATCCAGAATCAATGAATTTTTGTTAACAATGTAAAAACCTTTAAAATATTCAGGTCATCTTATTATTTCTATGTTGCTACTTTGGCAGCTTTTATGACTGTCATCATCATTGATCATTGATCATTGACTTATTGCTATTGCTGTTCTTACTATTAATTGACCTCTTCTTATGGAGAATATTGTTTTTTTTCTTTATATATATACATTTTGTTGTATGCATGAGCACAAGCTTGAGGCATCATGTCTACCTTATGTGCCCTATCTTCATTATTGAATGAAATCATATTTGTTTTAGAAGTAGTTTGTGGTTCCTAGTATCTAGTAATCTGTAGCTTTACTTACAATGTTTTGTTGCATGCAATTTTTCTTTGCAATTTCCAGAGTTGGTAGTGGGTCTTCAAGCAATGTTGTCCTTTTCCTTTCTGAAATTATGGGAATGTACTTCCTCTCTTCAATTCTTCTGATAAGAAAAAGTTTGAGGACTGAGTACAGTTATGGCTTGATCGACGATTTTGTATATCTATTCTGTTTCTTATTAAGGAAGAAAAATGTTCCCTTCAGTTTGTAATAATTTCCTGGATGTTAAATATCTCTTTTCAGTTCAAAACCTGTAGCTTATGAGTTGTGTATCCCTTGTCAGGTTGATTATAACAGATGTTTTGGGTGGAGATATTCAGTTTGACTTTTACCACCGGTGGTTTGATGCAATTTTTGTAGCGAGTGCTTTCCTTTCTCTAATTTTGCTTTCTGCACATTATACGTCTCGCTAAGCTGACAAACACCCTATTGATTGATGTATTCTCATGTAAGTAAACAATTAGCATATCACTTCATTACGTCATTGTAACATTTAATCCCTTCTAGTGAATGCAACGATATAGAATTTCATTTGTGCCAAAGCAATGTGAGGAAAAGATAAAATGGTACTTCTTGCCAACTTGTTTTTTACTGAATGCATCATATCAGACTATTTTCCTTGTTTAGGTTTGCCATGAGGAAGCATTATTGTAAAATTCAATTCAGTTTCGAGCCCCAAAACAGGTACCAAATTGGATTAATCCAACATTATTTAAACCATGTTATGCCTATTCAGTCTTTTTTATATGTGATTCATATTTTCGGTTTTTCATTTAAAAAAATTGAATTAATATGTGTGGAAACAAGTCTGTTGTTTCTCATTATTAAAAAGCTTTCAGTTTTATGCTTAAACTTGTATCTAACAAATAACTACGCGTGATTCATCTTAAAGAGTTGCTGTCTCTAAGACAATCATGAGTCATATTTTTCAAAGCAGTATTGTTCTGTGATCATTAAGATTGGCTCGGAAATTCCATTGAATTGTTTCATTTTAGCTCTTAAAGCTGTGGACTTGAACTCACCTAAGATGTAGACCTGTAGGCCTGACCTAATGAATACAATATGGGTTGAAGAGTCAAGTTCTTATAAGCAACATGACTCTCCCCTAAAAGTTCCTGAAAAACCACAAATTTCTAATCCTATTTAGGAGATCAACCCTTAAGTTACTATTTAGGTCTTTGCTAGCGACAAATTTCCTAAGGAGTTAGGGTAAAATCGAAGCTGCAGCTGTAGCAGCAATATGTATTGGTCAGTGTTAGATTTACTTTAAAGAAACGGTTTGCTCCAGTACTAGTGTGTATCTGCACCATTCATGTTTCTAAATGCAATTTGTTCAGAGTTTTTCATATATTTAGAGCATCATACTTTATATTCATGTCCAAATATGTACATAAATGTTAGATATGGCTAAAAAATTTAGCCCATATAGATATAAACTTAACACGTATTCTGCTTTTTGGTCATTGATTTGAAATGATACATTGAAATACACCTGTAACAACCTTTCCAATTTTGGAAGAAAATTGAAATGCTGGCTTGGCTAGTACATTAGTTACAACTTTGTTCAGTGTTAAGTGGTGTTATACCTGCTAAGTATCAGGTTTTGGTGGTTTCATACTAAAGTTGTGGCTTCCAATTAGTTTTAAGTTGGATGCTTAACATAGTATCAAAGCTCAGGTTTTGTCATTTTGTTCATCCTGCCTTACTCAACGAGGTCGGAATTATTTCCTGGATACTTTCATTAGGTTCAACAAAAAATTCCTAGATAGTGTAAAGACTTACCTAAAGTTGAATCAAAGTGAATGTATACTTCAAGCTAGTTTGTTGTTTAAACAATGAAGAAATCAGGATGAGACTAACTAATCACATTTGCCATTGCATGATTTTATATGATTCTTGCTTGTCGTTTTTCTATTTGTTGTTCTTACCCCTTGCATTTCAGGAAGATGAACCGTTGCCACTAACTTGCAGGTTGCAACCATTGCATGATTTTAAATTATTCTTGCTTGTCATTTTTCTATTTGTTGTTCTTACCCCTTGCATTCCAGGAAGATGAACCATTGCCACTAACTTGCAGGTTGCAAATTACGTATGTAAAACATACTTTGGAAACCCCTTGAGACTGGATTTGTTTTCTACATCACCAATTATATGATTCAAGATGAAGAAACTTCAAGCTATAATTTTGTTTATGATGTAAGAGAGATGATTATTTGTGTACGTCAGTTGATAATTCATTTGTCGAGTCATATGTAAACCCCGATTCTTTAACTCGGCTATATTGTTTTCAATACAAGCTCTCCTTTACAATTTAAATGTGGTGTAATATTAGTTATGCACTTGGACAATGTTGTTGTTATTATGTGGTGAACTACTAATGATGTATTTGGATAATATTATTAATTTCTAGTATTAATTATGGTTTGGAAGCTAATTTATAATTATTCAATCCTTGTTTTTTATTTTTTTATAATACAATTACAAATAATTTATTTGACTTTGGATGTTTTCAATTTATGACGGTTAATATTCTAGCTTAATAATTGAGCATTATTATATATTTAATTTAATTTATTTATTTATAAATAAATCATTGCAATATATGTAAAAATAATTTAAAATATAAATTTATTAATATATGTAAAAACAGCTTTTCCGGAAAATATTTTCAGGAAATCTACCAAACAACAGAAAATATTTTATACAGATTCATCCAAACACCAGAAAAGTAAATCATTTTCTAGAAATTATTTTCCGAAAAATATTTTACTGGCAAATAAACGAAGCCTAAGCTTTATTTGATAAAAGATTTTGATATAACAAATTAAAAATGCTTTTGAATATAAGGTAAATTTGACAAAATAATTTTTAAATTTGAATTCTAAGAAATGAAATTTTTTAAAACTTATAATAAACTCTTAGAAAATTTTGAAACAATTTTAAAATTAAGTGAAAATGGTTTTAACCAAGTCAAAATGATCTCAATTAAATTAAAATCATTTTAACACATCAAAATGATTTTCAAACAAGTCAAAATTGTTCCAGGCCAAAAAGTATTGATGCCATTTGGCCAAGTATTAATAATTTTTGAAAATAATCTATACGTTTAGTAAAATCGAGACCAAAAAGGCATTTTGTCAAAACCCTAAAAATTATCGATACCATGTTTTCTATATTGATACTTTTTGAAAATAATCGATGCCTTTCTAAAAAACGATACCAAAATTGTATTATATTTCTCATAAACCCTACAAGGTATTGATCCGTATCGATACCTATTTCAGGAAGTATCGATAAAATATTTTTAAAGTATCGATTATTTCATTCCAATGGTCATTGAATTAGTATTTATGACAAAAAAATATTGATACCTTTTTTGTAGGTATCGATACTCGAAGTTGCAGGTGATAAACCATAAATTACACATATTTTAACCCCATGCTTAGCTTAATTTTGGATGAATATTCATTAGATTTAATGAATTCAATGCTCCTAATCCTTTAAATTTCATGTTTTATACTCAGGAGGGCTTAGAAGTAGAAAAGAACGAGAAACGGGCCAAAAAGGGACAAAATGGGCCTACACAGCCTGGACCACCGCACACGGGTGGACCACACGGCCGTGTGTGGCAAGCCGGATTGAACACGACCTAGGCTATCGACAATGGGCGTGTCCCGGCCGACCCTAAGATGAATTCTATTCGGAATAGGATACTTGTGGGCCAAGAAAGGCATCTCGAAGCCTATATAAACACCCTAGGAGGCAACCTAAAAGGAGTTCGACAGGACGTCAAATAGACGCCGAGTAGAAGGGGAAGATACTCCAAGGCAGCCGTCGGGAATAGCTTAGGAGAAGGATCTTCATCAAGACTGAGGATCTCCCATCAAGTTCTTTAGAAGTTTTTGGGTTTTCTTATGTTTTGTTGTTTTTCCTCTTTTATGATGTTTCACTCTTTTAGTATGAACTAAATCCCTTAAATACCTAAGGGGATGAAACCTAAGACGAATCTTATTATTATTTGATTTATGAGATAAATACTTGTGCTTATTCTTAATTGTGAGTTCTTATTCTTGTTTCGATAATTCAGGTTATTGATTTAAGTCGAATGTGCTTATTCAGTGGAGCAAAAGTCCCTGTTTAAGAGTAGATCAACACAATTAAGTGGAGTTGATTGCAACCCTAGAAATAGGGCGACGAAAATCTTCAGGATTAGGGTCAAACCTAATAAGGGAATCCATAGATCGAGTTAATACGACAATAAGGGTTTTAATTATAAAGAGATTTCAATTAATCAACCTAGAGTCAGTTGTTAGTAGCCTCGAAAGAGGTATTAATATAATTTAGGAATTTCTACGGATTAAGCCAAGTGAATAAATCGCATGAATCAAAAGTAATAAGTGAAGTCTAGGTGGATTCTTCCTTAGGTATTGCCTATCTCATAAAAGTTGTCCAAAAGTATTTTCCCAATTTACTCTCTGTCGCGTTCATAGTTAGTTAAATTAGTTAGTTAATTCTAGATTAAAAATAAATCCCCTTAATTACTAGGCTAGATAGTAAAAAGATAGTTAATACTAGTACTCTTGGTCCTTGAGGATACGATATTTCGGACTCACCACAACTATACTACTGTTCGATAGGTGGGCTTGCCTTTGTCGAAATAATAGTTAGTTTCGAAGTCTATCAGCAGGTGAAATAAATGCTTTGGTTTTACATCCCTAACAACCATATTAACTTCTCCAACATCCTCAACGGCTGGAAACCTATTAGGGGGTATAAATACCATATTTTAAAGTCCTACAACATCCAAGAAAGTAATTTTAAGCAAAAGTAATCAATCAAACAGTCTTAGAGCTTAAATTTTCATATTCTTCTTACATATACTTGTGAGCCTTATCTCTTTTATTTTGCTCAAGTGTACTTCATTGTATTTGTGCTTCAATTTGTAAACAACTTTATCTTGTAAGGATTTTTTCTTTGTTTGCTCATTTGTATCTCTTTGAGAGGTTTTAAAACTTAAAACTTGGGGTAGAAATCTTAAGGAGTTGTAAGGTTAAACCTTGTCCTCAAAGGTTGAACAAATTACTGAATTTGGGAAAAATCCTTAGTTATGGAAAGCTAAGGTAGTGGAGTAGGCAATTGGGGTCGAACCACTCTAAATTCTTTGTGTTCTTTGTTTCATTCTTGCCTTTGCTTCCACCAAAATTTTTAAGGGTCAATTCAACCCCCTCTTGGCTTTTTCGGTTTGCTTCACCGAGCTTTCACTAAACATGTTTGTAAGAAACGTTGCCAGAAAACCCAAAAAGACGTTTCTTTCCTTACACTAACATATATAGCGCTAATATTATGTAAATAACCATGAAAATAACTGAGGGTTCATCGATAATTACCAAGGAGCTAAAACAAGCAAAGGAGTTGACTGAGTATAGCGAACCCAACTTAAATAGATTTTCGATCTTAGGTTTTCAGAAAGAGCGAGTGTAGAGAAAATTTTGAAAGAGGATGAACGCCAAGAAGATGTCAAGATTGTTCAAGAAGTCACTACTTATACATCTTAACACGAAAACTAGGTTTAGTGGAAAGTCAATCATCAGACTAACCCTTCCTCGTTTCCCGTAATAAGTACTCTCATAATAAATTCTAATCTTATCAACTACAGTAACTTAGTTTCGTTCTAACCAGATCTTGTTCGACTAACTAAATAGTCCTACCAAATGGTATCAGTTCTATTAAACTAAAAACTTTAACAAAAACATCTAACCTAGTGGCATGGCTTATACTTCACAAGAGAGTCCGCTAAACCACCGAGCTCGCCAAAACACAAAATTTGCTGATTGGCGCATTCACAGAATCTTATACTTGGTCATATCTAATACCTTACTCCCTTGTAATTCACTCAAAGCACCATATCTCAATAAACAATAACCGAATATTAGAATTTCGCCAGGCGGGCAGTTACAATTCATCTCCATTTTTAGTCTTCTAGGGGATCTTTACTATTTGGCTTTCTTGTCTTCTTTTAGAACAATTTCTTCAGGTATGTAGAGAATCTTGGAAGGTTATAGACAATTATTTCAAAACAATTATTTTCTTCTTCTTTTTTTATTATTATTATTATTATTATTATTATTATTATTATTATTAAATTTCTTTCTTTTTAGTTTTGGTGATTATCACTGTTATGGTGTCTTCTGCAATATCCACAATTTTAATTAAAGATGTTGAGGATTTCTCATCTTCTGTCTCGGAATCCATTGAGTTGAACATTTCAGCAATAAGGTTTTTGTATTTTTTTTTTTTTAGTTTTGGCCTAAGCCAACAATGCACTAGCAACCAATTTGGCTTAAAATCTTTTTCGCAATAGTTTGGCTTGAGGATCGGAGATGGATGGAAGTAAAAATATGATTTAAATTTTTTAAAAATTTAAATTTGATCTATTTTGAATTTAAAAATTTTAACACAAAAACTTAAATTTTTAAAAGTTTTTGGAGGAAAACTTTTGGAGAGAAACTTTACTCTAGAGAATTTTTTAGTCATGTATTGAGTTGTATATTTTATTGCTAAGCTGAGAACCTTTTATAGAGGTTTGCCTCTTAGATACAAAATTTCATTTTTAAACTTTTGTTTAAAATTTTTATATATATATATATATTTATATTTTTAATAAATATACTATGTATAATACTAAAAAAAAGGGACACGTGGTGTGTTTTAATAGCGTCACATGGACAATCAATGTCGATTAACATCGTTCAACACCAATCAACGTTTGGTCAAAGTCAAAAGTATTTTTCAATATTTAAATATTTAATATTATAATTTTCTTTTTTAATTTAAATTTAATATTTTTATTTTAAATAAACCTAATTGCCATATGACATTTTTTCATTGGCCAAAAACATGCCATGTGGCTCTTTTTCATTGGCCAAAGTTGCCTAACAGTTTTTTAACGTCTATTACAAAATGGACCAATATTAGAGGAAATTGATACTTTAGGTACCAAATTGGGACTAAAAAAAGTTTAGGTACCAAAATGGAAAAATGAATATACTTCAAGAGCTAAATTGTGAATTAAGCCTATTTATAAAGTAACAAATATTATTATAAAAACTCAAAAAAAAAAAAAAAAGAAAAAGAAAAAAAGAGCCATACATTATGGATTTGAACCTAAAAAGTCAAGTTTATAAAGCTTTAACTTCACCATTTCAATTAAAACTTCAATTGTTAGTGAAAGTACCATGAAGGCCCTATAGTAGATTGTATTTTGCCCCCTTTACTAAAATAAATGGGCAAATTAACCCTTATACGTTAAAAAAATAGCAAATTGACCTTTCCATTAAAAGTTCCATTCATATGTGCTACTAAGTAATTGTTTGACTTTTTTTCAAAACTTTTTTATATAGGTCCATTCATATGTCCAGTCTTAGGAGTGGGGTTACATTTTACCCCTCTACTGAAAAACAGGCAAATTAGCCCCTATACATTAAATCAAATAGCAAACTGGTCTTTTTGTTAAAGATTTCATTTATTTCTACTGTTAAATGCTAATATGACTGATAGAGGAACCAAACACTAACACGTGGCATGCCACGTTTACCTCATGTTGACATGATAATATTTTTAAAAAATAAAGTCCTAAAAATAAATAAATTTTATAATTTTTTAAAATATCATCAAGATGAACCTAGATAAATGGTTGTGTTGGTTCATTTCATCCTAGACATAATTTTTCAAAAAAAAAAAAGAGAATTATTTAAAAATTATTTAGAGTTATAAAAAATTTAAAATTATTAAAAATAAATCCAAAATGATAATTATCAAATGGTTGTCCAAACTCAGATAAAACTAGGAATCATTTGTTCAAGTTTAGTCTAGAATGATTTCTTAAATAATTATAAAAAAATTATAAAAAAATATTTAAAAATAATTAAGAATTATAAGAAATTATAAATAATAATTGAAAATTTTAAAAGTTATAAAAACTAGTATACCCACCTATAACATGTTTAAAGAATTCAATTATACCCATATACACACATATGTATTTTCTTAATGAAGTTGATATTTTTAGTTAATTAAGTTGAGCCCAATTTTTTCAATTTCTTATAATTTTTAATAAATTTTAAATAATTATCTATATTTTTGTATAATTTTTATAATTATTTAATAATTATTTAAGAAACAACTCTAGAATGAATTTAAACAAAATAGTTGTCTAGGCTCGTTTGAGTTTGGATTCTAACGTTGTTACTAATAATCTTCAATAATTTTAAAAATATAATTTCTTATAAATTTTAATTTCTTAAATAATTTTCTATAATGTTTTTAATCATTTCTTATAAATTTTAATTATTTTTAAACAATTTTCTATAATGTTTTTAAGAACCATGTCCAGGATAAACCCGAACAATTATTTGTCTAGGTTTGTTTTAACATAGACAACAAGTTTGTCTAGGTTCATCTTGGACGTGGTTTTTTAAATAATTTTTAAAAATTTATTTATTTTTGAGTTCTTTTAATTTTTAAATATTTTATGATGTAGTAAAATGTGTCACATCAATATGAGATACATATGACACACCATGTATCACTATTTGGTTGCTCTATTAGTCACAACATCACTTAAAAGTAGAAATGGATGTAATTTTTAGTAAGTTTTGCTCTTTAATTTAATGTATATGGACTAATTTATGACATTGGCATAATAAGGGGGACACACAGCTACCCATTATCAATGTTATATGACATTGGCTCAATTGGCATCAAGATTGTAGCCAGTGTAGGTGAATGTGAATTCAAGTGTATTCAAGTGTGTTTTATCTTTCTATTTAAGTTTTGAGGAATAATTATGGGGAAAAAGGTAGTTTTAGGCATTGTATAAAAAAAAAAAAGGACTTACAACCGCTCATTATTATTGTTTCAAGTATATTTTTTTATTCTTTTTTCTTTTTAATAAAATTTCCTTTAGTAATTTCGTTCGTTGTTCTTTGCTTTTCACTTTGCTTTTCACTATTTCTCCCATTTATGAGAAAAATAGGATTGTCTCATTAGAATCGTTTTGAGATGGCCTCTTGTTGGATGCTTAGAGCAGTAAACTGTTAGTAAAATAACTCAATCCGTTTTATTTTATCAAAGAATAAGTTGGCATGATTTGATTGGGTACAGTTGGGTGACATCAAAAGAATTAGTGATTTGGTTTAAACCGCTTGCACATTTGTTGACTTGAGCCGAATTTTTCTCATTCGTAAGGCTGTTGAAGAATTAAACTGTGAGAGCTGATTTCAGAGTTGTTCGTTTGACAAGAGTTCGTTGTAGTTAATTTACCACTACAGAGAAATTTAAAGTTTGAGACTGTTCCTCAATCTCTATAATCGACTTATCATAAAGTGAAATGAGATTCATGATTTGTGATCAGTTTAGAACCTAAACCAAAATTGTTTTCGTAGGCTTAAATTTATTTTGAATTCGAAATTTTATTATTCTCTCTTATTTTTATTTTATTTAAATTTTTTATTATTTAATTAAGTTATACTTTAAACCTCCACTTTGTTTTTCACCCAACAAAACGTTTTGGTTGTAAGAAATCACAAAATTAATCAAACCAATCTTTATCTCTACTACGAAGTTTAATTCTGTTTATCGGTCTAACTTCATTAGAAGAAGTCTACGAAATATTGTAGACAAAGAACTAAAAAACCTGCACTACGATTTTAACACTAAGAAATAACAAAATGAGCCAATAAAACATCCAACTTACGGAAGATTTTGAAGCAACAAAACGGGGCATTTCACATGCGTAACGCTATTTTATCATATATGTTAGCATGTAATTTTAATAATACTATAAAAAAATTAAAAGATTAAAAAAATCAGAAATTGTTTTTATCCTCAGCATAGTTTAAATGAAGAAATGGATGTAAAAGATTTGTGATGGGGTTGAGACTTTAAACGTTTCGATGATATTAATTGAATAATGGTTATTTGCAACATCAAAATCTACCCTCAAACAAATACAAAGAATCAGTGATGATATTAATTGAATAGTGTGCCTTTTTTGCCAATCCCATGGCTGGAAACGAAATCGAAGAGTCGAAAGCTTCAATCTTTTGGCTCATATCTGCGGTTTTTAAGAAAGCTTTTAGAGAAACCAACGTTAAAATCAAGCTCCGGGTTCAAGCATAACAAGCAGGCAGGCGGCGATGACTTTATTCTTTTCTGGAAAAAGTTCAAGGAGAGAAAAATGGGAAGGAGGTAGAGAATAGAGGATGGGAGAATCGTAGTGATGGTTAGAGAAAGGAGAGGGTTTCTCAGTTTTTGGAAACATTATTTTGAAATTTTTATAGATTCTTTAAAAGATTGTTGTTAAAATTTTCTTACGAATTAAAATTTTAATAATTCTTTTATTTTTAAAAAAATTCTTAATTTAAAGTCTGCCTACTGGCATGTTCTCTATCTGCCGACTGACACGGTTTTTTTGGTTTTTCTTTTAATGTCTTTATGAATCCTTGCTATTGGCAGCTTTTTCTTTGACTTGGAGGGCTTTGTTTTGAAGGACAGTAATGGAAAAGATCTGGCGGACCTATGTTTGGACGATGGTGAAGAGGAGGCATTTTTCATTCTGGTTGAGGATGAAGCACAAAGTCCAGCGTATAGTTTCTGTTTGGTGGGATGTTTTTTAACTGCTAGTGTTGTCCATTTCCCAACTATGAGAAATACAATGGCAAATATTTGGCACCCCTTGGAGGGGGTTTCGATTTCGGATCTGGGGGGAAAACATTTTCTATTTAAATTTTTCAATGAAGTGGATATTCATAGGGTTATCACAGGTGCTCCTTGGACTTTCAATAATCATTTATTAATTTTCCATAGAATTCAGGAGAATGAAGATCCTATGTCTATTCCTTTGATGTATTCTAATTGGTGGATTCAGATTCATGACTTGCCTCCGGGGTTTATCAGGGAGTCAATGGCTGTTCAATTTGGTAATTTCATAGGAAAGTTTTTGGAATATGATATGAAGCAGTTATCCAATGGTTACAAAAATTTTCTGCGCATTTGTGTTCAGATTGATGTTCGAAAGCCTCTGAAACGAAGAAAAAAAATCCTGATATCTGAGTCAAATTTTACTTACGCCAAATTCAAATATGAAAAGTTAACTTTATTCTGTTTTCTATGTGGCTGTCTTGGTCATGGTGACAGTTTCTGTCCGAAGAGACTTCAATGTGAGATGCAGGAAATGAAAATGGGCTGAGATTTGTCGTTGAGGGCTCAGCGGAGGAGAGCCACCACCGTGAACAATATTTGGCTAATGGAGAAGGGAGAGAATAATTTTTTTGGTAAGAATCATGTTGAGCAGCAATATGGCCAAAGATCTAGGCATAATCAAGGGGGAAGATCATGGCCAGATTTTAATCCTGCTCTTGGAATTAATTTGGAAGGCTCCAGGTTTATAAATGTGTCAAGTCAGAGGCAAGATTTACTGGTAAAAGTCAACTGGTGGGGTCTGGTCTGAATGAAGTGGAAATAAGGAGTGGGTCGAATGATATGAGCCTTAGTACTGGGATGGATTCGACGTGGATGGACTGTGAGATTGAAGAGGAGCCAATTATCAATGAAGATGGAAAGAAAAGACAAAGGTTTGACTCTTTGATTTCCAATGTTTCTATTATGCAAGATTCGTTGGAGATTAATGGTGGGCATTAAGCCTATATTAAACAATTATCGGCGGCTACCAGTTGGTATGCCGATCGGAAGTAATGAAAATTTTTTGTTGGAACATTCGTGGATTGGGGAGTCCGCAAGTAGTATGTCGTTTGCAGCTTATGCTGAAAATTTATCGTCCCCAAATTGTCTTCTTTATGGAGACAAAATTAAATAGTAACCGGATGGAAAAGGTAAGGAGAAGGTGTGGTTTTTTCAATGGTGTTGATATTCCCGCGGATGGGACTCGAGGAGGTTTAAGTATCGGCTGGAATGGGAGTCATTTAGTTTCATTGAATAGCTTCTCTAAAAATCATATTGATGTTGAAATTCAAGAGGAGGAAGATAATCCACGATGGAGATTTATGGGTTTTTATGGGGCTCCGGATGTCAGGGAAAAAGCTGAAACGTGGGATTTCCTTCGACGTTTGGGGCGAAATAACTCACTTCCATGGTTGGTTGGAGGACACTTCAATGATATTTTGTTTGCTAATGAGAAACAGAGAGGGATTTTTAGGAATGATGATAGAATGAAGGCTTTTCATAGAACTTTAGATGATTGTCAGCTAGAGGACATTGTGTATTTTGGGGCCTGGTTTACGTGGGAGAGAGGCCGTGTTTTGGAAAACAATATAAGAGAAAGAATTGATCGAGGCGTTGCTACTGATTCATGGGCTCATCTTTTCCCTAATTATTCATTAAGGCATCTTCCTTACTCTTTCTCGGATCATTGCCTTTTGCTTATTGATACGACAGCTGGAGTTTCTGGAAAAAGAACTAGTAATTTTTGTTTTGAATCGTGGTGGGTGTTGGAAGACTCATGTGAGGAAGAAATTAGAAAGTTGGGAACGCAGTTCGGGTTTTTTTTTAATCGTTTAGCAATTCTTGCTAATGGGTTGAAAATGTGGGCAGGAATGATTAAGGAAAAAAGAGGTCGAGATGTTAAAAGATTAACAAGGAGATTGGAGGTTTTGAATGAGGCGGATAGGACAGATGAGGTTTTGGCTGATCTGGTCAATGCCAAATTACACCTGAATATGGAGATGGACAAGTAAGAAAGATATTGGGAGCAAAGAGCCAGAGTGAATTGGCTGAAAATGGGTGACAAGAATACTTCGTTTTTTCACAAGTTTGCTTTTCAGAGATGGCGTATAAATCACATTCAGGGTTTACAAAGAAATGATGATTCTTTAGCTACAGATAGTACTGAGACTGGGAATATTGCTCGAGAATATTTCTCAGACCCTTTCGCTTCTCGAGGAATTGGTAATTTAAATCATATTCTTTCAGGGGTTCGGTGTTACATATCGAATAATATGAATCAAAGTCTGATGGCCACTTTCACAGAGGAGGAAATTGTTGAGGCGATTAAAGGAATGGAACCTACTAAAGCTTCAGGACCAGATGGTTTCCCGGCTTTTTTTATCAAAGGTATTGGCATATTATTGGTCACGAAACTAGCAAATTCTGTTTGGATATTTTAAATAATGGTGAATCCTTGGAAGATATCAACAAAACTCAGTTGGTGTTAATTCCAAAAACTGCAAATCCTCTCAACTTGAAAAATTTCGCTCTATTATCCTTTGTATGGTTATCTACAAGATTATAGCCAAAACAGTAGCTAATCGTCTACAAAAGGTTCTGGACATTTGTATTGATGACTCTCAAAGTGCCTTTGTACCTGGCAGACTCAACCAATAATGTGTTGTTGGCGTATGAGGTCCTCCATTCTTTCAAGAACAGAAGATTAGGATGAAAAGGTTTTATGGCTCTAAAGTTAGATATGAGCAAGGCTTATGGTCGTGTAGAATGGCCTTTTCTAAAAGGCATTATGTCAAAATTGGGCTTTTTTGAGTCTTTTATTGATTTAATTCTTAAATGTATTAGCTCAGTCCAATACTCAATTTTACTTAATGGTGAAGAAGGTCCTAGTTTTACTCCATCAAGAGGGTTGCGTCAAGGGGATCCTTTAAGCCCTTATTTGTTTCTGTTTTGTGGAAAGGGTTTATCTGCACTGGTGAGACTAACAAGCCAAGAAAGAAGAATTTTAGGAGCTAAGGTATGTAGTTCTTCCCCACCAATCTCTCTTCTCATGTTTGCAGATGATTGTATTCTTTTTGGAGAGGTTTCGGATAGGGGGATATCTGTGTTTAAAGACATTTTAAGAGAATATGAATCCTGTTCGGGGCAGTGTGTAAACTTTGAGAAGTCCATGGTTTTTTTCAGTTCGAATGTGAATAATCAGGATAAAAACTTGGTTTTCCAAGGTTTTAATGTTCGCTGTTCGACTGAGCCTGAAAAGTACTTGGGGTTACCAAATATGGTGGAGAGAAGGAAGAGATTGGCTTTCCAAATATTGAAGGATAAATTGAAGCAAAAGATAAATAGTTGGAGTATTAGGCATATCTCCCAAGGGGCAAAGAAGTATTTATTAAAGCTGTCTTGCAAGCTATTCCTATATTTACGATGTATTGCTTTCTCTTGCCAAAAACTCTCAGTGTGGAAATGGAAAATATAATAGGGGCATTTTGGTGGAACAAAAATCGAGGGAAAAAAAAGGTATGCACTGGTGTGACTGAAAGTCGTTATACGTGCCTAAGGATAATGGTGAGATTGGGTTTCACAATTTGAATTCGTTTAATATTGCGTTACTGGCCAAACAGGGTTGGCGTATTTTACGTAATCCTAATTCTCTACTTGCGTGTACTTTGAAGGCAAAGTATTTTAAAGACTCAGATTTTTTAAATTCCAGGTTAGGGAATTTACCTTCTCTGACCTGGCAGAGCTTATGGTCTGCAAAAGGGCTCATTCTAAACGGTTTGGGATGGAGGATTGGCAATGGGAGGAATGTCTCTATCTGGGGTGATGCATGGGTCCCTGGCAGTGAGGATTTCAGAGTTCAATATTTGAATGTTAACTCGAGTTTATTAACAATTTCTGATTTCATTGAGTCCAATGAGAGGAAATGGAAAACCGAGTTGATCTATAATACCTTTTTGGATAAGGACACTGAGCGGATCTTATGTATTCCTTTGTCTATGAACCAGCATGAGGATCATATTATCTGGAAAGGCGAGTCGATGAGGGAGTACACGGTGCGCAGTGGGCACAAACTTCTTTTACAGGGTGGACAGAATCAAATACAATCAAATTACAGTCACTTTTACAAGAGATTGTGGAGCCTAGATTTACCTCCAAAAATTAAAATTACAAACTGGAGGATTTTTTGTAACTATATTCCTACTTTTTGTAATCTACATTATAGAAGAATGTTGGGATCTGCGACCTGTCGAAGATGCCAGAATGAAGCGGAGTCGAGGGCGTACTTGTTCTGGGACTGCCCTACAGTAAAGGAAACGTGGGAGAAATTAGGGGTGATATGGCCTGTTTCAGAGGTTAACACAGATTACAAAGAAAAGCTTAAAATTATTTTTGAGTCATGTTCTTTGACAAAATGCAGGCTGATTGTTATTGCTATATGGGCTATATGGACATCAAGAAATAGGTTCATTCATGAAGGAGAAATTAAATCGGGTTCTCAGATAGTAGATTTTGTTCTTAACTATCTAAAAGAACTTGATGGATTGAATTCGAACGTACTTGTGAGAAGTGTTCAGTCGGGTAGATGGATCGATCCGGAGGGGATGAGAGTAAAAATCAATTTCGATGCTGCATTCAACAAGCAAATAAATGAGTCTTGTTCCGGTTTAGTGGCCCGAAATACAAGAGCAAAAGTGATTTGTTCAAAATCAGTTATGTACGAGAACATACCTTCTGCTTTTGCGGCAGAAGCAATGGCATGTCTTCAGGCAATCCAACTTGGGCTTCTTCTCGGGCTGAGGGAAGTTGAGATCGAAGGTGATTCCCGTTCGGTGATCCGCAAATTGCAAGATGAGAAAGAAGATAGATCAGATCTTGAAGTTTTCATAAAGGACTCAAAGCAACTGAGTTTAGGTTTCGTGTTATGTGTCTTTCGGTATATTCCTAGAGAATCTAACAAAGTTGCTCATCTTATTGCTAAAGAGGGTTTTCATAGGAGAGAGGCTACTTATCTGATGAATACAGTTGTTTCTGGAGCAGAGGAAGCGATGTTAGGCGATCGGAGATGGACTAAGTCTGTGAGAGGTTGAATCGTTGGATTTGCTAAAGGAAAGATTTGGGATGGAGTTTGAACAGTTAGAAGGTGTGGTGGTTTTCCAAAGTTTTCAATGGGAAGTGATGGAGCTGCTGATAATCAATGTAGTGTAATTATAGATGTATGCGGTTTCCTAGGTGTTTGTTGCTTTTGAGGGAAGGGGTTTTATTGGATAACAGTTGGAAGATTGAAGTTTCTAGAGCTCCCTTCAGTTTGCACGCTGGATCTTTAATTGGATTGTTTTCTTTTATGTTTTTCTTTTCAGTTTTGGGCTTGCTTGACTGTCCATTTGTTTTTTGTTTTCTAGTCTGAATTGGGCTTTTGTTTTAATTATGAAAAAAGATCCCTTTTCAAAAAAAAAAAAATCTTAATTTTTCTTAGTTTTTTATTTATTTATAATTTTTAATATTTTTTTGAGTTTTTAAAAATGTTTATTACTTTTTGTTATTTTTTAAAGAAATCAATATTTTTTTTGAATATTTATAAAATTTTCTTTATCTTCTTAATCTTTTTAATTTTTTAAAATTTTTTTTTATAATTTTAACATTACATGATCACATGGCATATAAAATAAAATAGTGGATGTTATTAATTGTTAATCCAAATTTAACTAATTTTACCAAAATAGAACGATGGAGAACTAAAGTGCTTAAAAAAAAGAATAATGTTGATATCAAAAAAAAAAGAAAAAAGAAAAATGATTAAATTGACTAATTAATCAAAAGTTAAGAGCTACTTTAGACATTAAATCTTTTTATATATTTGTATCATAATTTTTGGTTTAGTATTTCACTCATGCATTCAAATTTTGCAAGTCCATCCTTTAAAAAGAAAAAGAAAAGATAATCCCAGTCTACTTATTTATTATAGAGTCCCATACCAATAACAAATACACACCTAGGAATGGAAAGTAGAAGGTGAATACCACAGTTTGCTGAGTTCAAATCTTCAAAAATATTTCAATGACAAACAAATACAGCAACATTCATAATGCCAAAGCTCCTGTTTTGTAGGTCAAAAGACTTGCGAAACTCAATCCAAATCATAAACTGCAATAAAGGGCATTAGAACACTACCTAGCCAAAGTTTTCCGTCCCTCTCATCGACTTCACTAACCGCTTTCACGACCTTCCCTTCACTATCCTCCAAAATCCGTAAAAGCTTTCCCTCCGGGCTGTATTTGACGACTTGTGCATGCAGCTTACCCCCAACATGAAGCAGGACTTGAACCTTTGTTGAGATGGGGAACTTCAGAATGAACTTCCTAACTTTTGGGTGTAATCCTAATATATGAGAGTACATGGACCTTCGAGAGTTAATTGCGACCCAAAATTCGCCATCTTTGTTTGTGCGGATGTTGTCGGGAAATCCTGGTAAGATGGCGAATACCTCCCAAGTCCCCGCTTTCTCACCTTTCAACCAGTATTTGAGTAATCTGTATTTAACAGATATCAAACCATTACATAGGAATAGTAGATAGTTATCCATTAAAGAACATCTCAATCTGCATCTCTTTTGATACCATCACACTCAATGATCAAAGCAAACAACAGGGCAAATCCAACAAAAACAAATGTACCATGATAGGCACTCCCACAAAAAAAAACAAAAGAAAACGTCCATTTTTAATGTGATCTTTCCCTATGTTACTCGAACTCAGGGTTAAGTGTCAATCATCAAATGCAAGTATGTGTCTGATACAAATATGCTTAATTTTTGTTAAGCATACCCCCATACCCATCTTTAAAACGAGTCGGACATGTATACTTTAGGGAAAATGAGGGATCAGATTAACAAAGATCTTTCCAATATTCCCAAAGCAGTGATTTACATCTAGAGGAAAAACTTCTGCACTGGCTGGAGCACATCTAAGTTGATAATATTTGGGTATATTTGGAAGCGAAGCTCACCTGCCAGGACATCCTTCACAACATACAAGAAAAGTACCATCTTTGCTTAAGGATACACCATTAGGAAATTGGAGATTTGTCATAAGGATAGTGGTTTCCTTTGTGTGTGGATTATACTTGATAAGCCTCCCACCATTCTCCGAAGAAAAAATTAGCTGCTTGAAGTTCCTGAAATGTTATTGTGTCAGTACTAATGGATAGTTCGGATGATGGGGTCTTTCGAGTAAGCATCATATATACATATACATTGCAACATTAGCAAACGGAAAATTTGCACGTCTCGAGTCTCAGAAGTTCAAATGTCAATCAAAATAAGCACATATAAACTTTACGCAGATGTTTTCCAGCAATGGTTGGAATATAGAAAATATGCATCCTCTACCATATCCTAGAGAATAGGCGGCAGTGGCAATTGAATGTCGTTGTGATTTAATAAAATTTATCATCAGAAACCCACCTTCTTTGGTATTTGCTGCTGCTATCAGTAAAATATACGATTCCTTCATCATCAATGTCAAGGTCATTGGTAAACCTCAGGGGCACCCCATTTGCCTCTGTTACAAGTGATGTCGCTAATCCTCCTTCCGGACCAACCTTCAGCAACCCCAAATATGCATCGGCAATGTACAAATCACCGGTTTTCTTATCAAATCGGAGGCCCAAAGGCCTGCCACAGATATGCTCATTTGGTAGGTAACTCAGAGGTGATGGCTTTGGATTACAAAGTTCTGACCTGAAATCAGAATTAAATATGGTGAATGATTTTCCTAGAACTCCCCAACAAGATCTTAAGAAAACACGTTGCAAAGCAGATAACCCGGCCAACTTTCTAGTGTCATTATTGGATATAAAATATATGCTACGTGACTAACACTTCTAAGCTTCTAAACCCATAATTTACCGACATCGAGTAAAGAAAGTCTGGAAAGCTCAAAGAATCACTGTTTCTTCTCTTTTATATTGAAGAAGCACACTTCTTTAGCGATATAAATCATTTGATTGGTTTTTTAAATTCAGTGTTGAACCATTTTCTACAAATCCAAGTAACCTCTTTACTAAAGAAAACAATCATGACGATTAACTGAACAAATGGAAAGTTAAAAAATTCCCAGGCTGATGATACTTGACACTTTGTTCATAGAAATTTCTACCAATCTGCATCAAAAAACGAGCTTGAAAACTCACCTATTGCTGGAAGTATGAGCAAAATCATTCCACTTTTCACCATCCCTGAAGACAATGCGACCATCAGCAACACCAGTGTAAGGACCACGGCCAAGAGGGTCAAATGCGATGCTCTCAGGGCCTTGAACCTGGTTCAGGAACTTAATCTCTGATTTCTGAAGCAAATTATCCTTGTCCCTAACCGTTGGAACCATTTCCCATGGAGGCATATCCACCTTGTAAGCCTCAAAGTCGGGGAATTCAGAGATTGCACTGTGCTTAAAAGGGTCTGTCCCACAGTACAGCGCCAGCAGCAGAAACAGAATGGCAAGAATTCCCCCTGGCGTCATCGCTACAAAATTTGAGAAAAAACAAGAAAAAGACCAAATCCTGGAACCCAAAATGTTAACTTTTTCAGCTTAAGTTTAAGCCTCTTACGGGCAAAAAAGAAAAAAAAAAATTGATTTGAAATTTGGGTGCCCAAAAATCTAAGCCTTTTTACTGAGGAAGAAAGGAACAACACAACCCTTTTGTTTGTTTGTGTTAAAGGATTGACAGAGTCCTTTATCTTAGGTGGAGCTCAGTTTTGCTGGCTGTCTGGATCTTGGTAGAAACTGACATTAATGCCAATGTTGGGGTACTTATAGGTTTGGTTTCAACTTTCAATTTTCAAGTGTGTTTCAAGACGGATGGTACCGACATTCATTTGTTTATTTTTAGGCTTATTTGTATTTTGGTTAATATTAAGCAAATTTGTTCAGATGAATTGCCCAAAAATGTCTTTTTCTTTTGAAAAATTATCGAATTAGGCCAGTTTTTTTTTTTTTTCAAAATTTACCAAATTAGGTCGATTTTTGAGAGAAAAAGAAAATTTATCTAGCTGGACGTTTTCAATGAATTTGGCATGGAAACACTTCCAACTGAATGCGCTTTACTGCTCAATCAGCAAAGCGCATCCAATTGAACACATTTTGCCTGCAATGGCTACCCTCCAACGGGGTGAATTCCAAAGGCTAATTTTTTCCCTATTTAAACCCCAAATTTCCCACATTTTCAATTCACTCTTAGCTCTCTCTTAATTCATTCAATCCTCCTTCAATTCTTTCTTAATTCTTACTCAATTCTCTCAATTCACTCTTATTTTTATAAAAATTGTATTAAGTTTTTTTAATTGATTTTTTATTACGATTTTTATTTGTATTTATTGAAATTAGTAATGAAAAATTCTCTTGTTCGTTTGGATGGCAAGCACATTTCAACCATTCAATTGCAAATGGTAAGATTTTTTTTTATTTTTAATCTAATTTAATTCAATTTAATTATTTTGTTGCTATATTGAAATTTAAGATTTTTTTATGTTTTTTAATAATTAGCCGGAAGATCAGATTTGGAGATGCTCCTCTATCGTCTTTAATAGAACCATAATTAAGAAATGTGAGATTTTTGCACGTGGCCCGTATGGGTAGGGGGTATAAATTGGATCCTACACATGTAAGCGTGTTGGTGGAAAGATGGAGACCTGAAACACGTTTCTATTTTCCATGCAGCGAGTGTACCATCACACTCGATGACGTGTAGTTACAGCTTAGGTTACCGGTGGATGGGCCGGTAGGGACTGAGTCAGTTGTCGCTGCCGATAGGAGAGATGTATGCGAACAACTTTTAGGGAGGGTTCTGGACAAGATTTTTGGAACCCAGATAGATATAATTGGTTGAAAAGAAATTTTGTTGAGCTCGATGCAGAATCGAGGGAAGTTGAAAGAGAACAACATGTCGAGCATACATCTTTAGGATTATCGAGGGCCTCTTACTGCTCGATAAATCATGAAATCTTGTCCATTTAAGGTGGCTGCTAAAATTCGTGGATTTTAAAGAAGCGAGCCGACTCATTTAGAGGAAAACACGTTTAGTTAGACGTGCTTTGCTGACTGAATAAGAAAGCGAGCCCAGCTGGACACATTTTCCTTCTCTCTCCAAAATAGGCCTAATTTGGTAATTTTTGAAAAAACCGGCCTAATTTAATAATTTTGATAAAAAAAATAAGCATTTTTGGGTAATTCACCCAATTTGTTCTTCATCAACAGTCTTCATTAATTAAAAAACAAGGTTAATTAATAATAATAATAATCAAATAAAAAATAAATAAATGTATATCCTAGTTTTTAGAAATAAAACAATCAATTATAAATTAAAATTATATTATAAATAAATAAAATAAGCTCACAAATGATAATATTATTAACTTTAAATGATTTATTAAACAAATTTCTTCGTAACTATAAATGAATTAAAAAACACTTTGTTTATGTTTCACTCATTTAATAAACCAGTTTTAAAATACTAAAAAACCCGTTTTAAAATCTTATTAATATTCATTCTAAATAAATAAAAATTAAACTGTTTATAAACTATTTATCGAGCTTTGCCTTGATCATAATGTTTTTATATATATAAACTTTTTGTATACAAAAATTAAATTTTATATTAATAAACGGAGATATGAGCCTTAAAAGTCTTAGAATTAATAACAGAAATTCTCAAAAAAATAAAAAAATAATGATAATTAAGTAGAATCATATTTTGGATAACGATTATATAAAAATTAAGATATGCAAAATAGTAAAATTAATATAAACACGAAAGTAATATATGGACTAATCAATTTTAATATAATATTGATTATTAAGAGATTAGAAATTATATAAGGTAGCGTTGAGAATTGGAATTTAGATTTGGATTTCAAATTTTAACTTTCAAATTTATGATTTATGAATTCATTATTTTCAAATTTTTTATGTGGGAATTAAAATATTTGAAATTCAATATTTTGAATTAATTCAAATTCATTGATTGGACAATTCAAATTTAGATTTGGATTTCAATAAATTCTAAACTTAAAAATATTTTTTAAAAAATAATTATTTAAGAGGATTTTGAAAATTGTTGTTTGAACCGAATTGGATTGGTTGGTTGAATCGGGAATCAGTTAGGGTACCGGTCTGGAGAAAGGCATTAAACTGGTTGACTTGAGAACCAATACAGATCGGATGATTGGTCAATTGAACCAGTTGAGCCAATTTTTTTAAATTTTTATGAACTTTTAATGATTTATTCAATAGGACCGGTTGAACCAATCATACCAGTCAAACCGACAAAATTAGTTGAATTGATCAAACCAGTTGGACCAGCAATCCAGTGGCCTAATTGATACGGTCGTTGAGAGCACCAAAAATATCCTATCCTTAATAAATAATGAAAGAAAATAGTAAAAGGGAAGTAGGGTCAAATCCTCAGGGACTGGTTTGCAAAATATCCTGTTTCGTGAAATCCTGGGCAGAATCTCACCCAAGGAAACCTGCGTTCCTGAAAAAAAAACTGAATTAAAAGTTGATCTTAAAAAATAAAAGCAGAATTTAAAGTTGACTAAAATTGTGATTACGAGAATTAAAACAAAAAAAAATAAACAGAGTTGAGAAAATAAAGAGTTTCTTATGTGGCGAGATTCCAGCCTCCAGTTGCCTAGATCCGCCTTCGGCTCAATCCTCCTGCTTTTAAATGACCCTTCTCAAACCAAGTAAGCCAGTTACAGTGGAAGAGGACGCCTACGACCACTAGCTCCAAGAATTTAGACTTACGAATTTAGGGAACCTAACTCTAGCCTGCAATCGCTTTTGTGGGATCGTCTATGCTAGATCAACGCTTCTCAATGGCGAATCACACGCCATTTTGTCTTCTGGGCTCGCCAACCTCTGACGTAATAAGTTAACGAACCGACTGTGCAATCCTTCCAAAACATACAAAGCGGCCGCCTTTGCATACGTTGAAAAGTTTACTTCTAAAGGACATGGACGGAAGCGTCAGCCCCATAGTGCAGAGAAACGATGAATACTCGGCGAGAAGGCTAAGTACGGATTCCAAGCCTCAAGAACCCTTTTTTTGGGGAACATCGACAACCTTCGGCTAGATGGGTTTAGTGGCTCATGGTTGTGGTGTAAAAGAAAATAATTATAAAAAGGGAAAAGGGAATTTTATTGAAAGAAAATATGGAAAGAACAAAAGCCTAGACTTTTGAGGGAAGAGTGTTTACAGAAAAAGATGGATGCATTTTGAGTCACTTCACCCCCTATTTATAGCTGGGGGAGATAGTTTAATCCTACTTAAACTCCCAAAAGATAAATACATTTAATTGAAGATAAATAAAATAAAATAAAATCCTAAAATTAAATAATCCTTAATAATTATCTTAATATTAGTTATCCTAATATAATTAAAATAGAATTTGATTGAATAAAATCTCTTCTTTTTGCATTTCAACCTTTGTGTTCTCCATGCTTGCACTTTTGGCACCAACTTTTCCCTGTGTCGCACATTGGCCCATTTTATCTCTAAATTCATGCTTTTGGCCCTTAATTTTGCTTTTGCCTCCAATTTAGTCCCTATGAGATAAAAGATCATAAATAGCTCAAATTAGCAGGATCATACTTAGAATAAACACATAATTAATACATAAAAATACGTTATTCTAGAGTATTATCAAATTCCCTCTACTTAGCCCATGCTTGCCCTCAAGTATGGTTCTTATCTATTGTGAAAGTTATATTCTGCCATAAAAGAAATACCACTCCAAAGTTTCATAAAAATTAGTTAAAAATGCATATGAAAAATAAAGAGAACCCTAAGCTTGCTTTAAGTAAAACAGAAAAAGTTTTCCAATTAATACACACAGAAATTAGAATCGACTTGAATTATTTCATGAAAATTAGGTAAAATACCAAACCTACCAAGACACCCTATTTGTTTCCTCCTTTAGTGCCCAAATTTTTTTTATTTTTTTCTTTATTTATTTTTTGGTTTTATGAATATATTGAACCTTTTGACGCGAAGAGAGATGACAGCCAAGCACTCCACCTCGGTTACTCAGCCCAACATACTCCTAATTTATTATAATTTTTTTTCTTAAGAACATATTGAACCTTTTGACGCGAAGAGAGATGACAACCAAGCACCTCACCCCGGTTACTCAGCCCATCATGTTCTTAAAAATTAATTCCGGTTAGCGGAGTTTTACCTCACACGTCACACAACCTTTTGACGCGAAATAGGATGACAATCCAAGCACCCTACCCCGGTTACTCAGTCAGTCACGTTTTTAAGCTGCACTCATAACCGCGGAAAAATTGTTAACATTAAACGAAATTTTAATTTTGGAGAACTTAGGAAAAACAATCAAGTGTCAAGAATAAGTTTCAATAATCACCTAATAGCCATGAACATAAATTTAGCATGCAATCATATTAAGTGTCCACTTTATATTAAACTTGATCAATTTTACAAAAAGCAAGATAGAGTTAACTCTATTAATCACAATTATTTTTAGCCTAACAAAAATAAAACAGTGGAGATGGCATCAATTATGGAAAAATCGTAATTTTCTCAGAAGACAAGAATCATGCATGTAGGTCAAATAGTGGGCAAATCCTGGTAAAAATCTTGGGCCTGAAAAGAGGCAGAATATTCTAATAATAATAATAATAATTTTGGGGCAAAATGGAGCATCAAACAGCAACACCAAAAATACAACAAATAAAATGACAGTAATAACGAAGAGTACCTCCCCCCTACTTAAAACACATTGTCCTCAATGTGGAAGAAAATAAATAAATAGGTAGAAAAGTTTAGAAGAACTCCCCGTGTATTTACTGTCGTTCGCGCATAATGGCAATGAGCTCGGTTAGTTGCTGGCCACAAGCGTTGCTCAACGGTCATCGGAGGTTGGGCTTGAGTGGGTTCGTACCATGGTAGTTGGAAAATCGGTGATGGAGGTGGTGATGAAGAGGTTTCGGTGGCTATGGAGGTTTTGTGAAAAAAATTGGAATTTTTTTTTTAGGTTTTGGGGTTTTATTTGGCTAAAAGGGGGTGTTTGACTGCAGGTTTTGGGGAATCTAGAGCAAGAATGCTCTATTCCAGGCTGGAATAGGGATGGAACAAGAGCTATTTGGCTGCAGGTTTTGTCTTTTCTCCTTTTTCTCTCTATTTTCGTTTTGGTCCACCTAGTTAGAAGAAGAGAATTTTTATTAATGTCCAAAATAAAATAAGTAATAAATGATTAAGATAAAATAATAAATAATTAAAATAAAATAATAAATAGAGTAAAAATAAAGAGAAATAAAAATTAGGTTGCCTCCCAACAAGCGCTTGTTTAACGTCGTTAGCTTGACGCCGTGAATGAGATTATGGTGGCTCTAACTGAATTTTTTGACCGTGTGGGCTTGAAAATTCTCGCAAAATGGCTTCAACCGTTGGCCCTTGACTACGAATAGCTTTTCTGTCTCTTCATTCTCTATTTCAACTGCGCTATGTGTGAATGCTTGGGTCACAATAAAAGGTCCTTGCCATCGAGATCGAAGCTTTCCTAGGAATAGCTTTAATAAGGAGTTATAAAACAAAACTTTTTGTCCTACCGAAAAATGCTTCGTAGCTATTCTCTTATCATGAAACAACTTTGTCTTGTCTTTATAAATGCGAGCATTCTCGTAGGCATCGTTGCGAATTTCTTCTAACTCTTGGATGTCTAATTTCCTTGCCCTTCCTGCAGGTTCTAACTCCATGTTACATTGTCGAACAGCCCAATAAGCTTTATGTTCTAATTCTACCGGAAGATGGCAAGCTTTGCCAAAAATAAGTCGGTACGGGGTCATGCCAATTAGTCCCTTATACGCTGTCCGATAGGCCCAAAGTGCGTCATTTAGCCGAAGACTCCAATCCTTCCAGTTGGGTTGAACTGTTTTCTCCAAAATAGTCTTTATTCCCATGTTCGAGACTTCGGTTGACCATTCGTTTGGGGATGGTAAGCTTTAGCTATACGGTGGTGAACTCCGTATTTTGTCAATAGCGCCTCCATGACTTTATTGCTAAAGTGGGTGCCACGATCACTGATTAGGGCTCGAGGTCTGCCAAACCTGGAAAAAATAGTTCGTTTTAGAAACTCCACAATAGTCTTGGCATTATCATTACAAGTAGGCTTTGCTTCTATCCACTTAGAAACATAGTCTACTGCAAGAATTATATATACATTGCTAAATGAAGAAATAAATGGGCCCATGAAATCGATGCCCCATACATAAAAAATTTCACAAACATGAATCGGGGATAGGGGCATTTGATTTCGTTTAGTGATGTTACCTGTATGTTGACATTTATTGCAAGACTTACAGAAGTTATATGCGTCTCAAAAAATTGTGGCCAATGTAGCCCACATTCTAACACCTTGTGAGCAGTCCACTTAGGGCCAAAGTGACCTCCGCTAGCTTCACCATGACAAAAATTAAGTATAAAAGTTACCTCAGTTTCTGGAACACTGATCGTGTGTCAGAGTCTTAAAAATTTATAAAAAGAATGATCGAGCCTAGAAACTAACTATGACAACGATTGAGGCAAGCGCACCTATCGAACAATAGTATAGTTTAGTGGCAAGACCGGATTGTTGAACCCAAAGGAACCAAAAGTATAATACTAACTTTCTTTTTATTATTTAGCCTAGAAATTAAGGATTTATTAAAATATTCTAAAATTAACTAATTATTAAGCTTAAGATGCAAAGACAAAGAGAATGAATTGGTGAAAATACTTGTGGGAAAAAAACCAATTGATTAATACAATACCCGAGGAAGAATCCACCTAGACTTCACTTGTTATCTAACTCTGAACCAGACGATTTATTCACTTGACTTGATCCGTAAGATTCCCTAATTTATATTAATACCTCTTTCGAGGCTATTAACATCTAACCCTAGGTTGATTAATTGAAATTTCTTTCTAATTAAAACCCCTAGAATTGCATTAACTTGATCTATGGACTCTCATATTAGGTTTGACCCTAATCCGGCAAATTTTCATCATCCTATTTCTAGGGTTGCGATCATCTCCGCTTAATTATGCTAGATCTACTCTTAAACAGGGACTTTTGCTCCACTGCCTAAGCACATCAATACTTGAATCAATATCCTGAAATATCAAAGCAAGAATTAAGAACACATAATTAAGAGCAAATCAAGTATTTATCATATAGTTCAGAAAACAATAATAAGATCCGTCTTAGGTTTCATCCCCCTCAGGTATTTAAGGGGTTTTAGTTCATAATCATAAAAGAATACATCTCAGAAGAAAATATAAAACAAAACATAAGAAAAACCTTAAAACCCCCTGAAGGAATTGAAGAGAAGATCTTCCGTCTTGAGTATAACTCCGGCTTCTTGAGACGAATCAACTGGCTTTCTTCGAGTAAATTCCACAATTCTGGCCTCTCTGGCTCGACTCTTCGGCCTAACTTGACGCCTAACTGGACCCCCTTGAAGGTTGGCCTCTAGGGTGTTTATATAGGCTTTTGGAATGGCTTTCTTTGCTTCTAAGTACCCTAATCCGAATGAAACTCTTCTTTGTCACGACAGGGACACGCCCATGGCACACGCCCGTGTGAATCGTGGCCAGGCCGTGTTCGGGTCTGTTAAGGTGGCACGACCGTGTGGTCTTGGGCCCAGGCTGTGTCGATTTCGTGATATGGCCCATTTATTCCGTTTTAGGCCCGTTTCTCGTTCTTTTCATCCGGTGCTTTCCTAAGTATAAAACATGGAAACAAAGGATTAAGAGCACCAAATTCCATAATTCAAGGCTTAAATCATCCAAAAGTATGTTAAATGTGGGATTAAAATATGTTTATATTACGGTTTATCAAATACCCCACACTTAAGCATTTGCTTGTCCTCAAGCAAAATTCTCGACTCACAATTAAAATGAACTTCCTTGATTCATAATATTCATCAATAATGTTTCATCATAATTCAAAGATAATTCATACATTGACAATTTAAATAGAAAGATCTTAAAGATTCAAATAATCAAAGTCATAGTTTTTGTAGCACGAAAAATATAGGTGTTTCCCCTTACCTAAATAATTACCTTTAATTCAAAATCGACAAGAGTTGACATCCTCACTAAAGATTCACTCAAATCACTCAAAGTGTTTAAGGTTCAAAATTAAACACTCAAAAGTCGAACATGAAAAGTTAATCCCATAGGCTTGCATGAAAATAAATCTCTACCACTGTAAAATGAGATGATACACAAATCAAAAGGTCTTTTAAAAAGGGTTGTAATGGGGCTTAGGTTAAATGTGTGGATAAAGGCTGAATTAGAGGGTTAGAATCGAGATTGAATTGACAATTTACCTAACTAGAAAAAATAAATTAATACTTGAATAATAATAATTTATTGAAAATTTTGAAACTAGTAATACGAGCTTCTTCTTCAAGATGTGGAACTTAAACGTATAAGTTCACTTAATCATAAAACTAATAATGAATATACTTCGATTTTTTTTAAGAACAAATCAAGTCAATAATGAGAAAGAACTTTAACAATTGAAATATAGATCATAGTTAGGAAACTGTTCAAAATCAAATCTCGATGTAAAGGTGGTCAAGAGGAATGGTGATAACAAATACAGACCGGGTTTTGGGTTAATATTAGTAGGTGAGCTAATAAAAGGTTTGTTAGGATCAAAAGAGTTCACTAGGGGTTAATTGTGAGGGTAAGCTTTTTAGTGGAGTGAGTGGGTTAAATCCTAGGTGCCTTTATCATCTCAGTATATCAAATCAATTAATGTGGTCTCGACATGTATAATCGAAGCAAGTTTTAGAATAACAGCTCAATGTTGACACACTCATAATCACAAGGTGAGCATGAAAGAATGCATGCTCTAAAAGGCTCAAGATCTTACAAAAATTATGGGTTTTTGATATCAACTCTGTAAATTTCAAATTTCAAGGTACTAATTAGATTCAGGTAGACAACCTAATAAAATTTTAATTTTTTGAAAATGGACTTATCATGCTTGATTCTCTAGTCTCCTAAAGTTTAATTCATCACTGCACAATTATCAATGACTTAATCCAAAGCATATCAATACACATCATGACTCACAGGAAATTTCATTCTAATTAGTAATATGAGAAAATTACTTAAAGAACAAGGCAAAATTTACGGTATAATTCAGGGATTTGAGAATAATGCAGAAAGTTAGGCATTTTCTTGAAATAAATATTCACCCCCACACTTAAGATGTACATTGCCCTCAATGTACAAAGATATATATGAAATTTAGGAGAAAGGGAGAGGTGAAACTTCCTGAATTTTGATGGCTTCCTTGAGTTGGGAGTGTCGTGGTGTGGTGGCCGCCGACAATCTCTACGCTAGATGAAGAAATTGGGAAGCTCGTAAAGAATTAGCCAGGAAATAATAATAATAATTCAAAATATACTAAATATATATTTAAGGCAAGAAAGATAAAAAGAAAGAAAATATAAAGTAAAATAAAATTAAAAGAAAAGATTAATGGACCAAAGAGTCCTTATTATTAGATGGTTCGCGAGGTGAGTGTGATTTTTGAGGCTGTGGTGGGGTGGCTATGGTCGTGGTCATGGTGATTCCCTAGCAGCCTTTAGAACCTAAATCAAAGAAAATGAAATAGAATAGATTAAACTAAGTAAAAGAAAAATACAGAAAAGAAAAATAAAGGAGAAGTGAAAATGAAAAGAGAAGTTAAGTGGAACCAAAGGTCCTTTTCCTGTCGAGTTAATGAAGTGGCCGATATGAACTTATGTAGATCGGTCTCACAAAGGGAGACTGTGCTAGGATCCTTCCGTTTCTTCGACATGGATGATTGTTAGAACAAGAGTTAGGAGAGTGGAGGAAAGAATGAAAATGGAGAGGGGATGTAAAGGAGAAAGAAGGGTGGGAAGTAGGTAAGAAGGAAAGGGGTGGCTTAAATAGAAATTTTAGGTCTGGTATGTTCCCACGCCCGTGTACCGTGGGGGTGTCGAGTCACATGGTCGTGTCGCACGGCCGTGTTATGCTTCGTTCGTTTCTCCCACGCCCATGTGCAGGTCACCACGCCCGTGTTGCTAAAATAGTGTCGGCCACGGCCGCATCGCACGACTGTGGGGTTAGTTGGGCCCATGACTTGAAGATATTTTGCGTCATGTGTCGTACTATCTCTGCCATGTCAGTACGTACATCTGTAGCCTCCACACGGCCACGGCCACGGCCGTGTGGTGTGGAAATTTGCACTTGGTTAGTTTATAGTTAGGTGCTAAAAAGGAAAAGTAAAAGTAAAAGTAAAAATAAAAATGTGAAAATTAATGGGGTTAGTGCTCGGGTTGCCTCCCGAGAAGCGCTTGTTTATAGTCTTAAGCTAGACTTACCTTTCATTCGCACATTTAGGGTGGTTTCAGGAGTTGAAAGTCATTCCTCATGCTATCGGTCCTATTATTAGTATGTAATTCGAGTCGAGTAGCGTTTACTTTAAAAGTGCCTAATGTAGGAGTACTTACCTCGACTGTTCCTTATGGGAAAACCTTGAGTACCCTAAAAGGGATTTCTTTGTTTGTATTAGGGTTAGGAGGAGGTATTCGAGGGTCTGCCTTATCTAACAATACCTGATCCCCGATCTTAAATTCGTTTGTCCCACAGAATGGTGCTGGTTCTGCTTCGTGTATTCCTAATTTCTCCTTAAAGTGTGTCTTCCACTCGTCTAGTACATCCATAGCCTCCACACAGCCACGGCCATGGTCGTGTGCAAGGCCATGTGGTGTGGAAATTTGCACTTGGTTAGTTTATAGTTAGGTGCTAAAAAGGAAAAGTAAAAGTAAAAGTAAAAATAAAAATGTGAAAATTAATGGGGTTAGTGCTCGGGTTGCCTTCTGAGAAGCGATTGTTTATAGTCTTAAGCTAGACTTACCTTTCATTCGCACATTTAGGGTGGTTTCAGGAGTTGAAAGTCATTCCTCATGCTATCGGTCCTATTATTAGTATGTAATTTGAGTCGAGTAGCGTTTACTTTAAAAGTGCCTAATGTAGGATTACTTACCTCGACTGTTCCTTATGGGAAAACCTTGAGTACCCTAAAAGGGATTTCTTTGTTTGTATTAGGGTTAGGAGGAGGTATTCGAGGGTCTGCCTTATCTAACAATACCTGATCCCCGACCTTAAATTCGTTTGTCCCACAGAATGGTGCTGTCCTGCTTCGTGTATTCCTAATTTCTCCTTGAAGTGTGTCTTCCACTCGTCTAGTTCATCGATCTGAAGCCTTCGTTCCTCATGAGTTATTTCCTTGTTGGCATGAGGTCTAGGGTCTTGCTCAGTTGGGTTGTTCCGTGGTGCTTCCTGAAAAGAAGGTTTACCGAATGGTCATTAATAAAATTAATTTTCTCACCTTGATTACTCGATGTCCTGGCCGAGTCAAGAGCTTGGAGACTAATTGATTCGTCACCTACACAAAGTATGAGTTCACTTGCGCTGACATCAATTTTAGTCCTGACAGTTGCTAAAAAGGGTCTTCCTAAAATTAAGGGGATACTATTATCCTCATCCATGTCTAAAACGACAAAGTCTACTGGAAATACGAATTTATCAATTTTTATAAGAACATCTTCAATTATACCCCTAGGAATTCCAATAGTTTTATCAGCTAATTGAATGCTCATCCTAGTTTGTTTGGGTTTCCCTAGACCTAGTTGTTCAAACAATTTATGAGGCATAACATTGATGCTTTCCCGTAAATCAGCTAAAGCATTATCAATAGATAAACTACCAATTAAACATGGAATTGTAAAACTCTCTGGATCTTTTAATTTTCGTGGTAGTTTATTTTGCAACATTGCTGAGCACACTGCGTTTAGCTCCACATGCGATTCTTCATCTAACTTTCCTTTGTTTGTTAAAAGATCTTTTAAAAATTTCCTTGAATCTGGCATCTGCGAAAGAGCTTTAAGAAACGGTAAGTTAATATGTAATTTCTTTAAAAGTTTAAGAAATTTACCAAATTGTTCGTCTGTGTTGTCCTTCTTCATCGCATCAGGATAAGGTATACGAGGTTGGTATTCTTTAATTACCAGTTTTGGCTTATCATGACTTACCTCGTTCTTACCTTCCTTTACCACATTCTCTTGGCTTATCGTAGGCTCATCTAACACTATCTTGAGCTATTATGGCTTGAAGTTGCTCATTTGGGTTAGTTTCAGTGTTGCTTGGTAAGCTGCCTTGTGGTCGTTCAGAGGTCAGCTTAGCGAGTGGCCCTAATTGGTTCTCGATCCATTGAATCGATGCTTTTTGATTTTTTAGTGTTGTCTCAGTGTTTTGGAAACGTGTTTCTGATACCGCTATGAATTTTGTAAGCATCTCTTCAAGGTTCAGCTTCTTTTCCTGTGGGTAGGGCTGTTGTTGGAAGTTTGGAGGGGTTGTTGTCTCTGATTTCCTTGACCACCCCATGAAAAATTGGGGTGGTTCCTCCAACCTGGATTATAAGAATTACTATAAGGGTTATTTTGATATTTGAAATTGTTACTCATATAGTGAACTTGCTCATTTTCAGCGCTCGGGTTGTAAGGTGGATAGTCTGTGTTGTTCATCCCTCCTCTATTCGTATCGTACTGTATAACTGGATGTACCTGCAAAGAACCACATAAACCATCAACCTTTTTATTTAACATCTCTACCTGATTTGATAGCATGGTTACTGCATCGAGGTTGAAAACACTGGCTGCTTTTGTTGGCTTTGTCCTTGTGACTTGCCACTGATAGTTATTCAGTGACATCTCTTTAATGAATTCATAGGCAGCCTCAGGTGTTTTGTTATTCAATGTTTCGCTGGCGGCTGAATCGATTAATTGCCTAGTTAAAGGGTTCACACCGTTGTAAAAAGTTTGGACCTGTAGCCACAAGGGTAATCCATGGTGTGGGCACTTTCTCAATAGATCTTTGTATCTCTCACATGCATCGTAAAGTGTTTCTAAATCCATCTACACAAAAGAAGAGATATCATTCCTTAACTTGGCCGTTTTAGCTGGCGGAAAATATTTTAATAAAAATTTTTCGGTCATTTTTTCCCATATAGTAATTGACCCTTGTGGAAGAGAACGCAACCACTGTTTGGCTTTATTGCTCAAAGAAAAGGGGAATAACTGAAGATGTATGGCATTATCAGAAACGCCATTAATTTTGAAAGTATCGCAAAATTCTAGGAAATTTGCCAAGTGATTGTTTGAATCCTCATCCTGCAAATCATCAAACTGAACAAATTGTTGTATCATCTGAATTGTGTTAGGTTTCAGTTCAAAATTATTTGCAGCAATAGCAGGTCTGACAATACTTGACTCAGTTCCTGTTAAATTAGGTTTAGCATAATCATACATAGTTCGAGGAGCATGATTGTCGGCCACCTCTGGAGGTTGCAAATTATTCTCAGCCATCTCTTCGGTGGTGTTGGTTTCGACTTCTTGCTCTTTTTCTATGTAATTTAAGCTTTGCCTTATTTCTCTACGATTTTTGTAAACAGTACCTTTAATATCACTGTCGTAAATCAGGGGTCCTGTCGGGTTCCTTCTAGTCATAAACTAGAGGTACCTATCAAGAACAAATAAAAGAAGGAAAATTAGTAAAGTTAAAAGCAAAAATAAAAAAAATGCAAAAATAAAAATGGCTAAAGTAATAAAAATTGAGCGTTCTTAATATTTTAGTTCCCCGGCAATGGCGCCAAAAACTTGATCGTGTGTTAGAGTCTTAAAAATTTATAAAAAGAATGATCGAGCCTAGAAACTAACTATGACAACGATTGAGGCAAGCGCACCTATCGAACAGTAGTATAGTTTAGTGGCAAGACAGGATTGTCAAACCCAAAGGAACCAAAAGTATTAATACTAACTTTCTTTTTATTATTTAGCCTAGAAATTAAAGGATTTATTAAAATATTCTAAAATTAACTAACTACTAAGCTTAAAATGCAAAGACAAAGAGAATGAATTGGGGAAAATACTTGTAGGAAAAAAACCAATTGATTAAGACAATACCGAGGAAGAATCCATCTAGACTTCACTTGTTATCTAACTCTGAACCAGACGATTTATTCACTTGACTTGATCCGTAAGATTCCTTAATTTATATTAATACCTCTTTCGAGGCTACTAACATCTAACCCTAGGTTGATTAATTGAAATCTCTTTCTAATTAAAACCCCTAGAATTGCAATAACTCGATCTATAGACTCCCATATTAGGTTTGACTCTAATCGGCAGATTTTCGTCATCCTATTTCTAGGGTTGCGATCAACTCCGCTTAATTATGCTAGATCTACCCTTAAATAGGGGCTTTTTCTCCATTGCCTAAACACATCAATACTTGAATCAATATCCTAAAATATCAAAACAAGAATTAAGAACAAATCAAGTATTTATCATATAGTTCAGAAAACAATAACAAGATCCGTCTTAGGTTTCATCCCTCTCAAGTATTTAAGGGGTTTTAGTTCATAATCATAAAACAATACATCTCAGAAGAAAATATAAAACAAAACATAAGAAAAACCCTAAAACCCCCTGAAGGAATTGAAGAGAAGATCTTCTGTCTTGAGTATAACTCTGGCTTCTTGAGATGAATCAATTGGCTTTCTTCGAGTAAATTCCACAATTCTGGCCTCTCTGGCTCGACTCTTCGGCCTAACTTGACGCCTAACTGGACCCTCTTGAAGGTTGGCCTCTAGGGTGTTTATATAGGCTTTTGGAATGGCTTTCTTTGCCTCTAAGTACCCTAATTCGAATGAAACTCTTCTTTGTCATGACAGGGACACGCCCATGGCTCACGCACGTGTGAATCGTGGCCAGGTCGTGTTCGGGTCTGTTAAGGTGGCACGGCCGTGTGGACAGGCCGTGTCGATTTTGTGATATGGCCCATTTACTCCGTTTTAGGCCCGTTTCTCGTTGTTTTCATCCTCCGGTGCTTTCCTAAGTACAAAACATGGAAACAAATGATTAAGAGCACGAAATTTCATAATTCAAGGCTTAAATCATCCAAAAGTATGTTAAATGTGGGATTAAAATATGTTTATATTACAGTTTATCAAACACATCGTCATATTATCTGATCTGAACAGTGTTTTCACAAGTATGGGTCATCCCAAATGTAATATCAAGCTTCTCGTCTAAACTTGTCCCTTACGGAACGTCCTAACTTAGTGGGTAACGAGCCTGTGGCTAGAAAGCTCACCATATCTGCATACCATGGGAGACGTGCCTTGGTCGAGAATAGACTCTCATAAGGGAATTCTTCCTTAGTAGGTATGTCGTCGAAAGGTACTTTTATTCTGCTTAAGTGGTCAGCCAATAAGTTCTCGCATCCCCTTTGTCCCTAATAAACCATAATTTACATATATTTTAACCCTATGCTTAGCTTACTTTTGAAAGAATTTAGATTGAATTTTTGGAATTCGATGCTCCTAATCTCTTAATTTCATGTTTTATACTCAGGAGAGCTTAGGGAGTCGAAAAGAACGAGAAATGGGCCAAAAATGGACAAAATGGGCCTACATGGCCTGGACCACTACACACGGGCGGACCGCACGGCCGTGTGTGGCAAGCCGGATCGAACATGGCCTGGGCTATTGACCACGGGCGTGTCCCTGCCGAAATAAGGATGAATGCTATTTGGAATAGGATACTTGTGGGCCAAGAAAGGTATCTCGAAGCTTATATAAACACCCTAGGGGGCAACCTAAAAGGGGAGTTCGACAGGACGTCGAATAGACGCCGAGTAGAAGGAGAAGATACTCCAAGACAGCCGTCGGGAACAGCTTAAGAGAAGGATCTCCATCAAGACTGAGGATCTCCCATCAAGTTCTTTAGAAGTTTTTTGGGGTTTTCTTATGTTTTGTTGTTTTTCCTCTTTTAAGATGTTTCCCTCTTTTATTATGAACTAAATCCCTCAAATACATGAGGGGATGAAACGTAAGACAGATTTTATTATTATTTGATTTATGAGATAAATACTTGTGCTTATTCCTAATTGTGAGTTCTTATTCTTATTTTGATAATTCAGGTTATTGATTCAAGTCGAATGTGCTTATTCATTGGTGCAAAAGTCCCTATCTAAGAGTAGATCAACACAATTAAGCGAAGTTGATTGCAACCCTAGAAATAGGGCGACGAAAATCTGCCGGATTAGGGTCAAACCTAATAAGGGAATCCATAGATCGAATTAATGCGACAATAGGGGTTTTAATTAGAAAGAGATTTCAATTGATCAACCTAGAGTCAGTTGTTAGTAGCCTTGAAAGAGGTATTAATATAATTTAGGGATTTCTACGGATTAAGCCAAGTGAATAAATCGCATGAATCAAAAGTAATAAGTGTAGGTGGATTCTTCCTTAGGTATTGCCTATCTCATATAAGTTGTCCATAAGTATTTTCCCAATTCACTCTCTGTCGCATTCATAGTTAGTTAAATTAGTTAGTTAATTTTAGATTAAAAATAAATCCCCTTAATTATTAGGCTAGATAATAAAAAGATAGTTGATACTTGTACTCTTGGTCCTTGAGGATACGATATTCCGGACTCACCACAACTATACTACTGTTCGATAGGTGCGCTTGCCTTTGTCAAAATAATAGTTTGTTTCCAGCTCCATCAATCTCGAATCTCGATGTCAAATTCTTGGAGCAGCAAAATCCACCTGATGAGCCTCAGTTTTGCTTCCTTTTTCGCAATCAAGTACCTGAGAGCTGCATGATTAGAAAAAATAGTCACTTTAGATCCCAATAAATAAGGTCAAAATTTATCTAAAGAAAATACAATTGCTAAGAGTTTTTTTTCCATAGTGGTGTAGTTGATTTGCATAGCATCTAGGGTTTTTGAGGCATAACAAATGACATGAGGTTCCTTGTCTATCCTTTGCCCCAAAACAGCCCCTACACTGCGTTCGATAACATTGTACATAATCTCAAACGGGTATTTCCAATCTGGCGGTTGCACTATAGGAGCGGATACCAACTTTTTCTTGAGCATGTCAAAAGCCTCCCTACATTTTGGGCCAAACTCAAATTTCTTATCCTTCTACAAGAATTCACACAGTGGTTCAGCTACTTTTGAGAAGTTCTTTATAAATCGCTTGTAAAACCCTGCATGGCCAAGGAAATGACGAATTTCCATTATAGTGGAGGGATAAGACAAAGAATTTATAATGTTAATTTTGGCCTTATCGACCTTAATTCCCTTAGATGAAACTACATGACCCAGGATTAAACCCTTGTCTACCATAAAGTGACATTTTTCATAATTCAAGACAAGATTAAATTAAATGCACCTACTCAAAATTATCGTTAGGTTTTTAAGGCATTCATCAAAACAATTTCTATATACAGTAAAATCGTCCATAAAAACTTCGATAATTTTTCCACATATTCAGAAAATATACTCATCATGCATATCTGGAATGTGGCCGACGCATTGCAAAGACCGAATGGCATCCTTCTGTATGCGAATGTGCTAAATGGGCACGTAAAAGTGGTCTTTTCCTGGTCCTCCGGCGCGACTGGAATTTGAAAGAAACCTGAGTATCCATCAAGACAACAAAAGTGAGTTTTTCCGGCTAATCTTTCAAGCATTTGATCTATAAAAGGAAGAGGGAAATGATCTTTTCTAGTATAAGAGTTCAACTTCTTGTAATCAATGCAGACGCGCCACCCATTTTGTACTCGGATAGGTACCAAATCACCTTCAGCATTTTTCTTTACTGTCACGCTCGTTTTCTTGGGCACGACTTGTACCGGACTTACCCATCTACTGTCAGAAATGGGGTAAATTACGTCAGCATCCAGAAGCTTGATTATTTCCTTTTTTACTACCTCAATCATATTCAGATTTAGCCGTCTTTGCGCCTCTCGCCTTGGTTTCGTGTCTTCCTCCAAGTAGATCCTATGCGTGCATGTCAAAGGGCTTATCCCTTTTAAGTCTGCAATGGTCCAGCCAATTGCCTCCTTATGATTTTTTAGTACATCAACCAAACTTTCTTCTTCGTGCGTGGAGAGTTTATTGGAGACTATGACTGGTAGGGTATTACCCTTCCTCAAAAATGCATATTTTAGATGCTGAGGAAGCGGTTTCAACTCCAACTCTGGTGCCTGTATAACAGAAGGTAAAATTTTAGTATCCGGAGATAATAACTTATTCACAGATTCAAATTCATCAAGTTCAGAATTATCTCCATAAATTGACTCAAAATTCTCTTCCACTAAAGAGTAAATTATGTCGATATGATTTACGCTCAAGATTTCACTTCGATGACTAATGGCATCGTAGACATTAAACTTTATGATTTCCCCATCAAACTCCATCGTGACAGTTCCACTTCGAACTCGATTTTAGTACTAGCTGTACTAAGGAAAGGTCGACCCAACAAGAGGTTTGAAGATCTAGGAGTGCTGTCCTCCATTTTAATCACATAAAAATCTGCAGGGAAAATGAGCTCGTTAACTTTTACAAAAACATCCTCAAGGACTCATTCTAGATGCACAACAGACCTGTCCGCCAACTGAATGATAACACCTGTTTTTGTCAAAAAACCCGCGTTAAGTGATTCATAAATAGAATATGACATTACATTTATAAAGGCCCCTAGATCACACATAGCCTTCTTAATTTGCAAATGGCCTATTTTTCATGGTATTGCAAACATGCCCCTATCCTTACATTTTGCCGGCATTTTTCACTGTAACACTGCAGATACATTCTCACCAACATTCACCCTTTCATTACCTGTTAATTTTCGCTTGTTGGTGCAAAGCTCTTTACCGCGAAATTTACTTGATGGCATCCAACAGCGAAATGTTGATCTCAACTTTAGGCAATGAAGGTTTCGGTCGGACCTGTTCGTCTTTTTCGGGTTTTTCTTGGGCGATTTGTTGGCCAAGATTCCTGTCAAGAATTGATTCCAGTACCTTCCCGTTGCGCAACGTCACTGCATTCGCATTTTGTCCCGGGTTTGGTTCTGTTTGTGACGGCAGCTTCCTTTGAGAGTTTAATTTCTCAATTGACGTGACCAACTCTCTTATAGATGCCTCGATTTTCTGTTGAAAATCAAGAACATTAGCTGCTAACTTATTGACCAAAGCTTCTAGAGAATTACCTGAGCCTTGAGGCTGTTGCGAGAACCAATTTTGGTATGGTTGGATATTTTGTGGATTGGTCTCATAACTCAAGTTAGGATGGTCCCTCCACCCTGGGTTGTAGGTATTAGCATAGGGGTCGTATCACCTTTGTGGTGGCCCAGGGAAATTTCCCACAGTATCCAGATGAGCCATGGTATCATTATACAAACTAGGACATGCATTAGTTGTATGATCAGGCGTAGCACATATTCCGCACAATCGGGCTGTCTTTGCTTTTTCTGCAATAAGAGAATTCATTATATTAGTAAGTCTATCAATTTTTTCCTCTAAGGTTGAATTACTTAGCTGGTGAACCCTCTAGGGGGTTTAGTATTGGCTCAGAATTGCTGAGAATTTGCAGCCATGTTGAGATTAAGTCCCTTGTTTGTTGGGGAGTCATGTTGACCAGCGCTCTTCCACTATCGGCGTCTACCATATTCATCTCCATAGGTTTCAAGCCTTCATAAAAGTATTGGAGGAGAGATTGCTCTGTTATACCATGTTGTGGGCAGCTTGCGTACAATTTCTTAAACCGCTCCCAATAGTCGTAAAGAGACTCTGCTTCTTTTTGTCTTATTCCAATGATCTCTCTTCTTAGCTCAGCTGCTCTGGATGCTGGAAAAAACCTATTGAGAAATAAACGAGATAAAGCAACCCAAGTTGTAATATATTCAGGGGGTAAATAAAATAACCATTCCTTAGCAGATTCTGCTAAGGAAAAATGGAAAGCACGCAATTTGATTTAATCCTCATTACCCCCTGAGGTTTCATGCTAAGACAAACCATATGAAACTCTTTCAAATGCTTGTGGGGATTTTCGTTTTGCAACCTACGAAAAGTTGGCAGTAGTTGAATTAAGCCTGACTTTAATTCAAAATTAGTATCCATAGTAGGATACGCGATGCATAATTGTTCTACCGGAGCTTTGGCCAGTTGCCGAATTATTTGAGCCATTGGTTGTTGTGCTAAATTTGGGTTTTCGTTAACCCTAGTTTCAAGCACTTTTTCAGGAGAGTTGACTTCTACTTTTTCACTTTCAATTTCTTGAGCAGGGTTTTCGTTAACCCTAGACTCAGCTTCGTCGACTTCAATTTCAGGTGATGGGTTACTTTGAGTCCCAACCACCACTGACTGCTTTTTCCTTAGTTTTGTTTCCTTGCGATTGGCTCTAGCAGTCTTCTCTATTTCAGAATCAAACGCAAGAGTACTTGGAGCAGATCTGGTCATAAGAAAAAAAAAAACAAAATTAGTACGTTGCCAGTCCCCGACAACGGTGCCAAAATTTGATGCGGTCGTTGAGAGCACCAAAAATATCCTATACCTAATAAATAATGAAAGAAAATAGTAAAAGGGAAGTAGGGTCAAATCCTCAAGCACTGGTTTGCAAAATATCTTGTTTCATGAAATCCTGGGTAGAATCTTGCCCAAGGAAACCTGCGTTCCTGAAAAAAAAACTGAATTAAAAGTTGATCTTAAAAATAAAAGCAGAATTTAAAGTTGACTGAAATTGTGATTACGAGAATTAAAACAAAAATAAAAATAAACAGAGTTGAGAAAATAAAGAGTTTCTTATGTGGCGAGATTCCAGCCTCTAGTTGCCTAGATCCGCCTTGGGCTCAATCCTCGGCTTTTAGATGACCCTTCTCAAACCAAGTAAGCCAGTTATAGTGGAAGAGGATGCCTATGACCACCAGCTCCAAGAATTTAGACTTACGAATTTAGGGAACCTGACTTTAGCCTGCAATTGCTTTTGTTCATCATTAAATTTTCTTTTAAAACAAAAATATTTTTTGTTCAAGACATTATTATTTGCTAAACAAAGATCTAGTTTTGTTTAATGAAATTTGATAAAGAAATGAATTTCAAATTTTTTACTTGCAAAAATAGTTGTAATTTCTATTTTGTGCTTTGCAAAGATTCTTAATATGTATTGTTCATTTTTCTTTGACAGTGTGTTATTGCTTCCTCTTCTTCTTTGGCTTTCTTGATTGCTTCCTCCACCCATAGCCGAGCCTTTTGTATTCACTGAATCTCTGTAAGTTTTTTGACAATTAAATTGTTTGATTTTGTTTTATTTTTATTGAAATTAGTATTGAAGAAATGTGATCATTTTACTATGATTTAAAGATATGTAACACTCTAATATCTTGCAGTAATGGCTCGTCTACCTTTAATAATACAAAGTGAGAGGCGTAAAAGAATTGGTCTTGCATTGACAATATGGTTGCAAATGTGTACAGTTGCGAGTTGATTCTTAGTTACATTGGGTGCCAGCTATAGCCTACATACTTATAGACCAAGGATTAGATCATATATTTTAGATTTTTATGCAAAATGAGATTATGTGAAAACACTTGTATATGCTAGTGATGAGACTTGTATTGAACAATTTAGGATGAATAAAATTACCTTTTTTTAAACTATGTGAGATATTTCAAATTTTAGGAGGATTGAAGTTGTCAAGGAACATGCCTGTTGATGAGCAAGTGGCAATGTTTTTACATATCATTTCTCATCACCTTAAAAATCGAGTTATCAAGCATTACTTTAATAGGTCCGGGGAAACCGTTAGAAGACCATGTCACAAGGTTTTAAATGATGTCATACATTTACAAAATGTACTATTTAAAAAGGCAGAGCCAATTACAACTAATTCTATAGACCCAATGTGGAAATGGTTCAAGGTATTGGAGTGAGTTCCATATATAGCTCATACATAATTTAGTTTATTTAGATTTAAATATAGTAACCTAACCCGAGGTTTTATACATGTGAT